>OZ038486.1:68666708-68709208 GCA_964036315.1 Acanthosepion esculentum
CAGACTTCTTTGCGTCCAAGACACCTGCTTTTTTTACCGCCAGGGCATTGCGCTGCTGGAGAGTTCTGGATTCCGATGGGTATTACTTTGAGAACTAATGATTCTCAAATTTGCCGTATAATTGTTTTTCTAATAAATAAAAACGGCACAGACTTACTTGGTTATCTTGTAAATGAAACTAAGGTTATCTCGTTCTCGTCAGATAAAGCTAAGCTCTTTGAAAGAAATTTGAGTCTAACCCTACTTTAGACATGGGCCATTCTCTATCTTACAACTCGAGGGGTACAAATGTGATATCTTTATCGTTTCCAGTCCTCCAAATTATTGACTTTACGAAAGCAGATACTGGTACGGATAAAATTATTGAGGTTGAAAAAAAGAATCTTAAAATCGAGCTATGCCCAAACTTGGCTAAGCTGGTTACTACGTGAAGGGGAAATGTTTCCAATTATATGTAAGGTGTCAGCTATATGCCCTGTTATCAAGAATGCGGGTGATTGCTCTTCCGAGAAAAATATAGCATCAACAACACCCTCAGTGTCATTAGCGAATTTTTTCAGTTTATTATGAACAAGAAAGTTATTATTCCCCTTAAGACAAACAAACTGTTGAGCAAAAATATACATCTTGCTCTTCTAGGTCCACTACTGGTGTTCTAACTGGCATTATATATATAGGATCATTGAAGCCTTTGATGATAGATTCAGCACGACGATCATCAACTTTAAAGTCTTTATCAAGAAGTGACATAAGGGGGAGGTTACACAAATTATCCAGCTGTGGAATCTCTGGAAATGTCTTCTCAGTTATCAAGTCCCTTCTATCAAGATAGTTCGTTGAAGATTGATGTTTAATGGCCAGTATTCTGAAGCCCACGAGATAAATGTCCACCGAGGCTTTCTCTTTGGTCCATCGTTTATTCTACATTATATTAACGAACATCCGGAGAACATTCTCAGATCATTATGAAATATATATGCAGAGAGTTCCACTATTTATGGGTGCACGGTCAAAAATCTAGATGACTCCAGCCTGGAATCTAAAATATCCTCCTCCCTAGCTTGAAAAGCTCAATGGTGGGAAAATGACTGAAGCACTCAATACCTCCAAATCCAAACCAGTGACGTTATATCACCACTGAGCCGACCCCCAATTTTTTCAGCTGTACCCTCAATTAAGTTGTTTGCCTTGAACCTCTATTGGGACTCAAGCTAAATCCAAACCTGAAGTGGGACTCATATATGTGTAATACATGTTTAATGTAGTTTGAATGTAGCAATCCGACGTAGGAAGTAATTTGTCCAATGTAACAGCACCAATGTCTCGTAGCAGCTATTCAGGAATTCTTAAGGTCTTCCATATCAGAGGTTGGCAGTGGATATTTGGAAAGAATAGGAAAACGTACTTTTGTAGGTCTCCTCATCTGACAGGTTAGCAGTAGATCTTCCGATAAAGAAAACAAAATGGCCGCCTTTATACCCATCGGGTCGAATATTTCTAGTCTTCTGATTGGTTAACCTTCTATGGGTGTACTATAAAATGAGTCAGCTCATCTTGGTTTGCTCACTAGTACATAAGTACACAAAATAACCTAACAATATGATTGATTGATTTGTTTCTACGGCTTATAAACCTTTTGCATGTTGTTTAAAGCCAGAACTACTTTTAAATTGTAAGATTTATTTGGAAATCCTAATTATTTATTGACACATGTCTACTAATTAACAAATATATGCGGAGAGAAGAGGTGGATTCCTATCTTTCACAATGGTATTTGGGTGTGAGTGAATATAACGAACCCAACGCTAATTCGAACTCTGCTCCCCGATTAACAATTCTCAGTCCTTATCCATTACACCAATCGCACATATTTCCAAATGTTCTATAAAAATATCGCACCAACATCCTCAGTGTCATTACCGAAGTTTTTTTCAATTTGTTATGAAGAAGAAAGTTATTGTTCCCCTGAAGCGGATACCATACTGAGTATTGACCAGGCTCTACGTTGCTTAACTTTTGTGATCCTACTAAAAACGGTATTTCAACTTGATGTATCCGTAAACCCATAACGAAAACGGATGGAAAAGCATTCGGATCCTTATACTATCTAAGAATATTCTTGGCATGCGCTGTCTTTACAAGAATCAGATCATAACGAAAATGGAGAGTCTTTGCATTATGAAACATGGATTTGCATAATTACAACTATCCCAGATAGATATCAAAAACATATACTCTACCTTTTGAGTGGTGACTTGTTTTCCAATATGCAAACAGTTTCCCATAGGTGAAATGCCTCTATCAAATGTTTTCATCTTAAATGTTCAAACGAAATATACAATTCCACCAGTTGAAACCTTCACAGCTAGGAGCTTTGCATTCCACGTACACAAAGCCGACCCATCCTCATTCACCTCGCATGCTGAGGAGGAAGTTTAACTGTCACAGTTTCTTCCCAAGAACATATTCTAGGAAACAAATTCCCCAAAGGATGCTTACCTAATGACTATGGGTGTAAAATCTTCAAGTTTTGGGCTAACCTTTTTCTATCCTTCATGTCATCAAAACCTTCACTTCTTACAACCACCTTTTATGCCATTTCAAAAACCTTATTCATCACCACTCTACCTTGAGAGGCTCTTGGATCGAAGCAACCTTTATCTCTCCTCCATATCTTCATAATCTTTACTTCTTACAAACGCCATTTACGTTATTTCGAAATCCTCATTCAGCAATTCTCTGCATTCAGTGGCTCTTGGATTATGTGAGCATTTAATAAAATATGATTGCCACAGCTACACGCTCGCAACTACCACTACAGTTTTACTTATTCTGCTTACATATATATTCTTGTTGAGTCTATATCTACATTGTCGGGGAAGGCCCAAGCATCAAGTGTATTACTGTTTATAATTCGTTTTGCACTTTAATTGCAATTAAAATCTGATACTCCCAAATTCAACCTTGACAAAAGTTAATCTTAGGCTAAATAGGACTGAGAGTTTGAATAATAGCAAAACGCCTTGCAGGCATGTGTCCAGTGATCTTACTTCTGACCACCATATATGGTATTGTGCAGACTTGCAACGGTGAAATTGTTTCTTAACACACGTCCCCGTAATCCCAGTATTCACAATTGGATTAGATTCAGAGACGATAAGCCATCTGTTTTCTAGCAATTGACTTGCGTGCTTTTGCAAAGGGAAGTAAATGAAATTTAAATTCTCTTCTAATTTGTCAATTTGCGTAGGAATTTCGCGAAGAAAGTTGTCTTTTTTTTTCTCCCTCTCAATCTTTCTTTCGGAGCAATTTAAAAACAATTGTCAGGTCAGCAAAGACTCGAAAATTGATTTTCAATTTCAAATAACCTGTGTTTTCTTTCTATCGACGGACGCCGTTTTTCATGAGAAGCTCTGCATTTTCTTCATTTTTGAGCCTCGTTTTTTTTTCTTTTTCTTTTGCTTTCATTATCTTTCTTTTTACCTTTCGTTTTTCTCCCTTTATAGTTCATTCTTTCTCTAATCCTTTCCCTCACTCCCATGCATTCTTCCTTCATTTTCTCTCTCTACCATTTTATTTCGTTTTTGCACGCTTTCTCACTCCATGCAATAAGTATTGCCACTTTTCAAACATTTATGTTGCCTTCTAAAGCTGAGGATACCATGGACCAAATATTTGAGGAACGACAAAGTTTTAGGGGAAATAGAAAAAAAAATAAACATATACTTAGCATCAGGAGGATACAGTTGATATTACTCTGGCACATAATGAGAAAAGAGTGCTTGGAAAATATGATACTCACAGAACAGAGTGAAAGCAAAATGGACAGCAAATAGCAACGTAAAGCATACATAATGAACTTGAGTAAATGGATGTCGGGTTTATGAAAAATAACAAAAAGACACATTTTATTAAGAGCTACAAAGGAAAGACAGTCATGGAGAGTCAAGACTGTGTAATTCTAGAATAAGGGTGTTGTGTACCAAATAAAATTACAACAGCCGGCACGATTTCCTACCCGCCAGCACAGTGTTGTTTAGGTATAGTATGTTTATTATTTTTCCAAGAATTTTAATCGCGGCACGATTATTTTGTTACATTTTAAGTAAACAAATATAGCAATTCTTTGTCGAAAGTTTATTTGAATCGAAATGTCATATACGCTGACAAATGGCTGCTAACATGGCTATAGAGCACTTGTATTTGTTACAAAAGAGTTTCGGAGAAAGCTTTTAAAAAGTCTCCCAGAAAACACAGTCTAAGAAAATTTTGACTTTTTTTTGTCTTTGGTAAGTGTTATTTCCTGATTGCTTCTGTCTAGAAAGCAAAAGTAATGACCATTATTCCCTTCAAACTTTGCTTTTTAACCAGACGGAACGGAAAAAAGCCGATGTACTTAAGTTGGGAACAATGACAAATTTGAGCCACTTTTATAGTCAAAATGTAGTTAATAGTTAACCTTTGCTATAGTTTCCATTCTTGTGCAGTATAGTTTAGAAGACTATTATATTTTAGAGAAGTATATTTCTGTTCAAACTTCTATAGTTTGGCCTTTGAGGTCAGATACAAGACAAAACAATGGAAGTTGATTTTGATTGGCAGAACAAGAGTGATAATGATAGATAGAGAAAGGGTTTTCGAGGAGTTGGTTCTTACACGTCGAACAATGTAGACGTATTCTCTGTCGTGTGTGGATTTGCTCCACCATTGGGGAGAGAGAAACCCCACTGGATAGGTAGAAATGTTCACATCGACGTGCTTAATAAACTAGATAAGTTTCAAATTACCTTTATTGGAGTTCTCTTTTTGTCTCCAAACCAAAAACAATTAGCGATCGCCGGCCGATAGAAGATGGGAGAGAGAAGTTACATGAATGAATCTACGCCGTCGCCCAAGACCACACCCACGAAGAAGATATGCCACAAAAGGAGGTTTCGCTCTTTCAGAAATGCATATGCACATTCTTCACTATTCAATATTTTGTATACTTTTCTCTTAACATTGTGGATGAAATAATGAGGACATTGGAGTTTTTTTACGTGTTTTCTAGGCATGTCTTCTTCACGTAAGTATTGGGGGCTGCAGATTCATAGTGCTCTTAAATGCGTACAAAATAAATGAATGAATGTTCTCAACTTTTATGTTATTTCTAACAGCTTCTGGCAGTGAGTTCTAGACAAATTCCACACAAATTGCGGAGAGACATAACAAGAGAGAAATGAGAATGCCAAAGGCAGAAAATATGAGCAACGAGTAGGTATTTCTGAAAACAAGAACTGCAAGGAAACTTATAATTGCAACCATAGAGATACATCTGACATTTCTGGGATGCAAAAAGAGAAAATAGGGCTTGAAGAATGTCATACTTAAAACTTGGAGGCAAAGGAAATTACATTTATTTGGAAAATATTTTTGAATAAAACAGAACATACTGTGGGCTATGATAAGTTTTTAGCCACCCTTGATGAGAGCAATTTTGGCTCGTGTAATAAAGTCGCTTCTTTTCTTTCAGACAATACCGTGTTAGTATCAAACTACTCTAATCTATGAACGATAGTTGACTATTTTGCAATAAAAGTTCGCGGAAGTAAGGAATTTGGTGAATTTCAACGAGGGCAAATAATAGGATGGCATCAGTGAAGCAAGTCAAACAGAGAAATTGCTAGGTTTTTCCAGGTTAATCATCAAACGATTAATAATATTGTCAATAAATTTAACGGAGAAGGCATTGTTGTGTTGGTCAACGTTCAGGAAGTCTAAGCATCGTGACTGAGCGAACGAAAAGCACCCTGAAGAGGGAAGTCATCAGAAACCGTCGTCAGAATGTCAAAGATGTCACTAACAGCATGGAAATGTCGCCATATGCGGTGAGAAAGACTCTGAAAGAGCTCGGCTATCAAAGAAAAGTTGCAAGAAAGAAGCTCTTGATTTCAGAGATTAACAGGAACAGGCGTATGGACTGTGCCAGAGAATTCGAGAGCAAATATTATGAATTTTGGCATTGTGTAGTTTGATCAGATGTAATTAAATTCTGCCAATATTCATGTTTGGAGAAATAAGAATGAGACTTGGAACATTGAATGTCTGCAGGCGACCGTGAAACATGGAGAGATTGGAGTAATGGCGTGGGACACTGTCTGGTTTGGAGGGAAATGTGAGCTGATTCTCATTGACGAGCGGTTGAATGGTCCAAAATACTGTCAAATATTAGAGAAAGGATTACTCCCACTATTTGAAACCAATCAGATTGACAAGAATTTCTACCTTTGATGGAGGGCCATGTCATACTAGCAAAGTAGGAAAAGACTGGAAGAATCGCAATTACTGCGATGGGTAACCCAAAGTTCTGACATGGACCCAATAGAGCACATTTGGAAACACCTTGACCGAAAACTTCGAAAGTGTGCAACCAAAATCATGTCAGTGGCAACCTTTCAAGGAACATTGCTAAAGCAATGGCAAAATATTGATCGGCGATTGTTGATAACTTGAACAAATCCATGAGAAATCAAATACAAACACTGAAACTAGCAAATGGAGGACCTACTCCATCCTAGTTCCAAATACTGTTTATTTATTTTGAATTGGGATTACGTAATTAAATTTTCAAATTGGGTGTAGTTAATTTCTCCTGGCTAAAAAAACTTTTCTTCGGTCTCTGTCCACTAGGACAAACCGCCTGGATACGGGTTGAAAATGAATTGAGTAGCTACACAAAAATAGACGGGGGCGTAGGACAAGGATATATCTTCTCGCCATGTTTATTAAAGTGACGCTATTAAGGGAGCTGGAGACCCTACCAGTATTTATTCTCGGGGTCAATTTTAACAATATAAGATACGCGGATGAATCTGTGTTGATGACCGACTCTGAAAGGAAACTACAGGACCACCTAGACACGGTCGTTGATGAAAACGAGAAAAAAAAGGGAATATCTTTCAACTGCTTGAAGACAGAAAGTATGGTCATCAACAAGAGAAAAAACTGAGTTTGCGAGTTACATAAGAAGTTACAGAAGTTTGAATATATAGGAAGCGTTTTAAGAAAGAATGGAAAATATGACACCGAGATCCGAACACTCATTGGACTAACGAAAGAAGCATTCCAAGAGCTAGATAAGGTGAAAAACAGAAAATCTCGTATGGAAACAAAGAAAAAAGTACCGGATTTCTATGTGTTATCCATCCTTTTATATCGCAGTGAAGGCTGGACGATCTCTCCACAGATGATGAAAAAAACTAGAGGCAGCTGTAATGTGGCTCTAGAGAAAGACACTGAAAATTGTATGGACGGAGCGAGTAAGCAAGAAGGGAGGCTTAAAGAAAATGGCAACAGAAAGAACACTTATACTCAGAATAAGGTATAGGCGGCTGAAATTCATTGGACACATAATGAGAAAGGACGGCTTGGAAAACTTAATCCTCACGAGGCGTAAGAGAGATAGGGAAAGGCAGCCACTTAACTGAATAGCTTGTGCGAATGGATGGTGTTACGGAAAGCGGAGTCCATAGCAAAAGGAGAAAAACTGCTTAGAGCCACATGTGAGAGAAAGTTTTGGGGGGCCATTATCGCCTATGTCTTGAAGGGACGCTGCATACAGAAGAATTATTATTAGAAACATCCGTAAACCTAACCGTGGCAGAAATAAAACCTAACAAACTGATAAAAAAACAGTGGTGAATTTGATCTGTAAATTAAATCATTCACACAGCCACACGCTCGTTCAAACATAATAACAGATGTGTAAATGCGAGCATTTTTTTTTTCACTTTAGCATTTTGTTATGGTTTTATAGGCTCTTGTCTCTTTCTCTCCCCCTATTTTGAACAGCATATATCGTCAAAGAAAACTCATTTACATGCACAGCAAGCTGCCGAAACCGAGATTGAAAAAAGAATGACGTGCTGGTAGCAGAAAATTATTTTATGTTTATTCCAAGAATTGTTTTTTTATTTAAATTTCTAATTTCGATTTTACCGAATTTTAAATCCACTATTTCCAACCCTCTCCTGTTGTTCGTCTCGAGCCAAGCTTTAAACCAACCTCAATAGCACCATCTACACAGAGTATAAATGAAACAAAATCTAAAATAGACAAAGACAAAAAGACAAACGTCTATCGCAGATTTTCAATAAACCATTCTCGGGCCGATGGAACTTTCTCGTAAAAACTACTTGTCTTAATCGCCATTGAAAGGAAATGTTCGTCTCAGTGTATACTTCAGCGGCCACTTCTTCCTGCTATCATCACAAAACGGCTTTGTCACTGTAAAATATTCCAGACCCCATAAATGCATTTGTTATTCTGTCTTCTGAATAAAGAGGACATAATCATAAACACTTGCGTTTATGTGGACATGTTAACGATGGAATGGTTGGCCATAATTAAAGATGTTTTGCTCGCTGACTCTTTCGCTGCCAATAGAAGAGAACGAGATAACAGGCGAAATAAAAACAAAAACATGGAGCAACAAATTGTTGACACGATTTTCCGATATTTACATTCACAGTTGAAGGCGAGAGACGGAATTAAAATGAAAATAATAAAAGGCATCCTGAAAGCGTAAACAGACACGCATAGAGAAACTCACGTTTTCAGAAACAGAGAGATTCAAGGTTGTGCTAAACACGTCATTATGTCTGCAGAAAATAATGAAAAAGAACAATAAATTTGAGCAGCAGTTGGTTGATTGTATTTGTTTAACGGCATATCAATCTCCGTGCGTTATTTAATACCGAAGCCTAAATATTCTATACGCAATTTTATTTTATTTTTGAGATTAAATTGGTTTTAGTGATAAAAGATATTATACAGATAAATATCATGAAAGTTCTTTTATGTTGGTTGGTTGTTTTTGTTTAGCGGTTTATCAACACCTCTATGGGTTATTTAATGTCGAAATCTAAATATTTTCTATGCAATTTTATTTTGTTTTTGAGATAATATTGGTTTTAATGATTCAAGATATTGCACCCCATCGAAGTGTCTAAATATTTTGTACGCAATTTTATTTTGTTTTTGAGAAAATATTGGTTTTAGTGATTCAAGATATTGCACCCCATCGAAGTGTCTAAATATTTTGTACGCAATTTTATTTTGTTTTTGAGAAAATATTGGTTTTAGTGATTCAAGATATTGCACCCCATCGAAGTGTCTAAATATTTTGTACGCAATTTTATTTTGTTTTTGAGATAATATTGGTGTTAGTGATTCAAGATATGACACCCCATCGAAGTGTCTAAATATTTTGTACGCAATTTTATTTTGTTTTTGAGATAATATTGGTTTTAGTGATTCAAGATATTACACCACATCGAAGTGTATAAATATTTTGTACGCAATTTTACCCCTTAGACAAGAGGGCAGCGGATCGGTACCGAGCAGCCAATAAATAATTAACTTGTTTAAAAATATATAAAAGATAAATTGAATATTGGACTTTAATAGATTTGTTTAAATATTCAGTATTCATCTACTCAATACTCTTTATCATAGCAATAAGTACATTTTAGGATTCATGTATAGTTAACGTCTAGAAATATCATAACTGTAAGTAATTTTTATTTATTTTTAAGAATTTTCAACTAATTTTCTAACACCAACTAATTTTCGGATTCTACACTTATTTTACATTGATTCTACATTATGGCGAATTGATACAAAGCACACAAACGTGTGCTAGGGCTGGAGTTCTGACATCAGAGTCAAAAGTGTAATGGGTTGGTTTAGCTAATATGTAATTATCATAAAGAGAGCTATAACTATAGCTCACGGGCAACTTCCAGTCATTGTGCGTTGAATATCTACGTCTACTCAGTTTGATCATCATAACAAAATAGCGTCTCCAAAGGATACAATACGGCATTAATATGCAAGAATGTTAAAAATAGTGTTGCCGATGCAGACCAGTTAAGAGGTAGCCAAAATTAAGAGGAAGTACAAAGCAAAGCTAGTTCAAATGACTATGGAGATGAACAAGAAAGCAGAGCAGAAGAATCAATGGACGATCAAAATTCTTCAGAAAACTCGAAGTACGAAACATGGGGCACTGAGGATAAAAGAACTAGATCAAGGCCGGTCATGTAATGAAAAGGAGGCCGTTTGTCTCTTTGAAACCCTTTCCGATTATCACTCTATTCATAGTTATAAATAGAATAGCCCATTTTATTTCATTTGTGAAATCCTAAAGCTTTTCTTTTTGGATGTAATATGCGTTAGCACCATATTAATAGCATCCCAAGGGGATGCTTCCCCGATCATTACAGTCTGTTCAATTCTAGAGTTATCTTTACCTCATATCCGCATAAACTGTGCCTCTTACTCTGTAACTCGCTACCTCCTGTGGCTCTCGGGCATTGTAGTGTGTGAACATCAAGGTAAAACAAGTAAATAGATGCCGACGGTGGACACTGCATGTGCTACATAAGACAATAAAGGAAAGCAAAAATAAAAGACAAACTATCAGTTGCAAAAAGATAGACGGTAGATTTTTTTTTATGAAGAGAGGCAAGATACGTACTACAAATCGGGGATCTCAGAATATAAATATGTAACTACACTTGGTTTCTTATAACAGATGACGGAAAACGTGATACAAAATTTTTTTAAAATTAAATTAGGATAGTGAGAAATGCCTTCTAAAAGCTAAACAAAGTATCAAGTAACAGGAAAATTTGGGAAGAAACAAAGAACTGAATGTGGTATGTATTACAAATTCTTTTATATTGCATGAAGAAATCGGGACAAATTCATCACAAATGAAGTGGGGACTTTGGGAAAAAGAGATGTGCATCTACAGATGAATACTGAGAATACTATGGACGGAGTATGTGGGCAATGAGCAAAATTTTAAGCAAAATGCAAACAAAAAGGAAACTTGTACTTAGAATCAGAAAAAGGCGGATGAAATTTTGGGAACACATTTTGAGGAAAGAAGGCACGGAGAATTTGGCACTCCCAGTATATAGTGAAAGCAAGCGTAACTGAGAGGGAAACGTCGATTTACCTACGTACCGAGTTTGTGCAAATGGATGGCAGAACATGGACTGTGAGGGTCAATAAGAGGACAAAGAATTCTACAAAGTATAGGAAGTTTGGAGAGCCATGATCGCTATCGTATTTGAAGGACACGGGAAATGAATAAGAAACGATACACAAATATAAGCATTTATCGATTTTTGTTTTTATGGAACGAGGCAAATATTTGGTGGGTTTGAATCAGAATGACAGTTTTTTGACAGTTTTGTTGAGATGTGCGTAGCTTGATTTCGTATAAACGTCTTTCGTCGTTCTTTAGTAGATGTTTGACTATTGTCGCTTTATTTCTTCTTTCCCTTCTGACGTTTTTGAAAGCGCAATAGCGTTTATTGGTTTGGCAGAAAAATGTTTCAGCAGACATGCGTAGGTGTCTGCCACCGTTAGTTATGAAAATCATTTTATCGCACACGGGTTTTCCCACTCGCGATGCTGGCAAGCTCTACACAAGCTAACGATTATTTTTAGTCTCTGGGTGTGTAGATGTTCTGCTTTTCGTGTTGGTGTACTCACTTTCCGAAAATATATGGGCAACATCGTCAAAACTTAAATGTAGTTTACTGTCATCGGCACAACATGCATTATGTGAAAAAAAGTAACATTTCAGAAAAGAAAGAGAGAGAGAATTTTAACGGAAATAAAACAAAGGAAAGAAAAGAAAAAACAAAAAAAATGAGAGAAAAATGTTAATAAATAATGAACAAAAAGAAAGCAAGTTAACAGTAATAATGAGTAAAAAGGAAAGAAAAACGAAAGACTTAAAATAATAAAGAAAAAAAAAGAATATTGACTCGTAAGTAAAATTAAATAAAATTTTAAGTAAAAATGGGTAAAAATAGAAGAGAAAAGTAAGAAGGAATTTTGACAAATAATTTCCAAAATGAAAGAAAGACGAATAGTCAGACAGACAGACAGACAGAAAAAAGAATTCATGTTGAATAGACGCTACATAACAAATTTGCCAGTAAAAATGAAAGAAAAACGTTTAATTACCAAAATGAAATTAAGTTACAAGAAAAAAAAAATGTATACCATAGAAAAAAAAGATAGAAACGAAGACAGAATGAAATAAGTAAGAAAGGAATAAAAAAGCAGAAAGAAAGAATGAAAGAAAGGAAGAAAGGAAGAAGTAATGTTCAATAGTCACGAAATGGAAAGGTATTTACCTGAAAAAAAGGAAAATTAATCTATTTGGTAAATAATCGCCAAAATGAAAATAAGTTAACCATAAAAAATGCGCAACATGGAAAAAAAAGAAAGAAAGGGAGGAAGGCAGAATGAAATCCAGTAAGAAAGGAATACAAAAATTTTAAAAAAGAAACAGAAGAAAGAAAGGAAGAAAGAATGTTCAGGAGTCACTAAACCCGAAAAAATTATTGTTTTTGACAAAAAGTCATCAAAATGAAGGTAAAGTTAACAGGGAAAATGTGTAAAATAGAAAAAAGAAAGACAGAAAAATGAAAGAGAGAACGAAATGAATAAATGGATGAATAAAAAAATCACAGAAAGCAGAAAGAAAGAAACACAACAAACAAGAAAGAAAGAATAACAAAGAGAAAGAATGGCAGAGAGAAAGAAAAAGAAAGAAAAAAGGAAAAAAGGGTAAACTGAAGAAAGAAAAATATTTTTTTTAATAAGAGTAAAAACAGGAATGTTTCAGAAGGCTTTTTGCGATGGAATAAAGGCTAAGGGACCTCTCTCACAAGCCCTTACGACTGTAATTAATCCTTTCCTCTTAAATATCGCCCATCTATTGTGGCCTTTGATCAGACTTATATAATATCAATGAGCGTGTTGCCGTGGAGTAAAACATAACAACGTAATATCGTCGACTATCATTATAATGCCGAATTCGACCATCCCTGAGCGTAAAACACCTCCTCTCTCCCTACACTTCATTTCTCTTCATAACCCGCACTTTCAAACACACACACACACACACACACACACACACACACACACACACACACACACACACACATATATATACATATATATATATATATATATATATATATATATATATATGTGTGTGGGGGGGTATATTAGGAGGGACAGATAAAATCTCGTCCCAACACACTTGTCAAAATATTATGAAACATAAGCCGAAAACTTACCAGCACACTCAAGTACTGTTTGATAGATTAACATAGCTGGAAGAAACTTAGGAATAAGTCTTGTGTGTGTGTGTGTGTGTGCGTGTGTGTATATATATATGTGTGTGTGTGTGTGTGTGTGTGTGTGTGTGTG
The DNA here is from genome assembly GCA_964036315.1 of Acanthosepion esculentum. Lineage (NCBI taxonomy): Eukaryota > Metazoa > Mollusca > Cephalopoda > Sepiida > Sepiidae > Acanthosepion > Acanthosepion esculentum. The sequence continues at coordinate 68,679,993 of OZ038486.1, forward strand.
TGTGTGTGTGTGAGCTACCATAATAAAAGAATCGTATATATATATATATATATATATATATATATATATATATATATATATATATATATATAGACAAACATTTCATTAACGGACTAATAGGAGGAACGATGGACCGTTAAATTCGATTGTCCATAAATGGAAAGGGATTATTTTTCAGTTATAAAACCACTATATAGTGACTACCAGTAGTTATGATCATAATGCAAATACTATGAACATGTATATACGGCATAAATAAATATGTACTTAATAGATATATCGATCATAATAATAAAAAATTGCAACGCGCTAATCTATCGTACTTTATATACTGTAAACCCTACTTTGTCAACAATTGATAGACCACGCACCTCTGCCAAGCGGTCTCTTTGAGAACTAACACGACTCGTTGCGCCAAGCCCACAAATTTTTAAATACATCGCTGACGATCTGAATGTTTTTTTTTCTGCATCACACTTTTTTATTTTGCCTGTAGATTTTGTCCCTTGCATCCGAACTCCGTTCATGGGTGTCCCTAAATGAGAGGTTTTATACAAACCACTCATTTATATATATATATATATATATATATATATATATATATATATATATATATATATATATATATATGTAAGCAAATATGTGGATGTAGATCCGACGGTATGATGAAACTAAAATTCTAAAGTCAGAGTTCTCTTTCTTGGATTCGGTTACGCGAAAACGCGCTCCCAGGAAAGAGATTTTATCTTAAGTGGAAAGGGGGGATCCTATTTAAGCTATAGTTTATAGTAACCGAATCCAAGAAAGAGAACTCTGACTTTATAATTTCAGTTTTTCTGTTTCTGACTAGTCCTGTATATATCGTCTCTTCATTTAACTTAAATTTAATATAAATATGTCTCCATTAAACATGTCCTGAAGATGGTCTAATAGACCGAAACGTCTGACGTTGAGAGAAAAACAAAAAAAAATAAAAAGACAGTAAACTCACGTATTCGGATTTTGCTTTGTCTTTTCCACATTTTCATCCTATATATATATATATATATATATATATATATATATATATATATATATATATATATATATATATATATATATATATATATAAAATATGTGGTGCAGTTCAATTTATATTACAATGAATCATTCATACAAAAAGGAAATTAATAAAGTTAATGATATCAAATGTCGAAACCCCTTCGCTAACAAAATTTTAATGATGCATTAACTTCCTAATCACTCGATACAGCTTCTAATTTAAAAAAAAAACAAGGATCCTAATATTCATCGAGTGACTAGTAGGTTGGAATGTACAACTGAACCCTTTATTATCACTAGGGTACACTGTTCTAGTTCAACATTTAATGGATGTCAGTTATCTGCTGTTAATTCCACTCTCCAAGTTCTCCTCTACCTTAACCGGGTATTGAAGTCACACTAATTGGGTCGTGTATCTGGATCTAGCTAACGCCTTTATCCACAGCACCACGTGTCCTTGGTTCTGGGTATTATATTTGCCGTCATATATATATATATATATATATATATATATATATATATATATATATATATATATATATATATATATATATATATATATATATATATATATATTTAAAGACATTTATGATATGTTTAACGTTCTTTAAATAAATTGTCGGACTTTGTTCAATTCAAAAAAAAAATATATATATATATATACTTCCTCATTATTGAAATATATATATATATATATTACTGAAATATATATATATACATTTCAACAATGAGCAAATTTGCATTATTCTTCATTCCCACCTAGCTATGAAAACCATAAGCTGCCAGTTGCATTTGAAGTGTCCTTATTACTAGTATTAAATTCGTTATATATATATATATATATATATATATATATATATATATATATATATATATATATATATATATATATATATGCTTGGGATGACTTACAGTTCTCAGTGCAATCGTCTTCCTAAAATACGACCAAACGAACAAATATCAGAATTTCGTTTTTAATTTCTTCTTGATCGGATCGATAACATTTAGAAACCTCTAACCCTATTGGTAGAACAAGCACCAATTATTGAGGAATCTAATCCACTGGCACGTTATTTAGTCGTGAGTTGGATTTTCACTGTTTGCGCAATGTTATTGACCTTTTACCATTGCTAGCCAAGTGCTGAAAATACCAAGAAATTCTAAAGAAACAGGAGATTACGAGTGAAAGGGAGAAACGTTAAAGGATCTATTTATGATAAGAAAGAATCGAACCATTCAAAAGTATAACGATGATAAACGACTTCAAAACAATTCAAGAGACTTAAAAAATAGAAGAAATCTAGAGTATAGCGATGGAATAGATGTACAGATCAATGGAATTACAAGTTAGAAATATTATTACACAAAAGCAGAATAAAATTAATATATTTATTCAAGTCTTCAAAGCTTAATAAATACTAGAAAGTTCGATTGGGAATCAGATAGCTCGTAAGATAGTAACGGTAAAAATAAGAAAAATGGTGGGTGATAGTATTGACAATAAAACCTACATGCGTCGAAAGGACAGAAAAGGGAATGATGCATGCGATATACCCAAGTAATAAAAGAAGTAGTAACAGTGAATAAAGGAAAAGAATGAAAAATTATTGGACTTTGGCAAAAGGATATGTCAGCGCGTTAAAGGTAAACGTATACGAAGCCGGAATGTTCAATGAAAAGAAACGAATAGAAAGATTATAAAAGAAGGTAAGAAATATTAAAGACAAATGAGGCATAAGACGCAAAAAGAATGAGTTAGCTTCAACGATATAGGAAAAGAAAGAAAGAAAGAAAGAAAAGAAAATGGAAAAAAGACGAAGAGCAAAAGAATGAAAGATAGAAAGATACAGGCCGAACAAGGAAAGAGAGAGAAGAGGGGGGAGAAAAAGAGAAAGAAAGAAAAGAAAATGGAAAACAGATGAAGAGCAAAAGAATGAAAGATAGAAAGATACAGACCGAACAAGGAAAGAGAGAGAAAGAAAGAAAGAAAGAAAGAAAGAAAGAAAGAAAGAAAGAAAGAAAGAAAGAAAAGAAAATGGAAAAAAGATGAAGAGCAAAAGAATGAAAGATAGAAAGATACAGACCGAACAAGGAAAGAGAGAGAAAGGGGGTAAAAAGTAAATGAGAAAAAAGAAAGAAAGAAAGAAAGAAAGAAAAGAAAATGGAAAAAAGATGAAGAGCAAAAGAATGAAAGATAGAAAGATACAGACCGAACAAGGAAAGAGAGAGAAAGGGGGGAAAAAGAAAATGAGAAAGAAAGAAAGAAAGAAAGAAAAGAAAATGGAAAAAAGATGAAGAGCAAAAGAATGAAAGATAGAAAGATACAGACCGAACAAGGAAAGGGAGTGAAAGGGGAAATAAAGAAAAAGAGAAAGAAAGATAAATGCAAACCAAACAAGGAAAGAGAGGGAAAGGGGGAAAAAAGAAAACGCGAAAGAAAGAAAAATGCAAACCAAACAAGGAAAGAGAAAGAAAGAAAAATATGAGACAAATAAGGCATAAAAGATTTATTGAGGTTCAAAGATCTTGTAATGAAAAGAAATAAAAATTAAACTTGATGAAAGAAAGAAGAAAAAAGAAAGATGCTGACCGAAAAGTGAGTGAAAGAAGAAACAGAAAGAAAGAAAGAGAGAAATAAAGAAAAATTTAAAGATAAAGGTGAAGCGAAGCATAACAGAATTGGTGAGGTTCTAAGATCAAGGAGAAAAAAAGTAAGAAAAATGAAAACGAGATGAAGACCAAAAGAGTAAAATAAAGAAAGAAAGAAAGATTGCGAACAATGATAGAAACCAAAAAAGAAAAAATAAAGAAAGAGAGAGAGGGGGGTAAAGAAAGCGGACGATAATATATGAATTACAAAAGATATTATATATATATATATATATATATATATATATATATATATATATATATATATATGAAGCGAAAAAACCACTAGGATGTAGGGGAATAAAAAAGTGGCTGATAAATACAAAGAACAAAGGAAAGAATTAAATAAATACTTAAAGTTATAAATACCAGAATAGAAAGGAAGGAACGTAATGCATTAAAGAAGAGATAAAGGAGACATTGAAAGATATTCAGAGTAAAAATCGATCGAAAAAGAAACTTAAAAATATAGGGAAATTGGAAAACTTTGAAGAAAATATTGAGCTTCATATATGAAATGAAACAATAAATAAATGATAAAAGAAAGAATGAAAGAAACTTAAAGATTACACAAGCACAAATACATATATATATATATATATATATATATATATATATATATGCTTCTGTAAACAATATATATGCTCCTGAAAATTTTATTTCGGTTGAGCTCTCTAGGGAGGAAGTGTGAGTTTGTAAACAGTGGGTATTACGGCTAATAATGGAAGACTCTTCAGTAAAGTGAATCGACATCTCTCAGTCACTTTGTGTTTATCTAGATATAAATACGCTTAAATTCAACTTCATCCCTGCCGTTCGCCAACGCCTTAGGGGAAGAATCTCCGACTGACGCCAGTTCAGCTTGGTTTCGACCCCAGCTAGAGGCCACCGGACATCTAGCCACATTGATGAGTTGTGTTACTGTGAAACTGTCTGTCTGTGGATGACAATATATATATATATATATATATATATATATATATATATATATATATATATATATATATATATATATGGGAATAGAAAAGATTGAACGTAAGTATGGATAGAAGAAAAAGGCTAAAAGATAGAAAGAAAGAAAGAAAGAAAGAAAGAAAGAAAGAAAGAAAGGAAGGAAGAAAGAAGGAAAGATAAAATCCTTACATGAAGGAAACATCTGAAATAAACGAGAAATGCAGAAAGAAGGGAGTTTTCAAAAGAAGAAAAAATACTGAACGAAAGCGAAACAATATATCTTGGAGGAAATGGAAAAAGGAGAATGTGATATCAAATCAGCAAGCGGAAAAAATGGAAAAAAATAAGAGAAATACAGACTGATGGAATGAACGTAAATTTAGATTGAAGAGAGATGAAAGATTTTGCTTATATCTGAAAGAGGCGAACATATTTAAAATGGGAATGACTGCAAACAAAGAAATTCTAGAAGTCAACAATCGAAAGACGAACTAGAAAAAAACCTCGAAAACCGACAAACCAAATAAAGAATATAAAGAATATGAGTCAGAGAAAAAGACAAAAAAAATAATGACGATAACAGAGTTAAGTAAAACATCGGAAGAAAGAAGCAAAACTGAAAAATAAAGGCAGTTTTTTTTTTCCCTGCTTCAACAATGGCTGCCATACAGAATTGGTTATAAATACAGTGTGTGCCAGAAAAGAAATCGCTGCGTGAAATTTACGACTCGCACATACTGAGTTCACTGTATCTTCCCTCGTTCCTTTCGTTTTTGTTACCAAACGGGATGCACTTTGCGCGGGAATTTTACGACCGATGTACCGTGGAGATCACTCGCTTTCTGGCGTACGTGTTAAGCTATTTCTTTCTTCCTCATCTTCTATCGAACAATAACAATACTTTAAATGGCGGACTTGATTGATTTGTTACGAGTCTTTCCCGTTGGTTGGATATTCTTTAAACCGGGATTTAGAATGTGGGGTTAAGTAGCCAACTTCTCTCTGTTCGATGCAATGCCTCTACAAAAAAAATAAAAGCTTATACCTTAACATACATAAATGTTAAACTGTTCGCCAAAATAACAATACATATTCTTCTGAAGTGAATACAATTAACCTTTGTTAATCAAATAACATTGATACCCGAGCCACAGTCACCTGTGGAATAAAATTTCCGTGGGGAGAATACTTCTATGAATATAATAAATGCTAATGTCAGTGTGTCACACCTTTTCAACTTTACTGCTAGAGGCCGTATCCCAATATACCATACCATTTTGGAATCAGGCCGACTCCGTCAACAAATTAAAAACATTCTGGACCGGATCCAGAGCTGCAATCCTGAAATTTTGGATTCCCAAGATTTCATTACTCCGATTGTTTTCGGCGATTTTTTACGTGATTCTTTTGTGACGAAGGTTTTTTGTACGATAACAATTTTTAGAACATGAAAATAAATTTGGGAATAATTGAAATTAACTATGAAATCCAACGAAAGTCACCTATTAAATGAAAATAATTGCGTGTACGGAATGTGAGGACCTACGTACATCAAATTGTCTTTAAATTAAGTCGGAATTTACCCCCGATTTTCCGTGAATAAATACTTATGTAACTCACCTATGTTAATGCAATAGTAAAGAAAAATCAAGGACATAACAAGTTTCTACGACATATGCTACCATAATTAGGACTAAAAAGACAGAGAGGATATATATATATATATATATATATATATATATATATATATATATATATATATATATATGGAGAGAGAGAGAGATCACTTGATAAGACACCAGAAGTGTTGAAACAAAATGGCTATTTTTGTAGTTATTTTATAACATATTTATGTTATAATTTTCGAATAAATCATATATATATATATATATATATATATATATATATATATATATATATATATATATATATATATAATGAAATGTAAATAATACGCATATTGAAATGAAATTGTTTGTAGATTTATTGCTAGTCATGGCATTGGCTTTCATTAGATGAGATGACGAAGCGTAATATCTTGTCTCTTTTGCAGTACTCGGAAGAAGCAGAAAATCTGGTGAAGAATAAAAATCTTAACTCTTTAACGTAAGTCTTTTTTAATTTTGCTGCTTTTCGCTACTAAAAGTTCTTTAGTTTTCATTCGGAAACTTACATGTTGATGATGTCTCAAAATCCTCAGAGGGTAAGAGTGATGGTATATTTTATTCTTTATTGTCTGATGAGAATTGTGAGACAAACAGCATGAATATCTGTGCCCATATGAGAACTTTTAGTTGCGGAAAGTTGTAGAGTAAGAATCAGCGTATTACCAGCTTTTCCCTACTAATGCAACAATGGACTGCTCATATTTATAAATATGGCAAGTAGCCACATTAGAGGAGGATTTGAGTAGGAATTGACTAAGTTTTGAGTATTATTTGATTTATATTAAATTTGCTCAAGTTTTACCGTTCTATGTATGAATATTTAATAATTTCTACCTAGTCTTCTGTTCCTTCGATACTCTACTTACTAAGGCCTCCCTAATTCGCGGCTATTTCGAACAAAGACAATATTACAACAGAAATACCATATGCGATGAGTATTGTTTAATTATATTTAATATTGACTTTGTTTTGTATATTTGTATTTATTACATTGACCACTATTATTATGAAGTCCCTGTTTGCCATTTTCATGCTATATCTATATATATAAAGTTGTAGCCTCTGTCTGTCTGTTGTTTGTTATCGTGCTCCACCTAGGGTTTTGGAGATAGACTCCTATTACCATATATATTCTGAAACTACATTACCCAGGTTACTTGCATGAGTTTATTTCATTTTGATCATAGCGGATCCCCGGGAACATAAATCCTCCACTTATTTTTCCCCCTTTGATATACATTAAATTGAACTGAGATATATCCTAGGAGTCATTCCCGATTCCTAGGATAATTTGATACGTATATTTCATTTTGATCAAAGGGGTTCCCTGGGAGGCACAAACCCCTACTGATAATTGTTTTCGTTGATTTAAATTAATTTTAAATTTGACCAAGGGAATGACTAATATCCAAAATATAGAAGGAGAAAGCCAGAGGATGGTGGTCATAGCGGCAAGATCAAAATGAGACCATATGAACGTCAAGTTCAGGAAGGAGTCGCCAATCAGTGGGTAATGCATTTTTTTTTCAATCTTCTTTCTTTCTTCGTTATTATAAACAATATCAACAAAATGTTTTTCGGTCAATATTTTGTGTGACAGAGTTAAAAACAATTAATTTTGTACCCAGCTGAAGTCAAGAATGAAAACGACGCACTACGACAGATTTCTGTTGCTTTAAAATAGATATACTTGAAAGTTGACTCACTCGGGATGAGCCCAACAACCCTGACCACCGGAGTCCACACTGATATATTATACAATATATATATATATATATATATATTTCATTAATATAATAGCATCATCCACTTGCAAAAAAAGGTTAAAAATAATGGAAGCCTTACTTATAAAAATAAGCAAACCAACACTTAATAATATTAACTTTGAACATGGACATAATATCTTGACCGTGATTTGAAACAAAAAAAATGAATCACTTTATAAAACATACACATAACAAACTATTTCTAATTCTAACAGTTGAAATATAATCCTTGATAATGGCTAAATGTATAGCCGAAAGTGCTCGGAAAAGAACATTCGGACAATTTTTATATAATTTATCCTCTGAAAAGAAAACCTTTATTAGATCGCACGAGAAATTATATAAAAAACTAAATAAAAGCACCTTATCAGTCGTTTTTAATGAAATGTGCTTGAAAGAAGGATTGCTGCCTAAATACACAAATATATATATATATATATATATATATATATATATATATATATATATATATATATATATATATAAAAGTGAACATAGAAGTCAACACTTAGAAGTAACTGTCTGTTTCATGCTAGATGCAATCATCAGACCACCCGATTGCATCTAGCATGAAACAGACTGTCGCCTCTAAGTGTTGACTTCTATGTTCACTTTTATATTTGCACACGCTCTATCTCTGATATTGAGCAATTTATCCCATAAATATAGCACATCTTAAGACTATATATATATATATATATATATATATATATATATATATATATATATATATATATATAGATATATATATTAAAGTACTTGGATAGGAAAAAACTACGGCACCTTCCTTGATGAATTTCACCTTAACATCAGAAATTTGATTAGAGAACTAGAAAGGATTATGATAAAAATTAATAGACATAATATTTCTATATTATTCAATGAAACGTATCAGACGAAGTTTCCTCCTATACAGTGTTGATCAGCTTCGAATCCTGTGGATTGAGCATGTTCTTAATTAAGCTTTCTTGAGTAGGCATGCCAGTAGTCTAAATAAATAATGTTTAAGATAAACGTAGCCTCTACTCCACTAGATATAATATTTGATGTAATAAAATATAGTCGTAAAAAGAGCATGCTCTCGAATTTCCATAGCAATATGTTCCGAACGGTGTACGTTGAGTATATAATCCATAAGTTAACTGCGTAGAAAACAGTTTTACGCTAAACACATGGAAACTCCAGCAATACCACACTATATCCCATAGCTTTGTTTCTTTGCCTTCCTATCTCGGGTGGTGCAAATGAACAACCAGCATCGAACCGATCTGTATCGTTTTCATATATTTCTTCTATATCTCCTGTAGTTATACATAACTTTCCCCTCAATGTTTATGAGGTTCTCCATCTTGTTTCCAAAATAAAAACTTAATACAATGATGTGAGATTTGAATTCGCTTGCGAGTTGGCAATGTCAAGATGCTGACCGGTTAATGTTATCATCAGCTGGTAAAGCGAGACAACGTTCTAAATTTATCGCGATTCACCAGTCTGATAAGGGTGGATTTTTTCCCAATCTGTTCGCTCTTGTCAGCAAACAAAGGCCCCTTGTGTATTGTGGTCTTCGTCTAGGTCCTGGTTCTATTCACTCGATTTATTTAACTCAGTCTGAATATTTATTCCGTTGCAGACACAGGCATACAAATTTAGTGAGATTATTCTATATTCCCATATATAATCTTTTTTAACATTTTATGGGAATGTCCATTGGTAGAATATATATATATATATATATATATATATATATATATATATATATATATATATATATATATATATGTATATATATATGTATATATATATATATGAGATAACGATATATATCCTTATATATCATGAACCGTATTGGGAAAATTGAATGACAAACCGGGAAAAGTTTATTGTGACGCGTTTCAGGACTTCATCGGACAAAATTTGTTATGCTGTTACGACATGCGCACGAACGAGGGGTGCTGGACATTTCATAATTTTCTTTATTTTTTATATCTAGCTGAATTCATTTAGAGTCTTTTTCATTTTTTTTCCATCACTTTTGTTAGTGGTATCCGATACTGTTATTATAGAAGAACCGCCAGAAATGGTAGTATGTTGTACAGGCCAGGGCGCAAATTTAATGTAGATGACTTTTGCGATGAAATCACTGTCTAGACATTTACGCCGTAGTAGCATTTATGATGCCAATTTTGTGGTCAGTCTCGTTACGGTGGGCAGCCAACGCATTTGACGCATTGCTTGGTAAAATGTCCCTTTTGTGTTCATGTACTCTTTTAATTAGATTCTTTGAGGTTTCTCCTATGTATTTTTGTGACAATTATTACTGGTGATCGAGTAAATATAATTTAATAATTTTGTATTGGGGCAGCATTCCCTATTTTACAAAATTTTCATTAAAAACTTTTCTGTGCTTAAGTTTTTTTTTAATTTTTCTTTTTTTCTTAAAATTTTCTTCTTTCTGGGCATAAATTATGAAGAAATTGTCCAAATGTTTTGCATATCCGTGCGTTTTTAGCTATACTTTTAGCCTAATTGTAATTGAGCTATGGTCAGTGAGATGTAACGTAAGTCTTCTTGTTACGCCTGTTGTAGTATGTCCAGTATTATTATTTATGAATTTGGATTGGGCAGAAATACAGTTCCTTAAGGGACATGTGAATTCGTAAATAATTTTGGTTCTCTTTGGATATTGCAGGTGATTTTTTTTTATTGTTGAAAATGAGGTTATCGTTTTGAAATGTATTATAGTAGTTAATTTAATTTTCTTGATATTGTTTAATAAACTTCTGTATATTTTTATGTTTTTAAGGGTAGGTAGATCTTCTTTATAGATACTATGATTTGATTTTTATAGAAAATATTAATGCTATTCTTTTTCCTGTATGTTCAATGCTGCTATTTGTTACCTTACAAAGACGTCTAATATGGTGATCTATAAAATGATTTGGAAAACTGTTATTAACTAGCATTTGCTCCATGTTCTTAAGTTGTTAAAGAAAATCACTCTCATATATATAAGAGGCATGGGTACCTCGAGGTGGTGTAATGGTTAGCATGCTTGTCTCGCTAGAACAATTACGACGAGTAGTGAGTTCGATCCTTACTGGGTGTCCCATAATTTCGGCCTTGTGCCAAATCTGAGCTACGCTTGGAAAATAACTATGAAGTAGGCATGGAGTAGCGGCTCAGATTGAGGAATCGGAGAGCGGAATTGGAATTCCAGTCGAATCCATTACATTCTCTTACGTTCCCTTTGGGAAAGGTATGAACCCTCTTCTTCTCCCTCCAGCCTGCAGTACTTCAAATTGGTTGGTTCTGCACAAACACCACTATAACCAAATCAAATGGCGTTTCCTAGGGACTGTGCTGCTGGAATCTCATTCGTCGAATATTATTTAAATATTATAACATAAATATGTTATAAAATCACTACAAAAATAGCCATTTTGTTTCAACACTTCCGGTGTCTTATCAAGTGATGATGTTGAAATACATCTCATATATATATATATATATATATATATATATATATATATATATATATATATATATATATATATATATATATATATATATATATATGAGTTGTATTTCAGTTGCAACAATTCTTTCAAACATGTTTGGTTGAATAATATCGATAAGTAATGTCTTATAAATTCCTTAATTAGTATGTTTTATGTAATCGGTAAATTCACATTTTTTTAAAGTTTTATTTTATAATTTTCCGAATGTTTCTCAAGATAAGAAATAAACAAAATATTATTAACATAAGACTGATTTTAGTAGATAACACCAACAAATTATACAGGTCTCAATCCAAAATTCTAGAGGCTGTTGTAATGTAAGAGAACCAGCCAACAATAACTAAGGTATCTTTCTCCGTATACTAAAAAAAATACATATAAAAAAAATCTAGCTTGAGCGTTTAAACGACGTCATCTTGAGTGACTTGAAATTGCTTCCAGCAAACGTGGGAACGCTGGAGAAAACCAAAATCAGTTGCATAAACAGAAACGAAATAAAAAAAAGCCTTGAAAACGAATGTAGCAGATTCGAAAATATTAGGCAAAATATAAAATAAAAATAAATATGAACGTTGGTAATTATATACACAATTTACATTGTTCGGACTGTTGTCCTCATCTTTATTGTCACATTCACATTCGTCACGTTTCGACCGTTGCACTATGGCCTTCTTCATGTAATATTCTTTTGAATTTTGAACCGAACTCAGAATAGTCAATCTGTCTGTTGGCTTTTCTGAAAATTGGTTCGATGACACTTGTGTAGACGTTCTTTCCATTGCTATTTCCTGAAATGGGAAGGTTATCTAACCTTCCAATTCCTGGGCCTTTCAGTAAAGTTCCTGTGAATCTGTTCCATTTCCTGAACCCACCGCTTTCAAATATTGTGACAGGGAATGGCAAAGGTCATGCTCTTTTCCCACAGTTATTTCCCCACGGTTTGTTGATGCCCTGTCGCTCATAGATGGGAATTACAATGCCAATGCGAAAGACATCACCATTATTTTGGATCGTTGTGTGTCGGTGTACAATGCGCACACCACAGTTGTTTTTGAAAATGATATAGCTGTTGCAAAGAATGCCGTCTGTACTAGTTGATTTGTTACGCTTTAGGACTTAGTGGAAAAATTGAATTTTCTTCGAATGAGGCTGTCTTCCGCGGCTTTTATTCCCACTTGAGTCCATCTAATTATTTTGTTGGCTTTAGACAGGATAACATCGTAAATAGTCAGGGCAATATGGGACATGTTGGATAAGTCAACATGGCTATTTGTAGCAGAAGGTAATGAGGAGGTCAACGTACTTAAATTACGTGGAGGTGTCAATTACAAGAAAGGAGGAGGTGCCTAGTGGAGACTTGTTCACAAGTATGTCAGGAGTCATACACCATACATTCAAATTAAGTATGATATCTTTCTTCATATACTGAACCAAACTTATATACATACACACACACACACAAACACACACACACACAAACACACACACACACACACACACACACACATATATATATATATATATATATATATATATATATATATATATATATGTGTGTGTGTGTAATTTTATGCATTTAGGCAGCATTTTTCCTTGATGCACGTTTCATTAAATGATATAGACAAGTTTTGTCTATTTATTTTATGCAAATTCATTTCATATCATCTTATAAGCTTAATGACATTATCATTGAAAAACGAAAGAAAATCACCATATTGGCACGTTTTTTAATCCTATCCAAGCTTTGGGCTTACATAAGCTATCATCAAACCTGACAATTAAATTACAATACACGGATCCCGTTTGTTTGCTGTTAAGGATGTTCAGTTTTTCTTTGGCTATTTCAATTTGCCTTTTCACAAGGCTTCATTTATAATTCCAAGTGTTGACACACACACACACACACACACACACACACACACACGTATATATATATATATATATATATATATATATATCAAATTAAGAAACCAGCCCATTCTTCCATATTGGTTTCAACCTTTCGGTATCTTAAGGATATTTCGGTCAATTGATTTCCTAACTTTTTTTTTTAAATAAAAATTTATGAACGCAATATTTTAAAATAAATAAATAAATAAGCACACAGCGTGATTTGTGTTAGAATGTGAGGAGGAGGAGGGGGAAATCAACTGTATTAGAAATGTATAGGTGGAGGATTAAATTAAATATACATACGTTCATTTTATCCTACATCAAAAGAACTCAAATTGAACTTTCTAGTATGAATAAAATTGGACATAATCTCTAATCAGTGGTTTTAAACGACGCCACACATAGAATTTATACAGAATGACAAATTGATGATCTACTAAAACTGGGTAAAACAATCTGAGAACAAGCGAAATGATTTAAGAGGTTAAAAATTAAAATCTGTTACATAGATTGACTTTGTTTTTTATTCTTTTCCTTCCAATTGACATTTTAATTAATTAAGCTATTGTTTTTTTTTTGTTTTATTTTATTTTTATTTTTTTTAGTTATTCAGAAGTAACAAGATTTTCGCAGTTAACCCCAGGACTCAATATCTATCATGAAGTATTTTTTTAAATTCCAGGACTAGATCTCTCTAATAATCTTAATAGCTCATAATGGTTCTTATTCCACTGATCATTTATCTATGTTAAATTACATTCTAATATATTGGTTTTAGTAGTATGTAATTACCGTTTCGGGGAACCAATTCAGATGATGAATGTATCGCTGTAACTGTCCGTTAACTGGAAGTAGCTGCAAAAGTACGTATACAGTAAGTATTATACCAGTATTATCAATATTATAATAGTCATTCTAGTATTCATTTAATAGTAGAATTCATTTAATACATTAAAATCATTTTTAATATTTTTATTTTCGTAATTTTTAATTTAATACATTTATTATGCTTTTTATTTTTAATAGATAATAATAATAAATATTTGCAGGTAAAGAGGAGTGTTTGAATAGCGGGGCAACCAGTTTGAACATTTGACAGATTTATATATTTATTTTTCATATGTTTATATAATCAATGCAATAAATCTTCTGAGCACGTTTTGGTTTTCATTACTGTATACCTACTTTTGCACTTACTGTATGTCATAACAGGTGATGAAAAATGGGTTATATACAACAATGTTCAACGCAAAGGACAGCGGATTGACAAGGGTACACAACTATAACCGATCTAAAAGGAAATTCCATGTAGGAAAGTTAATATACAGCGTGTGGTGGACTAATCAGCGTATTATTAATTTAGAGCAATGTCTTTTACTTTTTTTATCTCACGACATACTTATATATTTAAACTTTTGCAACACACTTAAACCGAATAATAATGTTCCATTCGAACATCTTACAATTCGATGAAATGTTTTTCGAATAATTTTCTCGATACGCCATTTAATTTTAATTGGATTGAATGGTTTTTATCCTCACTTGTTATTCGTACTTCGAAAAGTATATCCTATGTGGTTTACAAACGCTTGGCTGGTTTCTTACTATAGAATACATTCCCATGAAACTTAATATTAGTTAACCCGATCAAGCGGTTAATCTGTCATGGATTAAGAAGATTTAACATGGCAATAGCATTCACTGAAATACTTTATCGACCCTAAGCTTATGTGCGTGATAAGTGGTACACAAATATATTCTGGGTTTATTATTGCGGAATCATATCCCGTGAACCATAATATCAATCAAATCAAAGTTATAATCTTCTAGGTTTTAGAAACAAGGATCATCACAAGAGAATTTATTGAAATACCTTATCGATATTACGTTTAAATGTGTAGTAATCGGTTCAGAAATGTTCATGATTGTTTCGTATTGTGGACTCTAATTCCATGAAACATGACGTTCGATAATCCGATCCACTGGATAATACGCAGAGGCATTAGGAACACTGAAATAGAAAGGATTATATTATTAATATTTATTAAACTTCCTTTCATAAGAGATATTTCAATATTTCATTATACTAATGAATAACTTGACTTTTAATTGAAATTTAATCTATTAAGAATTAACACGCTTCACAGACGGAGAACGCGTTTCGCTCTTCTCATTTGAATGTCAAAATAGCCCCCACCCACAAGATGTTCAAAGTGTATCTTGTTTGGTAGTTGTCCGACTATCGGGATAATTGCTCGAGACAATATACGTTCAATCGTATAAACGTGAAATTCGGATATGTTTTTTTTTTAATAAATATTTACCCCAACACCAAGTACCAGAGCCACTGAAGGTAGAGTTTCAATCAAATGTGTATTATGAATATAAGTGAATTAAATGTGTGTTATGAATATAGGTATAAGATATGAAAATGATGAGGATGTAGAGGACAGATATATATTGAGGAAAAATAGGAATTAATGAATTTATTCTTAGGGATCACATCTATAGATCTGATGTGAAATGTGCGCGAAATGTCTGCCATAACTGAATTGTCGGGATGCTAAATGACGACAATTCAGTTATGGCAGACATTTCGAAGAGACTGTTATTAAGTCCGCCAGAAATTGGGGTTTGAAACGTTCTCATCCCTGCTATGGGTGCTCTCCGCAATTGCCTTCTGAAATAAGAATAAGATAAACAACTTTACTTGACAATTAAACAGATATTTTTAAAAAGGGTGTTATACAGTTGGCATTACGCTAACAAATAAAATATATTTTTCAGGTTGTTTTTCGTGTTACGCTATAGATCAAACAAACCAGCTCAAGAATATGTAAAATTGAAACAAACCAAAGAATTATAAATTATCTTCATTTTCCTACGGAAACCAAAAACAAATATGCTCATACAATTTGAATTTTTAAAACGTAAACAATTTTTTTTAATGATAGTCTGGGGTGCATAATCGATTGTAACATACGACAGGGAAATATCCTTTGGCAAATCTAATCGCGCAAATACTCTAGAGAAATCTAATCTCTTTACCACTGCCAATGTGTTAAATAGTATGACTTGTATTTGAAATATTCTTTGTTATCCTCAGAACATTGCTCATGCAATATTCCCTCGCATTTATGAGTTGATTACACGCTCCTCAAATCCTCCAATCTGATCAGATGCCTTGCTACCGGATGTCGTTTATCGTCATTCCCAGGACACAGGAAAAGGGGAAATAATGATAATAATCATAATAGCAATAGTAATGGTAATAGCAGTAGTAGTGTGCCAGTGGTCATTGGAAAAGTGTTGTACAAAAAGTCATGGAAAAACTGCTATTGTGGTTTTTAAAATAGAATTATTCCAAAGAATCCATTCCTCACTTGGTACCCCGATACTTTCAGCCTCGTGCCACGTCTGCGCTGCGATGAGAAGACAACCATTCCAAAGAACTTTGACTACTATGAAAAGCAAGAAAATAATGATGAATGTTGAATGTCAATGAATAGAAAAATTGAACAGTTTGTTTTCTCAAATGACGAGTGGTAACCTGAAAGTAGCCATTTTGCCAGCAACGAAAGCCGTAGGGTATACGGAATAATAATAATAATAATAATAATAATAATAATAATAATAATAATAATAATAATAATATGATTATTATTATTATTATTATGATTATTATGATTATTATTATTATTATTATTATTATTATTATTATTATTATTATTATCAATTTCGCAATTATTACATTTTAAGAGCTAGCTGTTTGCAAATGTCTCATTCGATTTAAGACTCTTGAGAACAGCATTTCCATCAGCGGCATTGTTCTGAGTAAAAGTGTCAAGTCCAATTTCCTTTTTCTGTCATTTCTCTTTTACTCTTTTATCCGCAGATTTCGCTTCAAATAATCAGGCATGGGTCAAAAATATCATTTGTATCCTGAAATGAGTTAGGGTAGAAATTTGCTCATGTAATTCCTTCAGAAGAAATGCTTTAAAAAATAATGCCAGAACAATTTTACTTGAGAAAGCCTGAGAGAGAACTAGAGAACGCAGCATGCTTTTCATTGGCTGTCTTATATTTTAAACTTTCAGTGCCAAATAACAAAAAAAAAAATGTAATCTTGTAACAGCAGAAAAAATAACTAGTTTAATTTTCTTTTCTGTCACTTAAAGCTAACAAAATAAATTGGTATTCTCACGTCTTTAAATTTTGAGCTTTTCTTGGTTCTCATAATGTGATGTCAAATGCTGGTTCCTGTGTGAATAACGCACGCTATTTTATTATATGGGTAAAAGAGTTATTTAGTAAGATTTCGTTTGTTATCAATAAATACTTAATAACTATTTAATATATTTTCTGTTTATACGTTATTTTTATAGATACAATTTATTTAAGTAAATGCTCTGTTGTTAATTAAACAGTATTATTTACATTTATCAGCCTGAGTGTTTCAGAAATTCCGTAGAAAATATGCGTTCTCCAACAGGAATCGAACCTGTATTCCTATTCTTAAACAGGCACTTGACCTCGTGGGCTGTACGATTAAGCTACAGAAAAGCGTCTGGTTAGCAAAGTTCAAATTACTGTTTACAAACACACAATCTTCGACAATTTTTCTCGATCGATCATATCTTACTTAATCATATCGGTCATATCGGACTTAATGCATTTCAATATATGGTTATTATTGTTTACGTTAAGATACATTTCGTGAGCAGATATGATCGATCGAGAAAGATCGTCGAAGATTGTGTGTTTATGAACAGTAATTCGATTTTTGTTAACCAGACGCTTCTCTCTAGCTGTATAGTATAGTCCCTCAGATCAAATGATTGTTTCCGTATAGGAATACAGTTTTGATTCCTGTCGGAGAAGGCATATTTTCTATTAAATTTCCCGAACATTCATGACGGTAAATGTAATTAATATTGTTTAATTAAAAACAGAGTATTTACTTAAATAAATTATATCTATAAAATAACATATAAACAGAAAATATATTAAATAATTGTCGGACTTAATCTATTTCATTGCATAATAATTATATATTTTTTGTAAGATCTTTTTCCTTCATAACATCTCTTAAATAAATATGTTGACCATTAAAACATTTTGCTTGATTTTATAAAATCTACCAACAAGACTGCAGGCGCATGTCTTGGCGGTTAGAACGTTAGCTTTTGGACCATGAAACCTGTGTTTAAATCTCACCACAGTCGATTTATCAAGGTGTGACTTCTAGATAATTTCGACTTGTTGGGAAATATCGGGGAAAAAATAAACGGTTTAGTTCAAGCCTTGTGAGTCAAATTGGGTAGAGAAACGTTTCTGAAGCCGTCCATCGGTTGTGCTAGCCAGAAGTGAAAAGTCATCGTAACCAAGGGTTACAGGATACTACTCTTGAATCTTCCACCCCTCCCCCTAAATTAATATCCAGAAACGAAGGAAATACTTTTCTCTGAGAAATCATATGAAAAACATTTTCCTCTTTTAATTCAATGTCCTCCAGATATTGCAAATATCAGACAAATTTTGATTGATTGATCCCAAGTTTTTTAGTCAGTTCTTAAGTGAGGTCATCAAAAGAGCTTTTGCAAGTTAACACTTTTTAATCCTTGTGGTCTATTAAAGTGCCGTTTGACATTCAACTCAGATTCGCCTTTCTTGAACTTTCCCCAAAATTTATGACATGTACAGCTTCCAACCGAATCACCTTCACTGGAGTCATCAGTCGTCTTCTTCGCTCCTGTTGCCTTGCCCAACTTGCAACTGAGCGTTTCGTCAGGTTTTTATTCTATTCATTGTAAAAAAAAAAATGAATAAAGCACGTCCATAACTGGTGTCATGATATTCTGTCAGTAATTTACAGATGAGGTTGTTGTGCGAAATTTTGGAAAAATATAATAAAATAATTTTATTTAAATAAAACACAAAAACGATATTCGTTATATACGATTAGAAGTCATTTTTAGAAAAAAAGTGTTTTAACGATTTTCGAATAATGTGAATATTGTTCGAAGATAATTATTCGAAAACACTTATTCGAATTGTAAATTGCTTGAATGCAAATTAATCGAAAGGACAATTATACTGAATGATAATTATTTGAAATGCAAAATTCTTTATTGCAATAAAATTGTAAAAATTAAAAGAGGAAATACACAAATAATAATTATTCGAAATAAAAACATTGTTAATAAAATAATTTAGTAAGAAAATATCCTCATAACATTAAGTTATATGACACTGCACGCAAATAGTCAAATACCAAAGAGTACATGATAAATGATGCCACTATTATTTTTTAATTTTCCATTTACGTCGCGGTATTTCATGACGCTCTTGATATTTTAACAACCTGCTCTTACTTTTGCAATATGAATTTCTTGCAATTACTATTGTCTCTTAAGAGCGTCTAAGAATGCCCATATTATGGGATAATGATATGATAACTGCTACAGAAAAACCCTACGCCATCCTTCAAGGGCGTTATTAGTTCTAGGTCAATAATCATTGACTCTCTCAAAGCAAGAACACATACATATTTAACACATAGGTATTTCTAATTCTTCTTCTTCTTCTTCTTCTTATTATTATTATTATTATTATTATTATTATTATTATTATTATTATTATTATTATTATTATTATTATTTTCCTCTCGATTAATTTCAATTCGAACATCTTACAATTCGAAGAAATGTTTTTCGAATAATTTTCTCTATACGCCATTTAATTTTAATTGGATTGCTATCCGGTGATAATCGTACTTCGAAAAGTATATCCCATGTGGTTTACAAACGCTTGGCTGGTTTCTTACTATGCAATAGATTCCCATGATACTTCTTATTAGTTAACCCGATCGAGCGGTTAATCTGTCATGGATTAAGAAGATTTAACATGGCAATAGCATTCACTGAAATACTTTATCGACCCTAAGCTTATGTGCGTGATAAGTCGTACACAAATATATTCTGGGTTTATTATTGCGGAATCATATCCCGTGATCCATGATATTAGATAACTGGATCAAAGTTATAATCTTCTAGGTTTTAGGAACAAGGATCATCACAAGAGAACCTATTGAAATACCTTATCGATATTACGTTTAAATGTGTAGTAATCGGTTCAGAAATATTCATGATTGTTTCGTATTGTGGACTCTAATTCCATGAAACATGACGTTCGATAATCCGATCCACTGGATAATACTCAGAGGCATTAGGAACACTGAAATAGAAGTCATAGGATTATATTATTAATATTTATTAAACTTCCTTTCATAAGAGATATTTCAATATTTCAATGTTGGAATGGAAGAATCTAGTATATCTTGACAGTAGAAAATCTGCGACATTATATTGCTCCTCAGCTTGGAAATACCCAGGTGTATGGATCGGTTCTAAGAAATTTGGTATAAGAGATAAAGAAATTCATCATTGAATTGGCTACATCAGAGGTAGTTTCGCCCAACACCGTAAACTGCTACAAAACCAAACCATCAACCGGAAAACTCATGCCATGTTCTTAAACAGCCTCGTCAGAACGAGACTTTCATATAGATGACATGCAGGGTGTCAAACCGGTTCAGAAATGGCGAAACTGTCCGCTGTATACACCAGCTTTCTAAGATCAATGGTTGAACATGCTTTGAGCAAATAAGTCTGAGGCTCTTGCCAGATATCACAGATCAATGATTAAAAACTCATGTCATATTCTTAAATATCCTCGTCAGAACGAGGCTTTCATATAGATGGTATGCAGGGTGTCAAACCGGTTCAGAAATAGCGAAGCTGTCAACAGCATATGTCGAACTGAACCCTTTATTTTGCTCACTGGAGTAGACACGTTCTAGTTCTAAGTGCCATGTTTAATGGATGTCAGTTGTCTGTTATCACCTTAATTGTTAATTCGCCTCTCTAAGTTCTCCACTGCCTTAACCGGGTATTGAACTCACACTCTTTGGGTCCTGTCACTGGATCTAACTAACGCTTTTATCCACTGTACCAAGAAAGGTTCAGTCCGACATTCCAAACACCTGAAGAAGGCCGGAGCGTACAACATCCGAAACGTTGTAATAAATATGGCGACAAAGATGAGCATAATAGTCCGAATAATGTAAATAGTGAAAATAATAATTATCGGTAGTATGAAAGTAGCAGGAGGAGAATTCGTTTAGCAAAACGAGCAAAGATTTGCGAGGCAAGAAAAAAGAAAGCGAAAAGGAGAACAAGAGAGAGCGATATAAGAGGAATTGGAATATGAGAAGGAAAAGAAAGTAAATAAGTATTTGGAATGTATTTGTAAACGAAGGTATGAATGGTAGCGTGGAGAACATTGGGAAAAAAAGAAGTGTAAAATAATGAGTGAGAAGGGGAGTAGATTCCAAAGACAGAAAGAAAGTAAAACAGGAAAAAGAAAGAAAGAAAGAATGCAAGACATCATGAAAGACGGAAATAAAGAAAGAAAAACAGAGAGAAAGAAAAAATGAAAGAAAAAAGAGTGAGGTCACCTGAAAAAGAAAACGAAATTGCAAAAAAATAAAGAAAGTAAGAAACAACTACAAACAAAATGAAAGACATACATACATACATACATACAGAAAGAAAGAAAGAAAGAAAGAAAGAAAGAAAAAGGAAAGAAAGAAAGAAAAAAGAAGGAAACGAAAACTGAAAGAAAAAAGGGAGGTAGAGCTGAGAACCTTAGAAGGAAAGGAGAATCCAAAGAAAGAAAGACAGTAAGAATAAAAGAAAGAAAGAAAGAAAGAAAGAAAGCGAGAGAGAATGGAAAGTAGAAAGTAAAAAGAAAGAACGAAATATAGAAAGACAGAAAGAAAAACAGAAAATGAAAAAAAGAATAAAAGACAGAAAGAAAGAAAAAATAAAGAAAAAGGGAGATGAACTTGAGAAAGTGAGAAGGAAAAGAGATTCCAAAGAAAGAAAGAAACAAAAAAATGAGCAAAAACAGGAAAAAGAAAGAAAGAACTTAAGCAAATAGAAAGAAAGAAAGAAAGAAAGAAAAGAAAAGAAAAGAAAAAGAAAGAAAGAAAGAAAGAAGGAGGGAGGAGGAGGAGAATCCGTCAATAATAATAAAGTACCGTTCGACATACTGAGAAAAAGCGTTTATTGCGTTAATGTTTCATTTAAAATCTTAGCATGTAATTAAGCCATTGCATTTAAGTGAACATGGTGCCAGAAATAAATTCCTGATTGTCGAATAATATGCAACACAACATGGATTGGAATTTTCTTTGTTTATTTCCACACACATATGTGTAGCGACAGATATTTCGGATTCAGTTCACAGAATAAAAATGCTGACCCATTATTCTTTTAATCATATACACGAACCATTGAACTAGATTTGCTAATGCTTACTTGTCGTTGTCATCGTTTTTGCCTTTATAGAAAATATCTTTTCTTTATTTCATTCGGATCACGTTTATTTTTTCAACGCTTTCTATATTCATTCAATAAAGAGGTTTAATTGTTCATAAAAATGATCAGATCGAAGCATTAGATCTGACTGTATCAAGTCAACTGTATTCATTCAATAAAGAGGTTTAATTGTTCACTAAAATAATCAGAACGAGGCGATAGATCTGTCAGTAACAAGTTTTAATAGAAAGATATACGCCAATGTTTCTGCTTTCAAATACGTTGTTACTGACAAAGATCATGGTCAGATAGAATTAATGAACAGAAAAAGGGGGAACTATTTACATTGTTCGGACTGTTTTCCTCATTTTTATTATCATATTCAGCAGGTTTCAGCCGATGTACGCGCCGGCCTTCTTCAGATGATAAAGGTGTTGGTTGAAGTAAACCAGTGACTTGATCCAAAGATTTATGAAACGTCCTGAATATGACAATAGATGAGGCAAACAGTCCGGACAATGTCAATAGTGTAAATAGTTACAATACGTCATCTCAGAAATACAGAGAGAAGAATAAGAGGAAGCATTTTTCTCTTAATGGCACGGGATATATTTTAGTAAAGTAAAAATATCATCATTTTTTTTTTCGTGATGAATACCTTCACTCATTCATTTATTGATATTTTTAAAAATAAATATTTCAGTTTTTCTTAATAATCTCATCTAATCTTTTAGTAAAAACATGGCGGAAATTACATTTTTTTTCCTCATTTAATAGTTGCGTATTTTACGTGCTTTCTCTCAACATTTGTTTCCGCGCTTCATATTTAAACGGATCGTCACGTTTGAAATATCTTAAAATAAAATATTCCAGCGTAGGAAAACAAACGGAAATATTTTTAAAAACATTTGAAGCCGGATATCAATTTTATTTTGAAGTTGTCTCAAGTTGTTGGTTTATAAATCGCCCAAAACGATGGTGTAATGCTTAGCAACATTGTCTTGGTAGGTTAATTATGACTGAGTAGTGGTTTCGATCCACATTAGGTGCTCCATAATTTCGGCCTTGTGCAACGTCTAAATTACGCTTAGAAGCTCATAGCGCACGTTGACGTAGATAAATGGTCAGCAAGCTTGTCTGGATAGATCAATTATGACTGCTTAGTGATTTCGTTCCTCACTGGGTGCCCCATAATTTCGGCCTTTAGCTACATCTACACTTTCGGCATTTTGACATGATGCAGTTGTTAGAAAGCTTGTCTGAGTAGTGAGTTCCATCCACACTGGATGCTCCACATTTTCGGCCTTGTGCCATATCTAAGCTACGTTTAAAAATATTTTGGGTACTTCGACGTGGTGTAATGGTTACCAAGCTTGTCTAACTCGATCGAGTACACCTGACTAGCGAATTTGATCCTTACTGAGTGCTCCATTCTTTCGGCCTTGTACTACATCAAAGCTTAGCTTAGATGTGGCACAAGACAAACCATTTGGGGACATAGACGTTGTGTAATGGTTAACAAGTTTGTCCGACTAGAACAGTTACGATTGAGTAGGAAATTTGATCCTCACTGTGTGCGCCACTCTTTCGGCCTTGTGCCAGATCTAAGCTACGCTTAGAAAATCATTTCAAATTTTCAATGGTTTTACCGTTAAACCAACATTAATCTGACCTTCTGACCATAGCGACTTGACATCACTGAAAAATACACATTTTAAACGGATCATCATCTTTGTAATATCTGAAAATAAAATATTCCTGAATATTAGAACCGACGAAAAGTTATTTTTTCTTTTTTCATGACGTTTGAAAATAAATTAAGTTTTATTTTGAAGCTTTCTCAAGTTGTTGATTCGATGTGGTGTCATGGTGAGCAAGTTTTTCCTGCTCGGTCAAATAAGACAGCGTAGTGAGCTCAATCCTCACTCGGTGCGTTCGTCCTCGTGACCCATGTGAACTACGCTTTGTAAATCGCTATAAATCTCCAAGGCAGACACAGTCAAGACGATTACATATCTAGAAAACTTGGGAGAACCACCATTTATTTCAATTCATGTAATGATCACAGTTTTCCATTTTTTTCCTCCCGGGATCGATTCATGCTCAAGCTAGGATCATAAGTAAATGTTGGGCAATATATCGCAAAATTTTCCATCAAATGAAATCTGGATGAGATTTTAATGTTTGTAAACGTGCACATCATAATTTTCTCTTGCAAATGAAGATAATTTTCTTGAAGGTAGATTACATATTTAAGAAGAATCACGCGCGTATATCCAATACTTAAGCAGCACAGATCCGCGGATACTGTGGTCTAATTGTTATCAACCCGGAATCGAAACCGCATCCAAAAAAGGGGTTCTTCATTCCTTTTTTTTTTACTAAGGTGGAGTAATGGATAGCGGCTCTGATTGAGAAATCGAAAAGCCAAGTTCGAAATCCAGTCGAATCTATTACATTCACTTACGTGCTAATACACTTGGGAGAGGTATGAATCCTCTTTTTATCCCCCAGCTATGGGTAAATAGCAGGACAGACCGGGCTCTATAGCTTTGGATGGCAACTACCGAAGAAAGAAATGGCAGCCTACTGCGGGAAAAATCTGCCTCGTCAGTCATGTATCGAAAGATACAAGATCGCCTAAGCGCGTATCACGCATGGTACATAGCTAACTGACTGTGTGACCTTGAATTTTCCACATTAACTCAATTTAAGACGAAGGACAGAAACAGGCTCAAACCTGCACCTGGTATGCGTGCGGCATTGTCTTCCTGTGTTTCTATTTGGAATCAGCTGCTTATGAACAAACAAGTAAATCTATCTCTTCAAATAACATTTTTTATTAAATATTATTTACATTACCTTTGTGTCAGAATTTACTTTCAGTTTGTGTTTCTAAAAGTAATACTTTTACTTTCATACAAATAGATAATACAAATAGATATATGAAATCCCAATATTTGCGGATCATGAGAAATATACATATAAATTGTTGATGCTAAATAAATAAACAAAGTGAACAGAGTATATATTTGATTTATTACACGTTTGTATAATAGGTCACAATGCAAATGTGGTTCTTACTGTTTGGTCGCATTAAAAAAAATTCAAAAACTGCTGGCCTAGAAACTAAGCCCTTATTCACAATAAGCTCGCGATCACCTCTTCTTTAATACAAGATACATATAATAGTAAATTCAAGTGATGACAAATTTTCAAGAAATATCTTACTAGAAACCATTATAAATCCACTGGATACAAAATAATAGTTGCCGTATATTTACGTGCATAAGACGACCTTTAAATACCTCAAATCACCCTTAAAAATTAGGTGACATTTTATACGACATATCTAAAAAATAAACCTTAAATTTTGAGTTATGTCTGCCGGTGGGCTAACCTCGGCCTCAGTGCGATAAACAATAACGTACATGAAAAGATTCATATTATCAAATAAACTGATAATAAAAGTAATTAAATCATTTCTATCTTATATATTACTGGCAGAACTTCATACCTATTCGAAGAATATTTCCATATCAATGAAATCAACTTGTATCCATGCTAGCTCAGAAAATGCTAGAGAACATGTAAACATCGTGTTTTAGTTGTATTCACAACACTTTTATCTTTTGCTAAACTTTCAATAATCATCATGGCAGTGTTAATTATCGCAGTAATAACATTTAGGATAACATAATATTCATTTCTCATTAAAAATTCTTTATCATTTTAGACAGGAGTGAGGAACAGACAGAATAAAAAATAGTACACCAACTGTCTGTAACTGTTTATATATACGAAAAGAAGAAGAAGAAGAAGAAGAGGAGGAGGAGAAGAAGAAGAAGAAGAAGAAGAAGAAGAAGAAGAAGAAGAAGAAGAAGAAGAAGAAGAAGAAGAAGAAGAAGAAGAAGAAGAAGAAGAAGAAAAGAAGGAGAAGAAGAAGAATTCGTAAGAGATCACTTGATGAAACGTAAAAAAAAACAATGGTTGCTCTTTAGGGAACGTGTGTAGGAAAAACGTAATAATCAATCAGTTTTGTTATTTCGTTTATTTTGAATTTCTAAGTCAGCTTACACTAAAGGTATAGGATAAATTCATCAAAAGTTGCTATATTTTTTTAACCCGTCTTATCTAAAGGTCGCCGTATACACGGAAATGTACGGTATATCATTTTCTTTTATTAAAGTCAGCATTTCATGCCACGAAAAATACAGTAAGCTCGGCCTGAGAACAAAATGCAAACAGATTTGATTGCATTTCTAAAAATAGCAAGAGAATCACTGACATTTTATTTTATTTTATTGTATTTTATTTTAATTTATTTTATTTTATTTTACTATGGCTAATATTACACTTTACGCCTTGAACAATATATACGTTTGCTGAACGCCCGTGAAAATAACTTCATTAGCTTCGTCTGGCAAATTTCTTAAGGCGAAATTAGTTATATTTTTTCCATCACTTTTTGAGTATTAGCATTTTTCTAAATTGTTTTATTCCACACTTTTCTTTGTATTATTCAAAATTTTTGTTTTTGTTTATTTTTCACCATTTTATATTTAAATCTCAAGCTTTAGGGCTGAGTGGAGAAGAAACTTATGAATGCATAGAAGGCAAGGCACATTGACGTGACGTAAATGAAAAAAGGAAATGCAGATTCAAAGTTCGAATTTTTTAAAAAAATACAACGGAGACAGCGGATGACGTTTGAGTTGTACTTAAGTATGTGATCTACTAGAACGACGCTTCACTAAAATATGTAATCTACCAGTTGAGAAAAATTCTCTACATTAAAATATACATTAAAAATAGATATACAGGTATATATCACTCTACGTCGTTAATTTTGCCTGATATTTGGTAAGTCATATCTCGTAAAGTTTTTTTAGTTGTATGTGGAAGGAAACTTAAAAACTCATGGTTGAATCCATTTTTTTTTATCAAAGTTCAAAATTATCCTATGCATAAGTATTGGATACATGACACTTCTTTCAAATTTCCAATCGAAACTTTGTATTTTAAAAGACTTTAAATATTCAAAGTTTCGCTAGTATTGGAATGTTATCTCTGACCAATCAGAGAAGCACACAATTGTTTACAAGATAGTGCGACTAATCATCTGACTTTTTAATGTGCATTCTGCAATTCAAGGATTAAAAATGGCAAAAACTAAAGAATTATCCAGATATATGCGAGATAGAATCATTGAACGTCACAAAGGAGGACAAGGTTACCGAAAAATTACCAAAGAAATTAATCTAGCACTAAGTACAGTAGGAAATATCATCAGAAAGTATAAGAAGTATGCCGACGGTACAGCAAACCTTCCAAGAAATGGAAGACCAAGAAAAATAAATGAGTGTACTTCAAAGTGGATCAACAAAAATGTGCAAAAAAAACCCCTTCATTACTCGTTCTGAAATTAAAACTGATCTTGAGGGTGCTGGAATTAATGTAAGTAAGGATACCATTAGCAGAGCTCTATATCGTACAGGCTTTCATTCAAGATCACCAAGAAAAGTGCCTTTACTGAAAACCAAACATGTCAAAGACCGATTAAAGTTTGTCGAAACTTATGAAAAGAAAGGTATGCAGTTTTGGGAAAAGGTAATCTGGTCGGATGAAACGAAAATTGAACTATTCGGAAGGAACACAGAGACAAGTGTTTGGCGAATAAATGGCACTGCCTTCAACAAGAACAATACCATCCCCACAGTTAATTTTGGGGGTGGTTCCATTATGATATGGGGATGCTTTTCATCCAAGGGCACTGGTGAGTTACAAGTTATCCATGGTAGAATGAATGGTAGCATGTACAGGGATATTCTAGAGAAGAACCTTCTGAAATTTGAAACTTCTTTAGGACATGGTCGGAATGTCGTGCTTCAACACGACAATGATCCCAATTATACCGCAAAACTTACAAAGAAATGGTTTGAAAATAATGGTATGAGTACTCTCAATTGGCCAAGTCAGTATCCTAACTTGAATCCAATTGAGAATTTGTGGAATACTTTGAAGGTTAAAGTTCATAAGCGGAATCCACAAAATATCAAGCATTTAGAGGAATTATGCAAGGAAGAATGGGGTAAAGTAACGGTGGATCAGTGTGAAAAACTTGTGGCCAACTATAGAAAGCGACTGGAAGCAGTGAAACAAAACAGAGGCTACGCAACAAAATATTAAATTGATGTATCCAATACTTTTGCATAGGGTAATTTTGAACTTTGATAAAAAAAATGGATTCAACCATGAGTTTTTAATTTTCCTTCCACATACAACTAAAACAAATATCAGGCAAAATGGCGAACATAAACTAGAATTATATCAGGAAATAACATG
>OZ038486.1:68714208-68754208 GCA_964036315.1 Acanthosepion esculentum
CCACATACGCAGACACACACACACACACACACACACACAACACACACACACGCCCACACATATATATGAGATAGCTTAGCATATATATATATATGTGTGGATATAAGGTTGTCTGTTTTCTATTTAAATTAATATATATATATATATATATATACATATATATATATGTATGTATATATATTTTGTATGTATATATATATATATATGTATGTATATATATATATATATATATATATATATATATATATATATATATATATATATATATATATATATATGAGATAGCGATATATTTGACATATTAAGAACAATAATTTAAGTTTTACTAAAAATATTTGGTTATCATGTTTTCTGCTGTTATATATATATGACTGGGATTGTATTTTTTAATTTAAAAAGTATAATCATATTCAACTCAAAAGGTTTATATCGTTTAAATTGGCTGTGAAGGTTGGAAGTAAAGGCAAGAGGTATTTTTATTTCAATTACGCTATAGTCATATCATGGAACTGAGCAAGCATCGTATTAGCTAGATCGTCGTGATGTGATATTTCATGAGTCTTGTTCAGTCGATGTTTACTGAGTAGTCAGTGCAATCTATACTGTGTGTCCTATGCAAAAATGTTGCCATGAAATTTAGCAACAGTTGTTGACATGCCGTAAAATCAACTAAATCTTAAATAATCAGATATTGCGGATAGCCAAACGCAGACTTTCACGTTAGCGTGAAGTGAACGTATAAGACTCAGGCTGAGATTCGATCGCCAGTCGCCGAGACTATTGTCACATTAAAAAGTAGGTTAAAATTCAACCATCGCAAGCAATGATTTGAATGAAGATGATGGGCCGGAGGTTTACTATGTTAAAATTATTCAAAGATAGATTTTATCTAGCAAAATATGCGTGTACTGGGCATCAGGTGTAAATCGAACACACTACAATAAAGTTTGGCTAGACTGACTCTCTAACCACTGCAAGTTATCTAATAATTTCCGGAGAATAATATGAATATTTCTCACAAGAAATACCTTTAAAGCAGATACCAAAAATAACATTTGATTTTTTTTATATGATAAACAGACATCCAGAAAGCAACATTCCTTACAGTAGTACATTTTGTACATTTTACGATATTGAGAATGATAAGAGAATAATCGGAAACAGGATATATATATATATATATATATATATATATATATATGGTGTATTAAAATACTTTTACAAAATTTAGGAGGAGGATTCTTACACCAGCATAAGGACAAAAATCCATATAAACATATGTCCGCAAATACTTCCTTTTTTAAGCTATTAAGTTTAAAGAAAGTTTACGGTGCATGGAGCTGTGTTGCCATGGAGACTAGGTTACATTTGTCATTCGTGTATACTTGTGGTTAGTTTTCTCCGTGTGTAGTCGTGAATTAATTGAGAAGTGTTCCGTTTATCAATGGCTGGGTATTGTGAGCAGGCAGATGTGATATTTACATGCGACCTTGCAAATGGTAATGGACTCGAGGCTGTATAAGACTGCGTTTCTAGACCGAAGGCAGCCGAGTCATCCAACCTTTGCTGCTAGTAATCGTCTCATTGCTGAGATAGGATCCATGGCACCAGAAAACCCTAGATTGGCCAACACCGAGATCAGCTCGTACGTCTGATCGCGAAGAATATATTTTATAGGCTGTCGAAGGCGATTCAGTTATCATAACACTTCAAGTTGCCCTAGAATGTCGTACATCTCATAGTACATCATGGACGATACTTTAAGGTGCAGCTCCTGTATTTGTATCATTTGCAACGTGTGTAGGGTCTTTCTCCCTCTAATCTCTCACCACGGGTGGACTTTTGCTGGTGGTTTATTGCACAAACTGCTGATCTGTTGTATATCTCTTTAGTCTTGTTTACGGATGCGGCAACATTTAGAAGAGATGAGATAACAAATATACACAACCAACATTTGCGGATGGATTGTAATACCTATCGTACAATACAGACTAGATACCAGCATCAATTAATTACGATTAATTTCGGGGCTGGAATTTTAGGTTCATATGTTCTCCCAGCACGTCTTACAAGTGTTGTCTACAGGGAGTTTATTTCGAACCCAATTCCCGACCTGCTAAAGTATGTACATCTGCTAATACGAAGACGAATGTGGTTTGGGCATGATGGGGCTCCAACATATTTTTGCCCCATTGTTTGTGATGCACTGGCTGACATCTACCAGGAAAGATGGATAAGTAGGCGAGGACCGGTCCCATGGCCTGCACGTCCCTCCAACCTCAATCCTTTAGATTTTGATCTGTGGGACAAAGTAAAACAATTTAGCAGCAGACATTAATGATGCAGAGACGCTTCATCAACGTGTCATGGGGGCCTAGGAAATCATTCGACACAGTAGTCCAACGGAGGCATGCGTGTGTAGAAGATTTATGAATATTTGCTGTGTTGGCCATTTGACCATATGCGTATATTGACATATGTTTATTATTTTAACCTTGTTTTGATGTTAGGAACAGCGTCGATCGTAAACTTTAAATTTAATAACTCAAAAACAAAGGATTTGAAGACATATGTTTATATGGACTTGTGTCCTTCTTTTGGGGTGACGAACGCGCCCCGAAAGTTTCTAAAAGTGTTTTTGATACACCGTGTATATATATATATATATATATATATATATATATATATATATATATATATACACACACACACACATATATATATATATTTATATATATACGTACATCGCTTATCTCTTTACTTCCCCCTTTTTTCTTTTTTCCATTTTTTTCTCCTTTTCCTTTTCCCATATCATTTCCGTTGAGTTGATCGATTAAATAGGTCAATGTCAGATCATTACCCCCTCCTTCCTCAATATTAAATATTATAATAAAAAGAAATATAAAAAGAAATTTTAAAACTCTCCTTTCCCTCTCTAATCTCGACCATGTTTCTCATGCCATTCCTCACCAACCTCTATGTCATCTTATATAAGCTTAATACTGCCCGTCAAAATGTAAATTTTAAATTCATTTTTCGTGTCAGATTTGGAAAGTGAAATCTGAAGATCCAGATAGAAAATAAAAATAATATTCTCTGGTGAAATAAATTATTACAAATGGAGCCTTAAAGTGGTACGTTTTACTTTAAATTAATATATATATATATATATATATATATATATATATATATATATATATATATATATATATATATATATATATATATATATATATATATATATATAGTTAAGCCATACATTTTAGATGCATCAATGGTAGTCTTCAGCGATGCACTGTTCTCATCGCCGATTTCGGGTTTCGCATCATACCGGCTCCAACGGCAACCCCGACCTGATTCTAGGTTAAACAGGCCGCCTCCTTGAAAGTGTCGTGCTACACACCGCGACATTGCAAAAAACAGTAATTACAATAAACTATTAAGGCTGGACTTCGACCGTTCTTATTGATACATGTCAGTCAGCGTCAGCCAATGAAAACAGGGCTTTTCGCATTCCTCTGCTTATGGTGTCTTATTACTACATCCGTTTTTTTTTAATTTCCAGAATCCATACCGAGGTAAGCTGGCATCTTTATTGCATTGTTTACGTCCGTGTTTTACCTTTTAAATACTAATCCCATATCCATACCAAATCTTTAACTAAAACTATATATATATATATATATATATATATATATATATATATATATATATATATATATATATATATATATATATATCCTATGTGAAAGATGAAAAATGGTAGCACAAAAATATATACATCGTGTGTACCTAGGGCCAGTTCAAGAGGAGGTGGTACAATCACACATTATCTTTTAGGATTCCGAAGCATAGGTACAGCACGAAGCTACCAAGCTACTATTGGAAGTTTAGTGGGAGGCATAGCAAAAGGCCAAGCATTAAATGGAGCATTTTAAGAAATTTAAAGACTAACATAATAGTCGAAAATACGTGTAGGCTATGCCAAGAAGAGAAACTGGCTATAGCAGCATATAAAAACAGCAATGGTTTACTGAACGGGAGGTCAGAGTTCATGACCAAATGCAAACATTTTAAGAAGTTCAGCATGGGGTTATTTGAACCCGGTTAAATTTAGAATTTTTCTCCCTCCCCCACTACTTCCGGTTTCGAAAATGCTTAATTTGTTGAGCTCCGTGTAGTTGATTTACTGAACAAACCACCTGAGGAACCCGTAGAGGTAGTGTGCTCTGGTCAGCCTTCATCCCTTCTAAATATGAAACAGCTCTGCAAATCTGGTCTTTGTATTGAGCACTTTTAATACGTTCTGTTTTAACAAATATTTTACTATTTGTGTTACTATTGCATATATATACAATATATATATATATATATATATATATATATATATATATATATAGTTCATAGAAGCAGCAGATCAAATATATATTGTTAAATATAACATACAACGTATGTCTATTATGTTTTATCATGAGCCTTTCAAAGCGTCGTATAATGGCTTTAGTTTTAAGAGAAAATAAAGACAGAAACTGTGTAACATTTGGATACTTCTTTATTATACCAAATTTACGACCAATATAATAAAGAAAAATATCCAAATGTTGAACAGTAAACATAATCCAAATTTCGTGAATGTGCGCGTGTAAAGAACGTTAATTCATGAATACGCACGAGTACAAAACGGTGTAAAAAGCGGATTGAAAAAGACGTGGGACAAAGTGAAAGAACTGAAAAAATATTGGAATTATCGTTTAAAACCACGACCACTGAAGACTGAAAATTTTACCAAGAAACTTCGAAGTCGGAAAAAATTGATATTTCAAATTTAAGTAACCTTTTCATATATATATATATATATATATATATATATATATATATATATATATTTGTGATCCACACACAGACTGTTTCGCTGTTTCACAGCTCATCAGTGTGGCTAGACGTCCGGAAACCCGACAGTCGGAACTTCTACCACTAAACCGTCGGCGCACGGCAAGGGTGAAGGTGAATTTTAGCGTGTTTATTTTTAGATTTAGATAAACACACAGTGACTGACAATGACTCAATTCTGCCGAAGAGTCGTGCAATATTAGCTTAAATAGTCACTGTTTACAAATTCACACCTCAAACCAAAGAGCTCAACCGAAATTAATTTTTCATATATATATATATATATATATATATATATATATATATATATATATATATATATATATATATATCACTTCAAGCGTCATTGTTAGTGAGTACATGTATTTCAGTAGGTGCTCCTTTTATATAATAAACTGTATATTTCTTTTTTTTCACCTATGGACCTGAAATTCCGAGAAATCTTATTAAAGAAAAAATTGTTCTGTTTGATATGAATTTGCTTTTAATAAGATTTCTTGACATTTCCGAATATAAATAAATATACACTTTAATATATAAACAGAGCGTCTTCTCAAATACGATTACCTACTAATAATAACGTTTAATGTTATACAAATCTTTCGGATTATTAATCCATCATATATATATATATATATATATATATATATATATATATATATATATATATATATATATATATATATATGATAAAAATGTAGTTTTGAGGTGTTCTATATTTATGGGTAAAAGTGCATATCAGATATAGAACGTGTGTAAATTTCAGACGTCAACAATAAATCCTAAAACTGTAAACCCTGTCTGGTGGAGACTGTAGCTATAAACAACTTTCCCGGACCAATTGAGTTTATTAGATAAACATTCAGGACTTATCTCAAAGCACAGACACGAAAATTATGTGTAGTGCATTACTTGAAAATCGAAAACTAAAAACGCATACCTTGTAAAATGCCATAATGAAAAATGCAACTATAAACAGTATATGCAAAAGCAGATATTGTAACAACACATCAGGTAAAGCCAATGCAGTAACTGATCAAAAAGTATAAACAACATCTAAAAAAATTTAAATATGCACAGTATCTAAATAAACAAATGAATAAATAATAAACCTCTTAACAAGCTACGAATGAACAAATAAACAAATAAAATGTAAATGTAATAATAATAATCAACAAGAAATAATTACGTAATCGTAAATAATAAGTAAAAACATTTACAAACAACATTATAAAATAGATATCGGCAATCGAATTCGGATCCATAATTATTGCTACGTAGTTGAAATATAAGTGTTACCGCGTAGACAGGACAATAAAATAGAACTTGTTCCCCATAATGCTCCATTGGCCAGCATATATAAATACTCTAGCTAGCGCACAACGCATTTGACCTAAAGACTGAGTTCAAGCATGCCACCAATTGCCGCTCGATATCAAGCTTAGTTGTAAACTTCAGACACTGTTCTTTGTTCCTCGTTGATGCACACTGCTAGCGGAGATGGCATGTTTACACAGTAACAGCAGCAAGAAGACTGTCACGATCAAGCTCAAACTTTGATCACGTGACCAGAATAGGAGCAAATATAAGCACATATGGGTACAAGGCAGTGTGACAAACCTAAAGATATGTTAAGGCAAAGTGCGGATAATTTTTTTTTAATTAACCTCCTATAAAGGCCTACCTAACGGGTAGGTCCCTGAATGTAGTTGTTAACAGTCAGTCCCCCAGGGTCACTTC
Organism: Acanthosepion esculentum; assembly: GCA_964036315.1. Taxonomy (NCBI): domain Eukaryota; kingdom Metazoa; phylum Mollusca; class Cephalopoda; order Sepiida; family Sepiidae; genus Acanthosepion; species Acanthosepion esculentum. Next base: position 68,720,839 of record OZ038486.1, read on the forward strand.
TCGGACCAACTCTCTTTTTACTTTATATAAATGATTTGCCTAAGATTATACTCAGATATATCAGTGCACCTCCAAAACTCGGGATCATCAGAGATTGGCAGCTGATCTCTCATCCGATCTAGCTTTCACATATCAGTTGGAGAAAACTGACTGGTTACATTCAATTTCTCAAGAACCAAACTAGTTATCATCGCCGACCTGACCACGAATTACCACCATTCACGATGAATAGATGTCCCTTCGGGGAGGTCCCGTGCCTAGAGCTTTTAAAATCAATGCAGACCGCAAGTGAAACTCGTACATTTGATTCATCTCTAAAGATGCAGGACAAATGACCGGTTCCCTGTACCGCTCCCGTAAGTACCTGACTATCCGTGTTATCTTCTACCTTTAGAAGACCCGAACCAGGCCTAAAATGAATTATTGCTGTAATAGTTTGGCAAGGGCTGTTCAGTCCTCACTTTCCATTCCCGATAGAGACCATAATTCTCTCTGCATCTTTGTGGGTGCAATCTTATATATATATATATATATATATATATATATATATATATATATATATATATATATATATATATATATATATATATATATAGAGAGAGAGAGAGAGAGAGAGAGAGAGAGAGAGAAAGAAAGACAGAGAGACAGACAGACAGACAGGCAGAGAGAAAGAAAGAGAGAAGGTGTATTAAAATTACTTTTACATAAATTAGTGCCGGGTTTCTCACACCAAATCAAGGACAAATGTCAATATAAACATATCTCCGCAGTTCGTTTTTAAGTTATTAATTTTAAAGAAAGTTTACGGTTCATGGAGTTGTGTTGCCATGCAGACTAAGTTACATTTGTTATTCGTGTACATTTGTGGTTAGTTTCTTACAGTAGTAGTGTGTAGAAGTGAGAAATGTTCTGTTTAACAATGGCAGGGTATCGTGAGCAGGTACATATGATTTTTACATAAGACCGTGCGAATGGTAATGGGCTCGACGCTGTATAAGACTGCGTTTCCAGACCGAAGGCAGCCGAGTCATCAAATTTTTGCTGTTGTTTATCGTCATATTGCTGAGACAGGATCCATGACACCGGATGTAGTTTATCGTCATACTCAGGACTAAATATGGTAACATATTTATCATTTAGAATTCACAGTTTTCGCATTTAAACTGTTGACATTTTTAAATATTTTTCACATGAACGTTCACTTATATCCAAATATTTTTTTTTTTACTTTTTAATTGACATGTATTCTTGAGAAAGCTAATAAAATGATTTCCATAACCTTTTACTTGCTTAGGAATTCAGATTTTTTCTTCTTTTAGATTGGTTGGCACTCAGTACTAAGAATGATTCATTCGTTTTCTGCGAAAATATTTTTAGATTTTAGGAAACTGTTTTGGAATTAATAACAGTTCACTGATACAAATCTTACTAATTAAACTATAACGGTGGGAGAAGAGGTAGAATGATACTTTCCCAAGGGTATTTGCGCATAAGTCAACATAACGGACCTAATTTGAACTCGGCTCTCAGATTAAAAATTCTGAATTATTATCCATTACACCAACCGCACATCGAAGCTTACAGCACTTGGTATTCAGAAGAGGTCACTCATCTAAGTACGGACCATGGTTGACGTTGCTTAACTTGAGTGAACGTACAGGAATCGGTGTTTGAATATGATGTGGCCGTAAGCCCAGTGATAAGAGAGCTTAGTCTATACTATAATTAAACCATAGCTGATTCCAAACCTTCTCAAAGGCATTATTGTAAAAGAAAACGCAACAGACTTATCAGAAAATGGACTCAGTTTGATGATTCCATTTTCCTGAATCGATACCTGTTACACTATCTATACACACTTTAAAATGCTATATTCTGAAAATCTAAACATTTAATAAATTATAATTTTTTCAGATATCATATATGAAATAAGCGTTAACGAAAATATTTTAACCTATGAAATTGCTCTAATTAATACAATTGTAGGGATAAAAAAACGCGATTATCTCCCTTTGGCGGTGTTAAGGTAGCTGGATCACGTAACGGTTGCTTAGTGGCGTCACTCGAAGGAAGCAGCAGTCAATTTTAGTTTGTTTACAGAAACCAAACTGAGCGGTGGCTTTTTATTTAAACCTGGACCCTGTGTCCCGAGTCAAGGCTACAACTGCGTCCTCCAGCAAATGCTACAGTTTACAAGTCCATGGTGCCGTTTTCTTTTGGGAATATATATTTCCAAGATATAGAAGAAACTTCGGCTCACAGACCTAAATTTGGGAAAACTCAATACTCGCCATTTATCCTTCGCGGAATATTTCCATAGTAGATAAATACGGACCGTTTGGATCTGGAGTCCTAAACATGGCTTCTCCAGATACAGAAGTATTTCCATATTATATGTAAGACCTTTCCTTTTTCTTACTCCTTGCTGTGTAGATAGATGTGATATCATTTTTTCTACATGGGATACGTGAATATATGCATATATAATTTTGTGTATGCCTTAGTGGTATAAAAGTCTCTCTGAGAAGAAAGCAAGTTTGTCATTCCTTTTCTTTTCAGCGATTCCGTCCCGTCCGGGAAATACGGTGTAAATATACCATGCAATAATGCCCAGAATGGGGGAAATCCAAATGGGAGAACAAACATTTCTTCCCAGCTTTCTTCTGTTAGAGTGGTGACTACGACGCGATATTAGTTACCTGACATGTGATATTATCACCCATTAACTACTGAACTTGATATAAAATTATTTACCTCCGTTACAATTTTTCCGGATACCATTTTAAGTCTTACTCTTTAAGTCTGGAATAAACGTGTGGTTTGGAAGAAAATGGTAGGTTGGAAAATAAAAAGGTATGTTTGTAAATAAAAGGTTAGGTTCGAAAATTAATTCTAGCTTCTAATTTGTTTGTGGGGGAAAAAGAGACACGAGGTTGTAAAGTTTGGAATAAAGAAGAAAAATTGAGAAAAAAGGTGGAATATAATATAAATGGGGTCTGGTATAACTGTTCCTAAACTGGAAAAAAATCGAAGTTTAAATAGCCGGGCACATCTGCCTATTCCGTCCCCAGGACTATAAAACAAATCTGCTAAATGACTGTCACCCAGCGAAGTGAAGAAAAGTGATTTTGCCCGAGCAATACCGGTTATACTTTATGATTTATTGTTTGTCAAGTGTATGTTTTGATGTTTATATTTTCTCTTTGCATTTATCTCCCTTGGCTGTTCGCTTTCAAAACTGTTATACATATAAAGACTTTTGAGTAATAGTCTCTTTTCTTGGTTTTAAATAAAAACAAGTGAAATAATGTTTTTTTTATACTTACCACTTTATTTACTCTGACTAGCTTTGTTTTCTTTCTCTATCTTTATTAATTTATATCCCCAAAACACTGCTTGATTTATTTTTAGTTCTTTATTTTTCTTTACTCAAGCAATCACTATTTTGTCTAGTTTAATACGCCATCTTAATTTTGTTTTTTTTGTGATTTCCTTATAGCCGAGAGTATCTGTAACGCAGAAAGATGTGGCGCGAATATTCATTAAACATTCGTATTTCCTTGTACTTTGTTCTTTTCTTTTCTTCCTTAACAAGTAATATGTTCTTTGGCAAACAGGAATACGAGACTTGATAAAAAGAAATAAAGGAATTTGCTGCAAAATAAAAAGAAGAATGTGCACATATTTGATTTAGTTTGCTAAAAATATTTACCGTAAATAAAACTGCCGAGTAAGTATTGATTTTTTGCTATTTGCTTTATAGTTTTAAAATCAATGACAAAGAATATAGCAGCAGAAAATAGACGTTTGGTGAGAATTTATTATAAAAAAGAATCTAGTCGGAATTAACTGCTGAACACGACTGGAACATTGCGACTACAAACATAAGATAGGCAGATGACCGAGTGTTGATAGCAGACATGGAAAGAACACTACCAAAAAAATAAAAAAATAAACATAAACTCCTACAGAAGGTAAAGAAGGAAAGCGAGAAGAAAGTATTAAACAACAAATGGTGGAAGATAGAATGCATGGTTGTTAGCAAAAAGATCGTCTACAAGTGCAAATTACAAATCGGAGATACCAAAATGAAACACGTACAACAATTTAAACCTCTGGGCAGTGTTTTAACAGAAGAAAACGCGACACTGAAATACGAAGGCGCATTGGGATAGCCAAAGATGTTTTACAAAAGCTAAGCAGACTATTAAGAGAGAAAAAATATTCGTTAGAAACAAAGAAAATGAGTCCAGAATTACTATTTTGAAGGAAGTGAAAATATCTATTAAAAATACACAAATAGACAATTATTATTTATAGCAAAAAAAAAATTACATTATTATTTATGCGCAGTGCCCGCGGACATTCCACAGTTTTACTGTTTTTGTTTTTAATTTAAATTAATAGTTTTCAGGTGTCCTAAATCCATGGAATTTTAAAACAAAATAACTGATCGCTTTATAGCATAATTAAAATTATATTCTTTCGAAGTTATATATCTTTTTACTGCGGGACTAGCAATACAATAATAATGACAAAGCGTAATGGTTGTGCAAACTAAAAAAACTAATTGACGAAAGGAGGGCACGGTTTTCCTATCCGAATTTACTGATGGATCTTAATTCTTATGTTAATGATTGAATAATCTGGTCGAGAGTTCTATAACAATAAAATATCTGCAGAAATTCCCTATCGCATGTTCAAATATTTGAGCTTAACAACTTTAAAAAATTTGCTTTAACAATCATGAAAAGATTAAAAATTGAAAACCTTTCCATTTTCACTGAAACAGACTTCAAAAACACATCTTTCTTTCTTTCTTTCTTAAACCAAGTAGCGTCTTTCCACACACTCAAAATGTAATAGTTCATTATTAAAGCGGTATTCCCAGGAGTGGTTAAAACTTTTTTCTTTCTTTAATTTTCTCACAGAAATATAGTAGCATAGCTGATATGTCATTTCCGTCTTTTCACGCGATCAAAATGGAATAGTGCATTATTCATGTGGTCTTAGCAGGGCGTACCGGTCGAGTGAACTAATTATTATCATTATATATATATATATATATATATATATATATATATATATATATATATATATATATATGTATATATATATATATTATATGATGATAATAGCAATAAATCGTTATTATATATGTAAAGTGTTTACGGCTTTCGTGCATCAGATAAATAAATTTGTACTGAGGCATTAAAATTAAATCTGTTATCTATGCGAGTATAAAGATAAATACCTTGCCGAGAATTAATAATTAATATGTTTAATTTTATTTAAAAATTGACTCTATCTACTAGTAAGAAAAATTGTTACTATATAGTACTAAAAAAGTAATCTCTAAATACTAGTAAAAACCGTAGATAGAATTTATTGGACAACTCACGTGATTTAAGAAACTGAGTCACTGCGTTTTTAGGAGCCAGCACATCGCCAAAAGTGACCAAGCTACGGTGGATTCTTTTAACAGATTACTGATTTCGAGACAGATTGATAACGAAGGCTTTTACTTGCCCGTTAACCCACCAACCATTTGTTAATGCAGATTCGTTTTTCTACTAAACTGTTTGCCACCCAAGGCGAGGGTAGCGTATTCTTTCTTTTTATGTGCCATGTCCTTTCAGGACGTAGGCGATCATGGCTCTCCACCTCTCTCTATCCCTCAGATAGCTCCTTCCCTCTGCTCCCTCCCCCAGACCACCTATCATCCACCTGCTCAAGCTCGTCAGGTATGTTACTTTTCCTCTATTTGACCCGTGAGTATCAGTTTCTTCAGGCCTTCCTTCCTCATTATGTGTCCCAGAAACTTCAGCTGCCTCTTTCTGATGTTAAGTATAAACATTCTCCTTATTTGTAATCTATCTAAAAGCTCATCGTTGCTCACATGTTTGGTCTATGATATCCTTAGCATCCTTCTGTAGAACCACATCTCGAGTCTCTTCCTTATCTTTGAGGAAACCGTCCAACATTCGCTGCCGTAAAGAAGAACAGATGTCACGTAACAGCTCAGTATTCTTTTCTTACCAAAGAAATCCTGCTGCCTCGCAATAGCATTAACGTATTTTAACCAATAACTGCTAAGGAGAAAAAATAAATTAATACATTTTTCAAAGGGTAGCTTTTAGAAGGTGCCCGAAAGAAATTCGGTTGGAATTCGAACACGTCGCGTCAATTTATCTTTCCGGACCTTCCTAAGTTTTCAGATTGATTCTCGCTTATTAACAATACATTTATGAATTTTTCTACCCGTACCATCGAATATCTAAATGTCATCAAATTCATTTTGAAAAATTAATCAAATTTTTAAAAAATAACATAGGGGCTATGTTATGATTCATGATGATGATAATAATTTACCATTCCATAAAGTTTCATCATTCTAAAAACAAACTTTCCACAAGTGATGATTCATGATAATTATATTACAACATTCTAGAAATAAAGATCTGAAAAGTAATCATTATAAAAAGGACCCTTCCACCACAAACAAAAGAATAGCAGTAATAAAAAAAAACAACACAGACGTATCTTTTTGGCTCCGCTCCGTGAAAATTCAGAAGCTTCTTTTAACCACGAAATTCTCGGAACAAATATAAAGAAGTCATCCCAAAATATAAAGAAACCCAAAAGAGACTATAACCCTGAAAACATTTAACACACACACAAAACCGATATTGTATATAACTTTCACAAAAAAATACACATTGTTGTCATTAATTTCCACACGTGTCTCAAAGTCTTTTTGTATGTTATGGTTGTACGTTTTATTCATTTCATTTCCAGTATAAAAAAAGAGAAAAGGAATCCTCTATTAACTCCTATTAACATTGAACACGGGGTACCTTACATTAACAACTCAACATCCACTCCGTTACGTCTGAATATTTTTGCGTATATAATATAATAAATATAATAAAATATATAATGAAGTGTATACCCTCAATTTTTACATTTTCAATGACATATAAAAACGACGTTTATCTTTTTAATCAGTAGACATCCGACCAGTGATAACATCATTTTTTTTAATCAATTCACTCCAAGCAAGGCAATAATCCCACTCAGACGCCAGGGACTACTGGAAGTGAAAGAGAAGGAAAAGACTTTAGAAGGAATTTGGAACCCAATTCTAATCGGGAAACATGGGATAAACATCTACTCCTGGTAAACGGACCGGGGAGGAATGTGAACCGGACAATAAGCGAACCTACGTCGATTTTGCCTAAAGTAAATCCTGAACATTATTTACATTTCGACTAAAACATCACAATCAATATTGACCATTTGACTCGAGCATAAACTAAACCAGTGTTTATCATGGCCACAAGAATAAAGACGGCCAATAATTTCCATTTGACTCGGGGATAAACATGACCAATGTTTAGTTTTCACTGCTGTATATCCTGAACGTTTACTTGTTATCTAAGGATGAATGTTTAACTTATGACTTTTGCTGAAACTCGATCACAGGGAGCTATTAAAATTTTGCATCCCCCATAACACTGTCAGCCACACGATGTTTTTTTGTCTTCAGTTCTTTTTTTAGTTTAAAAAAACACAAATACGAATAGATTTCCCCTTTTTCTTAATATCTATTTCATAATTTGTGGACTTTAATTTTAAATAATACATTTCATTTCTTTATCTTTCTGATTTTCATTTTACAGCATTTTGACAGCAGAAACACATTTACAGAAGCTTTTTAAAACGATTGCTATGGTTTGTAAATAAAATTTAATCTCTATCTATAAAAGGCAGGATGTTTGTGTGTGTGTGTGTGTGTGTGTGTGTGTGTGTGTGTGTGTGTGTGTGTGTGTGTGTGTGTGTGTGTGTAACGAATGCACGGCCACAATTTTCGACGGATTTGCTCCAAAATTTACATGCACGTGCTCCAAGTTAGCGCAAAGGCAAGGACCAGTTACGAGTCCTTTTTTAAAGCTGATCGTTTTGTGTTCATTTTGTTTAGTTCCTTTTCCGTAACAAATTTAATGTTTAGTATAGTGCTTAGAAAAAATTCTTAGTGTGAGATAGGCAAGAAGTAAATAATGTATCAACATCAGCACGACATAGGGCACTCCTTTAAAGGCAAGGAAGGGCAAAAATATTTTAAGTCAAGTGATAGCGATTGCTGTATGAGTCGTACGATTTTTGAATCAAGCACGGGCAACGCCAGGCCATGCTGCAAGTTATCAATAATTGCAACAGTCCAACTGTTGTTATTTTAAATTAAGTTTATGAAGTTAAACCTAAGAAAAAACAGTTTTCATTTCATAAATGTATCTGGTTGTGTTTTACTTTTTAGGTGGGATGTGAAAATGTGTAATGGCGCCGACCACTGTTTACTAAATATCTCATTCAAGTATAAATACGACCAACGTTTACATTTCCACTCATTTCTTATTAATAAGAATTTAATTTCGTGGGTACGCTTATTTGCGCTTTCTTTCACATGCAATTCTAACTACCGTCTGTCAATCTTGTTTTCACAGCCGAACTGGTAGAATCGTTGTTTAATAAATGCATTTTTTCCCCTGAGATGATAAAAAAGGATGCAGGTTCGATTCCTGTTGGATGCACAATTTTCAATTTCAGGCCGGTTGTTGGTTGGTTTGTTTTTTGCCGAACGGCATATGTGTCATTTCATGCGGAAGTTTAATTTTCTTGCTTGCTTTAGTAATTTGTTTGTTTTTTCAAAATATATTGCTTTTAATTTTTTTACTATGAAAATGTATTACTGGGTTTTTGTTGTCTTTATTTTTTTTTTGGTATAAAAATATACTTTTATATTGTCATACTGTTTTGGCTTCATTTTGGCGTTTTCCTATTTACCCATAGCTGGGACCCTAACAGGTACTACCATTCCGGGTCAGGGTGAACCTGGGAAAAACAACAATTAAGAGGTGGTTCCACGTTCCTCAAAACATCCCGGTCAAAGGTTTTGCAGCCGGATGTAGTTTATTGTCATACCCAGGACGAAGGCTGGTTGCTATTAATTTCACTGTTGGATAAAATAAAAAAATAAACGGGATCGCAACTCAAACACGTGTACTCACTAAAAATAAGTTTTATATTAATCTCTATTATTATTCTGCTTAGTTAGTTCCTTATTTTGCACGACCGTTCGTTTCTGCCAATACCTCATAAATAATAGACTATTTCGTTTTGGCCGTGTGAAAATGCGGAACTGACATATCAAAGACGCTACTTGGTTTCAGTGAGAAAATGAAAAAAAGAAAAAAGAAGGGAATGTAGAAGAATTTAAGGTCTACATTATTTACATTATTCGGACTATTGTCCTCATCTTTGTCGCCATATTTATTTCGTTTTGGCCGTTGTACGCTCCGGCCTTCTTCAGGTGGTTGGAATGTCGAACTGAACCCTTTACTTCGCTCACTAGGGTAGACTGTTCTAGTTCCACGTGCCACGTTTAATGGATGTCAGTTATCAGTTATCTCCTGAAGAAGGCCGGAACATACAACGGCCGAAACGTTGTAATAAATATGGCGACAAAGATGATGACAATAGTCCGAAAAATGTAAATAATGTACATAATACCCCATCTCAGAAATATAGACAGATGTTAAGGTCTGTTTCAGTGAAATGGAAAACGTCAATTTAAATCTTTTTTTTTTGTACACTATACTTATAAATAATTTTATTAATAAAAATGATAATGTCAGATAAAAAAATATTTCAAAATATTATTTCGAGTCATGCATTATCTGGAAATAACTAAATTTTGGCTCAATGTTTAGAACATAAATCACAAAAGAGTAGATATGTCATTAATGAACCTCACCTTCTAATCGTGTTACTCACGAAACTCATTGTGTTTCTTTATTAAAAACAGTTTTCTCACTTATTCAGTAAAGAGTAGACATTTTTTTTGCATTCACTACCCTATATTACAGAACTGTACTACATCTGCCAGCGTAATTATTCAGAATTCTGTGAAAGAAATCTGGCTGATTCTAATGCGAAGATTTAGTGAGATTGCAACCCAAAACGAACAATGTTCTAGCGATTTTCACAAGGGCGCAACCCACTGGAACGTCAGAGAAATCCATCAAGTTCATCTGATGAGCTAAGTACACCAGAGAATTATTAATAAAAGTTTACCACCCGTCGTTGCATAATGAAAACAATTTCACCCTTTAAGAAATGCTGTAAAAAGGAAACGTGTAATATGTTAACAAGAGAGGAAACACGGACCAGGATAAAAAACGAAATACAATCACGATAAATGCCAATTCGAAAAAGAAAATACACATTAAGAGGGGGGAATAGAAAAGGCACAATTCCTCTCTCGCCTGAGTTCGATGTAGAAAAATAAAACAGCTATGCACCACACCTATAAAAGAAGAACAGGAGAATGAGGATATGAAATACACATATTCTTTCGTTCCTTCCTTCATCCCTTGTTCCATTCATTGCTTCCTCCCTTACGCGCCATGCAAGAAACCCGCTTGGGTCACCATGTATATTTTTCGACTTGGCAGAGGTATTCCCGAAGTAGGCTGCCGTTATTTTCTGGGGTAGGCTGTTTGCCAACCAAGGTTATAGGACCCTGTCTGCCATGCTATTTAACGCATAGCTGGTGGGGGAAGTGATTTTGTGCATAAATGAATGTAGAGACCTCGAATTTAGCTCTCCAATTGTTCATTCTTAGCCGTTATCCAAGAAACTCCCAACTAAATCCAAGCACCTCATATTCCCAAGTACATATATTAATAATATAGGAATCTATGTATTTTTATATAACAACCTAACCCCATTGAAACTTCATAAACATTAATTCTGCTTCCATAAAGAAGCTTCCTTAGGTTTGATAAAAATGGTCACAAGGATATTAGAATGAACGCATACCATAGCCTCGTGGGAGGTTAATTCGTATTGCCGGTTATTACTTGAATGTTCACGCTTCCCTCTTATTTTCGAGGCGAGGAAATTCCTTATTGTTTGGCCGATTAATTCTTTGTGAAGCAGAAAGAAAGAAAGTGTCATCATCCTGACGAATTTAGGCTAGTATCCTAAACAGTGATTAAAAAAAAAGTTTTATGAGGATTAACCGGAAGGCATCGAAACGTTTTAGATATCTTGAGCACCGGATACCCAGTCTTAGGACAGGAAGAGATCCAACTGTCCAATGCTTGAACAGACGCTCTTTCATGGTGTTATGAACTCAGCAATGACATGCGATTTAAATGTCGGCTTAGTTGTGGTTGGGTTACATTAAAAATTACCGAAACAGAAATTTTAAACTTTATCATTATTATTATTATTTTTATTCTCTTTGATATCTGGCGTTTACACATTTCTTTCCGGGTCCCGCCCAGGGACCTAAGGTTAGAAATGGCATCATGACACTTTCCACTGGAAAAAAATAAAATAAAATAATTACATAGATAAAGCCCTTCGTAAAGTGTGGGCTGTACTTGTCAGAACAATTTTTTGTATCTCTTTGAGGCATGGACTTCCAGGTATCCCTTCAATCAGCCTACTAGAAACTTTTCCAACCAGTCCAAGGGCTCCAACTACAACAGGGATTGTTGATGTTCCCATGTGCCATATTTTTGAAATTTCTATTTCAAGGTCCTTGTATTTTGACAGTTTTTCGAATATCTTCAAAGATACATTGCAGTCTGCAGGGATTATTATTATTATTATTATAATTATAATTATTATTATTATTATTATTATTATTATTATTATCCTCCTCCTCCTCCTCCTCCTCCTCCTCCTCTTCCTGCTCCTTCTTCTTCTTTGTCGCTTGTCCTTTCAGGGTCTGGACGATTATGACTCTCTACAATTTCTTTCAGTGTCACAAATTTTCTGATAACTTTTTGAAGCTTTTCTCAGATATTGATTGATTTTGATCTCTTCATTTAGTTGCTCGTATCTTCGGCTGTTCTTCCTGATTGCAACCTCACAATCTGTGCTTTTACAGTTGATAGGTAATCCTTTATTCCAGATTTCCTTTACTGCTTTGCCTAGATACTCCCTTAGTTTTCCTTCTATGTCTATCATTAAACCGGTATCATCTCCATATCTAACGTTATTAACATTGAACCGACCAATAATAAATCCTGGTAGAAATGCTACTTCACTTCGAAATTTTCCACTGGTAATGTTTGAAAAAATCCGCTGAAAAGACATATTCTTGATATATGTCTGTCTATTTTGCGGCACCTAGAAATGTATTTTCCATCCGTATGAAGACTTTGCGCCAATTATAAGTTCTGGATTACTCCAATTTGTTTCGAAAATAAATCAAGATTTTCTAGAAGTTAAAATAGATCTTTATGCCGGATTTTATCAAATGCTTTTGTTTATTGTATGACAAATAAGTATACGTCCTTTTGAATTATGTAATGCTCTCTTAAATTTAGATGGAAAAAGTTTATAGAACAAATTTTAATTCATAGTAGCGATTTAAATGTGAAAGGAATAACATTCAAAATATGAACATTAAATCAGCATTATCTATTGTAAAACACACCTACATTATGAGAAATAGCATTAATATATATATATATATAAATATATATATATATATATATATATATATATATATATATATATATATATATATATATATATATATATTGTCTATGTATAAGTTGAGAATTACAATATCCCAGAAGAATACCCGAAATCTGTATTCCACTAAAACTTCAAAATTATCATGAGATGAGTAATATATATATATATATATATATATATATATATATATATATATATATATATATATATATATATATATATATTAAAAGCGGTACCTTTACATTTTCTGATGGCGTATCGGGTATTAGAACGAAACCGGGAATCGGCGACATAAGTTCAAATTATGTTCTAAACCAGTCGGTCTCAAACGGTAAGGCGAAACTCATAGGTGCAGCGGAAGAAGATAGCTGGTGAGGCAGAATTTAGAAACAGTTTTTAAATAAATTTTATGCAAAAATAACCACGATTTCAAAATTTAAAATATTATTATGGATTACTTGTAATTGCATACATGAGTATCAGTATAAATAGTCATAAATAATTATTGACCGATTTTATCATTATGGAATTTTTTCATTATATCACTTATTTAGAATATGGTAATTAGTATCCGCAAATTGGAGGAGAGAGTTATCAATGATAATGTTCTGACTTCGAATCCGCGGTTATCTCCCTTTAATCTTAATCTGTTTTTTTTGTGTTTTTTTAATATACTTTTTATCACCTAAAATTTGGCAAGGCATAATCATTGTGAAAATACGATCCAGAAAAAGAGAAATTAGGAAAAGTCATGGATCGATGTCTTCCTCCCAGCTATGGGTTCAAAAACAGCATAGGCTTGGAATCTGATTTATTTGTTTTTTAGGGTTTATCAATCCATTGCAGGTTATTTAAAACCAGAAAATAATTTTAGACTAATTTTTTTTTATTTAAATAATAAAGATTAAGTCTTACTATGTTTGGGGGAGACGAGGTGGATTCTTTCCTGTCCAAAGTGTATATGTACGTAAGTGAATATAACAAACCCAACATAAACTGGAACTCAATTCTCCGAGTAATAATTCCGAGCCATTACCTATTACATCACGCACAGAGCAGCTTACTAAAGTCGGCGGTCACTCACCTAAGTACTGACCACACTCGATGTTTCTTAACTTCGGTGATCGTACGGGAACCGGTGTATAAACTCGATGTGGCCATAGACGTAAGCAGTGATCTCTAGCTTCAGATAGCAGTCTCAAAGAATGGCGTCTCTGAACTATAAATCTTAAGGAAAGCAGCGGATACCCACTACCCAGAAATCATAGTAATTAAGGAGTAATAACGAAAAGAAATCTGTGGAGAGCCATCACCGTGTAAGGCATGTCATTAAAAACAAAAAATAACTCATTTGAATACAACGATAAAAGTGATGTTTCTGTTCTTAATATAAAGTATCAGTCATTAATTAAAATCAGTGCGTTCAGCTACCAGTCCGATACTCTACCGAATGCGATGCCAGAACGTGAAACAATACGTACCTAAGTACTGACTTTCAAAAGGTCGAGAAACCTGCCTTTTTGAAACGGCAGTCTTGAAATAGAAACTAAAATCTTTCGCTTTCCAGTACGTTGCTCTGACCTAGGATCAATTCTGGCGATTTTTGACCTTCGGAAAGGATTTAGTTGAACAAGCGCCCGAGGTTTTTATCCAAATAAATGACAAAGATCATTGAAAAGGTTACAAATTCTGCAGGGATTCTGCTTCTACGTCAATGGGAAAAATGAACTGCAGTTAAGTTGATCTTCCAAGGCAACAAATCGCAATGCACATTGAAGCATAAATGCATCTGAATCTCAAAGGAGGATGAAGGAGAGATTAACTTGAGTCCAAGACTTATTTAGAACACTCTTAAAGATAGGATCTGATATAAGAAAACGTTGCATCTATCGAGACACGAGTGCACGCTCAAGGGTATTTATAAAGCTTAATAAAAAAAGAAGAAAAATAATCGACCACCAAGTGTTTTATTTGCTGTTTGACCGGTAATATTCCTCTGTAAGTGAAGGCTATCATAAACCATAAAAATCTGATAGAAGTTTATGTTACTGAAAATAAAATAAAACAGAAATTATTTAATCTTCAGCCAATCCTGAAAATAACTATTTCGTATACAAATGGATTTTCCTGTGATCATGGATTCAAATATATCAATGGAAAAACATAACTAGCGCAATATATATATATATATATATATATATATATATATATATATATATATATATCGAAAAGGTTATAGTTGTTGCAACGAGAGAAATATTTATATTTTTAAAAAAAAGAGAAACCACAAACTTTTTGGGTTATAATGTGGATTTGTTTAACATATATATTATATTTTATTCTTCATATTCTTCTCTTTTTTAATATATATATATATATATATATATATATATATATATATATATATATATATATATATATATATATAGAGAGAGAGAGAGAGAGAGAGAGAGAGATAGATCGTTAGATGGATAAATATACCTAGATGGATAAATATACCTACATACATATATATATATATATATATATATATATATATATATATATATATATATATATATATATATATATATATATATATATATATATATATATATATATATATATATATTAAAATAACGTACAAACAGAAAATATATTAAATAATTGTTGGACTTAATCCATTTTACATACACACACACTCATATATATATATATATCATACTTCAAACTTTATTTTAGTGGATACTCTTATTTTAGTAGACGTTCTCTTTTTTTAAACAATTTTTACTTCGACTACCGGTCGGCGCAATTGAGAGACGTTACTAAAGAAAATGCGCCCTCTGGAGACATTTCGAACATACGTCCCCATTTCCAGGAGAAACCATTGTGTGATCCGTTGTGCTTTTAACCCTCGGCTACAGAGAGCTTCACAGTTAATCCAAGTTCTATTTGGTTTAAACATTAAATAATTTGACCATGAAGCTCTCCGTAGCTGAGTGGTCAAATCACGCTGGATAAGACGGTGGTCTCTCCTGCAAAGGAGCAGTTCAAAATCATAAACGGAGAGGAATTGAGTAGTAGTATTTTTTTTAATAAACTTCGATAAATTTTGATTGCCCAGGCCCATAGATACCAATTAAACTGTTTAAAAAGCGTGGATTTCTTCTCAAACATATGCACAAATTTAATAAAACGTGTAGAGTAAGAAGAAATAAACAAATAAACAAATGACAATTGAAACTTTGTTGTCCCATTCGGGTTTTTGATGTCACCTAAATTTTGGGGACATTGGAGTTCATTAATGAAACAGTATTTTCCATCAAGCTTGTTCTAATGTTATTGACCAGCAGCTGACCAGTCAGCGTTAAAAACGGAGCTCTATCAGGTAACATTGTTTCAAATTATCCACCATAAATTGTTCATCGGTTGAAATTAAGAATGTCGACCATGACATAGAGTCGATATGGTTCTAAAAAAATTAACTCATCATTGCCAAACTTATTCTTTATGAATGAAACGAGAAAAACGTAAAAATGTCAATGTCCACTTGGATATTGAATATTGATAAACTGACAGACAACGTTTCTGGTCAATTACCTGATAATCAACACCGCATGATAACCGAGTCATTTTTATATGTTTAATTATAACGGTACGAGACAAAAGCTCCATAACCAACGCCTTGTAAACTCATATTAATTATTCATCATTTAAATATCTCGGAAGCCTTTTAACAGGATCCGCACAGACACTGGACTGGCTAATGAAGCATTTCAAATTATAAGCATCGTCGTGCTGAATAAAAAAATAAAATTACGTTAAAAACAAATAAAAGAGTTCTATATGTTATCTATCGTCTTATATGGGAGTGAATACTGGAAAATCATCCAACTGATGAGGAACATAATAGAAGCAACAGAAATGTGGTTCTACAAAAGGGTGCTGAGGATACCATGGACAGATCGTGTATACGATGAGTAAGTCTGAAAGAAAATGTTAACGGAAAGAACAGATACTCAGAATCAAGAAAATACAGCTGGAATTCCTTGGACATATACAGTGCAACCCGGATATAAGAGACCCGGATATAAGAGAAACCTGATATAAGAGAGATTTTCTCTGGTCCCAAATTAGAGCCATACTTACCTAAACAAAATAGACCAAACTCGAATATAAGAGAAACCCGGATATAAGAGACTTCTTCTCCGGTCCCGACAACTCTCTTATATCCGGATTTACACTGTATATGAAGAAAGACAACTTAGAATATTTAACACTCACGTGGCATAGTGTGGGCAAGCGGAATAGAGATAGTATGTTAGCCACTTACCTGAATAGCTTGTGTGAATCGATGGAAGAACGGGGATAGGGTAAAAACTGCTAAGAGATAGTAAGTTGCGGAGAGCCATGATCGCTTTTTGTCCTGAAGGGACGCTGTACGTAGAAGAATAAGAATCGTCATTGAATATTATTGTCATTCAGTTACCTACCATCTCGTATATCTTTTCTGTAAGCTGTCTTTCAGCTCATCAGTTGTTGATAATTTTCTTTTCTTCCGTGTATGTAAATGCAAGCAATATGCTTTTCTTTATTTACACTATTTATATTTTTGGACTATTGTTCTCATCTTAGTTGTTTTTATCCAACCGAAACTTTGTGATAGCAACAACAAATGTAAGGACAACAGAAATGTGGTTCTACAAAAGGGCGCTGAGGATACCATGGACAGATCGTGTAAACGATGAGTAAGTCTGAAAGAAAATGTTAACGGAAAGAACAGATACTCAGAATCAAGAAAAGACAGCTGGATTTCCTTGGACATATACAGTGTAACTCGGGTATAAGAGAAACCCGAATATAAGAGAAACTCGGATATAAGAGAGATTTTCTCTGGTCCCAAATTAGAGCCATATTTACCTAAACAAAATAGACCAAACCCGGATATAAGATAAACCCGGATATAAGAGACTTCTTCTCCGGACAATATTTCGAATATAAATAGTGTAAATAATGACAACTCCTCATGCCAGACATTCAGACAAAAATGTGTTTTTCATTTATGATTTTCTGAAGTTTTACATTTCCAGACGAACTGCTTTACGATTTTTATGCTGATGTGTTGATGTCACATCACTTTTTTTTGGTGAAATTTTCTGTTATGTTTTTATCTTCTTTTTATCGACTGTAGTGCTCCTTTTCTATTTTGGAAAATTAAATGCTTTGAGTTTTCTCTACTCAGGGTTTGACATCTTCTATGATCTACCCGGATGTGTCTTTTTTTTAAAACTTCCCATTTTGCTTATAATTGCTCCAAGTCTTAGACACTGATCAACGCGATAACTCGAGTCATGTTATTAAATAACCTCGTCATGGATGTCATGCATGGCACCACAAACATTAAGAAATATCTGGACTGTTAGCTGTATACAGCCACTTTCTAAAATCAATGGCAGAGAATTGCTTTGAGCGAGTGGAATCTCTGGGATTTCTCCAATACCTACATTCTTTAAACATTGTGGATTGGCGCTACAGATCCACAAAGAATTATGCCAAATAACAGAAACCATATCACTTGAAGACTGCCAACAATAGCAACTACTAAAATGTATAGCACTTGCACTTCCCGTCAATGGAACTCCCTTCCACCTACTTGATTCCCTGATAGATATAATCTTCAAATATTCAAATGTAATGTCAATCGACATTTTCTGATGCCTTCATTCAGGTCTCAATCCTTCTCTATACCGTTTCCTCAAAAACCCCTATTTATTCTTGCTCCCACTCTCTGTAACCACTTGCGTGTTATGGAACTCCCGCCTTGCTTGGGGTGAAATGCTTTAAAAAAAATTACCACGAAGAGAAAATAATGAGGCAACAGTAACGTTCTATACTATTCCAAATAAATAAAAAAATGCATCAGTTATGGAAAGAGCGATAATAGGTATTGGATTTTAGAATCATATTTTTCTGTAAAAATGTATTAAGAGAAAGATTTTTTAAAATTCAGCCGATAGCAATACCGGCAGCTCTGTCAATGAATACTGGCACAGTGGATAAAGGTGTTAGTTAGGTCCAGTGACAGGACCCAAAGAGTTGTGAGTTCAATACCTGGTTAAGGCAGTGGAGAGCTTGGAGAGCGGAATTAACAGGAGATAACTGATAACTGACATCCATTAGACATAGCACGTGGAACTAGAACAGTCTACCCCAGCAAGCGAAATAAAGGGTTCAGTTCGACATTCCAACCACCTGAAGTAGGCCGGAGCGTAAAACGGCCGAAACGTTGTGATAAATATGTCAACGAAGATGAGGATGATAGTCGGAACAATGTAAATATTGGATGTTTCTTTGTAGGGAAACGGCTATTATTATTAATACATTTACCATTCTCCATTAACCACCACAATGATCCATCCCTGCATCCCATTAGAATGTCTGAAGACCAACTTCTCGAGAGCACCTTTCTGCGGCTGCACTGTCTCACGCTCTCCGCTGATCTGAGATGGAACAAATACATCGAGTCAGTTGTATCATCCACCGCAAGAAAAATTGGTTCCCTGTGCCGAGCCAGGAAATTTTTCTCCCCGGAATCAATCCTCCAAGTCTATAAATCGACCATTCGCCCTTGCATGGAGTATTGCTGCCATATATGGTCTGGGGCCCCTGCTGTTTGCCTTAGGGTTCTTGATAAGATCCACAGACGGATATGCAATGTGATTGGCCCTGATCTGTCATGTCATCTGCAGTCGCTCTCTCACAGACGCGATGTTGCATCGCTCTGCCTTTTTTACAAGTACTTTCACGGTAATTGCTCCGAGGAGTTGCTTTCGCTTGTCCCTAGGCCTCGTGAATTTAAACGTCCTACGAGGCTGGCATCCCGTTCCCACCCCTTCACCGTTGAAACTGTTAGATGTAGACGTCTCTTCTACTCCAATAGCTTCATGTCTCGCACATCTTGCCTATGGAACTCCCTTCCCTATTACTGTTTCCCTGACAAATACAATCTCCAACGGTTTAAGTGTAGCGTCAATCGACATCTCCAGTTGCCTTGATCTATCCACTTCCCTTCTCCACATCCTTTCATCTTTCATTCCTATCTGCTCTCGCTCTAAATCTTCTGTAACCCCTTGCCTTGATCGACCCACTGTCTTTCTCTTTCTCCACATCCTCACCTTTACCACTCCTATCTGCTCTTCCTCCAACCCTTCTGTAACCCCTTGCGTGATAGTGGCCTCCAGCCTTGCTTGGGGTGATACGCTTAAAAAAAAATATTACAACAATCAAGATATTTTGCCACACTCGATCTCCTCAAAAGAGGAAAATCTGTTTTATTTGACAGTTTTTTGTTGTTGTTGTTGTTGTTGTTCCAGCCGCGTTTCCCTTAAGATCTGCAAGTATACTTTTTAACTATTGACTAAATAGACTGTTGGTAATATTTTATAAAATGTAAATTAACTCTATTTACATTGTTCGGACTATCATCCTCATCTTTGTTGCCATATTTTTCACAACGTTTTGGCCGTTGTACGCTCCGGTCTTCTTCAGGTGGGTGGAATTTTGAATCGAACCCTTTTTTCGCTCGCTAGGGTAGACTGTTCTAGTTCCACGTCTAATGGATGCCAGTTATCAGTTATCGCCTGTTAATTCACCTCACCAAGTTCTCCACCGCCTTAATCAGGTATTGAACACACACTCTTTGGGTCCTGTCACTGGATCTAACTAACGCTTTTATCCACTGCGCAATGTGTCCGACCAAAACGTTGTGATAAATATGGCAACAAAGATGAGGATGATAGTCCGAACAATGTAAATATTGTACATAGTACTTCACCTCAGAAATATAAACAGGTAAATTAACCCATAATTTTTTTCCCAAATAATTATACTTTTGTTAAAGGAATCCTGTGTTCTGATTTAATAGCATTCCGTTAATCCGAAATTGATCTTGAGAATACGTTTAAACGTTTCGCCATGAAAAAGGCGTCTATTTCTAACGTCTAGTCGTCTTCATTTAATATGCATTTAAAATAATACATTTCATAAACACATTTTTTTTAAAATTAATCTGATTAATTTGAGATATATTTCGTGAAGCCAGAAAGTTCATCTGTTAAAGGAAAACTGTTTTCTGTTATATTGGAGATTTATTTATCTGCCGCAATGTGAAAAAATACAAAACAAAAACAAAACCACTCGATGATAACCGCTGAAATGCTTTAACTGGGCGTCTATCTCGCGATCTGTAGCTTTTAAAAAGAATTTCAATTTGCAACTCTAGAGAAATCGTATTTTCTAGCTGTTAAAAATCTCCGTTCGTCATCAATACCATAGCTTGGCTTTTGTCTGCTCGTTCAGATGATTCGTACTCTACAGAGCGACTAAAGATTAAACATATATTTTATTGAAATATGCATGACGGCGGTGGACTCTTCAAACGAGTATAACCATCATTGGCAAGTCTGACCCATGGTTTTAGTTCTCGTGATATCGGCAATGGCTCTTGAAGTCAGCAAGTGAATTCAATGCTTATTGCAGACCAGACAACCTAAGTTTTTTTTTTCTGTAGGGGGTCTGTCTTTTTTTTTTTAAATTCTGTTCACTTTGCTTGTGGATTATAATGTGACGGGTGAGACTGTGGTGCGATTTGTACACGTTTTCTGAAACACCTATCATGTCACATTTATCGCATATATAAGTATTCAGATATACATAGATTTATTTTAATCGATATTACCCCATGCAAGGCAGTAAAGCTATTAACACAAGGAGTTACAGGGTGTGGAAGAATTAGGAACAGACACATTTATAATGAGCGGAAAGAGGAAAGTGTAATCTGGAGGACAGTAGATAACGATTGAAATTGCATTTAAATATTTAAAGCTTAAAGTTGGCTGGAGAGTATGGGACCGGAGGGGAGTTCCACAAGCGAGAAATGTACGAAAAGAAACTGTTAGCATATAATCTACGGTTGCATCTTGTCAGCTCAACCGTAAATTCTTGAGATCTCAATGCCAGTCTAGCACTGTGCTTACATTTTAAAAGTCTAGGTATCATAGCGAAGAGCACACCCGAACAATTACTATGAAATTATTTATAGAAAAGAAACAGAGAAGCAACCTTCCGGTGGTGAAAAAGTGACTGAAGCCGAGCTATCAGATCAGGACCAATAATATTGCTGATTCTTCTTTGGATATTATCAAGGACCTCAAGGTAAATAGCAAGAGCACCGGACCATATGTAGCAGCAACATTCTAAGCATGGACGAATAGTAGACTTATAGATATGTAAGATAGATTGTAGAGAGAAAAATTATCAGTTAACCAACTTTCTTAGCAACTGACCTAGAAATAGTTTCAGTAGGGTCTTTCCATTCTATGTCAGTTGAGAAAGTCAGCCTGATTTCAACGTATGAGGATCCGACAACTTCATTCAGGTTTTTATGTTTGTGTTGTATCTGATACTTCAGTTCCGCTAGTAACATGTATAAAAATCACCATATTGTCAAACAGCGAGGAAAAATGTCTCGCGTGACATAATGGATCAATGGTCTTTGCAGTTGACCTATCAATGGATTCAATATAGTCTTTCCACTTCATGTCAGCTGAACGTTAGCCCGAGAAAGCGCAACAGGTCACTTTCCTTTTTCATGCTGATTGAAGCCAAAGAGGGGTCTCTCAGGTGATTAATGGAGAGAAGTGTTGTTTTGGAAGTGTTAAAATTAACAAGTCGTCGTTTGCCTCAGTTAACATCGGACTTGAGGTCGTTTTGGACGTCGGCTTCCATTTTGATCTTGTCCGAGTGATCAGCCTTACTCAGCTTTACTAACGAGGCAGGAGTAAATGGTTGTGTCATCAGCGTAGATAGCAAATTGAGACCTGATGTCATCGAGAAGGTCATTAAAGAAAATTAAAAACAGGGTAGGACTAATGACGGAGCCCCGGGGAGGGCGTTCAGAATTGCCGCCATTTCCCGAATTTGATAGGAAAGCGTGGATCAGTTCAAAGATGTGTCAACTTGTGGAGTAGACCTATATGCTAAACCCTGTCAAAGTCTTTCTAGATGTCCAATGGTACAGCCCGGGCCTCATCGTTTAAATAATAGATAGATAGATAGATAGATAGATAGATAGATAGATAGATAGATAGATAGATAGATAGATAGATAGATTCTGAGAGAAAAACAGCCAGACAGAGACGGATAGAGATATGATGAATAATCTGAGATAGATTGAGAGAGACAGAGACGGACAGAAAAATATTATGAACAAAGTTGATATAGATAGATAGATAGATAGCATTGAGGACACTCCCGATACAGCATCGATTCCTATGTCCTCTATTTTCTTCTATACGTTACCTCCATTCATGGTCTTAGCAATCATGGCTCTCCACGAGAGCGCTTTGTAGCTCTTAAAATGGCTGACTTTCTACCATTCATCCCACACGCCGTTCTGTCTTCTGTTCGCATAAGTTCGTCATATATTTAGACAGTTGCCACCACCTATACCTCTTGCCGTTGCTATATATTGTCAGTGTCAAATCTTCATCACTTTCTCATTATGTGTCCCAGATCTTTCAGTTGGCTCTGTTTTTCTTTAGAAAAATTAAAATAGTCTTGCTTACTAAAAATGTTTTTGTCCCTAAAAAGAGAAAATAGAGCCTTGCTTATTGTTACGTTCTTCGTGGATGATTGTTAAAGACTGCCGGATATAATGGCGGTTTTAAGTACTAGGTTACCCGTTCTGACTTAGCTGTTTATCTTATGACAACGTCTGTTGTAACCATATAATGGTATAATCGATTTGGCTGTGTATTGCTCTCATGTAATGGTGGTTTTCTATGCGTAGCTTAGATGTGTCACAAGGCCGAAAATATGGAGTACCCAGTGTAGATCGAACATACTACACTGTCGTAATTATTCTTGCGAAATAAACTTGTAACCATTACACCACGCCGAGGTAGTAATGGTTAACCCTCGATCTGGTGTAATGATTATAATAAAATTCAAAAGGTGTTGATAAATACAAAATAAAATCTTTATATACATCGTGTAGTAATACAGAAGAATAAGGTGAAAGTTGAACCTTCAATGTTCAAGTATAAAAGTCCTGGAGTATACAAGAGATAGATAGACAGAGAAATAGTATGCATGTATCCTTTGTAGTAACCGTCGTTTGCCCAAGTGATAAAAGAAGCTATGTTTGTTTTTAATGTATCAAGGAAAATTTTGCCCTCTAAGGTCGTATTGTGTGTATTTCATCTTCGGGTATCTTATGATGTCCACAGCACTGGAGAATGGACAGAATTAATTTGTCGACTCTGGGTTTGGTTGATTTTTCATCTGTTTATATACACAACTATAGAATCGCTTTGAAAAAGCCGCTCTCTTTTATTGGCTTTCGGCTTTATACCCTGGTTATGAAAGATATGTGATTGCTTGGTAGAACTATCTATTTGTAGAGATGGTGAAATTTTGGTATACTTCTCATTATTTTTTTTCTTACATCCTGGTTGTGAAAGGTTTTCGAACTATGGCTTTGTTTCCTTGGCGATTTTTATTATCCGTCTATTTTTAGAGATAGTGAAATTTTAGTTTTCTTGTTATTTATTATTATTTATTTATTTCTCTATCATCACAGTTTTGTTTACATAGTGAGACGCAGGTTATGTCCCTGCTTGAAAACATATTTTTCTTTTGTAAATTCTTTTGAATACGCAGGCTAAGAAATATAATAAGGCGTTTATGCTAAATATCCTATTAGCATCAAAACAACAAACTTTGCAAAATAAAAGCCATTCTATGAGAATGGCATCATGGTTTCAGGCTTCATCATGGTTTCGGAAAGAAACAAAAAACAGTAGAGGAAACAACTCTATCACTCAGTCATTCATCTAAAAAATGAACGTCCCCCGTAATGCCCAACATGCAACATGCCAGGAGCCATTATACCGTAAAACATATTCTATCCGATTGCAGTGATTTTGTCCCTATAGATCAACGATTTCATCAAAGGACTAATTTAGTGGACCTTTTTCAAGAAGATAAAAGTAGAGATTATCCTTGAAGGCAGCTGATGTATACTACAAATTATTGCACGAAATAACCCTGATCTGGAGACATAACTGGAGATTGATGGAACCGACGAGCCAAAGGGTTGTTTAAGTCATATATTTAAAATATATATTTTCGTTATTAAATAGCCAACAGAGATTATATGCCGTCAAAATAGAACAATCAATCAATCTGAAGGCAAGGTTATTTTACAAAAATAGTTAAGACGTACATTAACGGTGTTTTTTCCTTATTGACTATAAGACTGGTGATTCTGTTAACGAATGGATAACCAAATTATGTTACTAATTAACCCCAATATAGTCATTAAAAATATGTCATCATTCAAAGTGACAATGCTAGCCAACACAGTATAAAACACTCAGGGTAGATTTTTAAAATCGCTTCAGGTATACTTCCAGCATTCTCCTTCTGTGTGAAGTATCCCTTCAGGACATTGGAGATCATGGCTTTCAACAAGTTCCTCCCAATTGTAGCTCTTAATAATCATTGCCATTTTGTTATCTCTCCTAAACTTTGTTCTACCATATGTAGCTTACGCGATGTATTCCTCTATTCCTCTTGCCTTCAAACTTTCCTGTGAGTATTAAATTTTCCAAGCCATCTTTCCTCATTATGTGCCCTAGAAATTTCAACTCTCTCATTCTGATGTTAAGTTCGGTTCGGTTCGGTTGTTTGGGGTTTTATGGCATATCAACCACTATGGGTTATTTAATGCCAGATCCAGTATTTACTAAATATATCAAAAATGTATAGCTGGAAACATCATTGTTTCAAAAACGTATAGATGGCAACATCATTGTTTCAAAAAAAGAATAGTTGGCAACATCATTGTTTCAAAAAAGTGTAGTTGGCAACATCATTGTTTCAATGTGCTGGAAAAGACCTGGAAGTTCACTATTTACCCATATCTGGGACCCCAACAGGTGCTACCACCTCGGGTCAGGGTGAACCTGGGAACACCAGCAATTAAGTGGTGGTTCCACGCTTCCTCAAAACCTTCTGATCAGAGGCCTTGCTGTTGGATGCAGTTTAACGTCGTACCCAGGACGTGATGTTAAGTGTAAATGCCCTTGTTACATTCAGTTTATCTAAAACTTCACGTTGTTCACATGTTAGGTATTCTCATCATTCTTCTGTAGAACCCAATTTCTGTTGCTTGAAGTTTTATCTTCATCTGTGAGAGGATTAACCAGCATCCACGACAATATAGGTGGACCAATATTACATAACAGTTAAGGTTTGATTTCGGTTGGTTTGTTTTACGGCATATCAACCTTAATGGATTATTTAATGTCGACAAGATTTTTATTGCTGGTAATATTTTTTCTTCAAATATTTATTGCTGGTAATAAATTTTACAAAGTTTTTCTGTTATTAAAATCAATTTTTACACATTCATAGTGTTTTTACACTAGTTTGAGGATAAACTATTTAACCATAGCTGGGACCCTAACAGGTGCTACCATCCTGGGTCAGAGTGAACCTCGAGATCACCAGAAATTAAGAGATGGTTCCACGCTGCTCAAAACCTCCTGATCAGAAGGCATTTTGTTGGACGTAGTTTATCGTCTTACTCAGGACGCGGATGTAGTTAACTGTCATACCCAGAACGTGCAGTTAAGTACACTTTTACTTTTTTCGAAATAAATTTTCCTGTTTCTTAATACCTTGCTTATTTTCTGAAAGGCAATTCTCTTTCTCAATGTGCACTCAAGATTTCAGCGTCGTATTTTTTGTCCTCTGTCAAAATATTTCTCACATGTTTAAATTGTTGTACGTGGTTGATTTTGGTAGCTTCAGTTTGTAATTTGTATCTTGAAATGTTCGTTTTGCATCCTCACCGCTTTCATGAGATCACCAGTGTACATCCTGGGAAAATCTTTTTAAAAATGTAAAAGATTTTTAAAAGAATTATCAGAAACTTTCTTTTTTTTTCATAACAGTAATAATTATATGTTTGACGTATAATATAATGGTTGCAACATTTCAGTCGACATATTCCCCTCTCTCAGAAATGCCACATTATATTCTGAATCATTTAGTCTAAGTTAAATGTGTGTAACTGAAATAGGAACATATATTGTGAGATTTATAATTGGGTTTTAGATTGGAGCTCTTGTTTCTTTTATTTCTTTGTGTTTGCTTCACAAATGGATTACAAAGCATCAAATGCTGGAATCTTAACAGCAGATGTTGTCGCAAAAATGGTGAGGAATTCAAATTTAAAAATCGGTTAAAAGGAAGGACTTATGAAACAGTAAACATTATTTGACCCCTACTCTAAGAAAATGGAAAGTCGTTACCCACTTCTTAAAATAGCGTAAAATTATTTACGACTTTGTCGATATACAATGTACAGATTCTTTTAATTAAAATAACCTCACTCTCTCTATCTTTCTCTCTCACTCTTTCTCTCTCTCTCTCCCTATATATATATATATATATATATATATATATATATATATATATATATATATATAGGGAAGAGGATATAGTTCTCCCAACGAGTGAAAAGTGTATATATTAAAAAGAAGAGAGAGAAACCGCTAACGTTTTTGGTTGTAGTGAGCATTTATATTCATATATATATATATATATATATATATATATATATATATATATATATATATATATATATATATTCAATCTAAGCTTTCGGCTTACATAATCCATTATCAAAGATGACAATTTTAATATATCAAACAACACATATACGAAACCACAATAATGGCCCCCCTTGCTGTTTGAATAAGCTCAAAGTAACGACAAACTCTTATTTACGAGCCAAGGAAGCGAAAAACGCTACGTAGCTCGTGACGTCACACATACTTTATTGTGTTCAGGTTTGGTTTCAACTGTTTTATGTATATAGCTTCAAGGATTTATACTTAAACAGGAAAATAATAAACATACATATATATATATATATAAGTGAACATAGAAAACAACACTTAGAGGCGACAGTCTGTTTCATGCGAGATGCAATCGTCAGGAAACTAGTGCTGTTATTTTTCTCGGCTATTTATATATACGGGTCAGTGATGGATTGTGGGTAGTCTATTTTGGCGGTTATTTTTACCCGAAGTCGTTTATTTGTTTATTTATTTATTTTTGTCAAATTATTTTGCTTGTTTTTATTTAATTTTATTTTTATTTTTTATCATATATATTTATTTATTTATTTTTTTTTTTATTTTGATTGGTGTTTTTATTAACGTAGTAAAAATTTGTTTATATAGCTTATTGTGGGTAGTCTACTATGGCGGTTATTTTAACGGAAGTCGTTTATTTGCTTATTTATTTGGATCAAATTGTTTTGCTTGTTTTTAATCGTTTTAATTTTAATTTTTTATTGTATATATTTATTTATTTATTATTCATTAATATTTTTTTATTTTGATCGGTGATTTTAAGGTAATAAAAATGTGTTTATATAACTTATTTAATAGTTTTGTTTTTGTTTGGGAAGATAATTAAAGCTATTTACAAAACAACGTAATCTACCAAACCACAACAAAATCACCAGATAATGAAAAAAAAGTATACATGGGAGTAACTGAAGGTCCCTGGAAACAAAGAAATCATGTACACAAAACATCTTTCACAAATAGTAAATATGCGAACAGCACAATGCTTTCTTGCAGGAAAAAATTGCTATCATTACCTTCCCAGACCAAAATAAATTATTAAATAAAAGATCCGAGCTAATCTCAAAATGCTAACATGAAAAGAAATTTTTACTACGTAACTTAAAAATCGAAAACGGAAAAAATAAATAAATACACAAACAAACAAAATGACAATAAATAAGCAAAATAAATTAATCCAAACAAATTACCAAATCACACTTGTTAGAATAGACGAAATAGAATAAAAAATAAGGAACAAAATCAATAGATAAAGTAAATAATAAACAAATTATCAAATTATTATGATCAAAAAATTAGACTATAAAAAATCAAAACAAAAAATCAGACGAAAAATAGCTATAACTGTTATATAACGATAAAAAATGAATAAAAAATAACATACTGCGTTACTTAAAAATCGAAAACCAAAAAGAGAAAATATACAGTGTAACAAATAAATAACAAGTATAATAAATTGATCTAAATACATCCAAATATATAAATAATCTAACAACTGATACCGATAAACTAGCCGTTTAGAAAAAACAAATAAAGATAATCAATCCAAATAAATAAATTAAAAACTGTTCCCGACAAAATAATAGTCAGAACAAACCACAACAATCAACCGAAAAATTCAACAAATAGCTTTAACTATCTTCACAAACAAAAACAAAACTATTAAATAAGCTATATAAACAAATTTTTATTACCTTAAAAAACACCGATGAAAAAAAAATATAAATAAATAAATATATAAGATAAAAAATTAATATGAATAAAAACAAGCAAAACAATTCCACCCAAATAAATAAGCAAATACACGAATTCCGGTAAAATAACCGCCATAATAGACTACCCACAATAAGCTATATAAACATTTTTTTACTACGTTAATAAAAACATCGATCAAAATTTAAAAATAAATAAATAAATATATAAGATAAAAAGTAAAAATAATTTTTTTTTTTAAGCGTATCACCCCAAGCAAGGCTGGAGGCCACTATCACGCAAGGGGTTATAGAAGGGTTAGAGGAAGAGCAGATAGGAGTGGCAAAGGAGAGGATGTGGAGAAAGTGAAAGACAGTGGGTCGATCAAGGCAAGGGGGTTACAGAAGATTTGGAGAGAGAGCAGTTAGGTATGAAAGGTGAAAGAATGTGGAGAAGGGAAGTGGATAGATCAAGGCAACTGGAGATGTCGATTGACGGTACACTTAAATAGTTGGAGATTGTATTTGTCAGGGAAACAGTAATAGGGAAGGGAGTTCTATAGGCGAGATGTGCGAGACATGAAGCTATTGGAGTAGAAGAGACGTCTACATCTAACAGTTTCAACGATGAAGGGGTGGGAATGGGATGCCAGCCTCGTAGGACGTTTAAATTCACGTGGCCTAGAGACAAGCGAAAGCAGCTCCTCGGAGCAATTACCGTGAAAATATTTGTAAAAAAGAAAGAGCGAGGTAACATCGCGTCTGTGAGAGAGCGACTGCAGACGACATGACAGATCAGGGCCAATCACATTGCATATCCGTCTCTGGATCTTATCAAGAACCCTGAGGCAAACAGCAGGGGCCCCAGACCATATATGGCAGCAATACTCCATGCAAGGGCGAATGGTCGATTTATAGACTTGGAAGATCGATTCCGGGGAGAAAAATTTCCTGGCTCGGCACAGGGAACTAACTTTCCTTGCGGTGGATGATGCAACTGACTCGATGTATTTGTTCCATCTCAGATCAGCGGACAGCGTGAGACCGAGTAGCCGCAGAGAGGAGCTCTCGAGAAGTTGGTCTTCAGACATTCTAATGGGATGCAGGGATGGATCCTTGTGGTGTTTAATAGAGAGCAGTTTTGTTTTAGAGGCGTTAAAGTTAACCATCCATTTCTCGCCCCAGTTCACAACCGATTGGAGGTCCTTTTCAATTTGAGCTGCCAGGTTAACTTTGTCAGCACCACTAGATTTGTGTTTGAGGCAGGAGTAAATTGTGGTGTCGTCAGCGTAGATGCCGACTTGGGAGTCTATGGCGTCAGGAAGGTCGTTTATAAATATGAGGAACAGAGTAAGGCCTAGGATGGAGCCTTGAGGAACACCTGCGTTAGTGGGATAGGAGCTGGAGATGAATCCACTGAGAACGACCTTCAATTCCCGGTTTGACAGGAATGATTGTATTAGTTCAAACAATCGACCTGTGATACCATAACCCTGGAAATTAAATAAAAACAAGCAAAATAATTTGACAAATAAATAAATAAACAAATAAACGACTTCGGGTAAAAATAACCGCCAAAATAGACTACCCACAATGCGCCACTGACCCGTATATATATAAATAGCCGAGAAAAATAACAGCACTAGTTTCCTGACGATTGCATCTCGCATGAAACAGACTGTCGCCTCTAAGTGTTGACTTCTATGTTCACTTTTATATTTACACACGTTCTATCTCTGATATTGAGCACTTTATCCCATAAATATGGCACACTTTAAGACTATATTTCTTCATATATATATAAATATATATATATAAATATATATATATATACATATATATATATATATATATATATATATATATATATATATATATATATATATATATATATATATTAATGCATGTTTCATTAAATAATATAGACAAGTTTTGTCTTTTTATTTTAAGTAAGTTCCTTTCGTATTGTCTGATAAGCTTAATCACATTATCGTTGAAAGACGAAAGGAAAACACAATATTGACACATGTTTGAATTCAATCTAAGGTTTCGGCTTACATAAGCCATTATCAAAGATGACAATTTTAATAATTCAAACAACACATATACGAAACCACAATAATGGCCCGCCCTTGCTGTTTGAATGAGCTCAAAGTAACGACAATCTCTTATTTACGAGCCAAGGAAGCGAAAAACGCGACGTAGTTCGTGACGTCACACATGACCACGCGAGAGTGAAAACGAGAAGTATTTAGTATGGGAAACCAATGGTTTCTGCTATAGATTATAGGCATTTAAGAATGTTTGTGGAGATTTCATAGTTTATTTTGTTCAGGTTAGGTTTCAACTGTTTTATGTATATAGCTTCAAGGATTTTTAATTTTTGTTTATTATTTTCATGTTTAAGTATAATTGTGTTGTTGACAATAACAGCACTAGTTTCCTGACAATCTATATTATTTAATGAAACATGCATTAATGAAAAATTGCAGCCGAAATATAAACAATATATATATATATATATATATATATATATATATATATATATATATATATATATATATATATATATATTGCTTTACTTTCCATAATTTTGGAACATGTGTTTGGGAGAGAAAAAAAAAGATAATGTTTAACATCGAAAAACATAAGAAAAATTAATTCATTTTAATAATATTGGAAATATCCGCTCTTTGCCTAAAGAATGTCGCGAGACCTGAAACAAGTGTTGAAAAATTATGGAAAATAAAGCATAATATATACTTTAAAAATATTCACATTAAAACCAAAAACGTTTACGCGTTCTCTCTTCTTTTTAACACACACACACACACACACACACACACACACACACACACACACACACATATATATATATATATATATATATATATATATATATATATATATATATATGTACTAGAATAAACATAAAGACTTCACGATTTTTCAAAATCAGGTTTTCTGATGAATCTTATTTTATTCTACAGTTAATGATTGAATAAATTCATGGTGAGTTGGAACAATAAAATGTCCGTAGAATTTCCCGTATCACATCGTTAAATAAGAACGTTAAAAATATTGTAATAACAATCATAAATATGAATGATGGTTGTTATTTTAGGAACGAGGTAAAAATAAAAAGATAGGAAATTGTCAACTTTTTCCATTTCACTGAAACAGCCGTTAACAATTCTATCTCCCCTTCTTTCTTTCTTTCCCTCTTTCTTTCTCTCTTTCTTTCTTTCTTTCATTCATTCATTTTCTCACTGAACTCACGTTCGCTTATGTCGCTTGTTTTTGTTTACGTAATCAAAACGGAATAGTTCATTATTTATGAGGTATTGGCAGGCAACGTTCAATATTTCTATCTTCCCTTCTTAATTTCTTTCTTTCTAGCCAAATCCCCGTCTTCTAAAAATTTATCTTAATAATAATTTTAAAAGTATTCAGCAGGCGATGTTATTTTAGTTATAGTAACTGGATTTTTGGCGAATGCCTTAAACATTTTCTGTCGTTCGATATTGTGCGTCTGCAAAATGATGCATTTATCATACTCACCTACGCTTCTCGGCCTTTTGGCTAAGATCAAAGTGGAGTGGCTGTTCTTATGATAGTCATCTGATTCTCTCTCCCCACTTATATCTCCCCTTCTTTCTTTCTTTTTTCACTGAAACCAAGTAGTGTTTTTCCCCCATTTCTAAGTGATCAGAACGTAATATTCCATTATTTATTGGCGGGCCTAACGTTCGGAGAACTAACGAAGCTAAAGACAATTATAATACTATATATATATATATATATATATATAATTATTAAAAGGAAATCATTTTTATGAGTAGTTTTATTATATAATACAGTGTAACCCGGATATAAGAGAGAAGTCTCTTATATCTGGGTTTTTCTTATATCCGGGTTTGGTCTATTATATATACATTAACACAGGCTCTAATTTGGGACCAGAGAAAATCTATCTTATCTCCGGGTTTCTCTTATATCTGGGTCTCTTATATCCGGGTTACACTGTACCATGATATATTTTTTATGGAGACAGCCACTAAAATAATAACTCTTTGTATAATGAAGAAATGCTTCTCCTCATATGTACTCTGTTCTTTCTGCAATTGGTCGATCATGGATCTTCACAACTTCCCGTCCTTTTAAATCCTCAATCCCTGTTCTCACAACCATATTCACAAGCTCGTTAGGTAGTTTATTTCTTGCTCTCGTCTCTCTTGCCTTCAATATGTTCTGAGAGTGTTGAATTTTCCTAGCCGTCTTTCTTCGTTATGTATCATAGAAATGTCAATTGCCTCATTCTGATTGTAAACGTATGTATCGTTTTTGCATCCATTTTCCTTCGTTTCTTAAATTATCCATCCATGGTATTCTCAGCACCAGTAAATGTTCTTTTGG
>OZ038486.1:68759208-68844208 GCA_964036315.1 Acanthosepion esculentum
AAAAAGTATTGGTGGTAATATTTTTCCTCAAAAATGTATAGCTAGTAATATTTTTTTTTTCAAAAATGTATTGCTAGTAATATTTATTTTTTTAAAAACCTACTGTTGGTAATAATTTCTTTCAAAAATGTATTGTTGGTAATAGGGTTTTTTTTCTTCAAAAATTTATGCTGGTGGTATTGGTGGTAATATTTTTTTACAAAGTATTTCTGGTATTAAAACCGATTTTTAAACATTCATAGTGTTTTGACCCCATTTTGGGGGTTAACTATTTAACCATATCTGGGACCCTAACAGGTGCTAACACCTCGGATCAGGATGGACCTGGGAACACCAGCAATTAAGAAGTGGTTCCGCACACTCTTCAAAACCTCCTGATCAGAGGCCTTGCTGCTGGACGTAGTTTATCGTCTTACCCAGGACGGTTCAGTCTGGTAAGGATTGTTCAGTCATTTTTAATAAAGTTTGCATCTATTCCTCCTTGTTTGGAATAGGAATATTTTTTTAACGAGTGCGGTATTTTGAATTCTTGCATTTAAGGTATGTTAGAGTGTGCCGGTTAAGATGGTTCATGAAAGCTTAAACAAAATACGGTGTAAATGAAAGTGCCCAACTGTACAGGAGCGAGGGTTATAACGCATAAAAGGTTATGTGTCAGTGTTGAATCAGACTAGGAAACAGTAATATTAAAAAATGCTCAATACACGTGTAAAAAACAAATGTAAAAATAACATATAGAGCTTTTAACTTTAAAAATAAGGAGGTAATTTCAATATATATATATATATATATATATATATATATATATATATATATATATATATATATTGAGACATATTTCATTGTATTAAATATTAGATAACTCATTAGTTTCCGAATTCTAGCGTAGTAGGTGTTAATTAAATAAACATACTAATTATGCCAGTATGTTTGTTAACTAATTAGTCAACAAACATACTAATTATGAAATCCAGACGGTGGTCCCAATCAGTTGGTCAGTAGCGAACACACATACACACACACACACACACACACACACACACACACACACACATATATATATATCACCTTCCACTTAGGACACAATCTTTTCCCTGTGCGCAGTTCTTCGTAGTTGCCGCCCACGCGACGCCAGCGTATCCGACTCCAAGAAAGAATACTTGACTTTAGAATTTCAGTTTTTCTGTTTCTGACCAGTCCTGTATATATCGTCTCTTCATCAAACTTAAATCTAATATAAATATGTCTCCATTAACCATGTCCCGAAGAAGGTCTATTTGACCGAAACGTCTGACGTCGACAGAATAACAAAAAAACAAAAACAAAATAAAAACAGTAAACTCACATATTCGGATTTTGCTTTGTCTTTTCCACATTTTCATCATACCGTCGGATCTACATCCACACATTTGCTTACATATATATATATATATATATATATATATATATATATATATATATATATATATATATATATATATTAATAAAAATAAATGGTAAAGATCAAATTAGGACAAACATCTCTCGCATTAATAGTCAAGCATTTTCCCAGTGAAAGTAAACTAAGTTCTATTTTCAATAAAAATACACTAAAATTAAGTTATAGCTGTACTGATAACTTAGAAAAAATTATTAAGAAACATAATGCTAATATCTTAAATAAACACTTATACCAGAACCAAAAATCTTTAGACGATGGAAAAATAAAAACAAAAACTGATGAGCATAAACAAAAGTTATGTACTTGTAGAAACCCTCAAAACTGTCCTCTACAAAATAAATGTTGCACGGAATCATTAGTATACCAATGCAATATATCTTCTATTAAAAATCCTGAAAACATAAAAATATATATAGGTTGCACTAGCCATGAATTCAAAAATAGGTTCAACCAACATCAAAGTTCGATTAGGATAAATAAATATAGAAATCAAACATCTCTCTCGAAGTACTTCTGGCAACTAAAAAAATCTAATAAAATACCTAATGTAAAATGGAAGTTAATAAGAAAAGCTAGAATATGTAGGTCCTTAAATGACCCATGTCCTTTATACATACGTGAGAAACTATATATTACTAATTTTATAAAAAATAAAATTTTACTCAATCAGAGAAATGAAATAGCTATTTTGTGTCGTCATTGTCAAAAATTTTCTTTAAATAATATTTAAAAATTAAATTTAAAAAAATAAGATCTGGTAATATTCATACTTATATTTGATGTGAATAAATAATTTTTAAAACTGTAAGTAATTCTATTACATTTACTTGTTTTATAAAAAAATATAGCCGATTAAATTTAAAAGTAAAAATATTTTAAAATTAGTTTTAAAATTGTAATTAAATAAAAAGTATTCTAACCATAACACCTCTCTCAAAGCAATTCAAACACTTGAAAGAATCCAATAAAACACATAAAGTTAAATGAAATTAATATGATAAGTTAGAATATGTAAGACATTAATATGACCCATATCCTTTTTACATACATGAGAAATATATATTACTAAGTTTATAAAAAATAAAAGTCTACTGAATTACTGAAATAATTTAGCTATCTTTGCCGTCATTGTCATAAATTTTACTTAGAAAAAAAACGTAACCTGATAATATACATACTTATACTCGATATGAAAAAATAGTTTTACATACTGTAAGTAATTCTAATACATTTACTTGGTTTTAAAAAGAAATATAGTGTATTAAAAATTAAAAATTAATTTTTTTTAGAATTGTAGGGAAATAAAACATATTATAGCCTAAACAGCCCCCCTAAAATCTTTATGTATACAAATAGAAAAAATACCGTAAGAATTTTTGCCGTTAACAATAATTTTTTTATAAAAAACCCAGACGACATGCATTTATCGGATGTAAGAATTTGTTGAAAAATACATCCCTACCCATCACTAAACATAACCCCGCTTTCAAATGTAACTATTAACTGATACAACGAAAATTAAAATCGAACTAGCTACCACCGCTTGTCTAGATGAGTGTATTTCTCTGTATCCTTGGAAACACTCAATTATGAATCTTTGCCGTGCCTTTAAAACTATAAATTTAAAAAAAATAAATTACTCCAAAATTTGCTTGATGATGAAATGGAACTAATGTCTTTAATTTAATAACAAAATTTAATTTGAAGCTTTTAGCTTCCATTTTTGAAACCTGGTTATTACTGTGTAGCGAAAAAAACATATTTTAAATCAGTTAATTTATAATATATATATATATATATATATATATATATATATAAGGCATAAAAGGTTAATGGTCAGATTTGAATTATACCAGGCAGCAGTAGTATTAAAAAGGGCAAAATGCACGTGTGAAAAAAATAAAATGTAAGTAAAAAGAACATGTAGAGCTTTTAACTTTAATAATCAGGAAGTCAGAATAAACAACGCACGGCACCCAACGTGTTTATTTACTTTTGAAAATAATAATCTAGAGTTCATTATTAAAATAATAAATAAATAAAGCGTTAAGAGGCCATTTGATAAAAAACACTTGAGAATACCATAAGGTTGAAACCAAGGAGGCGGATTCAACTGACTTCATGAACTATAATTCCAGCTAAATAAAAAAAGCCAAAATGTTCTTCGGACGATATAATAATATGTTCTAGAGACAGACATTTTCGATGGCTTTTAATAAAACTTAATATATATATATATATATATATATATATATATATATATATATATATATATATATATATATATATATATTTTAGGATATTAAAAGAGCCTCGCAAGCAGTTTACCATTGGCTGAGGAGACATTTGTAGTGTTGAAACATAATTGCCAAAACTTTTGTCACTTAGCTGATTGGTGTTACGCTCAGAATCCCGACAGCAGAGGTTCGTAGACGGATCTTCCGAGAATCTCTACGTGCCTCGCCAGGGGCTATCAGGACCGTAGAAAAACATTTTATGCCAATTCGTTTCATTCTGTGAGTAACTTCATCAAGGTAAGTATAGAGATATTATTTCTTTATCTTTAATTTAAACATGGAATAATTAACTTCGAGAAAAATAGCGTTCATCATCATCAGAGCTTTTTTCGATTTTAAGGCACACTGCAAATTAAGCGTGATTCTTATCTTCAGCAACTTTGTAAATATTTCGTATCAGGCCTTTCTAAGCCTTGCTGCCTTTGTGCAAATTCACGAAAATGCTGCAAGTCTTTCAAACACTTCCGATTTTTACATGTAATGATGGAATTTTATTGATTCTTCTTTTGATGTGTATACGATAGTTGTTCGAAGTTTTCTTTTCACTTAATATTCATTTTCTTCTATGTTTTTTTTTTTAAGATTTATAAGTTCACTTTAAATGCATTCATATGGCTCCCCATTTATTTCTAGCTGCAAAACTGATATTCTGTTTAAGATTATCGAATGTCTACAAAAGTTATTGTTCCCTTTTTGGTATTGAATGACAAAACGATTCCCATAATATTTAGCCTCTATATCCAAAGCTATTAACTTGTACTGTCTAACTCTGATATTAATATCAAGTCCTTGTTTGATTTTGGTTTCTTAGGAACACCATACATCACTGTTATATCTATCAACGTCCGGTGAAAATAATTCCCACATTTTTCTTTTAACAATTCTTCTGATATTAAATAACCCGATGTTATCAAGAATGTTTTAAATAAGACGTCGCCAACATTTAACGATTGAAAACAGGAGACATTATTACCTTCACCTATAAAGCATTGAAGACCGCCCTAAAATACTCGAAACTCTCCCGCCATTAACAAAAAGGATGATGTCAACTATATATATATATATATATATATATATATATATATATATATATATATATATATATATATATATATATATACATTAGTAACACGTAATCTCCCTTTAATAATAAAACATTAGTATTAACAACTCTAAAATAAAACATTTTTTAATGTTTATATACAACTACCGTTTATTTTAAATGCCAAATAATCTTTTTAATAAAAAACTGTAATCCCGGTATAATATGTATCTACGTCAACATTACGATAACCAGATATATTTCTTAAAATTTAAATTATGTAACGGCCAATTTATACTCAGTAACTGAAGATTGCATTATGTAATAAACTCCGAGCCGTGTTATTGGTGAGGGGTAATATGTATATTTATTAATATTATACTTAATGGTTCTGTGGTATTACATCGAACACTATTTTATTAACATCTACCCTATACGTGCAATATATCATATATATATATATATATATATATATATATATATATATATATATATATATATATATATATATATATATACATACATATATATATATATATATATATATACACACACACACATATATATATATATATATAAAAGTGGACATGGAAGTCAGCACTTAGAGGCGACAGTCTGTTTCATGCTAGTGCAATCATCAGGCGACTATTGCACTAGCATGAAACAGACTGTCGCCTCTAAGTGCTGACTTCCATGTCCACTTTTATATTTACACACGCTCTATCTCTGATATTGAGCACTTTATCTCATAAATATAGCACACTTTAAGACTATATTTCTTCATATATATATATATATATATATATATATATATATATATATCTTGAGTGTATTTTGGCAGCATGTTTTCATTGAAACATGCTTCATTGAATAATTTGCACAAGGTTTGTCTACTTATTTTCAATTAGATCCTTTCATATTCACGGACAAGCGTTTCGGGGTTATTATTAAACATGGTTCATTTCCTTTCTGTTTTATTTGCTCTAAGTAACTTTTGACACTTTACTATCCTGCTTTCGTACAAATAATTCAAATATTTGTAATAGGTTAAATATATAGGTGAGTCTAAATAGGTTACCACTGTTACCATCCGCCATTTCTCCCTGCTACTGTGTCCCAGAAATGTCAATTGTCTTTTCTGAATGTTAGTGCACGCTTGATTTCAGTTTCCATAGTGATCAGAAACTTCTCGTTGCTCAGATGTTCTGTCTAATGCATTTTCAGCATTCTTCGGTAGAACCACATCTTTGTCGCTTCAAATTACTTATTCATCTCTGGGGAAACTGTCCAGCATACACTGGCATATCGGAGATTCGGCATTCTTTTCTTCGTTTGCACTATCGTATTCCTTTGTCCTATTTGCTGCCATTTGTCACTACACTACGCAGTTAAATATCTGTTTGATTTTGGCGCCCGCAATTAGTCTAATTCAAACTGTATTATTTTCGTTAAAATTATTAGTCCTTGCTTTCCATCAATAGCTTGCCTGAGTCTGCTATCGAAACTGCCATATGCATATCTTAAGATTTTGTGTTAATGCAGAAAATCATAGGTCGTGTTAGAGGCCACTAACATTAATGAAACTGGGCAAATTGAAGAGGGCTAACGCAGCATCCAAATTAAAATACGATTACTGAATAGCTAAAATTGCAAAGTGATGTATACTGACAGCATTAAAAGCAGATACAATCAACTAAATCGGTATGGAATTTTAAATTTGGACACAACAAGAGAAACTTTAGTAATATCAGGAAACTAAATAAAACTAGATAAGAAGAAAAAGGCGTGGATGGCAGATGAAATTCTGGAAGGAAAAGGAGACAGCAAACGATACCAAGGAACAGAAATACCACGTATAAAATAACGTAGATATTAGAAACAAATGCAGATAGGCGAAAGACGAATGGCCCAAAAAAAACAGTGTGCCAGTTATATGATGAGCATCATAAATAAGGTCGATATGCATACAAAAATGAGCAGAAAAATGCCCATCGACAGGATACGTAAAGTGAAATTCCGTTAAAGAAGAAATAAAATACTTCAAAGGTGGAAGGAATACATCGGAGAACTCTTCCACGAATGAAGTCAAATCAGCACTGGCTAAAACGAAGAGATGCAAGGGAATTTATAATACAGACGTTAGCAACTTTAGATGAATTCGGCATTGACAAAAATACAAACATAATGGAGGATATGCAAAACGATATTGATATACCAGAAGAGCGAAGTAGATTCATTTTCAGTGTGTTGTGTAATAAGCCAGGTGAAACTATATGACAACTCCATCTGAAAATCAGCCTTATGTGCCACATAACAAAACTTATCACCCGAATTCTGATCAATAGAGCGTGTAAAAAAACTGACTAGAAAAAGAGCAAAAACAGTGTCGATCGTTAAATACAGTTGAACAATGAAAGTATTTTCCATGCATAGAACGCTATTAAGAAGAGAATTATGAATATAGAAAGATGTATACGTAGGTTTTATAGATCTGGCGAAAGTGTTTGTTAAATTGCGACACAAAACTCTGTTGGAACTGTTAGCTAGATGTTTTTTGTATGCTAGGCTATGAGAGCAACCTAAGTAGGCCGAGCACCGAAATATATACGATATGGGAACAATGAATAAATAAAAGGAAGTGAAGTGAGCCAAGCTTGATTTTTGTGTGCTAGGCTATGATAGCTTCCTAAGT
The DNA here is from genome assembly GCA_964036315.1 of Acanthosepion esculentum. NCBI lineage: Eukaryota > Metazoa > Mollusca > Cephalopoda > Sepiida > Sepiidae > Acanthosepion > Acanthosepion esculentum. The sequence continues at coordinate 68,766,681 of OZ038486.1, forward strand.
AGGCTGAGCACCGAAATATATACGATATGGGAACAATGAATAAATAAAAGGAAGTGAAGTGAGCCAAGCTTGATTTTTGTGTGCTAGGCTATGATAGCTTCCTAAGTAGGCCGAGCACCGAAATATATACGATATGGGAACAATGAATAAATAAAAGGAAGTGAAGTGAGCCAAGCTTGATTTTTGTGTGCTAGGCTATGATAGCTTCCTAAGTAGGCCGAGCACCGAAATATATACGATATGGGAACAATGAATAAATAAAAGGAAGTGAAGTGAGCCAAGCTTGATTTTCGTGTGCTAGGCTATGATAGCTTCCTAAGTAGGCCGAGCACCGAAATATATACGATATGGGAACAATGAATAAATAAAAGGAAGTGAAGTGAGCCAAGCTTGATTTTTGTGTGCTAGGCTATGATAGCTTCCTAAGTAGGCCGAGCACCGAAATATATACGATATGGGAACAATGAATAAATAAAAGGAAGTGAAGTGAGCCAAGCTTCATTTTTGTGTGCTAGGCTATGATAGCTTCCTAAGTAGGCCGAGCACCGAAATATATACGATATGGGAACAATGAATAAATAAAAGGAAGTGATGTGAGCCAAGCTTGATTTTTGTGTGCTAGGCTATGATAGCTTCCTAAGTAGGCCGAGCACCGAAATATATACGATATGGGAACAATGAATAAATAAAAGGAAGTGAAGTGAGCCAAGCTTGATTTTTGTGTGCTAGGCTATGATAGCTTCCTAAGTAGGCTGAGCACCGAAATATATACGATATGGGAACAATGAATAAATAAAAGGAAGTGAAGTGAGCCAAGCTTGATTTTTGTGTGCTAGGCTATGATAGCTTCCTAAGTAGGCCGAGCACCGAAATATATACGATATGGGAACAATGAATAAATAAAAGGAAGTGAAGTGAGCCAAGCTTGATTTTTGTGTGCTAGGCTATGATAGCTTCCTAAGTAGGCCGAGCACCGAAATATATACGATATGGGAACAATGAATAAATAAAAGGAAGTGAAGTGAGCCAAGCTTGATTTTCGTGTGCTAGGCTATGATAGCTTCCTAAGTAGGCCGAGCACCGAAATATATACGATATGGGAACAATGAATAAATAAAAGGAAGTGAAGTGAGCCAAGCTTGATTTTTGTGTGCTAGGCTATGATAGCTTCCTAAGTAGGCCGAGCACCGAAATATATACGATATGGGAACAATGAATAAATAAAAGGAAGTGAAGTGAGCCAAGCTTCATTTTTGTGTGCTAGGCTATGATAGCTTCCTAAGTAGGCCGAGCACCGAAATATATACGATATGGGAACAATGAATAAATAAAAGGAAGTGATGTGAGCCAAGCTTGATTTTTGTGTGCTAGGCTATGATAGCTTCCTAAGTAGGCCGAGCACCGAAATATATACGATATGGGAACAATGAATAAATAAAAGGAAGTGAAGTGAGCCAAGCTTGATTTTTGTGTGCTAGGCTATGATAGCTTCCTAAGTAGGCCGAGCACCGAAATATATACGATATGGGAACAATGAATAAATAAAAGGAAGTGATGTGAGCCAAGCTTGATTTTTGTGTGCTAGGCTATGATAGCTTCCTAAGTAGGCCGAGCACCGAAATATATACGATATGGGAACAATGAATAAATAAAAGGAAGTGAAGTGAGCCAAGCTTGATTTTTGTGTGCTAGGCTATGATAGCTTCCTAAGTAGGCCGAGCCCCGAAATATATACGATATGGGAACAATGAATAAATAAAAGGAAGTGAAGTGAGCCCAGCTTGATTTTTGTTTGCTAGGCTATGATAGCTTCCTAAGTAGGCCGAGCACCGTAATATATACGATATGGGAGCAATGAATAAATAAAAGGAAGTGAAGTGAGCCAAGCTTGATTTTTGTTTGCTAAGCTATGGTAGCTTCCTAAGTAGGCCGAGCACCGAAATATATACGATATGGGAACAATGAATAAATAAAAGGAAGTGAAGTGAGCCAAGCTTGATTTTTGTTTGCTAGGCTATGATAGCTTCCTAAGTAGGCCGAGCACCGAAATATATACGATATGGGAACAATGAATAAATAAAAGGAAGTGAAGTGAGCCCAGCTTGATTTTTGTTTGCTAGGCTATGATAGCTTCCTAAGTAGGCCGAGCACCGAAATATATACGATATGGGAACAATGAATAAATAAAAGGAAGTGAAGTGAGCCAAGCTTGATTTTTGTTTGCTAGGCTATGATAGCTTCCTAAGTAGGCCGAGCACCGAAATATATACGATATGGGAACAATGAATAAATAAAAGGAAGTGAAGTGAGCCCAGCTTGATTTTTGTTTGCTAGGGTATGATAGATTCCTAAGTAGGCCGAGCACCGAAATATATACGATATGGGAACAATGAATAAATAAAAGGAAGTGAAGTGAGCCAAGCTTTATTTTTGTGTGCTAGGCTATGATAGCTTCCTAAGTAGGCCGAGCACCGAAATATATACGATATGGGAACAATGAATAAATAAAAGGAAGTGAAGTGAGCCAAGCTTGATTTTTGTTTGCTAGGCTATGGTAGCTTCCTAAGTAGGCCGAGCACCGAAATATATACCATATGGGAACAATGAATAAATAAAAGGAAGTGAAGTGAGCCAAGCTTGATTTTTGTTTGCTAGGCTATGATAGCTTCCTAAGTAGGCCGAGCACCGAAATATATACGATATGGGAACAATGAATAAATAAAAGGAAGTGAAGTGAGCCCAGCTTGATTTTTGTTTGCTAGGCTATGATAGCTTCCTAAGTAGGTCGAGCACCGAAATATATACGATATGGGAACAATGAATAAATAAAAGGAAGTGATGTGAGCCAAGCTTGATTTTTGTGTGCTAGGCTATGATAGCTTCCTAAGTAGGCCGAGCACCGAAATATATACGATATGGGAACAATGAATAAATAAAAGGAAGTGAAGTGAGCCAAGCTTGATTTTTGTGTGCTAGGCTATGATAGCTTCCTAAGTAGGCCGAGCACCGAAATATATACGATATGGGAACAATGAATAAATAAAAGGAAGTGAAGTGAGCCAAGCTTGATTTTTGTGTGCTAGGCTATGATAGCTTCCTAAGTAGGCCGAGCGCCGAAATATATACGATATGGGAACAATGAATAAATAAAAGGAAGTGAAGTGAGCCAAGCTTGATTTTTGTGTGCTAGGCTATGATAGCTTCCTAAGTAGGCCGAGCCCCGAAATATATACGATATGGGAACAATGAATAAATAAAAGGAAGTGAAGTGAGCCCAGCTTGATTTTTGTTTGCTAGGCTATGATAGCTTCCTAAGTAGGCCGAGCACCGAAATATATACGATATGGGAACAATGAATAAATAAAAGGAAGTGAAGTGAGCCCAGCTTGATTTTTGTTTGCTAGGCTATGATAGCTTCCTAAGTAGGCCGAGCACCGAAATATATACGATATGGGAACAATGAATAAATAAAAGGAAGTGAAGTGAGCCCAGCTTGATTTTTGTTTGCTAGGCTATGATAGCTTCCTAAGTAGGCCGAGCACCGAAATATATACGATATGGGAACAATGAATAAATAAAAGGAAGTGAAGTGAGCCAAGCTTGATTTTTGTTTGCTAGGCTATGATAGCTTCCTAAGTAGGCCGAGCACCGAAATATATACGATATGGGAACAATGAATAAATAAAAGGAAGTGAAGTGAGCCAAGCTTGATTTTTGTTTGCTAGGGTATGATAGATTCCTAAGTAGGCCGAGCACCGAAATATATACGATATGGGAACAATGAATAAATAAAAGGAAGTGAAGTGAGCCCAGCTTGATTTTTGTTTGCTAGGCTATGATAGCTTCCTAAGTAGGCCGAGCACCGAAATATATACGATATGGGAACAATGAATAAATAAAAGGAAGTGAAGTGAGCCAAGCTTGATTTTTGTTTGCTAGGCTATGATAGCTTCCTAAGTAGGCCGAGCACCGAAATATATACGATATGGGAACAATGAATAAATAAAAGGAAGTGAAGTGAGCCAAGCTTGATTTTTGTTTGCTAGGGTATGATAGATTCCTAAGTAGGCCGAGCACCGAAATATATACGATATGGGAACAATGAATAAATAAAAGGAAGTGAAGTGAGCCAAGCTTTATTTTTGTGTGCTAGGCTATGATAGCTTCCTAAGTAGGCCGAGCACCGAAATATATACGATATGGGAACAATGAATAAATAAAAGGAAGTGAAGTGAGCCAAGCTTGATTTTTGTTTGCTAGGCTATGGTAGCTTCCTAAGTAGGCCGAGCACCGAAATATATACCATATGGGAACAATGAATAAATAAAAGGAAGTGAAGTGAGCCAAGCTTGATTTTTGTTTGCTAGGCTATGATAGCTTCCTAAGTAGGCCGAGCACCGAAATATATACGATATAGGAACAATGAATAAATAAAAGGAAGTGAAGTGAGCCCAGCTTGATTTTTGTTTGCTAGGCTATGATAGCTTCCTAAGTAGGTCGAGCACCGAAATATATACGATATGGGAACAATGAATAAATAAAAGGAAGTGATGTGAGCCAAGCTTGATTTTTGTGTGCTAGGCTATGATAGCTTCCTAAGTAGGCCGAGCACCGAAATATATACGATATGGGAACAATGAATAAATAAAAGGAAGTGAAGTGAGCCAAGCTTGATTTTTGTGTGCTAGGCTATGATAGCTTCCTAAGTAGGCCGAGCACCGAAATATATACGATATGGGAACAATGAATAAATAAAAGGAAGTGAAGTGAGCCAAGCTTGATTTTTGTGTGCTAGGCTATGATAGCTTCCTAAGTAGGCCGAGCGCCGAAATATATACGATATGGGAACAATGAATAAATAAAAGGAAGTGAAGTGAGCCAAGCTTGATTTTTGTTTGCTAGGCTATGATAGCTTCCTAAGTAGGCCGAGCACCGAAATATATACGATATGGGAACAATGAATAAATAAAAGGAAGTGAAGTGAGCCAAGCTTGATTTTTGTTTGCTAGGCTATGATAGCTTCCTAAGTAGGCCGAGCACCGAAATATATACGATATGGGAACAATGAATAAATAAAAGGAAGTGAAGTGAGCCAAGCTTGATTTTTGTTTGCTAGGCTATGATAGCTTCCTAAGTAGGCCGAGCACCGAAATATATACGATATGGGAACAATGAATAAATAAAAGGAAGTGAAGTGAGCCCAGCTTGATTTTTGTTTGCTAGGCTATGATAGCTTCCTAAGTAGGCCGAGCACCGAAATATATACGATATGGGAACAATGAATAAATAAAAGGAAGTGAAGTGAGCCAAGCTTGATTTTTGTTTGCTAGGCTATGATAGCTTCCTAAGTAGGCCGAGCACCGAAATATATACGATATGGGAACAATGAATAAATAAAAGGAAGTGAAGTGAGCCAAGCTTGATTTTTGTTTGCTAGGGTATGATAGATTCCTAAGTAGGCCGAGCACCGAAATATATACGATATGGGAACAATGAATAAATAAAAGGAAGTGAAGTGAGCCAAGCTTTATTTTTGTGTGCTAGGCTATGATAGCTTCCTAAGTAGGCCGAGCACCGAAATATATACGATATGGGAACAATGAATAAATAAAAGGAAGTGAAGTGAGCCAAGCTTGATTTTTGTTTGCTAGGCTATGGTAGCTTCCTAAGTAGGCCGAGCACCGAAATATATACCATATGGGAACAATGAATAAATAAAAGGAAGTGAAGTGAGCCAAGCTTGATTTTTGTTTGCTAGGCTATGATAGCTTCCTAAGTAGGCCGAGCACCGAAATATATACGATATGGGAACAATGAATAAATAAAAGGAAGTGAAGTGAGCCCAGCTTGATTTTTGTTTGCTAGGCTATGATAGCTTCCTAAGTAGGTCGAGCACCGAAATATATACGATATGGGAACAATGAATAAATAAAAGGAAGTGAAGTGAGCCAAGCTTGTTTTTGTTTGCTAGGCTATGATAGCTTCCTAAGTAGGCCGAGCACCGAAATATATACGATATGGGAACAATGAATAAATAAAAGGAAGTGAAGTGAGCCAAGCTTGATTTTTGTTTGCTAGGCTATGATAGCTTCCTAAGTAGGCCGAGCACCGAAATATATACGATATGGGAACAATGAATAAATAAAAGGAAGTGAAGTGAGCCAAGCTTGATTTTTGTTTGCTAGGCTATGATAGCTTCCTAAGTAGGCCGAGCACCGAAATATATACGATATGGGAACAATGAATAAATAAAAGGAAATGAAGTGAGCCAAGCTTAATGTTTGTTTGCTAGGCTATGATAGCTTCCTAAGTAGGCCGAGCACCGAAATATATACGATATGGGAACAATGAATAAATAAAAGGAAGTGAAGTGAGCCAAGCTTAATTTTTGTTTGCTAGGCTATGTTAGCTTCCTTATTAGGCTGAGGACAGAAATATATACGATATGGGAACAATTAATAAATAAAAGGAAGTGGAGAGAACCGTATCAGCATATGTATGGCCGAGAACCGATCCGAGAACTAGGTCAATCATAACAGCAAAGCGGTAAATTGGCAATTAGACAACAAAAAATATTACAGGCTACAAATCCGAGCTTCTGGGCTTTCATACTGAATAGTTTTCTCGTGGATTAAATAGTTGTTTTGGTAATTTGGTAGCTGCATAATTATGAGGGCCCATATTGGGCCAGTTAGTACAGACTCCGATTCAGTGAAACCTGGGTTAGCAATTACCGAGTAGAAGAAAAATGAACATGATGATGAATTCCCAGCCAAGGATAAAGAGTAAGGTAACTGAGTATCTGGAGTAATGTGTTTAGATTGAAACTGCTTGAAGGTTACCTACACCGACAAAACTGCGGAAATGTTGTGATAGTAACAAATAAGGTGACGACATTAGTCCGAATATAAATAAGAAAATAATGCGTTGAGAATGTGTCAAATACATTCTCATCCATAAACCGATTTCTCATCACATAATTAGATTTATTTTTCATGTCACCTGTTAAAAGGATCTGGTCTGATCATTTACTGCAAATCGGACACTAGGTATTTACTGTCTCTCCCCACTAAGACGATTTATGACACAAGGTTAGTTTTTAAGGTGGAAACCCGAGCGCGTACGCCCGGGCTAGGAACACAAATTGCCCGCAGCCCCCGCAACCGTCGGTTGTGCTGACCTCGGTGCGAGCACCAATCCCTCTCTCTGGTGCAATGTGAGGGCGCTGCCTTAGGCAGCTGTTCCCAAGGGCTGGGCACCTCTCAGTATAATTTTCCTTAGTTGCGACTCTGTGCTTTGACGGAGCGACCTTCTGAGTGCACTCTGCCCAAAGACAGAGAGACAACTGAGAGATGATAAATAAAGTGTTACAAACTAGTCGAGTGAGCAGTTTACACACTAAATCGGAGGCTATGAGATATACACGTAAGTTTCCAAAGTCAACAAAAATAAACAAAGCGAGAATAATCTGCGTTTGCGATAAATCTCGTTTATATGTGCCCATTACTGATTTATAAATCATTTTAGGAAAATTAACATCCTGGCCAGAATAGATAGATAGATAGATAGATAGATAGATAGATAGATAGATATCCTATTTTTACTTGTTATCAGTACGTTTTAGCCGTTATGCTCTCCGGCCTACTCAGGTATGTTATCGACTATTTTATTGGCCGCCCTATCGAACGGCATTTAAGCTTCTCCGGTGAAGGGCTCTTGATTGGGATTTCGGCTTGTTCAGGAGATTGCGAGTCCCTATGCATATTCTCAGCATTAGAAGCTGTCATGGCTGCCGTTTGATCAGTGTTTTCATTTGCACAGGACTTTCTTTCCCTTGCTGCAGCCTTGGCTAACCTACGGCGACAAGCCTAGACAGAAAGAGAAAGAAAGAAAGAAAGAGAAAAAGTATATATATATATATATATATATATATATATATATATATATATATATATATATATATATATATATATATATATATATATGTATGTGTGTGTGTGTAATAAAGAAGTTAATGGTCAGAATTGAATTAGCGCAGGAAACAGTAGTATTAAAATAAGTGCTCAGAACACTTAGAAAAGATGAAAAGTTTAACATAGTACTTTTAAACATAGGAAATTTGGAAATCGAATAATAGATAGATAGATAGATAGATAGATAGATAGATAGGAATAAACTGACATAGATAGATAGATAGATAGATAGATAGATAGATAGATAGATAGGAATAAAATGAGATAGATAGATAGATAGATAGATAGATAGATAGATAGATAGATAGGAATAAAATGAGATAGATAGATAGATAGATAGATAGATAGATAGATAGATAGATAGATACATAGGAATAACATGAGATAGATAGATAGATAGATAGATAGATAGATAGATAATTAGACAGGAATAAACTGAGATAGATAGATAGATAGATAGATAGATAGATAGATAGATAGATAGATAGATAGATAGATAGACAGGAATAAACTGACATAGATAGATAGACAGACAGGAATAAACTGACATAGATAGTTAGACAGGAATAAACTGACAAAGATAGATAGATAGTTAGACAGGAATAAACTGACATAGATAGATAGTTAGACAGGAATAAACTGACAAAGATAGATAGATAGATAGATAGATAGATAGATAGATAGATAGGAAGAAACTGACATAGATAGATAGATAGATAGATAGATAGATAGATAGATAGATAGATAGATAGATAGATAGATAGATAGGAATAAACTGACATAGATAGATAGATTCTTCTACATTGTTAAATAGATACGTGGCAAATAAGAAGAATTTAAATAATTGAACTAATCCTCAATATATACAGCGACATTTATACAACTATACATAAGACAGAGTAAATTCAGATGGATTATATATAGATGTAACAGATATTAAATATAACTGATCGATATACAGTGTATAAATTATGATGCATCGACAAACCGCTGGGAAAAGCTAGGCATAATATAGTCAGACATATTTACAACTGAAGCCTTTTCATTTCCATAATTATTGGGCATCTCCTGATAACTTTGACTGTGGACAGTAAAATCGCTACACTTCTCAACGAGTTACCAGTTCAGAGACAGAAAAAATTGAAAACATTAATTGAATTTTTGCGCTGACCAGGATTTTGAAATCAATCAGATTGGTTGGAAAGCTGATACGAAGCCAAACGTATTACACAGATGATCGAGAAGAGAAAATTGCATCATCGACAAGTGTTTCGCCGTACGCCATTGATATACATCGTACCAGATTAAATCGAGTTTTGTGTCTACTATCTGATCACAGTTAATCGACTTTGAGCGAGGGACAAATATGCATATACTGGTTTTCAGAACCTGATAATTTCCCTGTTTATTCCATTGAGTTTTAATTTACATACCAAAGGGAATTATCTACTGCAAACGGAATTTAACAAACTCTATATTGCTGCCCCGTACCAATCTTAGTCAAGTCTATGGCAAAGGTTGCAACAGGAGTTTGTCAAACCTTGATCAGGCATACGCAGAGAAATATGAGACGTGTCTGTTTATAACACTTGCATGTACATACTTTGGAGGAAGCCAACTCAGACATTTTCTTTGTTAATTTTTTGGGACGCTGAAGACAAAAAACAAGTCTGTTTATACTGGTTAGCTTCATATTTTCTTGTAATGATGTTGCTTATTTTAAAGAGAAAATGACTATCGATAGCCGAATTTCTCATAAATTAATTCTGAATATCTCCCCTAAAAAGCTATGAAAGTCATTGTATTCCTGATTACTGAAACATAGATTTTATGTTACGATAATGCATGATGATCATGGCAGTTGCTTTAAGTTATGAATGGAAACAATATAATATCATTGGGAATTATATTTCTTTCTTTCTTTCTTTCTTTCTTTCTTTCTTTCTTTCTTTCTTTCTAATTGAACACGTTAGAGACTTAGAGCAGCTTGGTATGGCTAATGCTTAAACATTGAGAGATGTAGGCTTCCCAGAGTTTTTGCATGAGCATTACTGTTCATTTTCTATTTTTCTTCCTTTCTTTCATTTTCTTTCTTTCTTTCTTTCTTTCTTTCTTTCATATTCTTTCTTTCTTTCTTTCTTCATAATGTCTCTCTGTTTTCTTTTTTACTTTGTCTTTCTTTATTTCCTTCATTCTTTCTTCATTTTGTTTGTCTTTATTTATTGTTTCCTTCTTTTTTCTCTCTTTCTTTTATCATTCTTTTTTCTATCTTCCTTTCTTTTTTCATTCTTTCTTTTTTTACTGTTTTTCTTCCTTTCTTTCGGTCTTTCTTTCATTTTGTCTGTCTTTCTTTGTCTCTTTTTTCTTTTAGTTTTTTCTTTCGTTTTCTTTCTGCCTTTTTTTCCTTCAACCTTTCCTTCTTTCTGTCCTTCTTTTTTCCTTCTCTCTTTCATTCATTATTTCTTTCTTTCTTTCTTTAGTCGGTAACTAGTTGATTGGCAGGTTGAATTTGTTTAGCGATATATCAACCTCTATCGGTTATTCGATGTCGAAATCTAAATGTTTTGTACGTAATTTTGAGGTTACAACTACAGTTCTTTTGTACCTAATTTTAAACCTTTGGAGTAAAGGTATATTTTTAGGTATAATTTGTAGATCATAAAATGCATTCTTGTTACTATATGTACTATGTTGTAACTATGTTTTACTATAAAAATGTATTTTTTATATTTTTAGTGTTAATTTGATTGTCATTTTGTTATAAAATGTATCGATGCTCATCAGCGTCAACAACACTAGTTAATAGGTAATTCCACACGCCACAAAACCTCCAGTCGCCTTGCTGCTAGATGTGAAGAGAGCAGTGAAATTCAGGTATATATATATATATATATATATATATATATATATATATATATATATATATATATATATATATATATATATATGTATATATATATATATATATATATATGGAAATATTATATTTTATATATATATATATATATACATATATATATATATAAATATATATATATATATATATATATATATACATATATATATATATAAAATAATCCTAAGGAGCTAGGCAAACCTACCTAGTTTTCACCTAAACGGCTCGTCAGGGTGATCCGTTTAGGTGAAACCTAGGTAGGTTTACCTGCTCTTTAGGATTCTCGTAGGTTTTGCACTACATCGTGTATTGAGCACTCTACGTAGATGCCTTTTATTCATATTAGAGGTTTTTTTTCTTTGAACTTTGAGCTTGAACTCTGGACGATTGTTTTCGCCTTTGTTTAATGTTCTTCGTTCTTCCTTTTTTTAATCCTGATTTTTCCTTGGGTGCCAGTTTGTTCCACTACAAGTCGAACTATCCAAGTTTTTTTCAAGCGAGCACAACCATTTATATATAGGATCATAGACTTCTTCAGCGCCTTGGTTATACTTGACTTATACTGGCTATTTACTTAATAACAAAAAACAGGAAAATAGACAACAAAAAGCCTAAAAGCAAGTGTCGATAATGACTCACAACTGAACTGTGGTATGATGCCAGCAGGGAACAAAACCTTACCAAACACAATATTTGAAATCTTAACATAAAGTTAAGTTATATAACAAGTTATAACTCTGTATACCTACATATTTGCACATACATAAATACATATGTATGATAGGATAATGAACAAATAGAAAACATGAATCTAACATGTTGGTAATAATTTTTAGCATTTTCAAGATGCTTGCTTTTAAGATATATATTTCCTGTGTTTATTTTTTAAGTTGTAGAGCAACTTAACATAAGCTGTAAAATATTAGAAAATATTACAGGTCGCTAATATCGCCGGATTTTTCTCCTATTGCTAATGCAAGAACTGATAACTGGCTCCTTTTGTCTATTAATCCATCAAAAACGCTTGCGAGACTATTTGGACATGTATTAGAGGCGTGTAATAATTTAAGCCTGGAGCGTATTCGCCATCTGTTCCATACGATGCGTTTGATATTAAATGCCACTTAAGCCTCAAGAAGGATATACAGTATTTTAATATTGAGTCTTAGCACTGTTGAGAAGTCCATTATTTTGGAAGCTTTACGCACAGTGATTTGTATATGTGAGCCTTTTAGAGTAATCCAGTTTTATTATCTGTAAGTTTAATCTTAAGTAGATTGAAACAAATACCCGCCATATTTCCTTTCTCTTCACAATATATATAAAATAAACAAATATATAAATATAAATATCATATAAATATCATATAAATATAAATATAAATATATAAATAAATATATAAATAAAATAAAAAATAAATTAAATCAAAAACTTAAACAGAAAAATACACACACACACACACGTCACATTTTGCCTATGTCACAAAACTCTTTCCCTACATCACACTACTCACTATTTGTCTCTAACTACCATGACGATGACTTAAGAAAGTCGAAAGATATCATATCTCTTCCAAAATCAACTTAGGGCAACTTCTGACGGAATATGCTCCTTGTCTGAGAAGGATCATTAGTACTTTGGAAGAGTTGATCAGTAAAACTGATTGACACAAAAGGTATTTTTGTTTTTGATAATACGTATGTATGTATGTGTGTGTGTGTGGGTAATTTATTTTTAATCGGTATTATTGCAAACAAGGGGTTACAGTGTGTGGGAGAAATAGGAACAGAAAGATTAATAATGAACAGAAAGACAAAAGAGTCATCGCGTGGATATAGCGATTGACATTTCATTTAAATTTTTGAAAAATTAAAGTTGACCGGAAAGCACAGAGCCGGAAGTTCAAAAAGCGAGAAATGTGAGAAAACAAACTGTTAGCATAGAACTTACGGCTGCATCCAACCAACTCAATTGTAAATTGATGAGAGCTCGACGCCATTCTATCACTGCGCTTAAATTTATAAAGTCTAGATACCATAGTGAAGTGATCAACCGAAAAATTACCATGAAAGTCATGTATAAAAAATGAACAGAGAGGCAGCCTTACAGAGGTGGGTAAATGACTGAAGCCGAGCTGTTAGATCATGACCGGTAATATGGATGATTCTTCTTTGGATTTTAAAGGAGATCAAGGTATATAGCAGGAGCATTGGATCATATGCAGCAGCAATATTCTAAACATGATATGCAAGACAGATTCTGAAGAGTGAAAGTGTCTCGTATGTCAATGTGAACGAACTCTCTTAGCAGTCGACCTAGCAGTGAAGTCAATATAGTATTTCCACTTCATGTCAGCTAAGAACGTTAGCTTGAGAAGGCGCAACGAGGTCACTTTACTGGAAGATAGCATCAGCCGCTCTGATGGAAGGTAGATGGCTGTCTTTCGGATTATTAATAGAGAGAATTTTAATTCTGAAGGCGTTAAAATTGACAAGCCATATTTTGCCCCATTTAATAACGTACTTGAGTTTGTTTTGTACATCAGCTGCCATTTTGACCTTGTCGGACTGATGTGCCTTAATCAAACCATACTATCGAGGTAGGATTAAATGGTTGTGTCATCAGCGTAGATACCAAGTTGAGAGCTGAGGTCATCGGGAAGGTCACTAATGAAAATTAAAAACGGGGTAGGACCAATGATGAAACCCTGGGAAGGGATCTAAACGAGTGGAGGTTCAGAATGACTGTCACTTCACGATAAGATAGGAAAGACAACTCCTAAAGAACACTTGAATGCCGGACCCTTTCAACGGCTTTCGAGATGTCCAATGCTATATCCCGAGCTTCACTGATTTTATCTAGAGCATGATAGATACCTTCCGTAATTATCATCAGTACATCAGCAGTTGTCCTGGCGAAACGAAAGCCGTATTGCTTGTCTGAGAAAAGGCCCTGCGATGTGAGATGATGAACCAATTAAACATTGATTAGGGCCTCGAAGAGTTTTCCAGAATGAAGTAGAATACTAATAGTTCCATTTTTTGGAAGATTCGGACGGTTCAACAAATTTCTTAAAAACTGGAACAATAGCCGATGACTTCCATCAAACACGAAAGCAGGAGGTAGCGAGGCTTTTATTATACAATTTAGATAGAACAGGAGCCAGGCCGGGAGCACTGTTGTTAATTTCTATTACACAGACATAATCGGGTCCACATTCTTTGTGGGGATCAAGATGATAGCAGAAATGATGGATGGGGTTATCTGCATATCATTCAACAGAGATTCAGTTCTAACTGGGCAGTTTGGCAGGGATATTCCAGATGGATCGAGAGTAGAGTTTGAGGAGAATTTAGGTGCAAAGCATTCAGCTTTATCAACAGATGATGATAAACACTAAAATTGATTGAAGAGTGAGGAATCGAGTCATTGAATTTAATTAATACTCTATTACAGAGCCACCAGTAACCACGAGAACCAAAGTTTCTAGATGCTATGCGTTGCCTCATTCTCTCGGAAAACGGGGATTTAGCACCTTCAAGGACTTGCTTATATTTATTACGAGCAGTAATAAATAGGCACCTCTTATGACGAGAGCTGTCATGCTGGTATAGCCGAAAATAGTGGTTCCTGTTTGCTATCGCGGCCGAGCATGGTGGTGTGAATCATGGAGAGGATTGAAGTTTCATCTGATATTTCCGAAAAGTGATGAATGCGTCCATGCAGTCTTTCAAAATAATTTAAATTACGGACCCGGTCCAGTCTATCCTACCAATTGAAAAGTGCTCAAAATAATTAGATAACATATTTACAGAGAAATATATCATTTTTTTTTCCTATTTTTATTCTTTAATTTGTAATTTGGGTTTAAACTTTAATTTGGAGAAATGGTCCTAATTTTTATTCCTAATTTCTAAGAATTGCTCCCTATTGTCATTCTTTAACTCTGTCTATTCTCTGTTCTTTAATTCTTGCAATCCGTTTATTTAATCTTTACTTCTTGATTTGATTTCTTATTTAATTCGTAGAATCGTTTCCAAATATTTTATTCCTTAATCCGCACACACACACACACACACACACACACACACACACACACACACACACAAACATACACACACATAATTTTACAGATATATATATATATATATATATATATATATATATATATATATATATTCACGCCGGTAAATGTAATTAATACTCTTTATTTAAAAACAGCGCACATTTACTTAAATAAATTGTATCTAATAAAATAATGTGTCGACAGAGAATATATTAAATAATTGTCGGACTGAATCCATTTAAGAATATGTTGTAAATGTTTACGTTAAGGTACGTCTCTTGAGCAGATATGATCGTTCGGGAGAAGTTAGTCGAAGATTTGTTGTTTAAAAACAGTAATTTGGTCTATGCTAACCAGACGTGTCTCTATAGTTGAGTGGTATACCACGTATAGCTACCGTATAGGAAACAGTTTTATTACTGATGGAGAACGAAATTTCTCGTACACTCAGGCCGGTAAATGTAATTATTACTGATTATGTAAAAACACAGAGCATTTACTTAAATTAACTGTATCTATTAAAATAATGTATAGACGGAATATATATATATATCATCCATGTAAACAAACAAGACTATCATCAATTTCTTGTTCGTGTATTGCTTAAATATATTGTGTAATTGTCATCTTTGATAATGGCTTATGTAAGCCGAAAGCTTAGATTGGATTGAAAAATAGTATGTATCAATATTGTGATTTTCTTTCATTGTTTAATGATAATGTTATTAAGATTATCAGACTATATGAAAAAAACTTACATAAAATATATAGACAACACTTATCTATATTATTTAATGAAACATGTATTAATATATATATATATATATATATATATATATATATATATATATGCAGAAAGAATTGGACAGCTCTTCTAATGCTGTATTCTAAGGAGGAGGGGTTTGCGGATGTAAGACGTGACACATGGAAGAAATCCCTTTGTATAAGTAGACTCGGATGCGTCACACGACGGAATTTGTGAAGAACTCGGTAGTAGATGCGTACTATTGATTAGTCACCGAACTGGGGCGAAAGTGCAGTGCTTCATTCTTTGCAAGTTTTTTCTAGACTTTATGGTTTAATTGTGAGAGAAATATACATAATAATTATTTATTCTTATATATATTTTTTACCTAACTTGGACGTACCATCACGTCAGATGCTGAGATCGAAAAGGGCGACAACAGACAGGCAAGGGCGAGCATTGCATTTGGTAGACTGTACCAGCGTGTGTGGTGCAATAGAAGCCTGAAGAAGGGCACTAAGGTCAGAGTGTATAGAGCTATCGTCCTCGTCACTTTCCTATACGGCTCGGAGTCGTGGGTCACTTAGCGACACCACCTGCGACTCATCAGACGGTTCCACCAGCGCTGCCTTCGCACAATCCTTAACATTCACTGCAGCGACTTCGTCACCAACATTGAAGTCCTTGAAAAGGCGAAGATCACCAGCATCCAAGACATGCTACTAAAGTCCCAGCTATGCTCTGCTGGATAACTTTCCAGGATGGCGAATCATCGCCTGCTTAAAATTTTACTTTACGGTGAACTCTCCACTGGCTATCACGGCAAAGGTGCACAAAAGAAGAGATTCAAAGATTGTCTGAAAAAATCCTTTGGTTTCCTGTGCATCAACCATTGCCAGTGGTTACCTCTAGCTGAGAACCGTGACGCTTGGAGTCTCACCACCAACATGCTGTTTCCTTCTTTGAAAATACCTTCAGGTCTGCTTTCAGGGACAAGAGGCAGGGGAGGAAGTACCGCAACACTATGCCATCGACCACAGTCCGGACTTTCATCTGCAACTATTGCGACCGTGTATGCCTGCCTCGCATTGGACTTATCAGGTACAAACGTACATGAAAGCGACGCAGACTCACTGTTGTGGATTCCGGGAATGGAATCCTGCACAAATAAATAAATAAGGCCAGTAATTGAAATAGGAAAAGTAAGTGTATTGAACGTAAGAATACAAACTTGGAATGAAGATTAGTAGTCCAGGAATGCGGGTTAGTAGAAAGTATATGTACTAGACTCTGTAAGTAGAGCCGTAATTCTCTCTCTCTCTCTCTCTCTCTCTCTCTCTCTCTCTCTCTCTCTCTCTCTCTCTCTCTCTCTCTCTCTCTCTCTCTCTCTCTCTCTCTCTCTCTCTCTCTCTCTCTCTCTCTCTGTGAACTCTACGTATCTCAACCTTATCTCAACGTATCTCTTTCGTATCTTCAACTCTATCAGTATAAGTATACTTTAGACGAGTCCATCTGGTGTAAAAGGGGGAGAGCCCCACAACATTCACACTTGATCTTGGTTTTGCGAAGCTAAGTCATGATGATGATATTTTTATCATTACTATAAATTTAACTCACATCGACCACTGGCTGTCCGCTATTATATCTCTCTGTCTTCTGGTGCTTTTCTTTTTTGCTATTGAATATCGTTTGTTTATTTTAACGTTTACTATTTTTTGTTGTTAGTAAAAAAAATTGTCTCATTTTTTTTCTTTTTGAGATTTCCTTTGGTCATATGGGAACATTTCTATTGCCTGTAATATAAGTTTGTATTTATTTTATTTATGTATAGGCAGGGTGTACTAAAAGTACTTTTTAAAACTTTGGAGGCAGGTGCTTCACAGCAAGACTAAAACAAAAGTCCATGTAAAAATATGTCCGCAAATATTTCGTTTTTGAGTTATTAAGTTTAAAATTTACGGTAGACGCTCTTAAATATACAATCCAAGAGAAAAAACAAATAAACATATTTTTACAAACTTTGGGTCGGTTTCCTGACACCAAGACAAGGACAAAACTCCATATAAATATTTTTCCGCAAATCCTTCGTTTTTGAGTTATTAAGTTTAAAGTTTACGGTAGACGCTGTTAAATATACAGTCCAAGATATAATACAAAAATATTTTTTACAAACATTGGAGGGGTTAGTGACAACAAGACAAGGACAAATGTTCATATAAACATATGTCTAAAAGGCTATCGTTGTATCTCAACACAGCAACTCATAACTGATGTTCAAAATGTTCAATGGTTTTTCAATGCCACACCACGACACGTTGATAAGGCGTTTCTGCATTATTAATGTCTGCTCCATAAACCATTGGTTTTAGGTCTCCTCATAGATAAAAATCCAAAAGATTGACGTCAGGGGAACGTGAAGGCGTGGAATCTATCCTTTCCTACCTATTCATCTTTCATGGAAGATGTCAACCAATGAATCACGAACAATATGACTTAAGTTTGCTGGAGCCCCATCATCTATGAATCAAATGCGTCTTCGTATTAGCAGAGGTATATTCTCTAGCAGGTCTGGGAGTGTGTTTGGAATAAAGTCTCTGTAAGCAGCTCCTATCAGACCTCTTGGGAGGACATATCAGACAGTCCTCAAGAATTCCAGCCCGCACATTAACTGTAAACTGACGCTGGTGCCTTTCCTATATTGCACCATGGTGATTCCCATCAGCCCACCAATGTTGTTTATTTAAATTCGTTATTCCATCTCTTTCAAATGTTGCCTCATCCGTAAACAAGACTTAAGAGACAAACAACGGATGGGCAGTTTGTGCAATAATACATCAGCAAAAGTTCTCCCGTGATCAGTTATCAGACGGCGACAGACCCTGCACAGGTCACAAATGATACGTATACATGAGCTGCTCTTGAATTAAACTCCATGCGGTACGATGAGATATACGACATGCTAGTGCCACTTGACGTGTGCTTATATTGGGATCGTCTTCGACAGCCTGTAGAATGTATTCTTTGTGGTCAGGCGTACGAGCGCATCTCGTTCTTCCTCGATCTTTGCGGTGCCACGGATCCTGTATCAGCAACATGACGATAAACAGAAGCAAAGATTGGATGTATCGGCTGTCTTCTGTCTGGAAACGCAATCAGATAGAGCCGTGCAGCCTCGCGTCCATTACCATTCGCACGGTTGTATGTAAAAATGTGGCTACTCACGATATGAATGTCCTGCCATTCTTAAACAGAACAAATCTCAGTAAACTCACTACTACACGTTACAATTTGAAGACAGATTTGAAACAAATTTACACGAATGAGAAATGTAACCTAATCTACAGAGCAACACATTGCCATCTAGAGTAAACTTATTTAAACTTAATAACTTAAGAACGAAGGATTTGTGGACATATTTATATGAACATTTGTCCTTGTTTTGTTGTGTTGAACGTGTCCCCAATATTTGTAAAATTATTTTTGATACACCCTATATATATATATATATATATATATATATATATATATATATATGTGTGTGTGTGCTGTACATATATTCTTAAAATAGGGAACATTTTATTAATCAAAACTCGGATACAAAAATATTGTCTCAAATGAAAATAGAAAATCATAACTTATCTTTCGTCCGACACTTCGTCAGAAGAAAAATCGTCGGAATTAAAAAATAATTACTTAAATGAATCTAACCCCGTTTCATTAGATTTAAAGTGACCAGGAGGGACGTTTTACGTTTGCCCAGAACGAAACAAGGACTCACCGAAAAGTGCCAATTTATGCTTATGTTCTTTCCGCCTAAACAGAGCCGGTCGAGACGTGTTGATAACAACCGCCTCCAAAATGTTAAGATGGGGTTTAGTCCGAGCTCTGTGCAGCACAGATAAGAACGCCGCTGAATAATTGGTTGTACAAGTGAAAGTATTTAATAAACCCTCCCCGATGGCAGACTTCAGCAGTTGTGAGTACTCGGATGCTATTGGATTATGTCTACGTTTAGATGGCCTGACTACTGCGTTTAGCATGAAACAGACTCTCGCACCTAAGTGTTGACTTCAGTGTTCATTTATATATATATATATATATATATATATATATATATATATATATATATATATAATTATTTATTTAAATATTATAGCATAAATATGGTAAAAATCACTACAAAAATAGCCATTTTGTTTCAACACTCCCGGTGTCTTATCAAGTGATGATGTTGAATGTCGTATATATATATATATATATATATATATATATATATATATATATATATATATAGTGGCACTAAAGAAAAGTTATCTCACTGTCGTGTTTAGTCCTTTGATGGACTCCATGTGGGAAAAAAGTAAGGATTCCATTTCATGCATCAAGCATATCTACTTTGGTAATTTCTAGAAAGTTCTCCTTTCAAAAATATTTTACTATAAAATAGTTCTTATTTTAGTTATATAGATTACTCACGATTAATATATCCGCAAAAGATAGTTTTAAACGTTCTTGTCAACCTTTGCATCCGAGTCTAATCCTAGATTCCATGCCATATAGAAATAATGAAGACCTTCTTTTGGAGGTCCGCAGAAGATCTGCGAACAAGAATACTTTTATCAAATTTTATTTCCCACCAATTTAATAGGATATAACCTGGAAAAATGTACATAACTCTATTAAAGAGTTCTAATTATTTGCAGTCCCCCAAGACATAACTGAAGAAAAATATACACAGAAAAGACTTTTAAAAACTCCCAATATATTTATTATTTCTTCCACAATGCTAAGAGAAAGGCACAAAAATATACAACTGCAAAACTGACGGACGGAGGGACGGCCACATATACACTGCACTTTATATATATGATTACGCTACAAGATAATTGGCAAATGTTTGTTAAAAAAAAAAAAATTTGACTAAAAATATTGACCCCTCAGATGAACAATGATTATTCGAAAGCGCTAGGTCATTGTACGGACAATACTTATTTCGAAATCATTTTCAAATAAAAAGTCTCATTAGAGAATATGAGAAAATTCAAAAGAAAATATGCAAGACTATGTTGTCTTTAACATTCAATACTACATGTTTAAAAGAAAAGTTGCAGCCAAATTACACACACACACATATATATATATATATATATATATATATATATATATATATATATATATATGCGTGTGTGTGTGTGTATGTTTGTGTAATTTGGCAACAAATTTTGGCATATATATATGTGTGTGTGTGTGTGTGTTTGTAATTTGGCAGCAACTTTTATTTTAAACAAGTTGCTTAATAAGACCTCTTATTAATCGCATAGATTACAATATTCCTGGAAACATCCTACAATGTTTATCATATATTTCTTCATAATTAGATACACTACATAACCATTTCTTTTGAACTTTTTAAAAATTTAAATTTTATAACCTATTCTTCGATCTTTTTGCTTGTATAATAAAAATCTTTTTCACGCCTTCACATGATTAAAAATCTTCGCCATGCACGTGATGACATCATCGCGTCTTTTGAAATTAAAATGATTTTGTAACGTTTAATTAGTTTGTAAAAAAATAAAATGTAGCAACATGATTCCGCTACAAGACAATTTGCAAATGTTTTTAAAAAGAATTTGACTCTTCATATATATAAGACATTGTTAAAACTTTTGACCCTGAAGATGAACAATGATGTTCGAAAGTACTCAGTTATCTTACGGACAATATTTATTTCGATATAATTTTCAAATAAAAAGGCTCATTAGAAAATATGAGAAAATTCAAAAGAGAATATGCAGGACTATGTTGTCTTTGACATTCAACACAACATGTTTAACATATATATATATATATATATATATATATATATATATATATATATATATATATATGCAATGCATAAATTAAAACCAATCTAAAATAATATACATA
Organism: Acanthosepion esculentum; assembly: GCA_964036315.1. Lineage (NCBI taxonomy): Eukaryota > Metazoa > Mollusca > Cephalopoda > Sepiida > Sepiidae > Acanthosepion > Acanthosepion esculentum. The sequence goes on from OZ038486.1 coordinate 68,788,292, forward strand.
TTGATTACATTATAAAAACAATCAACACCGAACTCATTTACACACGTTTCTTTATTAAAAATTAAATTGTCTCGCTTAGTTCCGCCATAATTTACGTATAATTCTTCGTTAGCCTGATGTGAATATTTATGAGCGTTTCATAAATTTAGAAAAAAATAACATTATTACTTCTGTCCATAACTGACATTTGCATTGATAAAGTTCATCAGCGTACGAAACGCGTCAGCTAAGATCACTTTTGCTTTATTGATATTGTCCTTTTACAGACACATTTAAGATATATCTTGAATTTTGCACGCACTCACACACACACCAACACACACGCACACATATATATATATACATATGTGTGTGTGTATGTGGGCGTATATATATATATATATATATATATATATATATATATATATATATATATATATATATAAAAGTGGACATGGAAGTCAGCACTTAGAGGCGACAGTCTGTTTCATGCTAGTGCAATCGTCAGGCGACTAGTGCTGTTATTTTTCTCGGCTGTTTATATAAGGGTCAGTGGTGCATTATGGGTAGTATATTTTGGCGGGTACTTTTACCGGAAGTCGCTTATTTGTTTATTTATTTATGTCAAATTATTTTGCTTGTTTTTTTGTTTGTTTTTTTATTTTTATTTTTTATCTTATATATTTATTTATTTATTCTTTTATTTTGATCGGTGTTTTTGGTTAACGTAGTAAAAAAATTTGTTTATATAGCTTATTGTTGGTAGTCTATAATGGCCGCCATTTACCGGAAATCGCTTGTTCGCTTATTTATTTGGGTCAAATTGTTTTGCTTATTATTTTATAATAAACAGCCGAGAAAAATAACAGCACTAGTCGCCTGACGATTGCACTAGCATGAAACAGACTGTCGCCTCTAAGTGCTGACTTCCATGTCCACTTTTATATTTACACACGCTCTATCACTGATATTGAGCACTTTACCCCATAAATATAGCACACTTTAAGACTATATTTCTGCATATATCTATATATATATATATATATATATATATATATATATATATATATATATATATATCACGAAATGTACCACGAAAAATCTTATCTCTTTTGTCATACATATTTCTCCATATATATCAGCCCCCGAAAAAAATAATTAAATCAGTCGAACACTGTGAGGAGATGAGCGCGAATTTTAAACTGTTACTATTACTGCAGATAATGCACGACTTTCCAAACTGGACTGAGTTCCCTCGGTCATTGGCGTGTTTATGAAAAAATTACTCCGTAAAAATTCACCTTTCTCTCTGTCAGGCCTCCATAGTCTAGCGGTTAGTATTTCCGACTGATGCTAAATCGGTCGGGTTTCGATCCCGGCTTGAAGCGATTGGATGTCTAGTCACACTGATGAGCTGTGAGACAGCGAAACAGTCTGTCTGTGGATGACTATATATATGGGAAACGATGTATGACAAATGAGAAATATTTTTCGTGATACATTTCGCCCTTTAGAACATCATCCGATTAAGTTATTGTTTATGTTGATACGACAACATATTTTAATTTAATGGTGATATTATTTTTATTTTTTTATATATGTGTTTTGGGTATAGAACCTCGCCGATTTCATTTTGATTCCTTTTTTCTTTTCCTTTGTGTTAAACATCACTTTGGCTATTACATATCTTACATTGTGATAAAGATATATCAAGAGTGTCGAAAACTTTGCAAGAACCTGGAGGCAAATGTAATGCATATGATTTAAAGATTAAAGCCGTTTCTAAACATTTTCGTGTTTTTTTTAAACATTCAGCATCAAGCAAAGCAAAAAAAGCCACTAGGGCACAAGGATTTTATGAGTGTTAAATAATAAAAAACTACTTTTCAAAAGGGAGACGATAAAGCTATTGCATTTAATTTTTGACGATCAAGGATGGCAATGAAGAAAGATCTATAGGTTAAATATACGACTCGAGAAATCATCTCACCTCTCATTCTAAATTAAGCTGCCCTCCTTTACACTGTTGATCAAGCATCCATATCAGTTGAGTGTCCTTTGGTGTGAAACACATTTGCTGCAAGTACTTGGTGCCACCACGATGATACATTTTGTCGCTGCATTTGTAGTCTCCTTTAACCTGTTAGGTGCCAGTTTAGATGGAAATAAACAATGCAGTTATTAATAAGAAAAGCTAACATTATTTTTTAATCAATTTAATTCAAGCGAGACAATAATGCTACAAAGATGTAAGGGGCTACTGGGAGTGTAAGAGAATGAAATACTTCCGAAGAAACCGGAAACACAATCCTAAACAGGAAACAAGTGATAAACGTCTACTTCTGTACAAAAGGCTAAGGGGAAAAACTGAACCGAGCCACAGGTGAAACTATCTACTCCTATATGCAAGATTTCACAGCTTCAGCATCAATCCTGCACAGTCAGTTTATAAACTTTTCAGCGTAACCTCGAATATATAGGTGTGTGTGTGTGTGTGTGTGTGTGTGTGTGTGTGTGTGTGTGTGTGTGTGTGTGTTCGGTAGATTACTGGATAGCGACTCGGATTGAGGAATCAGAGAGCCAAGTTCAAATTCCAGTCGAATTCATTACCTTGACTGACGTGCATATGAATCCAGCTATGGGTAAATAGCAAGACAGATATATAAACTTGTGTGGCAATTTTCTAGAAGTTCAAAACCTGCAGAGGGTTTTTAGGGGACCTCTCTACACCAGTTCTCTGTATCCGGCTCGCCCAAAACGTGTGGTTGGGTCTGCAAAAGACTTCATCATTATATCAAATTATATGTGTGGGTAGTCTGGCTGTTGTTTCTAAGAACTGAACTCCTTGGCCCTCATACGTATATATATATATATATATATATATATATATATATATATATATGTGTGTGTGTGTGTGTGTGTGTGTGTGTGTGTGTGTGTGTGTGTGTGTGTGTGTGTGTGTGTGTGTGTTAATGTTGCAGGCTCTAATATACCATTTTCCCCCAGCCAATGATTCTCAATGTCTGCCAAAAGTGCATGTTTAAACTTGAATCAGCAACAAGGAATTAATCTTAATTAGAATGTTCGAGAAATCTTATTAAAGAAAGATTTGCCGGGAGCGTAAATTTTCCGTTAATCAGAGTTGTGGAACACTCAGGTCGATAGCCAAAAATAAATAAATACACTGTTTATTAAATAAATGGAATGTCTACTGAAATACGGGTATCCATTAAAAATAACGTTTAAAGTCAGATATATTTATATATATACACACACACACACACATATATATATATATATATATATATATATATATATATATATATATATATATATATATATATATATTTATATATATGTGTGTGTGTGTGTGTTTGTGTGTTTGTCGGGTTTATACATATATATATATATATATATTTATATATATATAAAAATATGTATATATATATATACATACATATATATATATATATACATACATATATACATATATATATATATACATACATATATATATATATACATAGATATATATATATATACATATATATATATACATATATATATATACATATATATATATATATACATACATATATATATATATAAATACATATATATATATATACATATATATATATATATATATATACATATATATATATATATATATATATATATATATATATATATATATATATATATATATATATATATATATAAATAAATAAATAAGGTTTAGTGAAATAATTTAGAAATATTATGCCTATTTATTTTGTTTTCGATCTTTTTCAAGTCTCCGGATTATTTTTGTGGTAGCTATGAAAAATTGGTTAAGAAAAATATCAAAATTTAAAATTTTTCCAATTTCAAATAATTTTAAATTTATTTTCCAAAGTAATTTTCAGTCTCATCGGAGACCATCTTCAGGGGGTTATGTTGTCGGTGAATGTGTATACGTATTTCTGTGAATTCAAAACATTTTAACTGTTCGTTTTACTGCGTTATGCAGCGTTCAAGATTTCAAATTCAAAAGTAACTGTCTTTTCTCTTTCACAGTGTAAGGGAGTTAACTTTTTATTTTATTTATTTAATTATCATATAATATCTTTATATATAAATATATATACATAAATATACATATAAATACATATAAATATAAATACATATATCTAATAATATATATATATAAATATATGCATAAATTCATACATGTACACGTACTTATAAATACACACACGCACACATACACACACACACACATATATATATATATATATATATATATATATAGAGAGAGAGAGAGAGAGAGAGAGAGAGAGAGAGCCGAGTTCGAATTCCAGTCGAATCCATTACATTCACTTACGTGCTAATACGCTTGGGAAAGGTGTTAATCCTCTTCTTCTCCCTCCAACTATGGGTAAATAGCAGGACAGACTGGGTTCTATAGCCCTGGATGGCAATTGGTCTAGGAGAAGGACAACTCTGAATTCAAAACTTGCGGAGGGTCGTTTGGGGACCTTGTGGCATTCGTTTCACCAGGTCCCTGTATTCGTCCCTCCAAAAAGTGTGGATGGCCCTGCACAAGGCCTTCACCACTATAATCAAATCCTGTGTGGGTGTCGGGCTTTCAGTTTCTGGGAATTGATCTGTCTGACCCTCATACGTTGAGTTCGACGGGAGAGTCCATCATATATATATATATATATATATATATATATATATATATATATATATATATATATATATATATATATATATATATATATATATGAAGGAATATAGTCTTAAAGTGTGCTATATTTTTGGGATAAAGTACTCAATATCAGAGATAGAGCGTGTGTAATTATAAAAGTGAACATAGAAGTCAATACTTAGAGGCGACAGTCTGTTTCATGCTAGATGCAATCGTCAGGCAATACTCGTGGCCTGACGATTGCATCTAGAATGAAACAGACAGTCGCCTCTAAGTGTTGACTTCTATGTTCACTTTTATATTTATATATATATATATATATATATATATACACACACACACACACACATATATATATATACACACACACACACATATATATATATATATATGTGTGTGTGTGTGTGTGTGTGTGTGCTACTCTAAACGTTATTTTAGTGGGTACACATTTTTACTGTTATTTTATCCAAATAAAGCCGAAAGGTCCACTCATCGTAAAGGGTTACTGGGATTGTAGTTGTCAGGGGAGATTTTCTCCAGTTTGTTACACAAAGTAACATTTCTGGCCTGGAAGCTGTCTGGATGGAGTGGATTCCTTATTAAATTAAAATGAAGGAATGGAACCGTGTATTTGCCACCGTGAACGTTTCGTGGCAGGTCCTAGTTATGAATGTCTGTATGTGGAGAATAATTAATCGCACACAAGTCCGATTCTGAACACTGTCAAGGCTGGACATTGAAGTTTGGCTAGCAGCGGCTCAGCTATGATAGCAATACTCCATTCTTGGTCTGATCGGACTCTGGTGAAGATACAACACATCAGCAGGGGTTAGGTATTTTCTGGAGCGATTCAAGGAACAAATCATTCTTCCAGGGTCTTTTACATTTGCACGTACAAATACGTGTCATTTGACGTCGCCAGTGATATTTAAACCCACTAGACGTTCTGCCTGTTTGAGAGTATCATCACTCATCAGGATGTGTGCAGGTTCAAAATCAGCAGGGCGGTGATGAAATGCTACTTGCTTTACTTTTGAGGCATTGAATTGAACCAGCCTGTCTGTCCCCATCATTAAATTGTGAGAGGTTAGTCGATGGAAAGATCAGCTGCCAGGAACGCATAAACCACACATCTGCACGTATATTTACTAAGGATTTGAGAATGCTCCTAGGCAGATTGTTCATATAAATCGGAAAGGGGGTAGTGCCGAGGAGAGATTCTTGGGGAATGCAAGCATAAATACCATGTTCCTCAAAAGAATAACCATTAGTGACGGCCTTCAGAGACCTAATTGAGAAGATGGACTTCATAATTGAAAGGATTTGCCCAGATATCCCATTGCTGGCAAGTTTGTGTTGAAATCCTTTGTGCCATACCGTGTTAAAGGCATTCGAGATGCCTTGGGTGATCAGTTTCGAGATGTTTTGTTTTTTTATTATTCTCAAGTTCGTCACTGATTCTGTGCATGAAGACAGCTAAAATATCAGCAGTAAACAGAAGAGCTGAAACCATACTGTTTGTCGATCATGGGTTTATTTTGTATTGAGGTGCTCACTAACTTTCAATAAGTGTGGTAAGGTAATGACACTTATAATTGTAACCTTGTAATTTTAAACAGTGGGAATTTTGTCTAATGGCCTCTGTTTTCTATAGAATTAATAAAGAAAATAGGCTCTAGGCTAGGGTTCGAATCTGCGATCCCCCTTTTTTTAAAAAGAAACCACGAACTGGGCAGCAAGTTCGAACCGTGTCAGGAGGTATATTTTCTTTACTAAACTTCTGGAAATCTCAGACATATAGACGAAAATTCACAATGACAAAAAAACAGGATGTCTACATAAACATAGGATGTCAAATGAAAATAAATACTTTCGGATTAAAAATTAAATCCATCATTTCCTTACATACATACATACATACATACATACATACACATATAATATATAAACGCAGTAGAATTTATGAAACAAATAGGTCAAAGAATTCATTCAATCTAACCATCCGTTTCTCGCGCTGTAAAAAATTACAATAGATTAAAATCCATTCTGTTTCAGCGCTAAGTGCATTTGAATTTGATATAGAGGGGAAATTGTTCGTCTTTTCTTACAGCTGCACCCCGATTTTACTAGGCCACTTCCTAATTTCACATTACTCACGTTGTTCACTCATAAATATTTTTGTGGTTGCGATAATAAAAATGTGATGATGAAGCTATGAATTTTGCCCTAAATTTTTTTGTATTTTTTTGGTTTGGGTAGGGGAAATTTCATTTTTTTTTTTTTCAATTTCTACATTATATCATTCTTATGCATTGGAAATCAAGAAAAGAGATTTCGTGATCCGTAAGCAATGCAATTTTTATTCCAGAGTAGATTTATTGTATATATAATGTCAACGATTTCACATTATTTTAGAAGCTGTTGCAAATAAATTTACAAAAGAAAGGCACTTAAATAATTTCATTACAGTAATGTTATAGACAATAAAAAATAGTTCTGTGAATGTTTAGGAATTATTTAAGTGTTACTGATAGAATAGGGGAAAATCCTATTTAAAATATTCGCATGAATATGAACACATCTCCACATATATGCATATTCTCCATCTCTCAAACGCTCTCGCTTTCCCTGTCACTCTCTATCTCTCTATCTCTCGCGCTCGCGATATATATATATATATATATATATATATATATATATATATATATATATATGTACGACAAAGTGCAAAAAGTTTTCCATTTTGTCATACATTTTTGTCATATATATATATATATATATATATATATATATATATATTGTCATCGACAGACCGACTGTTTCGCTGTATTACAGCTCATCAGTGCGGATAGACGTCCGTTTGCCTCTAGCTAGGATAGTAACGCGGCTGAATTGGCGTCAGTCAGAGATTCTACCTCTAAGCCGTTGGATGAAGGTGAATTTAAGCGTATTTGTTTTTAGATAAACACACAGTAAATGAGAGAACTTGATTCGTTTTACCGAATAGTCTTGCATTATTAGCAATAATAGTCACTGTTTACAAACTCACACTTCCTCCCTAGAGATCTCAACCGAGATAAATTTTTATATATTATCATCCACAGACTGCTTCGCAACATCACAGCTCATCATTGTGGTTAGATATCTGGTTGACTCTCGGTAAAATAGTAATCCGGCTGAAGTGGTATCAGTTGTAGGTTCTACCCTTAAGCCGTTGGCGCACGGAAGGCATGAAGGTGACTTTAAGTGTATTTATTTTTAGATGAACAAACAGTGACTGAGAGAACTCGATTATTAGCAGTAATATTCACTGTTTACAAACTCACACCTCCTGCCCAATGAGCTCAACCGAAATAAATTGTTCAGGAGCATATAATTGTCATCAAAGGAGAGACTGTTTCTCTGTATCACAGCTCATCAGTGTGGATAGACGTCTGGTTGCCTCTACCTAGGATAGTAATCCGGCTGAATTAGCGTCAGTCGGAGATTCTACCCCTAAGCCGATGGCGCACGGCAGGCATGAAGTTAGATTTAAGCGTATTTATTTTTAGATAAACACAGTGACTGAAAGAACTCGATTCGTTTTACCGAAGAGTCTTGCATAATTAGCAGTAATAGTCACTGTTTAAAAACTCACAATTATTATTATTATTAATATTTATATTACAACAATTGGGGAAAATAAAAACTGAGTGTTTAACAAAGATTAACAATACTTCGACAGCATGTCTGTCTTCTTTAATTATTTTTTAGAAATGCAAGAAGTTGCTACTTTGGCTTGTTATTGAACCTGCCTCCTATGAGAAACCATTATTAAGTCTGGCGTGCTATAGCCATTCAGCCACAGATAATATGCCGGCGAACGTATATTTTCAACGAAATCGTAACTATGAATACCTATATTATCAGCCTAGCTCCTCCTCATCATCAGTACATTGGCCTCAGGAGAGAAAAAAGGGCTTTGTTTTCTATTGGAAGATTTGTTTTAGGTGTGGTATGGGATGTTAAAATGAACATTTTTTAATCGCAGTAAATCCACTAAGACCAAAGGTGTTACAGAGAGTGGAAGATTTAGGAACGGAAGCATTAATAATGAGCGGGAAGAGAAAAGAGTAATCAGGAGGACAGTTGATAGCGATTGATATTACATTTAAAACTTTGCAGATAAAAGTTGCCTGGAAATCAGGAAGCCGTAAATAACTCTATCGAGCGAGAAATGCGGGAAAAGAAACTGTTTGCATAGAGCGCTTACGGTTGCATCTAGCCAGCTCGCCTAGTATAGTACTACGCTTAACCGTCCTGGGTAAGACGATAAACTACGTCCAACAGCGAGGACTCTGGTCATGAGGTTTTGAGGAGCGTGGAGCTACCTCTCAATAGCTGTTGTTCCCAGATCCACCCTGACCTGGGGTGGTAGCACCTGTTAGGAGCCCAGCTATGGGAAATAGTTAACCCCAAAACTGGAGTCAAAATACCATGAAAGTGTAAAAATCGGTTTTAATACCAAAATACTTTGCAAAAAATGATTACCAGCAATACATTTTAGAAAAAAAATATTACCAGCAATACAGTTTTGAAAAAAATATTACCAGCAATACAGTTTTGAAAAAAATATTACCAGCAATACAGTTTTGAAAAAAATACCAGCAATAAAACAAAACCTCTTGTCGGCATTGAATAACCTACTGAGGTTGATATGCTGTTAAACAAAGCAAAGCAAACCATGTGCTTACATTCAAAAAGTCTGGGTATCATAGCGAGGATCTCATCCAAATACTTACTAATAAAGTATATATAGAAAAAACACAGAGAGGCAACATTACGGCGATGGGAAACTGATTGAAGTCGAGCTGCCAGATCAGAACCAATAATATTGCTGACTGAAGGAAAAGATGAATACTTATGAGTACCTATGTCATCAAACTAGCACCCCCTCACCATCAGCACATTAGTTTTCAGAGTGAAGGTAATCTCTACCAAAGGAGAAAACCGGAACTCTGTTTTGCATTTGCGCATTTATTGAAAGAAAAATCTCAATCGAGATTTCACAGTTCATGAAAGATACAAGCAACGGTTACTTTAAGAAAACAGATGGTTTAATTCTTAATTGAATTGCTTACTTTCTTATTTGTAGAGAGTTCGTTTTCTTTGTAATTACTGCTTCGGCGTTTTCCACTGTGGGTTCGTTTTTTTGTTTTTGTTTTTGTTTTTGTTTTTTGGGGTTTGTTTTCTGTTAGCTTATTCAGCAATTGTTTTTTCTTATATTAGTTATTTGCGATTTTTAGAAGGTGTTGAACATGTGACTTTGCTCACGGAAGTGAACGCGTATGTTTTCAAAGCCAAATCTTTTCTATTATCATTGGCTAGATACCAGTCAAAGAAGGATTATGTATCTCGTAAGCAATCTGTGTTAAGGAGTCTGAAAAAAAGAAGTTTAATTGCCAATAAAGGAAGATTGCTTGTGCGTGATTGTGGCTAGGAAGCGATGAAATCGAAACGGAAAAAAGTTAAAGCAACAAAGGGATCATGGGAACTTGGCCTGGAAGGCATTTGGCGTCGCAGCGAACAACCAAATTAAAAACAAAACAAAAAAAAAGCAATGTGTCAACATCGTATAAATTCGAACAAAATCAATTGACAGTGTAAACAAATGGGGAAAACGCGAAAGAAATGTAATTATTGGGAAAATCAATATCTTCATATACTTAGCTAAACTTTTGGCACAAGGCGTCGATCCTCAGTGTGGATTGAACTACCTACTCTCTGTTAATGATTAGGAAGACGTGCTTCTATCAACAACTGTAATCCTATTATTATAATATAATCCTATTAAATTGTGCTGGTCACTAACTTCGTTAGTTAATTCGCAAGATCGCTACGCTCTGCCTCATAAATAATGGACTATTCCGTTGTGAACGCGTGGAAAGAAGGGGAAATACACTACTTGGTTTCAGTGACAAAATTAAAGAAAGAAAAAAGAAAGAATGGAAAAACAAAAAGAAAAAAAAAGAAAGAATGGTAGATACAAGTATTTAACGTCTCCCGCAAGTACGTCATAAATAAAGGACTATTTCGTTTTGCTTGCATAAAAAAACGACATACGCTACTTAATTTGAGGGAGAAAATGAAAAAAAGGAAAGAAAGAAAGAAAGAAAGGAAAACAGAATTGTTTAAGGACTTTTTCAGTGAAGTGGAAAAATGTGTCAATTTCAAATATTTTCATTTGTACCGCCTTACTTCTTTAAATAATGACCAGCCTTCGTATTATGATTGTTATTTCAATATTTTCTTATTTAAGTTGCTAAGCTCATATATTTAAGGATGCGATAGCGGAATTTCTACATGTGTTATATTGTCGTAGAACTCGCCATGAGCTTATTCAATCATGAAGATTCATCAGAAGTTTCAAACAGAAAAACCGTGACATTTTCACAGTTCTTTCTGGTTTATTATGATTTAGAATAAAAGAACAACGTTGATGCATTTTATTTTCTATGTCGATTTTTGTGTCGTCCGAACAACATGCAATGTGCGTCCTCAGCTTTTATTTCATTAAATCCATTGTTAAGATTTAATGATTTTGCAAACAGTGTAAAGAGATTTTGTCGTCGGGATAAGGGAAATAACAATAGATGTGAAAATTCCTTCCTTCTATAGAAATTTGGCAATAAATTAATGAATAAAAATAAACAAGGTCATTCGAGAATTGTTGTCGTTCACTCTAAGTTGGGGTAAAAAACCATTAAAGTCCAATGATAAAACTATTCATTGATTTAGTCATATGGCTGAATTGTGTTTCATAGAGTTTTTGTGAATTACGAGCATATTGATCAATGGTGTCGTTACGATTTTCAGCGCTATTTTTCCCTTCTTTTATGAGGTTAAATTCTAGAATTCTTGAAAAATGGTGCTACTCGAGAAGCACCATTTGAAAATTAAAAAGGAAGACAGCAAAATAATTCACAACAGAATACATTCACTCCTCACTTAACGACATAAATCTTTAACCCACCAGACTTATAATCGACTAGAAAATCTCAAATTTAGTTTGAAACTTCCGTAATTTTTCAATACATTAGTTTATATATATATATATATATATATATATATATATATATATATATATGTGTGTGTGTATATATATATATATATATATATATATATATATATATATATATATATATATATATATATTACGTCATCCCATAAGTTTTGTCAGAATTTTAACTTTTTGTTAAAAAGAACGAAATTTAAAGAGTATTTTATAATGTCTAATGGAGCTGAACATTATTTTATGCTTAGATGCATTTAAACTGATCAAAGTTTATTTTAGAGAACGATAAAATTAAATCTTGTTTGATTAAAACCCTGCTAACATGGAAGTACCCAAGAATCATTTGAGGCACATAATGCTTTATGAGTTCAAGAAAGGAAACTCAGCAGCCGAAGCGGCTAGAAACATTCACTCAGTTTATGGAGAGGAATGTGTGAATGAAAGAACTTGCAGAAGATGGTTTGCAGAATTCAGAGGTGGAGATTTCACCCTTGACGATGAAGATCGAACCGGACGTCTAGTTGAATGTGATGAAAAACTTCTTGAAGCAGCCCTTGAGGAAAATACTGCTTTATCAGTTGAGGAATTGGCATTGGTTCTCAGTTCAAACCATACAACTGTTCATCATCATATTTAACATGTAAAAGTTCCTAAACTTGGAAAATGGGTGCTTCATGAATTGTCTGAAAACAACCTCAAATCCCGAGTTGACATCTTCTCTTCTCTCCACTCTCGCCAACTTGTTTCACCTTTTTTGGATAGACTTGTGACTGACGACGAAATAATGGATCTTTTATCGAAATGTTAAGCGTCGTAGACAGTGGCTTGGTAAAGGGGAAGGACCCTTGCCACATCCGAGAAGGGAACTTCATGGGCAAAAGGTTCTCATTTCAATCTGGGGGGATTACCGAGGAATAATCCACTTTGAATTCTTACCACCTAATTCAACAATTAATGCTCAAATATAGTGTCAGAAATTAGAGCGTTTGAACCAAGCTTTGAAGAAAAAAAGACCTGCTTTAGTGAATCGAAAACGGGTGACGTTTCATCAGGACAATGCGCAACCACACACAGCAAGAATCACGTCACAAAAGATCGAAGAACTTGGTTGGGAGAAAATTCCTCATCCACCTTATTGTCCCGACCTTGCTCCTTCAGACTACCATTTGTTTTGTAGCTTACAGAATCATTTGGCAGAAACAGCTTTTGTAAAACAGGAAGAGGTTAAAACTGACATTTGTTAGTTCTTCGAATCAAAGCCAAAAGAATTTTACAGTAATGGAATTAGTAAGATTATTAATAGATTGAATTAATCATAGATAATCAGGGAAAATACATTGTTGATTGAATCTGTAATTAAATGTAACATTTGGTCACTTTTTTCTTTATTCAAAATTCGGACAGAACTTATGGGATGACCTGTTATATATATATATATATATATATATATATATATATATATATATATATATATATATATATATATATATATATATATTGCGAGACATTGGATATAGCTGGAACAAATAGCTGGATGTCCTTTCTTAAAGCACAAGATATTAGCTGAATATAGACTTCTTATCATATCCACAGCAGAAGCCAAATAATAATAATAATAATTATTATTATTATTCAGTGGCTGCACTCAGCTGACACAAGAAGACTATAGACAACGACATGACAAAGTAGCCCTCTCATTTATTAGAAAATATGCAGGTCTCAAGTACGCCGGGACGTGCTTCGAGCATTCACCAGTCATTAACCCAGAATGAGCAAGTGAATCTCATTTGGGATATGACCATCCTGACTGAGAAGTACTTGAAACGTAATCGCCCTAATATCACCTGAAGAAGAGCAGTCATGAATAGTCCCTGATAGGCGTTGCGTATCTCGTGAAGGTGGAACAGGCGAAAATACAGGGTTCCCAAAACCTGGCATGTCAAATCAGAGAAATATGCCAAGTAGCAGCTCAAGATTTGTTGATGGCATATTGGCTAGGAGGCACGGCAATCGATAGCGGCTCGGATTGAGCAATAGGAGAACCGAGTTCGAAATCCAGGCGGGTCCATTGCATTTACACGACCCTGATAGGTCACGGTATTCGTGATCGCGCGATATTCACAGGATGCATTAGGGATAACTGACATCGTTGGATGTGCGTAGGCGTAAGCAGGACTTGGAACAGCTGAAAGCGTTTTATCACTAACGTACGGGTTGGAGCTGAGATATGAGGATCGCCCTAATGAAATATCGAAGAGGATATCAAATCAAATATAATAATAATAATAATAATAATAATAATAATAATTATAATAATAATAATAATAATAATAATAATAATAATAAAAAACTATTCCTGTCTCAAATCAAGAGTGCTCAGTTATATGGGGTCATGCGTCAATCGGGAAAATTGCTAGGGAGAGCATTCCTGGTTTTGTTAGAGTACGCGGGCGCCAGCCAAGGTTAGTAAATTACTTACCAAAAAAACCTGGGCGTGGAATTCTGACAGAGAGAGATTGCCTTTGTCTAAGTTTTGGATATAATATCAAAAGGGCGCTAAGTCGCTAGATGGCTGCAAGAATTTTGAACAGTCGACACGCTCTCCGCACACGGATTACCTAGACAGGTACGCTCGCTGAAGTCACCTAGTGAGCATGCGTTCCTGTGAAGATCTTCCTCTCTCTACTACTAGAATTGATACTGAAATTTCTGTTGTCTCGTCTGTCCTCTCGTTTAATAAAGCCAATAGGACAAATAAATCGTCCTTTGTTGATGTAGCGTTGGGGTCGGATGAATCGGAGACAGCGCCGACAACAAACGCAACATTTGAATAATTTTTTGTTTTTACCTATACTCGAACAGCGACGCGGGACACCGAGAGGGGGCGAGAAATGTGTAATTGCATTAACTGACAAGCACATTTTCAGATGCGCGTAGATGCTTGAAGATGTACTGGCATCATTAATGCAAGTTTTCATTTCACACCAAGTATATATATATATATATATATATATATATATATATATATATATATATATATATATGTGTGTGTGTGTGTGTGTGCGCGCGTGTGTATAAGTTGCATTAATTTTTATATACGGGTGTGCGTTCGTGCGTGTAAATACGTTTCTGAGTTATTTTGAATATGCTCGTACACAGGGAAAAGTGGGTACCAAAATACCAAAATAAATAAAATGCTAAAATCCATATATTTTTGCAAGAATTCCATCTATGTTTCGCTCAATATATCATAAAATTCTTTGAAGTCTTTTATGCATGCACACACATTTATACAAACACACACACACACACACACACACACACACACACACACACACACACACACACACACACACACATATATATATATATATATATATATATATATATTTTTGTCATCCACAGACAGACTGTTTCGCTGTTTCACAGCTCATCAGTGTGGCTAGACGTCCGGTTGCCTCTAACTACGATCGAAACCCGACTGAATTTGCGGAACTTCTACCCGCTAAGCCATCAGCGTACGGTACGGGATGGAGGTGAATTTTAGCGTGTTTATTTTTAGATTCGGATAAACACACAGTGACTGAGAGTGACTCAATTCTGTCGAAGAGTCGTGCAGTATTAATATAAATAGTCACTGTTTACAAATTCACACCCCAAACCAGAGGGCTCAACCGAAATTAATTTCAGGAGCTACTATTTTTGTCATCCACAGACAGACTGTTTCGCTGTTTCACAGCTCATCAGTGTGGCTAGACGTCCGGTTGCCTCTAGCTACGATCGAAACCACTGAATTTGCGTCAGTCGGAACTTCTACCCGCTAAGCCATCAGCGTACGGTACGGAATGGAGGTGAATTTTAGCGTGTTTATTTTTAGATTCGGATAAACACACAGTGACTGAGAGTGACTCAATTCTGTCGAAGAGTCATATATATATATATATATATATATATATATATATATGAAAGTAAAAGTGGTTTTTTAAAAACAGCTGCTACTACTGCTATTATGCATTACTCTTCAAGTAAATTGAATTGAGTTCTCCGAGCCGTTGGCGTATTTGTTTAGCGAAAAGCGTTATGATTCCCCTTCTTCCTTCTAGAGGTAAGATGTCTGACTGATGTCAAATCAGTCTGATTCCGATTCCGGCTTGAAGCAGTCGAACGTCTAGCAACATTGAGAAGCTATGATACAGCGAAACAGTCTGTCTGTGGATCACTATATATATATATATATATATATATATATATATATATATATATATATATATATATATATGTATATATATATATGTATATATATGTATATATATATATGTATATATATGTATATATATATATGTATATATATATATATATATATATATATATATATATATATATATATATATATATATATATATATATATATATATGTATAGACCGAATATAAATTTTCAATTAAATGAACATTAAATGTTTATGTATTTTATCTGGATTACAGTAAATGATTACATACACAAGACATATACAATCATATATGGATCAATATTTTCACATGATCCCAAATATGCGGTATATAAATACTCCCCAGTTCCCATATAAATACACTCTATAAACATTTTGGTCGTTAACTTTACATGTATGCCATCGTAACATTGCCGGGTACCATCTGCAATCAATTATTACACAACACTTAAAAATCTTGACATAATTTTTTTTAAGCTCCAGATGTATTCTATGAAAAGGTTAGCTACGATGCATTTCCAGTGGTGAAGTGGTTTGATGCTGTGTTTTTGTGTTTTATTGAAAACCTTGCAAGAAATCTTATAATGGGTGTCGTCACTGTCCTGCTAGTACAACTCTGACTTTTTCCCCGTAGAAATGCAACAGAACAGATTAAAATATTCTAAAGGAAAACCGCGCTGTTCAAATTACCCCCAAACATCAACAAACTCATTCCAATCCTCGTCGTGATTACAGGTTTTGAACATGTGTGTTGTGGGAAAAATGCATTCTGGAAGAGGTCACACCCCACAGTTCCACATGTAAACAAGCATAATTGGTATGAAGGTAAAAAAGAATCTTATCAGTCATGTCCGATTGCAAAACAGTCTTGCGATGTCACTGGGGACGTTCTCGATGACACTCAGATGTAAAAGAAATTTAGTTTTACGTGTGTAACCCTAACCGTACCACAAGTCTATACTTGCTAACAATCCATATTTACTAACCTCGGACTACATTAGCTGGTCAACAAAGCTATGGAAAAAGATCTAATTACTCAAGATTTTTTACGGTTTATCAACCTTTTGTAGCTTATTTAAAAACATAAAATATTTTAAATTGTAAGATTTTTTTTAAAAATAATAATGATTTACTGATACAAGATCGACCAATTCAGCCATAGCTGGGGGACGAATAGAGGTATTTGCGATATTTGCGTATAAGCAAATATAACGAATTCGTCTAGAATTGGAACTCTGCCTTCCGATTTCAAGCCGTTATCCATCACATTACCTTTGCATCAAAGCTTACAGCACCTGGCATTACCAAGCGGTCACCCCTGTAGGTATCTGATCAGTCTAGATGTTACTTAACTTCGGTTATCTAGCGAGAACCAATGTTTCAATATGATATGACCGTAAGCCGATTAAACAAAAAGTGAACCTTCATACTCGAGCATTCCATGGTTAACATATAGCAATTTAAAAACGAATGCATTGCTTCGCGGTCGAAGTTATCTGTTTCTGTGGTACTAATGATAATTTTAAATTTAGTGCATTTGCTTTGGATGTCGAGGTAGCTTCTTATGACTGCCATTAAATCTTTGAAGTTATTTCTACAACATAACCAATTCAGGATCTCGAGTCCTGGCTAAGGTTATTGTTATGGTCCAATATCCTAGCACCACTGTTATGGTCCAAGTTTAGGACCAAGGAAGAACAACCGAACACAAAAGTAGGAATAACAAAGATATATTAAGCAGAATAATAATAATACAAGAAGTTGAAGGTGCTAGTATGAGTGCCAGTCTGGTTTAGAATGAACTACTATTGCCTCAACTCAATCCACTTCGTTCTTTCCGTCTCTCTTGAGAGGCGCAGTCTTTATAGTGTCAGGAAGAGTTCATTGTCATTACAGGTAAGATCCCACAACAGTTATATTATTTGGCCACTGTTGTCAGCATCAAAACACCAACAATGCGCCACGTACAACATCGGAACGAAATGTGGTACCAGTCTCTTTAACGCTTCCAATCCGACCACACACAAATGGCACTAATTGAACAAAGAGAGGCACGTCTGTCTTCGTGGAATGACAACTGCCTGTACGGAAGTGTTTCCCCGTCTTCTTCGCCCCAAGCCACTAACACGTAAACGGTTATTGAGTGTTAGAGAAAATGAAAAATCAAAATCACTATTAAATGAGAGAGAACAATAAAAGGACAGGCATTAAGGAAACAGAAGTTAAGGAATGACATTGGATTTAAATTATTGAAGATCAAAATTGACTGGGTAATAATTAAACAGAATGAATTCCTCAAGCGAGAAGTGCAATAGAAGAAACTATTAGCATAGAACTTACGGATACATAGTCCATTTCAACTGTGAAATGATGAGCGCTTGCCACCAATCTAGTACAACATTTAAATTTATAAAATCTAGGCACCATATAGGAAATGTAATCAGAACAATAATCATAATAGTATTTATACAAAAGGCACAAGGAAGCTACATTAGAGCGGTGATAGAGTGAGTGAAATCAAGAAGGAGAGAGAACAATAAAACAACATGAATTAAGAAGACAGAAGATATTGATTAACACTGAATTAAGACTTTTGAACATCTAATCTGACTGGGAAGTAAGAATCCGAAAGAGAGTCCCACAAATAACAGACACTATGTTAGCATAGTTTTTACGGTTACATCCAGCTATTTCAAAATAAAAAAAAAATTGTGATCCCCTTCCGCCAATCGATTACTGCGTCTAAATTCATAAAATCTTGGTACCACAGAGAAAATTTTAACAGAACAATTATCATGAAAATATTTATAGAAAAAGCGCAGGGAAGCTACATTACGGTGGTAGGTTGATTTGGTTTATTTATTTGACAACATATCAACTCCATTTACAGCAGAAAATTAAATTTTCTTAGGAGCTTTGAAGTTTTAAAAATATGATATACGTTATTCTGCTTTCACAACTGAATACATGGTAGACGATACTCCGCTTTGTGCATAAAACATGTTTGTGTAGACATCATTACCGAACACGATAATATGTCTGTATTAGGTTATAGATATGGATGGCGGAAAGAGAACGATCTACCATCTTGGGTTAAAAAACAGATTTCAGTCTGAAATTAGTTGAGGATTACCCGTATCGACAAACACCTGAAGTATCACTCAGTGCACAAACGTTTTCATATCAACAAAGATGAGTACAATACTCCGAACGCAAAGAGTACAATACTCCGAACGCAAAGAGTACAATTCTTGTTTAATTGGATAACATCTGAACATTTTCGATTGCTTGAATCAATATGTCCCTCGTCTGAAATGTTCACTTTATAAAATTCCGTCTACGGGAATCAGTTGAATCAAGTGCTCTCACAAGGACGAATGTTATATCGCAAAATTAACAGGCAGTGCACGTGTATGTAGGTTAGGACATCACAAGATAGTCGCAAACATTTAATAGCAATATATGTGGCCACCTAATGTGGGCATACTTTACCGAGTTGAAAACTGACACCGTCATTCTGGATGCTGCAATTTCTTTTCGTTCTCTTTTATAATTAAAAAGACATTAATCTTTACTTGTGACTTTGTTGTGGTAAGAGCTAGTTACTCTCCTTAGTATTATAAATGGATTGAACCATTCATGATAACTAGTCCTGGGTAATTGTCTAGGAAAAAGAATACAATTGCAGGGACTGGTCTAGCTGACTATTAAACACTACTATCACGACTGACACTGTAATTTAAAACTTAGATTATCATGGCTCTCCACAACTTCCTCTCTCTTTATGTTCTACCATCCATTTACAGAAATTCGTTAGGTAGTTTACTCGCTGTTTCTCTCTGTCGCATCAATATGTCTAGTGAAGGACAATTTCTCCAAATCTACTTTCTGTCAACGTGTTCTGTCACTAGTATTGACAAGCTTCTTTGCTCATTATATGTGCAAGAAATGTCAACATTTTTATGAAGTCATTTTTGCTTCGTCGTTGCTTCCATACTGCATCCATGGTTTTCTCGACATCCTTTTGTGGAAACTCATCTCTGACGCAAGAGGTCTCTTCTTCATTTGTGAGGAGACGGTGTGGCATTCATTTACATATGTAAGCATTGATATTAGATAGCGGTACGACTCTCTTTTCAGTGTTTCTAAAGAAATATCCCTGTTTCTTAATCAAATATCTAGCGATGGAAACAACGTGAAAGAAACATAAGTGTAAAAAAAAACAATAAAGATAACGTGAGAATTCGCGCCGTGGGAATTTAAAAAAAAAAGAGATCAGGCGGGAGGGGACTGAATAAAGCGAACAAGTGGTTGGGTAGAATGCAAGGACAGTTGGGAAATAGAAAGGTAGTCGGCGCGGTTCAAGAGAGAAAGAAAAGAGGAAAGATAGAAAGAAGGAAAGAAATACATACATACATACATACATACATACATAAATAAATAAATCTTAATTTTACAATAACGTGAAGAAACGAAGAAATGAACAGAAAAAAAAACAAAACAAATAAAGAATAGGAATAAGACGAGAAGAAAAAAAAAGTACTCCGTGGGAAAGATTAAGACTGTGGAAACATTAATGGCGGGGCAAACTAAAATAGAAAATCGCAACTGGATAACAGCCATATCAAAGCTGTTTAGCGTTTAAAACGCACGGCAAATCAGTGTAACTTCTCAAGTTCTACATCACTGCACGTTTTTAGCATGCCCATCTGCGCAGAAAGAAAGAAAGAAAGAAAGAAAGAAAGAAAGAAAGAAAGAAAGAAAGGAAGGAAAACAGAATTGTTTAAGGACTTTTTCAGTGAAGTGGGAAAATGTGTCAGTTTCAAATCTTTTCATTTGTACCGCCTTACTTCTTTAAATAATGACCAGCGTTCATATTATGATTGTTATTTCAATATTTTCTTAAAGTTGTTAAGCTCAAATATCTAAGGATGCGATAGCGGAATTTCTACATATGTTGTATTGTCGTAGAACTCGCCATGAGCTTATTCAATCATGAAGATTCATCAGAAATTACAAAAAGAAAAACCGTGACATTTTCACAGTTCCTTCTGGTTTATTATTATTTAGAATAAAAGAACAACGTTGATGCTTTTTATTTTCTATGTCGATTTTTGTGTCGTCCGAACAACATGCAATGTGCGTCCTCAGCTTTTATTTCATTATGCATTTCATTATTTCATTATGCATTTATGTTTCTTCAACATCAACAGAGCCAACCTTTCGTTTATACTGCACTCGTCTGAGCGTATCTTAGTTGCAGTTCAACTGGTAAGACATACGGTAATGATAATGGTAATATAAGTGGTTTCCTTATAGGGAAACACTTGACACTTATTGACCGAACAGCCAGTGCAACCGTCGGTCGAAAATTTCATTTTAAGCGTAAAAGTGAACCTACATAAAAACACTATCATTATTCCAAAAGTAGCATTAAAAATTTGAGGAAATCAACCGCAATCTTATCTGGGTCCAGGGTCCAGCACGGCTACCCTTACGGGACTAGATTACAGCACGAAGGCTTACCCATTTATTAGAAAATTAAAAAAAAATACATATGAGCGCTTTCAGATTCCTGACTGTGGCAGCCAAGCTGTACGCGAGACCCACATAAGATTGTCAATACCCTCCTGAAAAGTGGACACTTTTTATTGCTATTATTGTAGTAATCATAATAGAGACCCAAAATTTTTATGTTATTATTAAGAGGAAAGACCAAATATCTGTTAGCTGTAGCTGAGACACAAATAAGAGCCAACGAAGATTGTCAACATCTAGTAAACAGTAAGTTTCTGCAAATTTTTAATGTTTTTGGCATATTCAGGCTTTTTAACATCAGAAATGACGCCTCTTTTTTAAATTGGTTTCTGGGTCCTAATCTGCAATTTTACCACATTTTTCAGAAAAATAGTTTTCTCAAGTTACACCAGCTGTTATCGCTCTCTCCACAATTCTCCTTCCTAAACTTTTGATTGAAATAGTTTGAAACAACAACAACCAATTATTTCTTTATTTTATGTTAGAACTACACAGCTATCCATTTTACTTCTTGCCGCTATTGGAGGTCCTGAAGTGATGTGGTTTTCTCTTATTTGCTACAGTATTTTTGGTTTGTTATCTGTATCAAATAACAGAAAATATATCACTTGAGGACTTTCAACAGCAGCAACACCAGTAATGGGAATCACATTTAACTCGAAGAAAAAAATACTGAAAAAATCATTACGTTAACCTTCCAAACTTCTTCAAACAAAAGGTTAGAAAGAAAGCTCATATCAATTCTGAAAAAAAAACGATGACAGTTACATGAGACTAACACGAGAAAGTCATGAGAAAGAAAAGGAAGAATCTCGTCGAATAAGGTTGAAAGAAAGACGAAACATAAAATAACTAGACATGAATCCTCAAGAATTAAAATATAAGGTCGAAAAAGCAAAGTTCCAGGTTTCAAATTATGGTTTGTAACCATTTTCAAGTTTTATGATTGGCATTCTTCTCGTGGGTATTCTGGGGTTCTTGCTCAGAATTAAGCTAAGCTTAAGGAAGAATGAGAGGAAAAAGGTAGTTGTTAATGAGACATTAAATAGATAACACTGAATTTGCATTGAATCAAATGAAAATAAACGAAGGTACAAAAAATGGCTTTAAAGAACATGAGAAAGGAATCGAGTAAATGAGAAGATGGATATACAAATTGCAGAATGCAAGAATTATTATTTCTTAAAATGAACTACAAACAAAAATAATAAAAATAACAAAAATTTGTAATGGGGATATTTGCCGTTTCCATATAATGAAACATTTGGCGTTTATTGACCAATTAGCCAATACTGCTTCTGGTTGAAATTTATAAAATCCTCCTCTTATAAAAAAAAATTCAGAAAAATAAGTTTTACAATCCAGCTGCCGTTATCGTTTTTTGTTTTTGTTTTTTTAGTATTAATAGTGTTTTCCTTCTTAACCTTAATTTGAAGGAGTGTGGAATCTTAGCATCATCATTATTTTGTCTTCGAGTTATATTTGCTAGCCATTTTAGTTCTTACGGCTATTAGTAGTCCAGTCCTCATACGATTTGGTTTCTGTTATTAGGTACAGTTCTTTGTTTGTGATTCTGTAGCTCCAGTCCACAATGTTCAGAAAAGAATTAGCTATGAACCTCAGGCTTCACTCGCTAAAAAAACTATTTTTTTACCATAGAACTTAGAAAGCGTTGCATACGGCTAGAAGTTTAGATATTTCTGAACGGATTTGGCGCCATGCATGATATGCATATGAAAGTCTCGATCTGACGAGGCTATTTAAGAAGATGACTCGAGTTTTCAGTTTGATACTCAGAGGTAAAAAATATAGCGGAGAAGTCTTTCTGCTGCACTCAATCCATGAGATGAATGACAAAATAAAATTTAAGAAAATAAAGACTGATTAAGCCAAAAGAGAAGAAAAGATGCCTCTTGTGATATGGAGGCAATTACGAAATTCTTATCTTTAAGAGTGTATAATATGGTCAACAGAATTACAGAAAACCATACACACCCTCCTACTCGCGGTGTTTAAAAGGATTGCATTTGATTTTCGACGGTGTTTTTATTTGTTTGCTTCGAGATGATGTTAAAGAAAAAGTAAAATGTTCGACAGTTGGTTTCAAAGGAACGTGCACAGCGTTAGCCAGTTGATAGCCAATGAGATTTAGACAAGTGTCAGATCTCACCAACACTTGTTATGGCGTCCGGTATTTCTGGCAGAATTAAAATGCAAAAGGCTGTTGGAGATTGACTTGGCCTGACACGAGGTCGATTTAGTGAAATTGAAAAAAGAAAAAGAAAATGTGCCCGTATTAATTGGAAAGGATACTTAAGAAAAAAGTCGGAGGAAAAAAAATAAACAGAAAATATCTTTCAGATGAGGCTGTTGTTTTTAAACGTCAAAAACAGATTGAAATTTTAATGGGATTAAGGTTTAAGAAATAATTGAATTGAGAAAATAAACAATTTAATTTGTCCTGTTAAAAATACACTTCGAAAAAGAGATAAGGCCATATAACTGTATTAATCAAGATAACAGAAGTGCCAAAAATAACACGAAAGAAGAAGAAGAAGAAGAAGAAGAAGAAGAAGAAGAAGAAGAAGAAGAAGAAGAAGAAGAAGAAGAAGAAGAAGCAGCAGCAGCCAGTAAAACTAGGAAGGAAACAAAACAAAAAAACGGAAAGGACATGGTATTGCTTTTTACTTTAGTTCCCATTATTTTGTCCAGGGAACTTTGATATTTCTGGTCGTCTTTTGAAGGACTTTCTCAGCATGTGCCCAATAATCAATGGATGATATAGTGTTTACAGAAAAGATTCATTTTTTGTTTGTTTCTACCACTCCTAAATCTCTCAAAGGTGGTTCGATTGCTTTTCTAATTTCCATTTCATCTTGTGTCTCTGCATTATTTATGCGATGTTCGACACGTTCTTTTGAGTGGATTATTGAGTAGAGCGTAAATGTTTTGGCTATATTTCAATATCGTATTTCTTTCCCGCTCAATCAGAACACAACCAGAACAATCTGATAATCGTGTATGAAGAGGATTGGTAAAAGCCAGTGTTATTTCCGTGTCAAAGTCACGATTGTAAGCGTCTTCAGTCATAAGCTAATTATCAATAGTTAATGAAAAGTAAAGTTTTCAAAGACTTTTATACAGTCTAAAACATTATAAAAAACTAACGAAACCCACATCATATTTTTGCATTCTTGAAGTAAAAAGCATTCGCTTTTTTCGTTTCATTTCATCTGAAATCCACTAGATGCTTCCTGCGCTATGGTTCCAATGAAATTAGATCCACGTTTGTACTACGTATCATTCATAGTAAATCCAATTACTATTTTGGTTCTATCGGTGCCAAGTTAATCGACTATACAAAGTTAACCCACTACAGACTAAATGTTTACAGACTCAAATATAAACGAGCAATAATTATCTATCTACAAACTATGTAAATGCTTCTATCTTTTTTCTTTCTTGGGTATATGTGACATTATGACGACGTTCTTCTTTTATATGCTTTGTCCCTTCAGAACGTAGGCGATCATGGCTCTCCACGTCCCCCTATCCCTTGTAGCTCTCAATAAGTTTTTATCCCTTTGCTACTTCCCCCAGACCATGTTCTGTCATCTACTTGCTTAAGTCCGCTAGTTATGTCATACGATTGCTTTCCCTTGTCTCTCTTTCCGTCCATTCGACCTGTGAGTATCAGATTCTCCAAGCCCTCCTTTCTCATTACGTCCCAGAAATTTCAGCTGCCTCTAGTTTGAAGTGCCTGAAAGTAAAATATTTATTTATATAAGTATAACCTTCCTCCTTGTTTTCATCTTCTTCAAAATCTAATCGTTGCTCATACACTCGGTCCATGATGTCCTTAGCATCCTTCTGTAGAACCATACCTCCGTTGCCTCGGGTTTCTTCTCCACCTTTGAGGAGACCGTCCAACATTCGCTGCCGTATAAGCGGATAGATGTCACGTAGCTGCTCAGTCATTTAAATGACCCCGATATACCTATACCTGGAATAAATACATGCTTATAGAATCAAATATTTAAGTATTTAACTATTCCCGAGCAAATTTCATGTTTACAGACTCAATTACACACGACGAATATCTGAATTGGAGCTACCCAGTTCTCACTTGTATTGATACAGTTCAAAAGTTTCTACGCTGCCTTGTGGGTGATGAATTTTTCAACCTGCAACCCCTTTGCGAGATAGGAAATAGTGGGAGCCTCTCGTTGCTCTATTACTATTTACATCTTTATATATTTATTACAACATTTTGGCCGTTGTACGCTCCGGCCTTCTTCAGATGGTTGGAATGTCGAACTGAACACTTTATTTCGCTCACTGGGGTAGACTGTTCTAGTTGCCATGTTTAATGGATGTCAGTTATCAGTTATTATTCCCCTCTCCAAGTTCTCCACTACCTTAAACGGGTATTGAATTCACACTCTTTGGGTCCTGTCACTTGGTCTAACCAAAGCTTTTATCCACTGTGCCATGTGAGGCACATTGAGGACATCTGTGTTTGAAGTTCTGGGTTTTATAAACCTAATGTCTTCAGCACTATTTTTTTTACTAGTGCTCATATTGCAATTTTTGCTGTTATCATTGCATGTTTTAACCAGAGCTCATATTGCAATTTTTGCTGTTATCATTGCATTTTTTTTACCAGAGCTCATATTGCAATTGTTGTTGTTATTATCGCTTTTCTCTAGCACTCCTTATTACTGGTTCCCATATTGTATTCATTTCTATGCTTGGTCGGCTCAGGGGACCGGAGCGTAAAACGGTCAAAACGTTGTAATAAATATAGATGAGGACAATAGTCCGAATAATGTAAATAGTGCACATAATATCTCATCTCAGAAATATAGACAGATACTATTTCCATGCCATGTTTTCTGGCAAGCTACCTTTCTTAGTCGCATCACATCCTGAACAGTACACCTTTGAACCTCCATGCCGCGAACACAACCTTGAATCATCCCCCTTCTCTTCATATAACAATAGTAAAAATTAAGTTTCATTCTGACAGCTTTTTCCAAAGAACTGTCGCTATCGGTTACAAATTCCTGGCAGGTTATTTACCCAATTACTACAATCTTGATCTTTTTAACTCTATGGTTAATTGTTATCTTTCCTGAATAGCCCCATCTAATTCACTTCCTGCCATTTCTTAAATTGATCCAACACCTGCCGCAACGCTCTACTTTGAGTGACTCTTGAGCCTTGTATTGTGGGAACATTAGTATAAGAAAAATATATCCATCAAGAAATCTAGTATATGCTTGTATACTCAGAGAGGAAAAACTACTAATTACCTATCCACATACCAAGTAAATACTTACATACTCAAATATAAACAACTAATACGTACCTATCTCCGAACCAAGAAAATAAAGGGTGTTCTAATAACTTGGACCGCTTTTAAATGTGAATTAATTTTAAGCGTCTAATGTTTTTTTTCTTTCAGATTTAACAACTTATGTCTTTGGCTATTTCAGTTTGCATTGCATGATATGGATGTCGAAGATCTGTGCTTCCAACAGGACGGCGCCATATTTGACACTTCCAATGGCACAATGGCTTTATTGAATGAGAAGTTCCCAGGTTGCATCATCTCTCGAACCGTGGAAGTCAACTGGCCACCACGATCGTGCGACTTGACAACTTTAGATTTCTTCCTTTGGAAACATCTAAAAAATAATGTCTATGCCAACAAACCAATAACAATTCAACAGCTGAATGATGAGTAAATAAGGCATATTGGTGAGATCGAGGAGCAACTATACAGAGACGTCGTGAAAAATATTTACCATCGAGTGGAGGTGTGCCGCCAAAGCAATTTTCTACACATAATTGCTATGACTTAAATAACATGGTCCAGTAGAGAAATAAATAAATTTTCATCAATAACACTGATTTATTTACTGATGACATTGATCCGACTCAATGAAACCCCCTTTATATACAAACTGGGGTTTAATATTAACCTTTTGTTAAAGCCATTCGTCATGTAACCAAAATTAAGTATAATTAAACCTATCAAGGCATAACATAGTTTGAGTGATAGGAAAGTCCATTTAGAATTAGTTTATCATCTTTTCGGCACTCTTGGATCTTCGTGGCCGAAAAGGATGGTTTTTCCCTTGACACCGCTATTATTTTAACTACCTTCACTCCTCGTCAATGTTTATTGTTTTAAAAAGCGATGATTAGAAATGTAATTAAGGCTAAACATGCTTTTTTTGTTCTCGTGAAAGCATAATTTTTTGGTCTTGAGAATTTACAACAAAAATATTAAATACAACTTATTCATTAGATTGTTTATTTGCAAGTATACTGCAAGTATATTATAATTACAACATTGTAAAATCTGATACATTTAAAACTAACGCAATCAAATCAATTAGCCGATTTTTTGTCACCTATTGCATTAAAAAATATAATAAATAAATAGTTTAAATAAACAATCTAATCAATAAATAGTTTTATTATTTTTGTTCTTATTTCTTAAGAACAAGGAAAATGTATAAAGTCACATTCACATGTTTAGCTTTTATTACAATTCTAATCATCGCTTTTTAAAACAATAAATATTGATGATGAGTGAAAGTACTTAAAATAATAGCATTCATCCGCTATGAGAAGAACGTCCGCTCATAAGAACGCTCGCCGTAAAGTGGGTCACAAGGCGTAGCATTTGAGTCGCTGAGTCGTACGAATTGCCGCACTGAACTACGATATTCTCTGTTACTCTATCCCCATTTAATCCATGTGTCTCATGTGATTTAACCAGTTCTTTCCCAAAACCTTTTGTTCCAGTGTTTCTGTCGTAACCCCGGGAAGGTTACTGAATAGAAGAATCATACGAAAGTTGGTAAGCTAGTAATGAACGATAATACTTAAGACGCGAACAACACGTATAAGATTCGCCAGCGGCGCGTAGTAGTCAACTGCTAGAAGTGAGTCAAGTGAATTCCACAACGAATCTTCAGCTGCAGGATATCTACCAAACACCCCACGCGGTCATATGTGGCACAAGTCCGAATATAATTTGTGGGGTATACGAGTCCGGAAGCACAGCAAAAAATTCCCCGTATACCCCGTATAAAACGGGGTCGGGTAGCTGTTTTCCGAGACGAGGCTCTGCCCTTCGACACAGCCTCGTCTGGGGATCCACTCTTCCCGAAGGCAGAGAGTTGGACCAGCACAGCTGGAGACTAATCTCCAACTTCAGCATATCTACCAACCTCCCCACGCGGTCATATGTGGCACAAGGCCGAATTTAATGTGAGGTACCTGTGCTCGTAGGCTTGATCAAACATTCCCCGTAGACCTCGTATAAAACGGGGTCGGGTAGCTGTTTTCCGAGACGAGACTCTTCCCTTCGACATAGCCTCGTGTGGGGATCCTCTCTGCCTTGAGACAGAGAGTTTGACCAGTACAGCTGGAAACGAATCTGCAGACCAA
Source organism: Acanthosepion esculentum (assembly GCA_964036315.1). Classification (NCBI taxonomy): domain Eukaryota; kingdom Metazoa; phylum Mollusca; class Cephalopoda; order Sepiida; family Sepiidae; genus Acanthosepion; species Acanthosepion esculentum. Next base: position 68,817,253 of record OZ038486.1, read on the forward strand.
CATACAGTATTAACTACTGTATTTATGTGAATGGGGATATACCATTATCATCCGTGGGTATGCTACCACAGTTTCCCTTCAGTATTTTATTAAGCAGAACTACGAACGTTATACGAAATGTATAACAAGGAAAATAGTTCGAGTGTAAATAGCGTAAGCAATAGTAACTCCTCACCACGGTGTTCTTAATGCAAATCTTTACCCATACTATAACGTTTACAGAAATAAGAATAAATTTGTATTATAATCATTTGCAAATAAATTAAAGAGACTATATGCAATCAGTTAAACTCCAACTATGTTTAAAATGTGACCAACATGGTATAATGTTTAATGTCTCCTCTGATTGACGTTTACAACGATTAATGAGTTCAATACAACTCTTATGCGTCATATTTGTTTGCCTGTGTCAAACTGACAAAAGTTTAGACAATAATTACATTTAAAGTTAGGTGTATTTTCTTTCAATTAATAATTAAATTCCACAGGAAAGGTAATGGTGGAACAATGGTTAATGAATTCGAAACGAGTTGTTTACTTTCACGCAAAAACCCTTGAAAAAACGTATGAATCTATCTATTCTCTCCCTATGTATGGGTTAAATGGTAGAGCAGACCAGGCTCTTCAGCCTTGACAGGCAAACGGTCAAGAAGAAGAAGAACTGGGATTCCAAAATTTGAGAAGTGCTGTTTGGGGACATTGTCATACGCTATGTGCACTACTTTTCTTTATTCAGAATGGGTTGTTCTGTACAATCTTTCAAGACTATAAACAAATCACATGTCCAGACTAATATGGCTGTTCGATTCTAAGGGCTGCTCTGATAGTTTGGTTTGGTTTGTTGTGCTTTGCGGCATATCAACCTCAATGATTTATTTAATGGCGACAACTATTTTCCTGGTAATATTTTGGTTTGTCAAAAATCTTTTCCTGGTAATATTTTATTTCCTTAAAAATGGACGTGGGGACGTATCATTATATCTCATATTTCTATCTAATAGAAATATCCTAATATTATTTTTTTATAAATGTATTATTGGTAATAAAACGGGGTCGTTTTTTTTTCAAAAACTTATTTCTGATAATAATTTTTGTACACAGTATTTCTGGTATTAAAACCTATTTTTACACTTTTATAATGCTTTTTACCTCAGTTTCGGGGTTAAATATTTTCCCATAGCTGGGACCCTTACAGGTGCTACCACCCTGGGTCAGGGTGGACCTGGTAACACCAGAAATTAAGAGGTGGTTCCACGCTCCTCAAAATCTCCTGATCTGGTAGAGGCCTTGCTGCGGGACGTAGTTTCATGTCTTACCCAGGACGCGGCTGACCTGATGGACCATCATACGTATATATTATTTTATTTTTAATAAATTGTGGAGAATTTTATGAAGGTTTGGAAAAAGTAAACGAAACGGGGGAAAACTGCGTAAATTATTTATCTGGGAAATAATTATATATTTATTTTTCCAAAATAATTATTCTCATACAAAAAACAGAATTATTTTTGGAATATATATCGTTGTGCGGCATCATCTGTACCCGTTATTAATACGCTCCTAAACGGTTCCATGATTGATCGTCGGTGAAGCGTAGCTAAATAAATACCGCTTTCGTTGGAAAAAATAAATACATTTTCAACAAATTAACAGGACGGACTCTATTAAAATAATTTTCCATTTATTATTTTTATTCCCCGCCTCCCTTGTAAAAAAGATTGATATATGAGATATAATGATGCGTCCCCACGTGTGATTTTTTAATATTTCCTTATCTAATGGGTGAAATATGGACACCTCACTTTCTATTTCTGATCCTTTCAATTTGTTAGTTCTGCTGTTAATCTGTTATCGTGTTTCTATAGTTTATTAAAATAGCTATGAGCACGTTTTTTTTTTTTTTCATATTAATTAAACATAAAACACGCCCATCAGTAAAAGTCCCTACGTCTGTTTATATTCAAGGTTCTTTTTGTCGACCAAACAGAGATATTACCCAAAATTTGTTACTCACTACGAAAATGAATCACAAGTACCCCGAAGTTTCTAAAATTTACCTAATACTACATAAAAATTCCCTACTCGCTCGCTGTCAACGCTAAACATAAGCACTTTTTACAATGATGTTCACTTTGTAAAAGGCCCGAGAGCCACACAAAGTATTGGGTTACAGAGTAAGAGGTACAGTTTATGCGGATATGTGGGTAAGATAACGGTTAACCCTAGACTTGAACACATTAATAATTGTACTGGTCGAAGAACCATCACCTTGGGAGTCGGTTCCATAAAGCAGAGGTTCGTGGGAAGAAACTGCTTGTGTGGAACTTAGATCTTACTAATGGAATACGAAGGGAATGCGTCTGGTTCACTACAATGTGCGCGGCAAGCATGGCAGGTATTGACGGTTAGATCTAGTTGAACGAAGGAATGTAGTTCGTTTGAATAATTTCCATGGAAACAGCGATATGGCAGTGGTGGGAGTGGGCTTGCGATGTTTCGTCTGTGAGAAAGAGGTTTTAGGGTAGAAAATAATTCGTCGCCCACAATGGGGAGACGCCTTTGGATATTATCGAGAGTGGAATGTGAAGACTGGGCATTTACTGTCGACATTACTCTATTTGTGGCCTGATCTGGATCTTCACCATATTCACAATATGGCGGTTGCGACAGTAAATATTCTTTTCCTGAGTAATTGTATCGTTGATATTTCATGCCCTTGATCTTTACATATATATATATATATATATATATATATATATATATATATATATATATATATATATATATTAAATATGATAAACTGTACAACCTGATCGCTAAAGGAAACTGCTGTTAACAATCAGAAAGAAACTATCCAAACTGAGAATTATCAGGGAAAATCAAAATCAAAATAAAAAATCAAGTTAAGAGTTATCAGGGAAAATCAGAATAAATCAGCTACAAAAAATCAACCCTCTGACATAGAGATTCCCAGTTATATTTTAATAACCAAATATACCTTTGAGAACCTAAGTACAGTATTAGGAAATAGGAAATTTTAGTTAGAAACAAAGAAACGAATACTGATCTTCTATTTAACCCCTGATCTAATAGGATGAGCAATCTGGACACAGATGAAAAGACTTGGAGCAACTGCTAAATGGTTCTGTGGTAACCATCACCACCATTTTACATAGAAAATATATAACAAGCATTCGTTGGTTAATCACCTTCAATCTACCTTGCTGATTTGACCAATCAAATCACCCCACGCGACAGATCTATTTTGGCGCCAACTCAGTTTGATCCTCCCACGTGATACAACAAAATTATAAAAACCAAACACGTGTGATTCTCCCTCTCTTTCTCACTCACTCTTCTTCGATTCTTCGTCACTCGTACATCTCAACTCGGCTGCCAAAATGTGACTCTAAAAGAACTCCCGTCTTGACTAATGCAGTCAGACGTAAAAGAACTGTAAATCATTTCATGCAAGTATAATTCTGAACTTTTATCCAACTTGCACAATACACAATTCCAAACACTCAAAACACACTCAATCTTCTAAACAACATTTTAATAATCAACTTATTCGTTATGAGCTTAGGTGCCAATATTACCTAGTCTAAGAGACACAACTCTGTCTAACCTTTTCAGTTCACATGCATGTACATCAAATACTTAATAAATTCAATTATTATGTTTTCAACCCAACGTTCTGTTTTTTTTAATTTTATACCATGTGCTATTTTACGTCTAATATAAATTGCATTGTGACCACCACATTGGATAGCGACCTCCATCTTAATGGCATGATCCTTTCCGTACATTTCCTAGACAAAAATAAAATAATTGTGGCGAGCACCCTTCACACGTTGACCGCTACATTATGGTGATCCCGTCATATAAGAAGGGGCCCGCTACAGTTCTACTGGAAAACGTTGAGATAAACTGTGCTAAGAACATGTGAGTAAAAAAGAAAGTTAATATAAAACGGGAAATACAACGGAACTCATATTTACAACCAGAAGAAAGCAGTCGAAGTTTCTGGTGCATATTCAGGGGACAGAGGTTCTATGGAATTTAATATTCACAAAATATGTTGAAAACAAGAAAACATTAAATGAGAGACTACTTTGTTATTTTATGGGTTATCAACACTTTTTTTGTTTATTTAAAGTCGAAACATATCTCGGACTATAAATGGTAGCTGATAGTACCCAGTGTTTCTAAGTATTGCCCTATTAAATACCTGATTGGGCACGACATTGCTTAACTTCTTTAATCAAACGAAAACCGGTGACTCAAAAAGAAGGAAGGGTAGTGTTTTAACTGAGGACGGAAAGTGCGAGAATGAAATTCTAGGGGGCGTTGGGATAGCAAAAGATGTCTTCTAAAAACTAAGCAACATATTAACAAACAATAAAATTCGGTACACTCAAAGAAATGCGTCGTGAACTGATATGCAATATGAGTCCTCGTATATGGCAATGATTGTTAGACAATCTCACAGATGAAGAAGAGACTTGAAGCATCAGAAACGTGGTTCTACAGATGGATGCTGAGAATACCATCAACCGAACATGTGAGCAACAGCAAGGCTTTAAAGAAAATGAGAACAAAATGACACATAGGCTTAACATCAGGAAGAAACTATTGACATTTCTAGAACACATAATGAGAAAAGAGAGCTTAGAAAATTTGATACTCACTAGACAGATTGAAGCCAAGAGGGGCAGAGGAAAACAATACATGACCTGCCTAGCAAGCTTGAGTAAATGGATGGTGGAGCAAGTTTAGGAGTGATAACAAAAAGATAACATTTATTCAGAGCTACAAAGGACACAGAATTGTGGCGAGCCATGAGCGCCAACTTCCTGTAGGGACACGGTACATAGAAGGAGGGCTTGATTGGAATGTAGAACAAATAAAGATTGTAACATGTCAAAAGATAATTAGAACAATAAAAGGATGGAAGTTAGGGAGAGCCGCCATTGCTAACGTCCTGAAGTTGATATGGATCAAAAGAGAAGTATGAACGCACGGAGTTCCTTATTTTAATACAAACAATTACTTTGAGAATCGCAAGGTTTGTTCTTCTATTTAATACTCAAGACTACACATATTTATTTTCTAGTTGTTGCTTTAGTAATCTTCCTTCTAATTATTTGTGACTCATATCACGCCAGGCCTTCTTGACGGATATTAGTCGCCATATTTTTGTTCGGGAAATAAACGCAAGAATTAGTGTCGAAGCTGTCGCCTTTATTCTTTTTTTTTTTTTTTTTTGGCGACAGAAAATGAAAGGTGACGTGGAATTGACGAAAATTGATAATGAACAGATGATATCATTCTTTTTGTTTCTTTTTTCTTTTTCTTTTTACGCCATTTTATACCTGGAGTCATCATTTAGAAGTACAATGCTCAGTCCATTTTAGAGATTAGTTTAAAGTCATATTTTGTTTCGTTTTAAATTTTCTTCTTCAAAGTCGAACGCAATCACAGTTATTACTGAGAATTTACACTTGTATTCTCAGCCGGTATTCACAATTAAAACACCTGATATTTTGTTAAAACTCTGTGCATGTTTTGTTTTGTTTCCTGTATAATTTGTTGTTCTTCGTCTTTCTTTACTTTGCGCAAATATCGAATATTTCAGTTACAGGAGCTACTAAGTACAGCAAAATGAATAGAAATTACTTAAACGATGCCAATGATAATTTATCTATGTATATCGCCATCACGTTTTATTCATACAAACCGTGAGAAGAAAACATCGTTTTCTAGTCAAAATACTAAAGCAGTTGCATCTTGTATTAAATTTCATACAGTAAAAGTCTATCATTCGTCATGCTTAGAATATTGCCGCCACATATGGTCCGGTGTCCCTGCGGTTTACCTTGAGCTCCTGGATAAAGTCCCCAGAAAATCAGCAATATTATTGATCCTGATCTGGCGACTCGGGATTGTTCCCTTTCCCACAGACATAAGGTTGCTTCTCTCGGTCTTTTCTGTAAATACTTTTATGGTAATTTTTCGGATGTCATTTTTCGCTATGGTACCTAATTTTTCTTTTTAAATTTAAGCGCAGTACTAGCTGAGCTGGCCATAAGTTCTATGCTAACAGTTTCTTTTCTCGTACTTCTCGCTTGCAGAACTCACTTCCGGCTCTATGCTTTCCAGCCAATTTCTAACCTGCAAAACATTAAATTAAATGTCAATCGCTATCAGTTCTCCCCCTGATTAATCTTCCCGCTCATTATTAATGGTTCTGTTCTTAAGTCTTACACACCCTGTAACTCCTGGTGTCTCAGCGGCTTTACTACATTGCATGGGTTGATACCGATTAAAAAATTGTAATTGTACTAAAAACCAACGAGTGTTGACAAGAAAATTCTAAATAATCCCCTGACTTTGCTGACCCTTTACCTGTACCTCAATCTTCTTCACCTGGTATTTTCTCAACATTCTTCTTAGTCGATGTCCTTACCGAAATATTGTACAACGGTTGATTAGTTTCAGATGCAAAATAGCATGCCACCTTCGTAAAGGGTTTTAATGCCTGACAATTATTTTAACTCATTTCCAACTGCATCCATGTCTGTTACTTATCATATCTGGTAATCTGTAAGGAGATTTGCCAGTATTCACTGTCATGTACGGATATTTAACAATTCAGTACTCTTTTCCTGTTTCTTAGTAAGTTGCTTAGCTTTTGGAACGCATCTTTTGCTATCCCAAAGCGCCTTCAGAAACTCCATCCTCTGTTAAAATACTTGCATGATTTTACTTGCAGACTATATACCAGAAATTATATAATCAAATTATATAATCAAATATAACATAAGTTCTATTCAAATTATTCAATTCAAATTATATAATTCAAATTATCGAGTTATATAATTCAAATTATATGATCAAATTATATAATCAAATATAATATAATTTATACTCAAATTATTCAATTCAAATTACATAATTCAAATTATATAATCAAATATAAGATAATTTTTACTGATAAAGTGCTTAATATATGACTAGAGAAATAATCATTTTAAAAATAACCGTAAAAACGCTAAATACTTATCGAAAGTCAATTCAGTGTTTAGGAATTCTAGAATCAGTGTAAAGTTGGCTGGAAAGCAAGGAGCCGGGAGGGAGTTCCACAAGGGAGAAGTGTGAGAAAAGAAAATGTTAACATAGAATTTACAGTTACATTTATCCAGCTCATCTGCACATTGATGAAATCGCGACACCAGTCCAGTATTGCACTTAAATTCAAAAAGCCTACGTACCATAGCGCAATATTCAACTAAACAATTACTGCTAAATTATTCATAGAACACTAAGGGTGGCGACCTTACGGCGGTGATAAAATGACTTAAGCCGAGACACCAGATCAGGAATAATGATATTGCAGATGCTTTTTTTAGACTTTATCAAGGGGCTCTATATAAATATCACGAGCACTGGACTATATGGGGTAACAATATTCCAAGCATGGACGACACAAGAACCAATTATCATAGATAGATAGATAGATAGATAGATAGATAGATAGATAGATAGATAAAAACACAGAGGTGGTAGAGATAAAAAATTCCGATAACCAAAACCACTATTTTTTTTAAAAGTGCTTAGTACAAAGTAGAGCAAATAATATTTATTAAAAAATTATAACATAAACATTTTCTAACATCACTACAAAAATAGCTATTTTGTTTCAACACTTCTGTTTTCGTTGATTGCGAAATAAAGTGTTGTTTTTTTTAAATTCAAAACCAAGTACAACCCCTTCAATAGGGGAAACCTTGTTACATAACCTAGGACGACCAGTCAGAATACAAGTTTATGAAAATTCAAAAAACATGACAGTGTATTCTAAATACAAAACGTTAGTTGATCAAATTTAATGTTAGACTAACCTAGAAATCAATATGAAATAATTAAGCTTTAATTTCTCGGTAAGATTAAAAATTAAAAAAATCCATTTCTAAATTAAACCGAGCATTAGGTTTAAAATTTTACAAAATTATTCAAAAATGGAACGGAGGAAAAGAATATATATATATATTTACATATATATATATATATATATATATATATATATATATATATATATATATATGTGTGTGTGTGTGTGTGTGTGTATATATATATATATATATATATATATATATATATATATATATATATATATATATATATATATATATCAATTATGTAGTGCGTATTCAATTTATATAAATATATATAAATTTATATAAAAAAAAAGACCTGATAAAACCGGAATTTATAAACAAGGATCATACCATTCATTAACCGATTCGAAGTTGATTGTATTTTATTATTAAATATTGTTTGCGAGAGTGATTCTTGCCATATAATTAGCTTCATTATTTGTTTTTCGTATGAATGATTTTACGTTATATATATATATATATATATATATATATATATATATATGTGTGTGTGTGTGTGTGTGTGTGTTATTACTATTCTTAGCTACATGCCAATTTATCTTGTAAATTCGACGCTGATACTTTTCAAAAGTATCAATAAACGCTACAAACCTAGGGCACGAGTTAGACAATGTAGACGACACAACAAACCCATTCGCATGCTAATAAACTGACACATAGATATGACTAAACATATATGAAAACAAATATAAAAACGACACAGGAAATCGAAGAAGAAAACAAAAGAAAGAAAAAAGAATGACAAACAAAAAACGGGAAACGGAAAAAAGAAAAATTCAAAAAGTTCCAAAAATGGAAATAAAAGTAAAAATAAAGAATAAAAGAGAAAAAAGAAAAAAAAAAAGAAGAACAAACAAAAACGGAAAAAGAAATCACATTCGAAACAAGCGTATACCAGTAAAACCAAATACTAGCAATGACACGGCCGTACCCATATACAAAAAAAGACTCACCAATATTCAAGCACAAATACTATAATAAAACGACACAAACTATCCATCAAAATATTACATACATGAACAAACATACAGATAATTTTTTTTTCAAATACCATGTTATAATCAAACTAAATAAATAAAAGAAGGAAAAGATATATATATATACATACACATATACAGTCACACATATACGTGTACATATATATATAGAAACCCGGATAACTAAATCCCCAAGTTCAAGCATAACACTTATACATACAAAAATCAGTAAAAATACAAAAATAAAAACACTACGTATACACAAATATATGCATAAATACATATAAAAAAATACATAAACTCAAACACACAATCATAAAGATATATATAAATATATATAAATACACAAACGTAAACAACCACACACATACATACATAAAAAATAACACATACACACACATGCACAAATACATGCACCAAGAAAAATACACCAATATAAAACAAAAGTAGAAGCAAATATACTAATATAAATACAAACATGCTTAACAAGATAAACATACAGAGTTCATGCAAAACTAATTCTAGGCGAATCACAACTATTCAATATCAATTTAATAATTTATGTTATGTTAAACCATTAGCAAATAAGAGTGGATAATTATTAATGACTATGAACCATTTAAAAAATTATATATGTTCATGGATCTAAATAAAATAATTAAGGGACAAATAAGTATAAAATAAATAATAATAATAATAATAATAATAATAATAATAATAATAATGATACAAACTTACAATAACATTCCATTGTCACACATAATATTTCTACCCAGATTGCAAGGTCGATGATGAGCTATGTTTACAGTTAACGGTGAGTTCATTTCTTTGATTTATTAGGTTAATGTTGTCTTTAAATTTAATCATTTCCAGGTTTTCATTGAGACAAATATAATGAAGCATATAACGATTTACAGGTTCGAACTGTTCTAATTAATTTCTATTTAACGGTAGGAGCTTTGTTTTTTTTCTTTTAAACTTGAAATGTACTTGGACAACGACGTACTCTATTTATGAGAACTACTTTTGAAGGAAAGTATGTTAAATCATTACCAAATAAGAGTAGATAATAGTTAATGATTATGAACCAGTTAAAAAAATTATATATGTACATGGAACTAAATAAAATACTTGAGGAACCAATAACAATAAAACAAATAATAATAATAATAATGCAAACTTACAATAACATTCCATTGTCACCATAATAATATTCCTACCCAGATTGCAAGGCAAATGATCAGCTACGTTTACAGTTAACAGTGAGTTCTTTCCCTTGATTTATTAGGTAAATATTGTCTTTAAAATTAATCATTTTTAGTTTTTCATTGAGACAAATATAACGAATTACAGGTTCGAGCTGTTCTAATTAATTTCCATTTAACAGTAGGTGTTTTGTTTTTTTCTTTTAAACATGAAATGTACCTGGACAACGACGTACTGTATTTATCAGAACTTCTTTTGAAGAAAAATACATGTTGAGACCAACGTATTTTAAACGTATTTTTAGTACTTCCAATGTAATTTTTTTAATATTCGTGTTTTCAATTGTAGAAAAAGTACTTAGATAAACTAGGGAAATAGATTAGCAATTATTTTGTAATGGCAAATCATTGGAATTCATACAATTACATCCTCAGAGTATTAGTATTATTATACTTAGTATCATTTAACGTATCATTAAAAGACTCCATGCCCCTTGAAGTCCTATACTTGTTGAATGTTATCTTTTTATCCATTATTTTTATAGACAGAATGTATATTAGATAATTATCGGACGAAATCCATGTCATTATATATTTATATTTATATATATATATATATATATATATATATATATATATATATATATATATATATATATATATGAGAAAGACATAAGAAAGCATGGTAACTGGAATAAAAGAAAAATAATTTTTTATTTTATTTCTTTTAATGTCGTATAGTTTTATGCTAATTTTAGTGTTTCTTTAAACTAATAAATATGTTGCTTTGTCATATCCTCTTCAGCCAGTGCACCCTGAAAATCCATTTAGGTGAAATCTATGTAGGTACTTTCTGTCTCACTAGAATAATATATATATATATATATATATATAATAAAAAGGATATATATATATATATATATATATATATAATAAAAAGGATAAATATATATAATAAAAAGGATATATATATATATATAATAAAAAGGATATATATATATATTATATAATAAAAAGGGTATATATATCCTTTTTCATTATATATATTATATATATATTTTATTATATAAAAAGGATATATATATATATATATAATAAATAAGAATATATATATATAATAAAAAGGATATATATATATATATTATATAATAAAAAGGGTATATATATATATATATATATATATATATATATATATATATCCTTTTTCATTATATATATTATATATATATATTATATATATATATATATATACATATATATATATATATATATTTAATTTGCTATTTCGTTGTGGGCAGTATGCTCAGTATCGGAGATAGAGTATATCCAGTTATACAATGCTCAATACTTTAGCTTCGTGATATTTTATAAAAATGTGTACACGCTTAGAGATCAGGTTCGATCTTTCATAGAAGCCAATATTCGAAAAATTCTGTGAACATTTTGCGTGTGGGCATGTAGATTTTTGTGGAGCTTTTCATACAGAAGAATTTATTCCAGCTTGCTGTTATCATATTCGTTTCCCAAATCTTCAATTAAACCCTCTGTCTGGTCATCTTTAGTACACTGGGATACATGAAAAGGTCTATTGAATGAATTGATGACTTTTCACCAGACAGCCCATATTGGTCATATCGCAAGAATAATTAGAGGAGTTATTGAAAAAGACTCGGGCTTCTCCCAATTACTTGCTAAGAGACCAAATCAAGATATTTGATGTGGCTACCAAAATAGAAAGATGGTCGATTATCGATCAGTCGAATAGCTGATGAAATATAATAGCGTTGTATTGATAGAGTTTTGGCGGTTAAACCGAAGTCAATATTGGAAAGGTCCTTGATCAATGGAATATTAAAGAAAGAATAAAGAGTTCATTCGCACACATGACAATAGCGGTTTGGAATAAAGAGACTTTAGTATGGCATTTCTCCTTAAAGATCATCGGGTGAGGTGTGTGTAACAGATGAAGAATATTATACCTTCAGATAATTTATGAATATAGATGAAAGGGTGAATGTAATCCTGATCAATATGTTCACGAGAATTAATCCTCAATTCATGTTAAAAGTTAGGAAAATTTTCTATTAGCATACTATCTAATCACCCATATGGGAGTGATTACTAGACAATTTAATTGCAGGCTACTGTTCAATCGATACAAGCCTCAAAAGCCACTAAAGGTAGAGGATTATTTTGTGGGCGAAGGAATTGTAAATTATGAGCTGACGTAGGATAGTTAATGGTTGAACCAAGATTTAAAGACGTTAAATAGTAGTGGTTGGGGAAGTATAATCCAGAGTAGCAGAGGGGGAAGAGAACAGCAGCGGAGGCTGTATGATTGAAAGCCAATCAAAAATATACAGTTTTAAAAAGTTCATATGCCCCCAAATAAACATGATCGCAAAATTTGAAAATATTAATATGGATTACTTGTAATTGCATGCATGAGTCCCAGTATAAATAATTAATGACCGATTTTATCATTGTGATATTTTTGTATTATATCAATTATAAAGAAAATATTAACTAAGTTTCGCAAGTTGGAAGAGTGTGTTATCAATGAAAACGTTCTGATTTCAAATCTGCGGTTATCTCCCTTTAATCTTCTCTCTTTTTTATTTTTATTTATTTTTAAGCGTACATTTTATAACATAAAATTTGGTGTGGCATTTTCATTCAGAAAATGCAGAACAAAGAAAATGTTTAGGAATCACTGGCTCTAGAGATTCTGTTCCATAAGTCGCTGCAAGTTAAAGTGTGTGAAGCTCTGACAAAGTGTTTGAACACTTTCGAGTCGGGAAAGAGATAAATAGGTGTCTCCAGCCCAGATTAAGCAGCAATACTCAAATTTTGGTCAGATCTTGTCATGGAAGGTGAAATCAGATACTTTCTAGAATAATATAAAGACCCAGCCATTTTACCCGTGTTTTTAGCGATGGGTATTACATATATATATATACATATACATACATATATATATATATATATATATATATATATATATATATATATATATATATATATATATATATATATATATATATATATATATATATATATATATGTATATATATATGTATGTATGTATATTAATCCTTTCACTACAAGCAATTCTAAAATGCCAGTAGTACACAGGGAATTAATTGAGTATAGGTATGATTGAGGAAAGGACAAAATATGAACGCAATTCAAAAAGATCGGAAATGGCGATCGACATTGCAAATCAGTTTTTGGGGGTTGTAGTTATCAGGTAAGCAAGTTACCGGAAATGGAGTTTGACAAGCGGGAAGTGCGATAAAAGAAATCGTTGGAGTAGAAATCGCGGTTTCATTTAGCTATATAAACTATGTAAAAAGAATAAAGAAATTCGCTGAGCAGCATCAACCACAGGGATATCATTGAATAAATATACCTTTCTTTTTCTTTTAATCATGCATTTAACTTAAATTAATTTATTAACATGTTTAACCAGTATGCATAAATAAATGCTGCAGTGAATTCGATTGCCTGAAGATCTCTGCACACCATGGACATGACCATGGAAGAAACATTGTAATATTGTAATACCAGATATTGGTCAATAAAAATTATGATTGCTATAATAATAATAATTATTATTACTATTATTATTATTATTATTATTATTATTATTATTATTATTGTAGAATAATTTATTTGCATTAAATTAGTTTTCGTTTAAAAATAAAGGTAATTGTATAATATTTCTTTGATTATTAACACCTCGAAATTTTTATTGGTGAAAAATAGAATATTGTTGTTTTATGTAAAATAACTATTAAGGAGTCCACGAAGAACAAAAGAAGGGATCTACGGTTAAAAAAAAAGGTTGAGAGCCACTGAGATATGGCATTCAATGCAAGGGCGAATGGTAGCTTTGTAAATGTGCAAAATGGATTCTGACGAGAAAAAATCTGGCACGATATATAAGATCCACCTTTGTTATGGGGCTAAATTGAATCCCAATAAATGCTCAAAGCAGGGGGGCTCTTTGAGAGTGCAAGCATTCCTCGTGAGTGGTGAGAATTCAGAGCCTGCTCAATGATATTGAAAAGTTATTAACGTGGCATTAAAGTTATTGAATGTTTCAGGTTAGTTTTCTACTATTGGTCTATTAAAAGTAGGTCAAATAAAAGATTAGCTTCCAAGCTCTAGCCATTTAGAGTATATATATATATATATATATATATATATATATATATATATATATATATATATATATATATATGTTTATATATATATATATATATATATATATATGTTTATATATATATATATATATATATGTTTATATATATATATGGCTGATCGTTAATATAAAGCAGAAAAAGTCTAGGATTTATTATTGAACCTTATCCGACGCCTACATTAATCTTATAGGTTTCTAAAGCTTGACCATTGAAAATGACGTTCAAAGACCTAGCTAAGAGAACGTCCTGATGATTGCTAGGTCCCTTCTCTTGATTAAATAGCCGGATCTTTTTTCTAGCAACCCCCTGAGACGAAGAAGGGAATTGAAGAAATAAAAATGTAGTTCGACTGACGAATATTGAGAATAACTCTGAGAAGACATGCAAGCAACGTGGACGCATTATTAGAAATTTGGAAGGTACAGGGTAACTACTGATAACAGGCAGACATAAACAGAAGAAATCCGAACACTACTAGAAATAGTAAGATACGTTCCAGAAAATAAGCAAAGAAAATGTCAAAAGAAAAAATAATGAAAAGAGTGTGGAACTATGTGACTCTCTTATGTTGCAGTAAAAACTGGACAGGCTTACGGGTACATCACGTTTAAACACCGACTACCGTACGATCACCGAAGTTAAGCAACATCGACGCTGGTAAGTACCTAGATGAGTGACCACAGGAATTCCAGATACTGTAAGCTTGGAAGTGCAGGTGTTGTAATAGATAATGGCTTGGAATTTTTAATTGGAGATCCGAGTTCGAATTTCCGTTGGATTCGTTATATTCACTTACACGCAAATACTCAAATTCCTTCAAATATATATATATAATTGAAGGAATATTTATTTAATCAGAGCGGTCGATATAAATAAATAAATGAATATACTATCTCTCTATCTATCTATCACCCGATTTACTATACTTAAAAGCACTATATGTTAAATTTTTCTTCTTTTTTATGTGTACTGAGCACTTATTTTAATACTAATGTTTCCTGCGCTAATTCAATTCTGACCATTAACCTCTTTGTTATATATATATATATATATATATATATATATATATATATATATATATATATATATATATGTGTGTGTGTGTGTGTGTGTGTGTGTGTGTGTGTCTGTGCTGGTATGCAGAAAAATAGGAAAGAACACGTTAGGTAAATAATCCGGAGTTCCTTAGTATTTTTGCTTTTATTGTTAAAAAGACAGTGTTCCATACAGAAGTAGAGCTTATATTATAATATTTTTTTAAAAAATATGATTCTTTCGCTACATAAGAGTTCTCATGTTTCAAAAGCGAGAGCCGAGACTCTTGATGTAATTTTTGAAATTAAGTTGAATTATGGTGTCTGGTCTCGCTTCCTCCTCAAGCGAGAATTTTGGAATAAGCTATCTTGTGGTTTGCGCGTGTTTATAAGTATGATCTCTTGCAACATTAGTTACTATGGAAAAGGCTAGGGTCTCGGCTCTCGCTTTTGAAACATGTGAACTCTTATGTAGCGAAGGAATCATATTTTTTTTAAATATATATATATATATATATATATATATATATATACGTTATGCTGTGTTACATTAGAACATGCACATATCCACTACAAAATTGTACATTTTTGTTTCAACATCCAAAAGGAAACACTTTTAAACGTCTCATCAGGTGGAGAATCACGAAACATATATATATATATATATATATATATATATATATATATATATATATATATATATATATATAGAGAGAGAGAGAGAGAGAGAGAGAGAGAGAGAGGTGATCTCACAGTTTCGGTGGCTATGGTGGTACCGCCACCCCAGGCGCCACCAGCAGCATTTGCCACCAGGCAGGGTATGAAGAAAAGCTAATTGATCGCTCCTCTTTGTAAATTCTCGTAATGAAATAAATAAAACGATTATATATATATATATATATATATATATATATATATATATATATATATATATATAATCTCCCTTTTTCTCTCTTTCTCTCTCTCTCTCTCTCTCTTTCTGCCTAGGCTTACGGTCTCACTACGTTGAAAAACTGGTTTTCGTACGATCACAGAAGACTGAAAAATAATACCTAATACAATGCGTCGAGACTGCTTCGTATATAGAGTAATGAATGATACATTTGACAAGATTAATATATAGAGTAATGAATGACGCATCTGAAAAGATTAATATATAGAGTAATGAATGACGCATCTGACAAGATTAATATATAGAATAATGAATGATACATTTGACAAAATTAATATATAGAATAATGAATGATACATCTGAAAAGATTAATATATAGAGTAATGAATGACACATCTGACAAGATTAATATATAGAATAATGAATGATACATCTGAAAAGATTAATATATATAGTAATGAATAATACATCTGACAAGATTAATATATAGAGTAATGAATGACGCATCTGAAAAGATTAATATATAGAATAATGAATGATACATCTGAAAAGATTAATATATAGAGTAATAAATGATACATTTGACAAGATTAATATATAGAGTAATGAATGACGCATCTGAAAAGATTAATATATTTAGTAATGAATAATACATCTGTCAAGATTAATATATAGAGTAATGAATGACACATCTGGGATCTCTGTGTTTCTAAGCAGGAAGCGTGATGCAGTTTGCAACGGCTAAATATTTGCGTTTGATAAAGTATAACATACAATGGTGATTTTAGATGCGTAGTTTAGACGTGGCACGATGGGAAGTTATGGCGCATTCAATTCAATATTCAGTCATCATTGATCTAGAGAGACAAGCTTGTTAAACATTATACCTCGTTGAAGTATCCAAAGTGTTATTTATTCCCTTTTTAACGGGAAGCTTCAATAGAATTTTTTTTCTTGTCTTTCGTGTTTTTGCTCCTGAACCATCAATTCACTCGGATTCCGCTCTTCTTTTAATATTTCTGCCATCTTTTTTTTCCTGGGATCTTTATTTCACCAAGAATGAAAATGCCGCTTCCAATTAATCTCCACCAAATTCCCAGAATCCCTGTTTTATGCGCCATTATCCAAACAACCAGGACACATTGAATTTCTAATAACCCATAGAAATATTTTTCAACTCTGTCTGGAATTTCCATACCTGTGGGTAATTTTTATTATATTAAATTTTTTGATTGATTGATTAATGTTTTACGGTTTATCAACCTTTTGTAGGTTATTTAAAACCAGAAAATATTTATAGATTGTAAAATTTGTTTGGAGATAATAATGAGTTACTGATAAGTCCCCCAAATTAACCTATACCTGGAGTAGACGAGGTAGATTCATACCTTTCCAAAGGATATTTGTGCAGAAATGAATATCACGAACTCGGTTCTGTAATCTCCAAATCTCCACCGTTATCTATTACACCACCTGCACATCCAAGCTTACAGCATTGGGTATTCCCAAGCGGTCACCCATCTAGGTACTGACCAGGATCAACGTTTCTTAACTTTGGTGATCGTATCAGCGTATTTAACTTCTTATTTGACTATATACATGAAAAAATAGAACGACATCTGGAGATAATACCAAGACTTATTATCGGTAGGCACAATCTTATCAATCTAATATATTTGCGATATTTCAAATACGAAGTATTCAATATAATATCGTTTGAAGCAAAAAGAAGGTCGGATTAATGGATTTGTTTACGTTTCTGATACGAAACTGAGTAGATATTGTGAGACTACCCACCTCTGCAACTCGTTGCACAAAGATATAGACCCCACGTCGTAGAATTTCTGTGCGGCGGATCGAGCGAGAGGCAGGCTCACAGGCAAAAGAAAAACACAACTACAAACTTGGGTAGGACGAAAAGAGGAGGGAAGGCGTGTGACCTTTTTGTGGATGATAACTCTGGGCTGATTCTCGGCTGGCGAAAAAATATATATATCTTAACTAACAATCTCCGGCTGCTAATGGGTCGCTCTTCGATGTTACGTGCTCCGGCCTAAATCAACTTTCCTCGAACCTAAACTAAGTCTAACTAACTCCCGTGACCCAAAGCGCCCCCGTATATATGCAGAATCCTCTTTCATCATTTCCGGACAAGGGACACCCACGAGTAAACCCATAACTTTTTCATGACCATTTCTCTCTTTGAAGAAAGTGGACATAAAAATATTTCTTAGCCTAGCTGACTCCGATTCAGGGACATTAAATTCAGACCCTTTTAAGTTTTGTCCAGAGTCGGTCTTTTTCCTATCTTCGTAATTTGACAAGTACTTAACACTCATCTATCATTTTGGTCATATGTCCAAAACATGTTTTTATCTAGATTCCTAATCTAGTCATTGGGTCTTGAAGTTTGATACCCAGGTCAAATCTAACTAATCTTCTCGCACATATGTGTGCGCGCGCACGCACACGCAGATGTGGGGGTGTATATATACACACACACAGATGTGCGGGCGCACACACACACACGCGTGCGCATATATCCAACTCATAGTGTCACAATATAAAGCTTTCCAAAAGGGAAGAGGATGTGGTTTCCTTAAAAAGGGAAATAGAACCTTGCACGCTGTGAGATTCTTCGCGGCCGAGCAGTAAAGCACTAAGATCAAACGGTAGTTTCTCCTGCGGAGGTGGAATCAGTTTCGATCCCAGCCGGGGGAAGCATTTTATTTACTATGATCCCACGGATGCACGATTGATTTAATATACACTGTTTAAGAAATAAAAATGGGCGTCGATTTCAAATATGATGTATCCACTATAACGATGTTTGAACTGATAAAAAGATAATATATGCAGATGAAATTGTGTTGAAAGCAGAGATAGAAATGGAATTACATGTCCTCTTACACAAGTTAGTAAAAGAAGCGAGATGGATGAATAATCATCGCTGGATAAAACGCAGCGTATATGGTTGTCATCAGATGCGAGCTATGAATTGAAGATATCAAAATCAAACAACTACAGAAGTGTAAATATTTGAGTCCTGTTTTATCAGAAGACAGAAAAAATGACACCGAAAGTTGGCTCCCTGTGCCGGGACAGGCAATTTTTCTCCCTGGAATCGATCCTCCAAATTTACAAATCAACCATCCGCCCTTGCATGGAGTATTGCTGCCATATATGGTCTGGAGCCCATTCTGTTTGCCTCGGGGTTCTTGATAAGATCAAGAGACGGGTATGCAATGTAATTGGCCCTGATCTGGCTTCTCGTCTACAGTCTCTGTCTCACAGACGCGCCGTCGCCTCTCTTTGTCTCTTTTACAAATACTTCCATGGTAATTGCTCCGATGAGCTGCTATCGCTGGTTCCTAGGCTCCATGAATTCAAGCGTCATACGAGGCTGGCATCCCGTTCCCACCCTTTCACTTTTGAAACTGTTAAGTGTAGACCTCTCTTTTACTCCAATAGCTTCATATCTCGCACCTCAGACCCTTCCCTATTCCTGTTTCCCTGACAACTATAATCTCCAACTATTCAAATGTAACGTCAATTGATATCTACAGTTGCATTGATCTATCTACTATCTTTCTCCACATCCTTTCCTCTATCACTCCTATCTGCTCTTCCTCCAAATCCTCTGTAACCCCTTGCGTGCTAGTGGCTTTCGGCCGTGGCTGGGGTGAAAAGCTTAAAAAAACAAAAAACAAAACAAAAAAACAAAGAAACTGATTGAATTAGAAAAAGGTGCCTTCCAAAATCAAAACAATGTATAAATAAGCAAGAACATTTCGCTAGAAACAAAAAGACGTGTGCTTGATTGCGAGGTAATATTAATCATCTTATATGGCAGTAAATAATGGATAATTTCGTCACAGATGAAAACTTGAGGTAGCAGACTTGAAAGATAGTGAGAATGGTCAGAAATTATGATTACTGGAACAAAATAATCGTACCGCAGAGAAAATTATTTGAAAAATCATAAGGAAGTCGTACCCAGTAAGGTTTAAATAAATAATTTAATTGAACTTTATTTTCCGTTACAATAAACCGGCGAGGAGTGTGAACCGGACGACATGTTTGCATATCGTTCGGCCCATCGCTCTTTTGTAAAGGAGTAGAGTTTTGTCCCCTTTTTTTCATTGTTTAGGATTGGGTTTCCGGTTTCTTCTAAAATTATTTAATTGGCTTTCACGTAGTCCCCCTCGCATCTTAGTGGCATTTTATGTAGTCCCCACGCGCATCTACACTTATATTTTTACGATATTCATCCCAGCTCGTATCTCCCCATCATAATATGATAACTGGGGTTAGGGGTATAGGCAGATGAAGTACTGTAAAGAGCGAAGGGGGAATTTTGAAAACTATTGCTTCCTCACCAAAGGCTTTAAAAGCATGCAGACTTTCTTTTTTTATCGACTGATTTTCTATTTTCACCTCCGAAATAAGACACGACTTCTTTGGGTTTTTTTTCTCTAAATTTAGAATTTGCACAACGTTTCCTATTTCGTAATCCAATTCTTTCAGCGATTTTCAAAGTTTATATTACACATTCCTTTTTTGCGAAGACAATTGCTGCTAATATTTCATCATTGAAACAAGAAAGTTTTTTTGTAATACTTTTCTGAAACAAATGTAAAAGCAAAGAACATCCAATCTAAAACGCAATAATGTGTTAAATATCAGTACAGAATTAGTTATTTTATTATCAGGTGACATCATGATAACCAATTATAAATTTGTGTATCACTCAAGTATAAATTTGGTATCACTCAAGTATAAATTTGGTAATACGCAATAAGAGATTTGGTAATACTCAAGTATAAATTTAGTAAAACTCAAGTATAAATTTGGTAACACTCAAGTATAAATTTGGTAATATGAAATAAGAGATTTGGTAAAACTCAAGTATAAATTTGGTAATACTCAAGTATAAATTTGGTAACACTCAAGTATAAATTTGGTAATACGCCATAAGTAATTCGGTAATACTCAAGTATAAATTTGGTAACACTCAAGTATAAATTTAGTAATACACAATAAAAATGTGGTAATATTCAATAAAAAGTATAAAATTAGTAATACACAATTATAAATTTGATATTACTCAATTATGCATTTGATAATATTCAATTAGATATTTAATAAGGCTCAATTATAAATTTGTTGATACTCAATCATAAATTTGATAATACTCAATTATAAATTTGATATTACTCTATTATACATTCCATATTACTCAGTTATACATTTGATAATACACAATTTATACATTTGATATTACTCTATTATACATTTAATAATACTCAATTATGAATTTGATAATCCTGAGTTATGAATCTGATCATACACAATTATAAATTTGGTAATACCCAATTAAATTTGATAATACTCGATTATACATTTGCTAATATTCAATTATATATTTGATAATATTAAATTATCAATTTGATAATACTCAATTATACATTTCACAATACTCAGTTATAAATTTGGTAATACTCACTTATAAATTTCTAAATACTCAATCACAAATCTCACAATCTGTTTCTTATGCTGTTATTTACACAACGCTTAGAGTTAGTCGATTCGGAATATAATGTGCATTATTCATGAATGAAATAAAACTCAATACACATGTTTCAATCTATTAACATATTGTACTTATTCGTAAATAAAAACATTATATTTGCTACTACAACTGTTCAGACCTACGGCCACATCACGTTGAAACAATAATAAATCTTGGTATTGTCCACGTCTCCCTTAGGATAAAATCGCTTCCTATTTTTATGTATTTACATTCTTGTGCAAATTAATTGAAACAACCGCTTTAATTTCCTTTCTTTCAGCATACTGTCAGTTTTAGAGCCACTGGAGTAACAATGTGTAATCGATTTCTAATTTTCTTCAGATTAGATAATTTGCAGTAACGTGCAGTAATATTAATCTATTTTCTGGATTTATGATAACATTTGTTTCTCTTTGAAAAAATATTGCGTCATCCGTCAATGCATCAGATTTTCATCACGCCCACACACTATTGTCTCGACTGTCGATTAGTTATCATACTACCATTGTCTACGATGGACGTTACACGAAGGTGCGTACGAAAATCGTAACGCTGCACGAACACAATGGCAAGCCTTACCAGTGATCAAATCAAAGTACTATAGACTGGCCAGGAAACTCTCCTGATTTAAATCCTATCGAGAATCTGTGGTCAATCTTCAAGAAACGACATCATAGTATATACATAGGGAGTACTAACATGTGTACTGGGTTAGGTTCAATTGGGAAAATACGAAAAAAAGTAAATAATAACGGAATTATTTGTTTTGTTTCAATTAATTTGCACAATGGTGTAGTCAAATCAAAAGTTCATATGATCACCAACGATTAGCAACGTTGACCCAGTTCAATACCTAGATTGGAGACCGCTTGGGAATACCAGGTGCTGCAAGGTTAGACGTGCTGGTGGTGTAATGGATAATGGATCGGAATTGTTAATCAAAGAACCGAGTTCTAATTCCCGTTGAGTTCGTTATATTCAATTACGCGCAATTAACCTTGGGAAAGGTATTAATCCGCCTATTCTTCCTTCTCCAGCTATTGGTTAATTTTTAAGTCTTTTAACACTAAACAAAAACAAAATTCTTACAATCTAAAATATTTTCTGGCTTTAGATATCCTGTAAATTGCTGATTAATCGAACCAATCATAAAAAGGTCCACTGTTAAACGAAAACTTGTATTTTTTTGAAAGAATATTAAATTCTAAATGAAAAGCTTTGTGATGCTTCTGCAAAAATATTTTCCCTTTTTTAAATGATTTTTCGAGAAGTGTTCTCGGAGAGTGTTCCCGGGAAGTGTTATCGGCGATTGTTCCCGGGAAGTGTTCTCGGAGAGTATTCCCGGGAAGTGTTTTCGGGAAGTGTTCTCGTGATCTCAGGAAAGGGGGCAAAAGGAACTGCTCCACATGCAAATTACAAACTGGAAATAACACAATTAAACACGTACAATAATTCAAAGATGTGGGAAGTGCTTAAACAGCGGATGGAATTCAAAACCGCATTAGAATAGAGAAATATGACTTTCAGAAGCTAAGCAAAGTATTAAGAAAATGAAAATTTTCGTTAGAAACAAAGAAAAAGATATCTAAATATTGCTTAATATCATTCCTTGTATATGGAAGCGAATGTTGGAGAATCTCCTCGCATACGAAATGAGTCTTGAAGCAACAGAAATAAGGTCCTACAGAAGGATGCTGAGAATAACATAGAACAAAAATATGAGCAATGGCGAAGTTTTAAAGAAAATGGAAACAAAAAGGACACTTATATTTACCATCAGAAAGAGAGAGTTGAAATTTCTAGGTTACATTAATGAAGAAAAGGGGCTTGTAATATTTGATGCTCACCGAAGTGGAAGCAAGGGGGACATATGTAGACAATGCATACCTTCCCTATGAAGCTTGAATGAATGGATGGCATGACAGGTATTAGGATATGTAACAAAAACAAAGCTTATTAAGAGATACATAAGACAGGAAGTTATGGAGAACCATGATCGTCAAGGTTCTGAAGGAACACGGCACATATAAGTAGGAGTATGCTGGAAGAATATTTTATGCTATTTTAAAAAATCTATCCTGATATTCTCCTTCTTCTGAAGAATGGCGAATTTTTCTGGCTAAATTGGGACAATATCCGCATAGAACGTGATTCTCCGTTTGCCCAGAGTTATCAATCTTATTAGCAATGACCCAACGGGAAAAGAAGTCTTACCTGTTTCTTTCTTAAAACCTTGAATTCGTCCTCGTGATCTGATTCAGTTGAGGCTTTAGGTTATTAAACCGCTTGACTTGTAAAGACACGGAAAAGAACAGTCGGAAAGATTACATTAAATCGATTACTTGATCAGCTGCTAAGAAACATAATTTTTCTTTCCAGAATCTATCTTAGATATATATAAAGCTACCGTTGACCCTTGCTTAGCATATTACTGCCACATATGGTCAGGTGTTCCTGCTATATTTGTGGAGATTTTTGATCAAATCCAAAAAAAGAATCAGCGATATTATTGATCCTGGTCTGACGTCTCGGCTTCAGTCATTTTCTCATCGCCGTCATGTAGCTTCCCTGTGAGTTTTCTATGAATATTTTCATGGTAATTTTCGGATGAACTCTCCGCTATGGTATCTAGACTTTATGATTTTAAGTGCAGTACTACAAGTTCTCCACTTAAACAGGTATTGAACTCACAGCTCTTTGGGTCCTGTCACTGGATCTAACCAACGCCTTTATCCACTGTGCCATGTGTCCTTAAGGTCCTTCCGTTTATTTTTTTAAAAATGTCACTTCCACCACGAAATTTCTAAAATACAGTTACATTCCATCATCATCGTCGGACTCTCCCTGAACTACCACCAAATAGGATGAACGGAAGTCCTCTCGGGGAAGCACAGTACCTTGAAAGACTATTGGACCTCAAACTCACACCTGACCTCAAGTGGAAATCGCACATACGATCCATTACTAAGGATGCGAGTAAAATGATCGGATTCCTGTACCGCTGACTACTCTTGCTATCCTCTAACTAGAGTTAGATCAAACAAAAAATGGATTATTGTTTTCATATTTTGATTTGAGCTAACCAGACCTCACTCTCCAGTTTTGAGGGACTCCAATAGACTCCCTGAATCCTCGTGAGTGAGGAATTATTCTATATGCTCCAAACACTCTGTCTACCAGAAACTAAGTTCAAGTCAGCATATTTGTAGTATATACAGATGGGCTCTGTACCTGATCAGGTGTCTGCGACAGGATTGATTAGCCACCCTATTAGACTGGCAAGCATTTTTTTTGTAGCGTTAGCCGTTTCCCTACAAGAAAACATTTGTCATTTATTGACCGAACAGCTAGTATTGCTTTCGGTTGATTTTTATAAAATCTTTCTTTTAAATCAATTTTAAAGGAATATATATATATATATATATATATATATATATATATATATATATATATATATATATATATATATATATATGGAAGGTTTCCTTCCGAACCTTTTATTTGAAGAAGTGTGGAATATCATTGTATAGATTATGTCATTATTTTCTCTTGGAGTAACATGTTCTATTGATTTTAGTTGTTGCTACTGCTGCTAGTTCTCAAGCGTTGTGCTTTCTGTTATTTTCATTTCTTTTTTTTCTTTGGGGATACCGAGAACATTAAGTAACAGACCTTGTGATGAACAAGGAAGTCTTAATTAAAATGACAAGAAAAAGACAGTCACACTTTCAAGCAGAAAGGGAATGATATTTCAAGGGTACATAACGAGGAAAGAATACTTGGAAAATTTTACAAACACAGGGCATATCGGAGGCAAGGAATCACTTCCCCAAATTACCATTTCCTCTTACCTTTTTTTTCTATGCTGTTTCAGGCCGCTCCTAGTGCTCCGATAACAACTGGCACGATTGTCACTTTTGTATTCGACAACTTCCTCAAACCGAGCAAGGTTCAGGGACATATATTTTATTTCTTTTCAGCTCGATTTTGTGACCTATTTTTATGGTTACTAAAGAACATGAGATTCTAATATTGACTCTAATTATCTTTATCATTGGAATAGTAAAAAAAAGAGCCCAATTTTCAATTAAAACTCTCAATCTGCGTTTTAACATATAGTATTTTCCTGAAAGAAAGAACACAATTGAAAAACTAAATCTTTCTTTCTATTTTTTAATTTAGATAATACCAGATATTTTACAGCATAGAATTTACATATGTTTCCTTATGAAAGCAAGACGTATAAAAATTGTAATAGCCCCATTATATAAAAACAAACAAAACAAAAGAAACAAAAACTAAGTCACTGATTTTGAATTTGCAATCGAGTGAAAGATCGCTTTATGATTCTATGCACGTAAATTACATATTTGTGTATGCCTCAAATAGTTTTATTTTTAAAGGGATAAATTGCTGTACACACTTTCGTATGAGCGTACGGTACAAAGAACAGGAGGCAACGAGTTAGACTCATTGTTCTGAATATTTATTTTACAATGATAGGCTTCGTTCGAGCTTGAGAAAAAGTAAAGATATATTTTAAAGGAACAGAAACAAAACGGAAACGAAAAAAAAAAAACAGAACGAAGATAAATTCGTTATGCTGTTCTGATTTTAACAAATATACATATATATTCAAAAGATCTTCGATAACTGAATTAAATAGGAATTCATATCTTTATCGCCGTCACTATTCTTAAGTTCGCTTTGTAGATCTGTTTATAAGAACTGTACAGAATGTTTCTTTTTGTTTGGATAGCCAGCCTTCTCGTAGAAAATTACAAACAATACTAAGATCAATTTCTTTCGAAAGATTGATACGAACGTGATAAGAGTTTTGTTTAACTTAAAAATCATGTTTGCAGAAAACAGAAAAAATAAATGTGATTCGACACAGAAAAGAGCCTATGTGAATATATATGCATATATTTATTTATTTATCATAGTTTGGCATAAGACCTCTAATTGGGAGTCAAACATACTCCTAGCGTGCAAGACGTAATTTTAATGGAAGCGGTTCGGGAGATTACTAATAATATGAATGATTACGAAGGATCCTTCGGTAGATTTACCGGAAATTCTGAGATTAGGAAATAATTATTATTAC
>OZ038486.1:68854208-68889208 GCA_964036315.1 Acanthosepion esculentum
TACTATAGTTGTATCTGTGATTACAAAATCTCTGCTACAACGAGCATTACGAAAGTGCCAATGAGTATTCGTTGAGATTACAAAAGTGGCAATGAGTGTTTGTTGACATCACAAAAATATGCATCTACCAATGTCATTCTGTTCATATCTATCTATCTATCTATCTATCTATCTATCTATCTATCTATAAGTCAACACGCGGTTCAGCGTTCCAAGTGATTTCTTTGTCGCCTATCAAATTTACTTCAGCCAATACAAGGCGTTACTGAAAGATTGTTGTAAAAGCGTAAGTTTGAGGAAGTAGGAATTAAAAAAATGCATATTATGAGCATACGAAAGGAAAAGGGTGATGTTCTGCTGTGAAGATGGCATGGCGAGAACTAGCTGCGAAAATCTGAGCTAGATAGGCATCAGGTAATCGTTTTTGAAATCTGTCAGGCTTCATCAGTGAGTGTAGAGCATCTCCAGAAATGGCGTCAATGCCCCGTTTTTGGCTTGATGTGACTTTTGTAAAGATAGAATATGGCAGTAGGGGTTAGATATTTTCTGTAGTGTTAAAAGTAACCGATATCCCTGTCTGTATATTTTGCGATAGCATGAATATACGAGTTCCATTAGAGGTCTAGAGTGAGCTTCGGACTTGTCTTGGCCGGTAGCCTCTTTGAAAGTATGTCTGGCCATCAAAGCTGGAGCAAATTTAGGGGCTGCGCGGTGATAATAGAAAGTTACTTACTTTATTTCGTATGTATAATACGATAAAAACTGGTCTTTCCTCCACTGAACTACGAGAGATCAACAACCGGTTAATGATCAACCAGATATTTGAAAGAGCAGATGAATGTTTTTTTTACGGTTTATCAACCGCTTAGTAGGTTATTTAAAGTCAAAACATATTTCGGATTGTAATAATATTTATTTTATGGCGAGTGAATATTGCATTATTTTTTTAAGAATAAGAATAATTTTTTCAGGAGATCGATATATAAACATTTTCCAAAGATAATGAAATACAACAAAGGAAATTAAAATCGGATCTCCAGGTTCTCATGTCGAACCTCTAAAATCCGATACTCACAGGATATATTGAAGGCAAACGGGACAACCTACTTAGCGAGCTTGAGTAACTGAATAGCGGACCAAGGTTTCGGAGAAAGAGCAAAAAGACAAAATTTATTAAGCGCTACAAAGAACAGGAAATTGTGGAGAGCCATGATCGCCAGCATCCTGAAGGGACACGGGTCATAAAAGATGATTCCTTACAACACCCGCGCATCCTTGGAGGTGCAGGCCATTATTTTTATGAAAAGATGATATATAATGATATATTATTATTTCGGGTTACAATGTGTAATTTAGAAGTGAATTGCCTGACTGCCCAGAAAGTTGATTTAATTCTAGTGCTGAACCCTTATGCCGAACGAGCCACAATTTATGAAAGAACTGATAACAAAGAATTGGCACACATGATCCAAGGAAATCCCCTGACAGCATTTCTCATGACACGGTGTATGCATCCGCCCGGCAAAAAAAAAAAAGGTTTGAATTCAGACGATCCGTTCTAAGGGAATGTTAATTGATAATAGATATTTACGGCACATTCTGATCTGCAGTTCCTTGCCCTTAACTGTTACACTGTCCGCATATCTAAGCGTACAGCACCTGGGATTCCCAAGCGATCACCGGTCTATTGACTGTCCTGGCTCGACAGTTCTTTGATCGTACGAGAACCTGTGTTTCAGCGTGATGTGCCCGTAAGCCCCTGCCACTTAGGAGGACGGATATTACATTTCTTTACTCTTAGTAAGATTTGTCTTCTTTTTATTTCTCAAAAACCCTGTCCCGCCATCCATTTTGTCAAGCTCACTAAGTATGATATGCGTTTATTTCCTCTGTCCCAATTGCCCTCAATCTGTCGGGTGAATATCAGATTTTCCAAGGACTCTTTCCTCATTATGCGTGCTAGAAATTTCGGCCGTCTCCTCCTAATGTTATGTATAAGTTTCATTTTGTTTCCGTTTTCTCTAGAACTTCGTCATTGCTCACATATTCGGTCCGTGGTATCTTCAGAATTTTTCTGTAGAATCTCATTTCTCTTGTTTCCAGTCTCTACTTCATCTTTGAAGTTATTGCCCATCATTCACTGCCATATAGGAGGACACGTATCACATAAGAGTTCAGTATTGCTTTTTTGGTTTCTAACGAGATTTTCTCGTTTCTTAATATTTGCTTATCTTTTGGAAGGCATCTTTCGCTATCCCAATGAGCCGTCGGATGTCAGTATCACACTTTCCATCCTCTGTTAAAAAATCTTCCTAGATGTTTAAACTTTTGTACTTGCTTGATTTTGACAGAGGGGAACTCTCTGCCTCTGGGCAAAAAGGAAGTCGGACGAGGCTCCGCCGAAGGGCAGAGCCTCGTTCGGGGCGGTTGACCAACCCGATCCCGTTTAGACGGGTTCTACGGACAATTTTTGCCCGAGCCTACGGGCTCGGAAGCCCACATTAAACCGGCCTTGTGCCACATTTGACACTCGTGCGCGTGTTAATGAATATCGTGCGAGTCAGACACAGAGTCAGTGTGAGTCCATCAGAGACAGAGTCGCGTCAGACGATTACTGTAAGACATTGGAATAGTGATACTTCGAGACAACATAGTTCTCTCTAACCTAACCTGATTGTTATTACTAACACTTCTACTTCTTTTGTACATATTCTGTTTGTAATATATCTGTGTTATTCCATACCTGTGTTCGAGTTATTCTTCATTGGTTCTACCTTGGACCATCACCGTGGTACAAGGTGCCTGGACCATAACAGGTATTTACTCGGCCTCTCCACTAGCATCATTAATACTCCGACCCATACTCTATTAGTGGAATGATAAAGGTGCAGAAATAGGATTGGAATCCTCGTTACAGGGCCCCTTCTCACATCTAAAATGAGGAGAACAGTTTACTCCACTTCCGACCAAAAGATAAATATGGCTGATGCTAGCATCTCATTTCGCCTTCTCGGACTAATTTTTTTAGCTGAAATGAAGTGGAAAGCTGATATTGATAATCATCTGTCAACTATAGTCTGGATCATCGAGACAATGTGAACGATCCTTTCTTTAGCTGTATATAGCTTTAGCTACATACAGTTTTTGAATTCAGAGGTACTTTCTCCTGGACCGATGGCTTTCCAAGTTTATAGAACCCAGTCTGCCCTGCTATTTGTCCATAGGGGTGAGAAGGATTCATACCTTCCCTAAGGTATAAGCCCGTAAGTGTATGTAATGTATCCGACTGGAATTCAAACTCGACTCTCCGATTCCTCAAGCCGAGCCGCTATCCATTATTCCCCCGTACCTCCATTGCATTAAATCCATTGCTCGTCTGCAGCTAAGAAATGTGGTTCATTATGCCGTGCTAGACATATTTCGTTGCTAGAATCTCTTACACATTTATAATTGTACCATTCGCCTTGCTTTCAATATTTTTGACATCATTTGTCTGCAAAGTTATTGGTGTTGACCTGGCATCTCGGCTTCAGTACATTTCCCACCGCCGTAACCTAGCTTCCCTGTGTATTTTCTATGAATAGTTTCATCTTAATTGTCATGATGAACTTTGTGCTATGGTATG
The DNA here is from genome assembly GCA_964036315.1 of Acanthosepion esculentum. Taxonomy (NCBI): domain Eukaryota; kingdom Metazoa; phylum Mollusca; class Cephalopoda; order Sepiida; family Sepiidae; genus Acanthosepion; species Acanthosepion esculentum. Next base: position 68,857,834 of record OZ038486.1, read on the forward strand.
AAGACTTTATGAATTTAAGGGCAGTACTAGATTGCCGCCAAGATGTCGTCCTTTTACAGCTGAAATGACTAGATATAACCTCAAGTTCTAAGATAAGAGTTTTTTTTTTCCATTCAACTTCTCGCTTGCTGAACACTCTTTTGGCATCTTGCTTTGAGTAAAAGTTGATCTTCAAAAATTTAAATGCAATGTAAATAGTTATCTTCTATTTTCTTAATTCTTGATTCTGTTATTCTCATCTCTCTTCAATAGTAGCTTTTCTCATATTCTTCAACCCTCAGTAACTTCTTATATCCTAATGGGTTCATTGCCATTCTTTACGTGAAATGATTAAAAAAAAAATAAAAAAGCGAACCCTTGTAACAGGGATGTATAAAGTATATAACCTTAAAACATACATCTTTTCGCATTTGTATTAATTTTTCTCGTATCATTGTAAGCATTCCTTGTTCCAATGAGAGACATTTGAAGAGTCCTAGGTACATGGATCGTAAATGAAAATGAAGTAGACATCTTTAAAATAACAAGATGATATTTACTGATGTTATTATTAAGTGGATCGCGTGACCATAATTGAAACGCATATATAGGAACTCGCGTGACGTCTAGATTGATCGTTATTCTACTCTATCCTCTATACGGACTGATATTCTGTAATCTATTCACTATACTATTTCTCTATTCAGATCACTATTCGGTAGATACTTTTCGACCGAATATTATCGAGCAGGTTATATTAGTGCGAGTGATATTCGAAGGCGTCTGAAATCAGTATTGTTCGACGGTGTACTATAGTTGTATCTGCGATGACAAAGTCTCTACTACAACGAACAATACGAAAGTGGCAACGAGTATTCGTTGGCATTGGACGAGTGGCAACGAGTGTTCGTTGACATCACAAAAACTGGTAAAAGAAAAGAAGAATTGAATTCTTTTTTATATCATTTTATTCCCAAGCAAAGCGGGAATGCCACTAGTACAAAGTGAGTTACACGGAGTGAAAGTGAGAGACTTGAGGACGGGACAAAAGATTAGCCGGATTCAAGAAGATGGCGATTGACATTGCATTTCAATTTTAAGTTTCTAATAATCAGGGAAGCAAGTAAACGGAAGGTAATTTCACAGGCGGGATGTGCGAGGAAAAACATTGTTGTAGTAGTGGCACTTGCATTTAAATATTTCATCAGTGAACGGGTGGAACCTAGGTGCTAATCTAAGAGGTCACTTAAATTCATGCAGTTGCGTAATCAGGGTTAAAAAAAAGATGTTCGTCACAGCACTTGCCATGAAAATATTTGTAGAAAAGACAGAGAGAAAACCGCGTCACGTCGGTGAGAAAGTGACTGGCATCGAAATGCCAAGTCAGGATCGATTAAATTACAGATCTTTTGGATTTTGCCAAGAACCTCGAGATGAATAGCAGGAACACCAGAGCAGTTATGGTAGCAGTATTCAATGCACGGAAAATGGTATATTTAGAAATGTGCAAGATGGACTCTATACCTTGGCCCAACTTTCCTTGTAGTAAATGTAGTTATTGATTCGATATTGTAACTCCGCTTCAAGTCAGTTAAAAACGTGAGGCCAAGAATGCGTAGTATGTTGCGCTCTCCTGATGAAAGGCTGAAAAGTTTATCTATGGTGGTTAAATAAGGAACAGTTTTGTTCTCCAGGTAGGAAATAAACATCTCCAAATTCCATGATATTTTTATGTTATACTGAGTACATCCGCCATAAAAAAATCTCTTGGGATTACAAAATAGAATTAAATAAGTGCTGAATTTTGTTATGTTTAGTGACAAGCAGAAATTGTTGTTTTTTTTTGCTTTTTTTTAAGCTTATCACCCCAAGCAAGGCTGGAAGCCACTAGCACGCAAGGGTTTACAGAAAGTTTGGAGGAAGAGCAGATAGGAGTGGTAAAGGAGAGGATGTGGAGAAAGATAGTGGATCGATCAAGGCAAGGGGGTTACAGAAGATTTGGAGCGAGAACCGATAGGAATGAAAGGTGAAAGGATGTGGAGAAGGGAAGTGGATAGATCAAGGCAGCTGGAGATGCCGATTGACGTTACACTTAAATAGTTGGAGATTGTATTTGTCAGGGAAACAGGAATAAGGAAGGGAATTCCACAGGCGAGATGTGCGAGACATGAAGCTATTGGAGTAGAAGAGACGTCTACATCTAACAGTTTCAACGGTGAAGGGGTGGGAACGGGATGCCAGCCTAAAGAGAAAAAGTGATACCCGTAAAAGAATTAGGGAATTACAAGAACCACAATTTAAGAATTGTTTTTTTTCAAATTTTAAGAACCACAACAGTTTGAAATCAAAATTGACAAGTAAGACTCTCTCTTTCAATGTGATTGTATGTGATATGCTTCTTCATGATTGTGATGCCACTTCTAATCAGCTGCATCATTCTATAGTACTTGCTCAATAATACTCGCTCGAATAGTACCCAAACAATAGTGATCTGAATAGAGAAATAGTATAGTGAATAGAGTACAGAATAGCGGTCCGTATTGTAATAAAGGATAGAGTAGAATAACGATCAATCTAGACGCCACGCGAGTTCCTATATATGCGTTTCCTTTATGGTCACGCGATCCACTTAATAATAACATCAGTAAAAAATCATCTTGTTATTTTAAAGATGTCTACTTCATTTTCATTTACGTAAATACGTAATTTACCGTTCAGCCCCAGAATTTTCGTCTATCCCAATGAAAAGGTGTTCTCTCAATGAACGCCCTTAACATGAACGCCTAGTGGGAAAAGCTCACTCCAAACTTCGAGTGCAACTCGTACATACGTTCAATCGCCAAAGTTGGTGAAAAAAAAATTCGGTTACCTGTACCACTCCAGTAAGCAACTCACTTTTCCTGTTATGTGTTTCCTTTACAATAGCCAGATAATGACGAAAAATAGTTACAATGCTGGAGCTGCCTCGTTTTCACTTTTCAGTCTTGATAGAGTCCAAGTGTGTCTACGCTGCCTTGTGGTTGATGAATTGTTTTCCCACCTTACAATTCCATTCCCAGAGACGAAGCGCTGAAAGACGCTTGCTACTCCATTGCAATTTCATTAGAAAATGTTCAGGCGGGCTACATTCCCCCAACTGTACCAGTCATAGTTAAGATCCGTTACGCCGGTTACCATCCTCATCCAATTCGTATTCCATTAGGAAGTCGTAAATTCCATTTAGAATCTTCTTCTCAGGGCCTGTTGCTTCGTGGAACGCAATGGCATGATTATCAACTTTTCATTTTATACTCTCTTTAATTTTTATCAATTCATAGTTTAGGTGTTAGTACTGCCAAAACAGCTTTATAGGTGAATTTATTGTATGTTACAGAATGTCTTTATAATCAACTACTTAGGCTTAAATCATGTTATATATTTTCATTTTTTTTCTGCTATATTTTTTAAAAATGAACATTGTAGAAAATGTGTGTTTTAGAAATAGCGATTTGAATATATTAGGATGTTACATCGGAAATTAATTGGATGATTTGAATTTTAATAATCGGAGAGATACTGCTACAAAAAATGACTGTAACCGGAAAGACTTACGAAAAATATCCTGCGAGATCTGAAGGAAAGAATGCCACGTCTTTGCTTTCAGGGTCGGATTAAAAGTCCGTCTTGGTCTCTGAATCAGAAGAAAAGTCACTGAAAGTTTTTAATGTAAAGTACGTAATTCGTTATTTTTTCAGTAATGCAATATGTAATATATTTTACTAAAATATGTAATATTTTAATTCAATTAATATAAATTGTGTTTTGACGTGTTTTAGGAGATGAGAATAAATTACAATTTTTGTTTTTGCAATATTTTCCCTGCGTCACCTAAATAACACGTAGTAATACGAGTTCTTCTATGTGTTGTGACCCTCCAGGAATTGAGCGAACATGGCCCTCCACAACTTCCTATTTTTGTAGTCCTAGTAAGTATCGTATATTCGGCATTTCTCGCAATCCCTATTTGCCATCGATTTGCACAAGCTTGTTAAGTAGGTTACGCGCTATTTCCATCTCCTCCTCTTGCCTTTTAACATGTCCTATGAGTTTCAAATTCTGTGAGTGTCAGAGGTCAACTGTCTCTTTCTAATTCTATTCTTTCATTTTCCATAAAGAATCCTCGTCACTCACATATTCAGACCACAGTATTCTCAACATTCTTCTATAGAACCACATTAAAGTTGCTTCAAGTCTCTTCTTCGTCTGTGAGAGGATAGTCCTACATTCACTGTCATGGATTAGGAATGATAGCTAACAGTATCTAATTTAATTCTGTTGAAATAATTACAAGCAAATCTACCGATTAATAAAATATTAGTAATTTAATCCATGCAATTTATAGTAAAGCATTTTTCGAAGGAAGTAAATATTTTCGTAACGTAGATTGTATTAACATACTAATCATTTACGTTGTTACTTGTTATATATGAAGGGAATCCTGTTTTATATATAAGACTAGCAGCATGGCCCGGCGTTGCCCATGCTTGATTAAAAAATCGTACGACTCATCCAGCAATCGCTATCACTTAACTTAAAATATTTTTGCCCTTACTTGCCTTTAAAGGAGTGCCCTTCGCCGTGCTGATGTTGCTACATGCCTTACTTTTGGCCTATCTCACACTGCGATCTTTTCTAAGCTCTAAACTAAACATTAAATCTATTACGAATAAAGAACTAAACAAAATGAACACAAAACGATCATATTTTAAAAAAGGACTAGTAACTGGAAAAAAACGAATGAAAAAAAAAGGTTAACAATAAATATTTTTTCACACCCAACCCAGTTCTTAGGAATCAGAATCAACGTTGAGTTTAAGCAAGCGAATGAGCCAATTGGAGTAAAGTGCCATGCAGATTTAATTTTTTCCCACTTGTGACGAATGCAGCTATTGATTTTTTTGCATGCTAACATGCTAATTAACATTCGTGTCAGTCAGCTGTTGGCTCTCACGCTGGCCAATTGAATCTTCCTATTCCTGCCTATACATGAAAACTGCCGTAGAAGCATGAAAAAAATCGATTATTTCCAATATCGATGGGAGTTGGGAAATGCAAAGTCGGTCCTCGCCTTCTCACTAACTTGGAGCATGTGCATGTAAATTTTGGTGCAAATCCGTCGAAATTTGCGTCCGTGCATTCGTGTTACACACACACACACACACACACACACACACACACACACACGCACGCACGCACTTACGCACACACACATCTATCAATCTAACATCTTCTATTTTTATTAATGTTTAATCAGAATGAAGCATGTAGAAAAAGAAAAAGAAGATTTGGGCATTTATACTTTTGTGTTGCTTATTTTCATTGGTTAATCATGTTTCACGTGCATTCGACTTGTTAAACAAACATTAACATAATTTGTGGCGTTCCGAATTCAAGCACAGATGTCGCCTCCGTTCAAAGTTCCCAGAAATCAATGAAAATTAAACGATATAATAGTAAAAACAGTAGAATTTCCTCTTTTTTTTAACATCACATTCTCAGATGAAACTTTAATAAAAGTGAAACATGTTAGATTGATAAACGTTTCCTATTCGTTATTTCTCTTATCACACACGCACACACACGTGTGTGTCTGTGCGCACGCGCGTGTGTTTGTCTGCGAGTGTGCGTGTAGTTGTGTGCATATGTGTTTATATTTATTTTGCATGGTGTTGTCGTTCTTCTTTTACATTCATTCACGGTTGCCTCTTGAATAAATAATATTTAGTCTAGCACACACACACACACATACACACACACACACACACATATATATATATATATATATATATATATATATATATATGAAGATATGTATGTACGTATACACGCACAAAAGTGTTAAAATGTAGCATCATTTACATGACCTCTTCGTCAATATTTTAAATAAAAGTCCGCAAAGTTGATATGTGGGTATCATATCAAGTTATTCAAATTTCCTCCTTCGTTCGTCGAAGCTGAATTTATTGGTTCGACTTCGCCTTTTATTGGAAGAAGAATACAGTTTTGTTATTTGGCAGACCATCTGATAGCTACCTCGAGACAAATCTTGTGTGGAATGACGTAAATTGCTCTTTAAAAACATCACGAATATTCTCATATGAAAGGATGGTTTTTCCTATAGAATAATATTTTAATGTCTTCGTGCATTGGAGCCATTAGTTCTTCCTGAAGGAATCAGTTATTCTTTACTGACTATAAATGATGCGACTAGTACACGCAAATAGATACTACTCAATTCATTTTTTTCTCGGCTACTGGGCAAGTTCTTTCAGAGCTTATGAGGTTACTAAGCTAAACAATATATTTAACTTCGTGCTTATATTTTGTTAACATATTAAATCGCGTCAGTTTCTTCTATAGGTGAATTCGATATACGAAACCAGGACCAAAATTTAATGGTCAACAGTTCAAATAAATAATTGCTGCAGCAGATTAAGATACTTTCTTTTGTACTTTTAAGGCCCCAGGTTTAGTCACCCGCGTCGAATCTGTCCAAATGGACCAGGATACCTACGGGGACATATTATCATAAAGCCCTATCTTAACAATATAAAATATGCAGATGACACTGTCTTGACGGGTGAAACCATTGATTGGTTTATTTTTATTTCATATCAACCTGTATTTAATTATTAATCGTTATTTAAGGACGAAATCTAAATATTTTGTTCGTAATTTTTATGCTTCAACTGCAGAGATTTTGGAAATAATTTTATACTTTCAGGGATAAAGTTATTTTGTTTTTAAATATAGAATGTGTAGATCATAAATCTATCAAGTGAACGAAGAGAGAAAGTATGGTCACCAATAAGAGAAAAATGCCATGATACGAGTTATGCATTGAAGATGTTAACACCAATCAAACACATAAGTTTAAATAAAAAATAACAAAAATAATCTTAAAATCAGCTATTGCTGCGCTAAAACATAGATAAAACTATATGCCAGCAAAACAACATTATATTAAACATATATATTTCCAACAAAGACACGGTAATTGTTTTCTGAAAACAAATGCAACTGCAGAAAAATATGGTCTGTCCTTTAAACAGTCGATGTAAGACTGATAATACTGTATACCGAGCGAGCATACATTCAGGTAACTATTTATTTTGGTTACACTGAGAACTCTTGGAAATTTATTTTTTTCCACCATCGAATGACCTTAGGTAATATAAAATGTAAAAACAGCACTGCACTCTTTTGATAGTTCTGGCAATTAAACAATGATGGCAGCTCACCATAACAGTGAGATAAGAAGAGCTAAATCTTATAACGGGAAAGCAAATAAATGTTACTTATGTTATTTATGCCTTGTTGAAAAATTGGTGATTTTAAAATACTTAAATAACTCCTGGCTTATTAAACAAGAGAAATGTATTCATAGTTATATGTAGTCATAAAAATGAATAACTGATTAAATACGTTAATCCAGATAACTTTTTTATATAAATGACGGATTATTTTTTTGGTATATTACGGTTTGTTTTATATATATATATATATATATATATATATATATATATATATATATATATATATATATATATATATATATGTATATATATATGTATATATATATATATATATTAAATACCAAAAACAATTTACAAAATCAAAAATTTGCAATCTTAGTATAATATATATATATATATATATATATATATATATATATATATATATATATATGCAAACATTACGATATATATATACAAACATTACCATATATATATATTAATTTTAGTAACTTCACGGCTAGTGTATACTCAGCGTTTGAATATTGCGTTCTGCAAGGTATATATATATATATATGTATATATATATATATATATATATATATATATATATATATATATATATATATATGTGTGTGTGTATATTTATATATATATATACTCGTTCTGAAAGACATGATAATATATATATATATATATATATATATATATATATATATATATATACTCGACTCTCCCGTCAAATTCGACGTATGAGGATTAAGCAGACACCAACATTGGGTTTGATTATAGTGGTGAAGATTTTGGGCAGAGCCATCCACACTTTTGAAGGGTCGAATACAGAGACCTGATGCACAACGTGCCACAAGGTCCCCAAACGACCATTCTCAGGTTTTCAATTCAGAGTTATTCGTCTCCTGGAACAGTTGCCTTCCAAGGCTATAGAACCCAGTCTGTCCTGCTATTTAACCACAGCTGGGGAAAAAAGAAGAGGATTCATAACTTTCCCAAGGGTATTAGCACGTAAATGAATGTAATGTAAAATGTATATATGTATATATAACTTCCGGATGTCGTCAAAAGAACCTAAGATAATCAGTATGCGCTCCGTCTCCTGTTTAACCGTCAAAAACTCATGGATTTTCTTTCTTTTGAAATAAATAAATATAACTGTAAGTTCTATTATTATCGTTTCCTCTCCTTGAATTCTGTCCGGCTTCCCGTCGACTCCAACCTTTATAAATATAAATGCAACATTAATCACCATCATCTTTCTTTCTGAATATTGTTCTTTATTTTCCTTTCTCCTTGCTAACGTTTACTCATTTTTTATCATCCTCATTATTCCCTTTGTGTCTTAGTGGCTATATCGCCTTTTATTTGGGTGAAATCCTTAAAAGAAAATGTCCAATAATTAATGTTAAAAGTCATCCTCATCAACAATTGACAGTTTGTTTCTGTTCTGTATTTTAAAAGCCAAACCAATCATCAAATGCGTTCGGTCTTCTTGAATATGACTGTAATATCAGCACTAGCGTCCGGAACCCCTGATTATATTGTCGTCATCAATTACTACTTTCTGCTGTGGAAATTCACTAACGCCATTTTTAATTGGTGTTTAGAGAAAATAACCAAATCTGATTGCCCACTCTTATCCACACTGGTCTGATAGCAACCTGTTAAACTCTTTCCCATTTAAAACGAAGTGTTTAACAACGCAGAGAAAAAACAGCAATAGGAAATATATTTCGGTGTTAATATTTTAGAAAATTTACAGACTTTATGTGATGAGAATAGACAAAAGACAGTTGCTTTTAAAGTTAAATCGAAATGACATGGAACGACATTTAGATTTGAAGGATTGCACGAGGATTTGTTTTGGATTCATTTCAGAAAGTCTAAATTAATTTCCTGTCATCGAGCCATACTGATAATGAGAGGAAGAATTTCCTTTAATTCGAAACAAAAAAGCTGGGAAAATACATTGACAACTTTCGACTCGAAATAAGAATTGTAATGAAAAGATACCAGAATAAATATTAACAGCTTTTTTTAAGTCATTCAATATCTTTCTTCTTTAATCAAGAGAAACGTCAGTTTAAGGGGAAACGTACTAAGAATCATTATTTAATAATACAAATGCAAATACACATTCTTTTGCTAACACAGCCATGAACGTCTTCTAAATAGTTGCGTCTACACTATTTCACTCAAAAGTTTCGGTCAACCGATGGTAAGGTTTTCCAACACTTTCCAAAGATGCTGCACGGTGGGATCGCCTCCCCAGACCGAAGCCTCCCCAGAAGCCACATCCCTGACAAATCGATCATGATACTATTAGAACCACAGTCTCATGGTCGGAACACTAGCATTCTAACCAATTGGTTACATACCCATTTCTGAATGATGTTAATTAAAAGGAAAAGCATCTAATACTATTGTAACCAATAATGAACTTTTTTGGCAAACTTTCTATCTTGAAATTTACAGAGAATACCGATGGAATCATTAAATTAATCCCTAGTATTTCTGTAGCATATAATGCAGCAACTCTTTTACTAAATGATCATTTAATATAAGGTCCGAGACGTACTCAAGGTAGAGGGATAATGGATGAAGGTGTTGAATGACTGTAAAAGGTGGAAGTAAGAAGTGTTGATTATGAGGCTCTGAGGGAAAGATAATGGCTGACCCTAGATCTAAAGAGATTATAACGATCGAGGAAGCATGCAATCAGGAATCTGTTCCACAAATCAGTGGTTCTTGGAGAAATGCTAGCCGGGTGAAACTTCCTTCTTTTTTTATGGAATACAGAGGGAAAGGGGAGGTGTTGTCCCAGTGTATGTGGAACAGCATGTTTTTGCACAGGTGGAACAAATAAATGCAGAACATTTTGTTAGGGAAAATAGGAACAGAGGGAGAACTGCGACGTTTGGTCCGTTAGAAAAGGTTTTTAGAATGTAACATAAGGCCGGGAGATCATCCGTCGCTGCAAAGTGAGAATAGACAGTTTTAACTCTGATATGAGAAGCCGTACTTCCTTTTCCGTCTAATCTGTCTCCCCTTTAAAGACAGAGCTTAGTGAGCTAATATTCTTTAAATTATTTCTTAATTCTACTTGTCAGATCTAGACTTTCATGTGGACATCACATTAGACGCGTTCAGAACTATCTTAACCGTGGTCTCTATACAACAGCTTCCCAAAAGGATGGTTAAAATCGCTTCTTGCAAGTGAGACGTGTAGACCTCATCGAGGACACTCCTCGGAAACTGACGTTACATCATCACAAACAAAGAACTTTATTAAATAACATAAACCGCATCACTTGTGGACTTTTAAGAGTAGAAACAACTAAAATGGACAACACATATAACGTGTAGAGAGAATAATGACATAATCAAAATGCTGGTGTTCAACACACCCCAAAATGCCAAGGTAGGAAAATCTTCCTAATTTATATATATATATATATATATATATATATATATATATATATATATATATGTATGTATGTATGTGTGTGTGTGTGTGTGTGTGTGTGTGTGTGTGTGTGTGTGTGTGTGTGTATTTAAATCAGAAATTTGTTGGAAAAAAAATTAGGAAAATACATTTCTCACGCCCGTCACCAGTTAATACTCTTTCCAGTATAGACAGATTTTCCTACCTTGGCATTTTGGGGTGTGTGGAACACACACACACACACACACTCACACACACACACACACACACACATACAGACATATATATATGTGTGTGTGTGTGCGCGCGCGCGTGTGTGTGTGTGTGTGTGTGTGTGTGTGTGTGTGTGTGTGTGTGTGTGTGTGTGTAGTTCGGGCACAAGGGAAAAAAGTTCGTTCACCCTTTGGTGTTGACATCAATGTCCATTTTATATAATATGATATATATATATATATATACAAGTGAATATTTTGGAAATTTAGTGTAAACATATAGTAATTCGTCGAGCCTAGAATAATCCTTAACAGAATGCAGAAAGCACTGGACGGCTGTTTCGTCCTATTTGGGACTTATCAGCAGTGCGCATCCACTACCCTGAATCGAACCCGGACCGTTTCGATACAACGCAAACGTCATACCAACGATATATATATCAAAGTTGAAAGGTGGACGACTTTTTTCCTGGTGCCCGAACAACATGTGTTTAAGCGTGTTACTAGATCGGCAGCTAGGTCACACCCTTTTACTGTTGAATTAATTCAATGTTACCTCCACTTCTACACACACGCAAACACACACGCGCGCGCACACACACACATATATATATATATGTGTGTATTTATATCAGAACAATGTTGGAATTTTTTTTTTAGGAAAATAGATTTCTCACTCCCATTAGCAGTTAATTTTCTTTCCAGTATAGACAGATTTTCCTACCTTGGCATTTTGGGGTGTGTGAAACGCCAGCATTTTGATTATGTCATTATTCTCTTTGCACGTTATATGTGCTACCCACTTCTATTCGTTTCTCGCACTTCCCGCCTGTGGAACTCGCTGCCGTTTACTTGCTTCCGTTATAATCTTCATAAATATTAATCCAACGTCCATCGCTATCTTCTGTCTCCTTTTAACTGCGTTTAGCATTATTCCTTTCCTCAGTCCGTCCTATACCTAGTCTTTTCTCACACCTTCAGTCTCTGTAACCTCCTGCAACCTAGTGGCATTCCCGCCTTGCTTGGGTGGAAATCATTTTAAAAAATGTAGTAGGGAAAATAATGAGATAATAAAAATGGTAACGTTCCACACTTTTCCAAATAAAGGTTAGAACAAAAAAATCCATCAGTTATGGAAAGAGCTATAATAGCTATTGGACTTTAGAAACATTTTTCTGTAAATATGTATTAAGAGAAGATGTCAGTTTTTTATGCTAAATGCATTCGTCAGGCCATCTGCGTTGTGTCTTTGCTCGACTATTTATATATACAGGTCGGTGATGCATTGTCGGTTATATATTGTATTGCACAGCTGTTAGTCTAGTGTATTATTCCAACGGTTATTTTGGTGGGTGGTTACAGTTATGTTTCTAATTATTCTTGAGGCCAATGATTGTGGATCCAAATGCATTTTTTGGCTATTTATAGTGTTGTTAGTTAATTTTTAATTTATTATTTATTATTTTATTGTTGGTAGTTATTACTACGTTTTTTTGTGCTTCCCTGTACGTATGTGGTTTTTAATTTGTTAGTTTATTTACTTATTTATTTGTTTGATTTAATTTATTTTGCTTGTTTTTGTTGGTTTATTTTAGTTTACTTTATTTATTTTAGTTTTCAATTTCAAGTAACGTAACATAATAAACATTTATAACATAATAAATATATATATTCGTATCTGCATTTTGAAATGAGTTTTTATCGTTTATCGGCTGGGAAGGTAATAATAGCGATTTTTTTCCTCCAGACAGAGTTTACAGTTTTACATTCTATCTTTTATAATGAGTACTTTAACCAATAAATATAGCATAACTTATACTTTATCATTATATATGCATATATATATATATATATATATATATATATATATATATATATATATATATATATATATATATATATATATATAAGTGTCGCTGCCGACACTTGAGTTTGCGCAAATATTGCCAGTGAGCAAACACTGGGGATCCCATTATTGAATTAAGTAGACTACGTGACCATAGAGGAAGCACATATATGGGAGATAGCGGCTGTCTACTTGATCGCATTTCTATTCTATCCTCTATTATTATTCAAATCACTATTTCTAGTCTATCCTCTATACTATACGGACGCTATTCTCTATACTATTTCTCTATTTGGATCACTATTCGAACGAGTATTACCGAGTGAGTACCATTAGTGCGGGTGATATTCGAAGGCTCCTGACACCAGTATTGTTCAACGGGGTACTATAGTTCTATGTGCGATTACAAAGTACAACGAACGTGACAGAAGGAATTCCTTGTTATTGCAAAAGTGTCAAACGAATGTTCGTTAACATCACAATATATATATATATATATATATATATATATATATATATGATGGACTCTCCCGTCGAACTCGACGTATGAGGGTCAGGCAGATCAGTTCCCAGAAACTGAAAGCCCGACACCGACACATGAGATTTGATTATAGTGGTGAAGGCTTTGTGCAGGGCCATCCACACGTTTTGGAGGGACGAATACAGGCACCTGGTGCAGCGAATGCCACAAGCTACCCTCCGCATGTCTTGAATTCAGAGTTATCCTTCTCCTAGAAGAGTTGCCATCCAAGGCTATAGAACCCAGTCTGTCCTGCTATTTACCCATAGTTGGAGGAAGAAGAAGAGGATTCACACCTTTCCCAAGGGTATTAGCACGTAAGTGAATGTAATGGATTCGACCGGAATTCGGATTCCTCAATCCAAACCGTTATCCATTACTCCACCGTGCCTACTCTCTCTATATATATATACACACAAATACAAGTTTGGTGTAGAGGAAATAAACTTCCAGCAACCAAAAACACTATTTTTTAAAAGAGTGTTCAATACAGAATAGTGCAAATAATATTTATTTAAAAATTATAACATCACTACAAAAATAGTCATTTTGTTTCAACACTTTGGGTATCTTGTCAAGATATATATATATATATATATATATATATATATATATATATATACATATATATGTGTGTGTGTGTGTGTGTGTGTGTGTGTGTGTGTGTGTTACGAGACAAACATAACTGAAAATGAAACACTGATGTGCAAAATGTATTTGTGACTTCATAAAAGTTATTATTTCCTAGTTAACATTCTATATCTACAAGCAATATATCTGGGAAAACGTGAGGTTTATTTACCTATTGTTCAGCGCTATTGCCTATGTTTGAAGTTTCTGTGTTTTCTCGTAATCTTCACATTGTATCTTCCCGGAATTTCGGCTTAAAATCAGAATCTGAGACTCTAGTTCCTGTGAGTTCTGTGGACGATTACTTACTGCATCTGCACGTCCCTCTCGCTCTCTCTCTCTTACTCTCTCTCTCTCTCTCTCTCTCTCATACGCACGCTCGCGCACACACACACATACACTCACTCCTCTATACTAGTGCGTTCTGAAAAATGTGCGGCCCGATCTGCGATGCAAAAAAAGAAAATCAATATTTTCATGATCAAACATAAGAATATTGATTCTAAGAAGTGGGTCATATCATGAACTTTTCTATGCCACCTCGCAAAGTTGAGAGTAAATTGATATTCATCTCTGCCGAAATCTCTTTATACCCGTGTCTATCTTTTGGGGTTTTTTTTTTTCGATCAACTCAAAACACTTCCAGCCTAGATATCTTTCCGACCAATACTCTCTTCCATTTATTTCATATATTTTATATTGTTTTCTTTTGGTCTGGGATGACGTGTTTTACGTCATATGAATTCTTTCCAGGTTATTTACTGCCGTCTTCTATCGCTTTGATGAACAATATAAAGGGGGCATTAGTTTACACGTGATTCAGGAAAACCGCGGAGTTTTGCTAGGAAATAAAACAGACATGAGTTTGGTTTGCATAAGAGTCAAAATGGAGACATAGCTTAGGTTTTGAACGGAAGTCGTAAAGTGTGTCATGCATTTGGTTTGCATGAGAGTTACATAATGGTAGACATAGGTTTGGTTTGTATGAGAATCAAAAAGGTAGACATGTTTAATTTGGATGAGAATAAAAAAGGCAGTTTTTGCTTGCACGAGAATAAGAAAAAGGTAGGTATAGTTTTGCTTTTCACTAATGGAAAAGGGAGACGTGGGTAGGTACTGCACGAGAGACAAAAACGGGTAGACATACGCACAGTAAACATGTAGCCATATTTAGGAATAATTACCGTTCTGCACAGTGATGTATTGCTGATCCCAATCAAGAGAGCGAATATGGTTAGGAAAAGATATGTTGACTTTTGTATTTTTTTTAAGCAACGGACTGTGCAAATGAGGAAGAGTCAAAGAATGATTGGAAATTGAGAATTATTAATCATCTGGATCTTATAGCTGCAACAGCGCACCTGGCTCTGGAATAATTCCAATGACCTTCAGATAGATGATGACTCTTTTAATGATTCCGATTTTTATCTAATCAAATGTTATATGCTAATTAGAATGATAAAGCATATACAGCCACGCAATTCATTACCTGTTAACGTAGTAATCAGTTAGGCTGGAAATGCATAGAAGCCATAAAGCTGTAGACTGTTACTATATTGAGTGTCTTTTCAACATTATCGTGGAGAGCGTAATGACGATTTAAATTCAAACCAAGCTGATCGGATAACAGAGAGTATGTTATTATTATTACTATTATTATTATTATTATTATTATTATTATTATTATTATTATTATTATTATTATTATTATTATTATTTCTTTTGATTTTTGTCGTATTCACATTTCCCCCCGGGTCCCAACCAGAGACCTAAGGTCAGAAATAACATCTTATTTTCCACAGATTAATATTGTAAATAAAAAAAGCAAAAACTACTCATAGATCACATATATTTTCATTGATAAAACTCTTCCTCAGGTGAGAGCTGTACCTGTGAATACAATTTCCTGTATTTCTTTACGACATGGGCTACAAGGAATCCCTGCAATGTTTCTCTCGAAAACTTCGCTAATCAATCCGAAGGCTCCAACTTCATCTGGAAGTTTTGATGGTCTCATATGTCACATTTTGTTTAGATTTCCACTTCAAGAACTTGTATATTGATAGTTTTTTTTTTGAAGATCTTCAGAGATACATTACAATCTGCAGGGACTGACATGCCAATAAGAAAGTACATTCTATTTTTATGCTCTTTAATCCCGATGTCTTAGCAATTAGCTTTCATTGTTCTGTCTGTGTGTATTGTAGTGTCCCATAAAATTGTTACAGGTCCTATCTCTGTCTGGGTAGTATTCATACTAGTTTCTTATAGTTTCCTTCTTGTCAGAATTGCATATTTTCCATTGCAGATATTGTTCCACTCTGTCAAGCCAAATTTTTATTTTTAGTGGTCGTGAATAACGTACAGTCTGTTACAAGATGTTCAAGTGTTTCACAGAATCTGCATTTGGGGTTATCCCAATTTTTCAGTATGCCTACTTGGTAATTTCTAGTTAGCAAGCATTGGCCCTGTTTAGCAAGAAAGAAACCCTTTGGTTTCAGATTTTTAACTCTGCACTACATAACCACTGATGGGTACGGGGTTTGTCTGCATCAGCTTATTTGATACGAGCAGAGTATTGACCACCAACAGGTTTATCTTGTTATTGTTTCTGTATTCGGTGTATTGCACTTACTTTTGCTTCCCTTTTAGGTTCTTTGCTGCTGCAGTAGTTGTATTATGGTTTACTTGCATTTCTTCACACACTTGAAACTCTTTTTGGGCTTCCTTTATTACTGAATACAGTTTCTTACTTCTTTCATGTTCTTTGAAACGGATTATCCAGTCTTCTGTAGTCTCAAGTTATCTTTGAAGACCGTTTGTTTTAGTTTTCTAAGAGAAGTCTAGTCGAGGTAATCCACCTCCTTCGGATTTGAACACGTACATACGATCAACCTTGTGGTGATACATGCGATGGCAAATGAAAAGCGTTCTCGTTTTGGCATTCATTCGCTTAAATTCAGCTATTTTCCAGTTAAGGATTTTGGAACTTTATTGCACTTCAGTTACAACCAAGGTGTTTTAGCTGATATTCTGTTTTGTAAACTCAACTCGGTACTTTCTTCTTCATTTTGGTATGCTATATTCCATCTCCTCCGATAATTCTCAGACTTCTTCTTGTTCCAGTTCCATCATCTTTGTTACAAAATCGAGATCTATGGATTGTACTTCTGTATTTCTCCCTTTCTTGAATGCTATATTTGCACGATTATCTAATCCAAAATCCATACCTATGTCGTCACTGAAACATTTTAGAGTATTGATGATACCTTTCAACTTATTGCCGTCTTTGACAAAGAGTCCGATATCATCCATGTAGAATAGGTGATTAAATACTTTCTTGATAACTCTGTATCCATAATTATTACTGTTTAGTTCATGCGAAAGGGAGATTAAGAACAGACAAAATAGAAGTAGTAATAGTCTCGTTAAAAGATTGCTCATCGGATATTCAGGAAAATAGAAATGCCTTTGGGTATAATGTGGTTTTACACAGTCCCATATTTAACGAGGAGAATTTGTATATTTACAGAGCCTTAACGTTCGATGTGTGGCGTAATATCAAAGGATTAACGGTAATATAACCATGCTATGCTGAGATTTCGTTATTATTATTATTATTAGTAGTAGTAGTAGTAGTATTAGTAACAGTAGCAGCAGCAGTAGTAGTAGTAGTTGTAGTTGTATCATTATTATTATTATTATTATCTCTTCTTCAGAACGGTTTTTCTTTTTCAACCGGAGACCTTGCATTATAGGTGTTCTCAATTAAGTCGTACAACCTCAAATCGCTAATAACTACAGAGCCAAGTAGTACAGATTTCTGAAGCGATTGGATAATAGGCTTTATTCTGAATTGCTTCGTATATGTCTTATAATAATAATAATAATAATAATAATAATAATAATAATAATTATTATTATTATTATTATTATTATTTTTATTTCCTTTGATATCTGGCGTTTACACATTTCTTTCCGGGTCCCGCCCAGGGACCTAAGGTTAGAAATGGCATCATGACACTTTCCACTGCAAAAAAAAAAAAATAATTACATAGATAAAGCCCTTCGTAAAGTGTGGGCTGTACTTGTCAGAACAATTTTTTGTATCTCTTTGAGGCATGGACTTCCAGGGATCCCTTCAATCAGCCTACTGGAATCTTTTCCAACCAGTCCAAGGGCTCCAACTACAACAGGAATTGTTGATGTTCCCATGTGCCACATTTTTGAGATTTCGATTTATTATTATTATTATTATTATTATTATTATTATTATTATTATTATTCGTTGGCCAACGACAAAGACTCTAGCGACATAGAATGTTGTTTGTAAAAGGTAACCAATAAAGTTCTTTGGCTATTGTCCTGCTTTATGGCCGCCTTCAGGGTCACATCATCTAACATCTGTGACAGGTGACTGCGGCGTTCATTACAAAAGGACATCTCGCCTAACCTGAACTTCTGGAACCAATACCTGACTATCCGCTCGCTAACAGCATTATTCACAAAGGCTTTACATATTCGGTGGCTTGATGCGGCTGAGGTCAAGCTGACCTTAAAGTCATGAATTCAACAACCTCGAACGAGCTGCTTCTACACCGCCACAATTTTCATGCCAAACGGGTTAAAAACGAGAAGATTCATTGTGTCAATGATTAATTTTCAGCTTGCTTTCACCTTTATTATATGCAATATAATAAACATGCAATTTTAGCAATTTTACATTATAAACATAAAGGTGCAAAGAAATAACTCAAATGTTACATACGCGTTTCTTTTATGACTCATCAATCAACTCAATCATTTGTGCATTAGTTAAAGAAAAAACATTTGTTTTTTCATTATACGAATAATTCTTTTTTTGAGAGTGAATTAATAATTTTTTTAGGATAGCAATGTTTTTTTATTACAAGCAACAAACATCAACCAACTAGATTCTGCTTTGCAGCAACGAGTAGAGTTGGTTGATTGTTTTTGTTTAGTGGCTTACCAACCCCTATGGGTTATTTGATGCCGAAACTGTAAATATACAATTTCAAACTGTGTAATTAATTCAAGAGAATTATCTTACTTCATGATTAAATTAGAATTACTTTGATGCATTTATTTTACATATAATCTTAGAAAACCAAACAAGGAATGAAAATACATCTTTATACTAAACATATAAAACAATACATTTTTATAGTAAAAATACCAAAATTACATTTTAATAAAAAATACCAAACAAATACATTTTTATACTAAACATTTTTATACTAACATTTTTATACTAAAAATATCAAACTATACATTTTAATAAAAATACTTCACAATACATTTTTAATACACTCATTTTTTTGGTATTTTTATTAAAATGTAATTCTGGTATTTTTACTATAAAAATGTATTGTTTGATATTTTTAGTATAAAAATGTATTGTTCAGTATATTTATTAAAATGTAATTCTGGTATTTTTACTATAAAAATGTATTGTTTGGTATTTTTTAATTAAATTTATTGCTCGTATTTTTACTATAAAAATGTATGTTTTACTTTCCTAGTGTTTTTATTTCAGTTTAGATGTTCACTGTTTGTCCATAGCTGGGATCCTAAAAGAGTCTACCAGCCCGTGTAACGATGAATATGGGGACAACAACAATTAAGAGGTGGTTCCACGCTCCTCAAAACCTCCAATCTCCCGATCAGAGTTCTTGTTGCCGGATATATTTTATCGTCATATCCAAGACGAGTTACATTCGTAAACTTAATATTTCTAAAAGTATCAAATTAGATTTAAAGCCCTCCATGTACAATGCTTATGTTCATTCTTTTCAATAAGTTTTGTTTACTCTTTTTGCTTATTTTCCATTCGAGAATGAATATACATGCCGTCATATACTTCCGTCATAGAAATATCTTTGGCTTGGTCACCCAGCTTTATTTGCAGGTAAATACTCCAGAAATTATTCTGATTTCTACTTTTATCAGAAAATGAAAGAGTCCAATCAGTACCATAGGTAGAATATATGCCGCCTAGGGCAGTCCTTGAACTTGCCAACTCCGGCTCCCACAAAAGTACATATTGTAAAGTGACTCTTAAATTTATGAAACTGGTTTGTGTACCCTTATAATATTACTTTCACATACTCAAATATTGTAGGCTTTAAAGACCTAGCAAACATACTTAACCTTTATAAATAACAGTTAAAAGCAAAAACGACATATAGGAAAAGGTGTCAAAAATTAGGAGCATCTTTATTTCTGAAATGAAAATTACAACTTTTTACAAAGGAACTTTTCTTGCTTTTTTTATTGGCAAATTCTTCAATGAGAATGTCAGAAACTATTTCTTCTGTCAATGGTCACCCTATAGTCAGTAGTTATGCCAAGATATAATCCATAGTTTAAGTTACTCGTAAGGAGAAGGGTATTTTAACTGTGATTACGCTCACGGTATTAAAACCGTTTTTATTTCAATACAGCCTATAGAGTGCCATCTCTATAAAAGTGACGTCCAGGACGGATAGCCTCCTCTAGCCATGCCACTGATCATAATAGATAACAGATCCTGGAGTTATCAATTACTCACTTAGACTCGAATCGGCGATGAGTGATGAACATTTAGATCATCAATTGATGATAACCGTTGATCTCTAATTAAATATCAATTGATGATTGCTTTGATTGTTAAATCTCATAGGGAATGCAAAAGATATCACAACAGATACTTTAGTTATGCATAAAACCGTTCCTAAGATATTCATTCAACTAAAAGCAAGATTTATTATTTCATGGAAATTATGAGATAGAACTACCCGCCTGGCGGTCTATCATATAAAGAAGCCATGATTAGTCATGACAGCCACTAACTTTTGTTTTGTTTTGTTTTTACTTTCAACTTACATTGTCTGTCACCTGCGGCCAAAAATGTCATTTAAGAGACTCATAATTCAAATTCTGATTTCGAAACCTGTGCCCAAGCTGTATTATTTTTCTTACATAAACTGTATATTGGCTTATAAAGCATACAGCAATAACAGATTTGTAGAATTATGGGTACCAGTAGAAATAACGTCTGTTAATTTTTGACAGTGTATATATTTACGTCAGTTTCTCTATTTATTCGTCCTGTCCTGAACGGGAGGCAATGGTTATTGAATTCGGTTCTTACTAGATGCCATTTATAATATTCGATATTACAAGGTAACCAAAAAACGTTCAGTCCGTTTTTTTCATTAGTCATTGAATGAAGTTGAAATATATACGAAATATGTGTAGCAATTGTTTTCAAATTCGGACAGCCGGAATTAGGAACATCAGACGTTATAAAAACATGCGCACCGTGCCCGGCCATCAGTTATAAGCCGGACAGCTGTGAGAATGTTCGAAGTGTCTAGAGATCTCGTTCGGGGCTGTTTGATTTACGACTTCAAAGTGGGCTTATCAGCAGCTGCATCAAGTCGCCGCATATGTCAAGCGTTTGGGGATAGTACTGTGGATGAACGTACTGCAAGGCGTTGGTTTCAAAAATTCAAGTCCATGGTGAGCCTCGCAGTGGACGACCACAGGTCTTGAATGATGGAGTCCTGAAGGCGACCATTGAAAAGGACAGTAGTCTAACGTGTGGTGAACTTGCAAGACATTTCAACGTTTCCGATGAAACAGACATCACCTGCACCGCCTAGGTAAGACGTACAAACTGAGCAAGTGGGTTCCGCAAACGCTGTTGGAGGTCCACAAGGGACAACGAGTGGCAGCCTGCGTATCGCTGCTTTCTCACCACCGTACTTCATCTTTATTCAATCGAGTGCTTACCAGTGATGAAAAGTGACTTCTGTGCGAAACTCCCAAGCGTTCCAGACATTGGTTGTCTCCTCAGGATGCTGTCCCTCACACCGCAAGACCGCCTTATCACCTACGCAAGATTATGCTTTGTGTCTGGTGGACAGGTCGTCAAGTGGTTCATTATGAACTGCTACCAACGGGCCAAACAGTCACTGGAGACCTAGACTCGCAGCAATTGAAATGTGTGCAACAGGCATGCGACAGAAGGAGCCAACACTGGTGAATCGCAAAGATGTGCTTTTCCTCCATGACAACGCCAGGCCGCATGTCACGCAAGTGGTTAGGGATACCATACAGCAACTTGGGTGGGAGACTTTGTGCCATCCACCTTATTCACCTGACCTTGCGCCATCAGATTACCACCTCTACCACTCCCTGGATAATAATCTTAGTGGGAAATCCTTCACCAATGAAGCAGACTTGCGCAAAGCCCTCACGGACTTATTTGCATCAACCCCCCCCCCCGAGTTCTTCCACAAGGACATTGAACAGCTGGAGACACGTTGGCAGAAGGTGCTGGATGCCGATGGTGATTACTTTGAAGACTAAATATAAGTTACACATACTGTGAAGCGTTTTCTTTTTATCCTTTAAAAACGGACAGAACTTTTTGGGTTACCTTGTAGAACAGCCAACAGTAGTTGAAAAATGTAACCGATCCGTTTATTCCCATTAAATGGCAACTTATGCTTCATAACTTGGGCAGTCCGCAAGTCAGATCTTCTATATGCCGTGTCTTTTCCGAATGTCGGCGATCATGTCCCTATACAAATTCCTGTCCTTTCTAGCTCTTAATTAATTTTGTATTTTTCCTATCTCTCCTAAACAATGTTCTGACATCCATATACACAAGCTTGTTATGCACTGTTTTCCGCTGTAACTCTTGCCTTCAAATATGAACTGAAATTAGCGCAGGACGGGGTTTATTAAACTGGACTATGCGTACCCATGTGACTACGCGAGATACCCTTAAGTGGTACGCTAAGAAATAACTCAGCTTGCCGGCAGATTTGCATAATTTTAACATCAGAAAATTGCGAATATTTTGTTCTTTTCCCGGGAAACAAATAATTTCCTTTCTTTATTCAGCGACAGAAATAGATCCGTTGAGTCGGATTCAAACTCAGGTTGAAGCCGCTGGATTCACTTTCGCTCAAATGTTGCAGAATTCTGTAAAATGAAAGATTACCGTGAAAGCTGTGTTGGAGATTACGACAGTTGAAGAGACATCATAAATCAATGGAAAATATTGAAAGATAATGTTATAAAATGTGCGATTGATAGATTGTCGTCTAAATTACGCAAAAATTAAAGTAATGCAGATATATCATTTTAACCAAAACAAAATATTTACCAAAATTACGTAAAATATCTTGTAATACTAAAGATTAAACTTATTCAATAAAATCGCTATTGGCTACAACCACGGCTTCCAGATGGCTTCAAAATATTCTGCATCTTTTTTGGACGGTTTCCTTGTTTAAGTTGATGTATTTTGCCATAGTCTTTGCATTCAGTTCATCTTTGGGGTTACAAGGAGTTTGTTTGGATTCTTACTCAACTGCGCCGCACGCATAATAATCAACGGTGTTGCCACATGGCGAGTTAGGTGTATGGGGTGATGTCGTCGCAGAAATTGTCTGGGAGCCATGACTGTATTCTTCTAATTGAGTGGCAAGGTGCAGAGTCCTGTTGCAAGACATATGGTCTTCCACCAGGCATCCACTTGACCCAGGGCAGCACTACCTCCTCATGGCACTTGATATAGGCCTCCGTGCTGAGTGGGAAGCCCTGTGGGAAGATGGATGGAGGCATAACTTCGCCATCACTAGTGGTCACTCTAAACACTTTCGTAATCACCATTAGACTCATCCAATTCTTTCCAAATCCTCTGCATATTGTGACCCAAATACTCTGACATGTTCGTATTGGATTCTCCGGCGCGAATGCCAAGCAGTACATCAGGGCGTTTCCAAATTTCTGGCGTAGTGAATTTCGTCATGGTACTCTTTTTATTTTGTACATGGTGCCCAACTGACCTTACTATACTCTGCAGTCGACAAAATAAAAAGTATGATGCACGCATGAAATTAAAAGTATAAGATGGCGACAATCTACCATCGCACCCTGTATATTGACTTGAAGAATGCAAAAAAAATGATTTGAGAAAACCTTTATGGGTAATATCAAGGTTGGCCAGAAGTATATTTAAAGAAGCTAGTGTGGCAAATTTAAACAAACAAAAACAGGCAGAATTTTAAGAACATTGGATAAAGACATAACTTCCACTTATTACATAGGGAAGCCTGTATGTTGTCTGAAGCAGTATAAGAAAACTCTAAATTTTATGGATAAAGTTCAAACTACATAGAATGGGCCTGACGCCAGTTTCAGTTGTTCGGTTAGCAAATTGGTAAACGTATGAATCTTTCTCTACTTCGGCCGACTGCTTTTTACTGGTGATATTATAGTATGCATAATACAAATTGCACAACGACAACTCCGAAATCGTTCCGTCTGCCCAATTTCTCTCACAAGGCATGGGTCAATCCGTGGTCTGGTTCAAACTACTTAGGATGGGCCTGATTCCTGTTTTAGTTATTCGGTTCTACATAGCAAGTTGGTAAACGTATGAATCTTTCTATAATCCGACCGATTATTTTTTACTGGTAATATGATAGCATGTATAATACAAAATGGCACAGAGACGACTCCGAAATCGTTCCGTCTGCTCAATTTCCCTCATAAGGCATAGTCAACCCGTGGTTTTGTTTTCAGGCACTTTCCATTATAAGATTCAAATCCGGATATCCTGGTCGGAAAGCAAACGTTCTCACCAATCGACCACGTGCCCAAGCTCGAAATCACAAGTCATTGTGACTGAGGGTGCGAGTGTACTGGTTTTGTTCAATTTATTAATCACGCCAAATATTGCGTTTTCTCCCAGAAACTGTAACTAACGTCTGTTCAACATAGATACAGCATAAACCACAGTTGGGATCTGTGGATCTTAAACAAACACAACATGTACCTGAGCAGGCGTCGACAACAGGGATTGGCTAATCGCCCTAGTAGACAGTTATATTCGGATACGAGCGACCTCCACAGTAAAAATTAACCTAAAAGACAGTGAACCTGTACTTGTCCTTTTGAAATGGAGGCGCTAACCAGCAAACCTATTCTCCGATCAGCAATCAATAAAACTTTTTTTGGTATGTTACTTAGACGCCACTTTGGTCACGGCCATTGGCGTGCACCCAAAATAACCAAGATTGTTAAAATTGTACGTTTTCCTTATTTGAATCTAGGAAAATCCAATCACTGACTTTCAGCTGAAATGCTTTTCTAATCGATTTTCTAGCGGTGAGAAACAATTGGACATATCAGATTGATTCGGCTCCGTCAGTAACCCTGCGATTGATAGCTTCACAAGCGCAACATCTTTGCCCATCATTCAATCTTCCTACTCCATTGCGGTGGGACACGAAAGGCTTCCCAATTTGTTTGACTCACACATAATTGACGCTACCAACCTTGCGACTCAAACACTGTTTACCTAAAACGTATTTCGCCAGGGGATGACATTTTTTTTCTTACAAAGCCAGTTTGGTAAAAATCAAAACATCTCAAATGTTTGCCACTTGTTATCTATCTTTGTTATTTTGATCGATTTGAAAGATCGGTTAATTGGTAAGAAAGCACTCTATATCTATACACACACAGAGACACACACACACACACACGCACACACACACACACACACACACACACATATATATATATATATAAATATATATATATATATATATATATATATATATTAACCATTTCACTCCAAGCAAGGCGGAAATTCCACTAGTACGCATGAGGTTATAGCGGGTGAAATTGAAAGAGAAGACTGAGTACAGAGAGGATTTAGGAAAGGACAACTGATGAACGAGTTTCAAGAAGATGGCGATTGGTGTTGCATTTACATTTTTGTAGACTAGAACTGTTTTGCTTGGAATCCGCGGAGTACGTGGTATTGTTAAAATTATCGCTAACATTTTTTGCCGAGATTTACAAACTCTACGTTTCGTTCAATTTCGCAAACCAATCGATGAAATTTGAATAAGCTGATTTGTTTCGAAAAAATACTTTGACAAAAACCCTATTTCGCAGTTTAATAATTTATTTAATTTAGTTTAATAGGACTTTGTAGTGACTACTCCGATACACCACGCCCACAAAATACTTAATAATTATTGGCTAGAAAATAAGTACTATTTACTACAGGACGATTTAACCATCGCAGTAGGCACATCAAATTTTCTGCCATTGACTTTGCCAAACTTGGTTTAGTAAAAAATCAGTGATTGGTTGATTTTTGACCAATCGTATAATTCAAACATTCCTTTCGATATTTTCCCGCTCCTCTCTGGAGCCTACTCAAAAAGTATAAATACCACGAAAATAAAACAATAGAACAGTAGTAGAACAACTAAATCAATAGAGCTCAACTACGTACGTGTACCTACATTCTTCTACTCACACACACAGACACAAAACTACAATTGCACTATGCTGTGAACTGTCTGTCCAAAAGCCAAGTAACAAACTCAAAATTCTATTATCCTTTTGTACAAGCTTTTTCATACTTGAACTCAGTTATCATTTATCACTGAACTCTGAACATAAACAAGAAAGTTCTTTAATACATATTTTCAATCTTGCATCAGTACAACGGAAACTACTTCCTTTTTCTTAATTTTATTTCATCAAGCACGATTGTTGTACTCGTCTATTTTCAATACATTTTATTGTTGATTACTATATAACCTCTTGTTATTTCTTCCTTGTGTCTTTTTCAAATTTAAATGTGATGTGCTAACCAAAAACGCAACCTTCACCAAAGCCTTCTTAACAATTTTAAACCAAATCTAATTAGCACGCCACAACTTCATGTTAAAAAATATTTTTTTAAGAAAATTTCTTTTTTTCGTTTTGACAACGAGGAATAAACTGTTAGGATTACTAACCCTTGAGCATGCAACATACAACAATCATGCGTAAATATTTCCTTCTGGAGCCAAATTCCAACCTTTTGAAGGTTTTTGCCTTGTGATTATTTTAGTTATCGAAAACGCAGTGCGAATTGGAAATTGGATTTTTGTATATATAAAAAATTAAAAAGAAAAGATACGCACAAAACAATATTACATTTATATTAAATAAGTATTTATTCTTTTTATCATTAAATTGTTTTTAAAATAGTGGGAGTATTTTGTATATTAAATAATGAAAAATTTAATTTTTCTTCCAAAATGATGAAAATTTATTGTACTGAACTATGCACCCTAGTAAAATATCAACTGTACTTTGTATCCCATTACTTGCTTGTACCTATCGC
This sequence comes from Acanthosepion esculentum, assembly GCA_964036315.1. Classification (NCBI taxonomy): domain Eukaryota; kingdom Metazoa; phylum Mollusca; class Cephalopoda; order Sepiida; family Sepiidae; genus Acanthosepion; species Acanthosepion esculentum. Next base: position 68,884,971 of record OZ038486.1, read on the forward strand.
CAAAATTTGGTTTCAATCGGTCAGTGTATGCCTATTTTACATGGCGTGACGATGGACGGACTAACAAAAGTCAAAGAATTTTATATACAGATTATTGCTATTAGGGCAACGAGTAAGGGGACTCGAGTCGCTCAAGTGGGAAGTGCGAGAGAAGAAACTGTTATATATATATATATATATATATATATATATATATATATATATATATATATATATATATATATGGGGGTTAAAATTTCTGTTACATAGATTGTGTAAGGACTAGATGAGCAATGGACCCGAGCTTACTGGCTGATCATTATCCAGGATGGTTTTTTTTATCTTAATATGTAGATTGTGATAGTAATATTTTCGCAATGGGAATGTTTTAATTCCCGAACAGAGTCAGCATATTTTGGCCGTATTCATAATTAATATCATTAAGAGAGCTATCAACGTCCTTCACGCAACATACACGTAGAAAACAACATAAAACTTTCAACTGAAGAAAACGCTTAAAAATAATGGACGCCTTAACAATAAAAGAAAAAAACAAGGAACTGATTTTTAACAGTATTAATTATGAAAAGGAAGAAATAAGGTTTCCAAAATACCATCCACAGGATTTTTAATTTAGATTTGTCTCTCTCCAAGACTAGTTGCCGTTCAACGCTATATAGACCCAGTTTGTTATACTATTTAACCCATAAGTAGCGGGAGGCGAACAAACACTTTTCTAAAGGGTATCTGCATATAAGTGAAATCGACTGTAATTCGATCTAGGCTATACGAATTTTTATTCCCCGCCGCAATCATTACCCCACCTGCAAATTAAAATATATATATATATATGTGTGTGTGTGTGTGTGTGTGTGTGTGTGTGTGTGTGTGTGTGTATGTCTGTGTGCGTCTGTGTGTCTGTGTGGGTGCGTGTGTGTGTGTGTGTGTGTGTGTGGTCATCCAGAGACATACTCTTTCGCTGTATCAAAGCTCATCAGTCTGTCTAGACACGCGATTGCTTCAAGCTGGGAACAGAAAAAAGGTTACTCTGATATATTATTTTTGTGTGGTTCGATTTTTGGGGGAGGGCTATATAAGCAGTATTAAACAACAGTTACCGGCCTGAATGTCCGAGAAATTTTCATAGAAAAAATTCCCGGACATTCGCAGGACGAACATTTTTTATGAAAATTTCTCGGACATTCAGGCCCGTAAATGTTGTTTAATACTGTTTGTTATAAACCGAACATATATATATATATATATATATATATATATATATATATATATATATATATATATATATATATATATATATATATAAATATATATATATATATATATATATATATATATATATACATATATATATATATATACATATATATATATATATATACATATATATATATATATATACATATATATATATATATATATACATATATATATATATATATATACACATATATATATATATATATATATACATATATATATATATATATATATATATATATATATATATATATAATATTAGCAGTAATGATATTTATCTTTTCATTTCAAATATATAAGCATTATTGTGGTCTGTACGAAGATAAAAAAAATCTTCAAGGAGAAACGAAATACAGCAAAGTTAATTAATGTGAAAATAACGTTAAAAAGCGTTCACTAAGCTAAACGGACATCGAAATTTTATCAAAAATTAAGCAAACACTGGCAAGATAGAAACAATAAATATTGGCTTTGAAATGGTGAGAAAAAATGAGTTGAGAAAAGTTAAAAGGGTAATATACAGAGACGTGAATTATCAAACGAGACAAAGTAAATTGAAAAAAAACGCAGAATATTAAAAACATAGGGTAATGCTATTTGGTAATGGTGTCGTTAATATTAGCTCTTTTCTGATATAGAATCATACTGCATTCCTTGTCCAAACACCCTTTTGATATTGTCGCTTGAAATTCATACATTTTCCTCTCTATCCTTTTTCAGTAAAAAGTGATTTTTCAAGTTCACTATCTTTGATAATCCTGGGTATGATGATAAACAACACCCGGCAGCAATGCTCCTGATCTGGAGATTAGAGGTTTCAGGAAGTGTGGAACTGTCTCTTAATTGTTGTTGTTCACAGTTCCGCCTTGACACCGGGTGGTAGCACCTTTTAGGTATCAGCAATGAACCCCCAAACAAGAACAAAACACTATGAAAGTATAAAATTACTTATTATAGTAAAAATACCAGCAATATATTTTATATAAAAAAAAACTATTATATATAAAAAATTACCAACGATACCTATTTGAAGTAAAATTACCAACAATACCTAATTATAATAAAATTACAAATAATGACTATTTATAGATTAAATTCACAACAAAGCATATTTATAGTAAAATTACCAACAATACAATTTTAAAGCAAAATGCATTACATCTATAGTTGTAGGCATAAAATTGCATTCAAAATATATTTAGTTGAAGCCATAAAATTGAGTTCAATATATTTCGATTTCGGCATTAAATAACTCATAGATGTTGATAGGCGCTAAACAAAATCAGTCAGCCAACCAACTGCTATCGCTTTTACCATTATAATTTTCTTTTCTAAACTTTTGTTTGAAGTAGTGGACAAAGACTGTATTTTGATAATGACATTATTTTGCTATCCATTTTAGTTGTTGCTATTATTGAAAATCTTTAAGTGATTTTTTTTCCCATGATTATGTAGCTTTATTCGTTGAGGGATGTTTTTTCTCTAATCGCTAATTCTAATATGTTCGAAGTGATTTTGATGAAGACATGACTATCACTTTTAATTAAACACAGCGAAGATTTTATATTGGATGAACAGTTTATATGAAAACTGACTTCTAAACAGTAAATTTTAGTAATGAATTTAGAGCTACAAAAGATGGGCCTGGCGCCTGCGTTAGTGGTTGAGTCGTTTGAGTTTTGATCGGGATATTCAAAATGTTATTTGAAAATACAAAGAAACAATAAACATACTCCGTTTATTGGCTGAGTATATATGACCTATATATAATTTAGTATATACTAGTGTGCCGTGCCATTAAAAATGATTACACTTGTTAAAAGTTTTAATAGATGCAATTAAACATGTCTTGAAACAATGTACTGAGATTCAATAGAACGCAGATAAAGAATTCACAACTAATACTTGCTTATTGACATCGCCCCCCGTTACATCAGAAGGAGAATCCACTCGAAACATGAAAAGTTGAACCAGGAAACTGATTCTCGTCTTCCACTCCACGGCTTAACAAAGAGACTCGAGTCAAGACTCGGATTTCAGTCAAACCACTGAACAATAGAGCTCCTAGCCAGTGTCTGTCCCTGTGTTGCAGCCACTTTAACAATGTAGAACCCAAACTCTCTCTCAGTCCTAAAGAATCCCTCCCCATTGGCTCCAGTGATGCCTGGCCCTTCTGATCCTTCCTGACTCGCCCCTGAACAGCCGTTGGTCGTTGTAACGGAAACCTTCAGAAATGGGTATATTCTATCGATGATGACTCCAACTGCCAATTCGGGCAATTACAAACTATGGAGCCTCTTGTAGCGTGCCCAGATTTTGAAGACTCGTGCACACTTAACGACCTTAAAAGCTTAACACCCCAGGCAAGGCTCTGTGTGCAGCACTGGATGGGTGAGGTGTAGCGACTCAATAAAAAAGAAAGTAAAGATTTCTGCGAAGCAATAGAAGTTAGTGTAAATAATGTCAAAAACAGAAGGATAGATTACAAAACTATGTATGGAGGCTACAGAATGTCAATGGAGTTATATTATCAAGTAAAATAATAAATACATTATTCATATATATGAGATATTGGCTCATCAGTAAAATAGGTTTACTTTGCTTATATATTCATATTTACTTATAAATAACACACACACACATATATATATATATATATATATTTGAGTATGCAGCTTATATTTTATATCATAAATAAACAATTTATTCAAAAAATGAAATAGCAATGTTAATGTGATTAATGTCGAAATCACTTCGCGAACAGAACTTAATGAGACATTAACTTACTATCAATTCATTGAATAATAAGATACTTATTATCGAATTGTTGTCAGATGGAAGACACATTCCAAGTACTTTCGACAATTTCAAATTGTCATCTTCATGTCGCAATTTTTCCATACATCTTTCAGTCTACACATATTTCGTCTTAGTGTTTACCTATGCTAATTACCCATAGCTGGTGGGAGACGAGGAGGATT
>OZ038486.1:68896708-68901708 GCA_964036315.1 Acanthosepion esculentum
TACCCAAGGACGAAAATCGTGTTACATAGTGTAATGATTATACTGAAATGAGCGGATAGCTAGCTAGCTAGCTAGATAGATAGATAGATAATGAATACAGTGAATTTCCGCTCCCGTTTTCAGATTTATCGTCGAGATTTGTAAGAGCAGCGCACTTTTAAACAATTTCTTTTTATTTAACCCTCTTATCTCTTCAAATATATATATATATATATATATATATATATATATATATATATATATATGTATATATATGTGTGTGTGTGAATGTTTTGAAAGGAAATATGTTGATTGCATATATCAATGAACTCTTTCTAAATCCTCCGCACTGTCCTCAGACTGACACCCAAAGATTCTGGCGTAAATGCAAAGGAGTACAGTATGTCGTTTCCAAATCTTGCAGAGTGAATTGCGTCAAGGTGCTCTTTTTCTCACAAACGGTACCCAACTGACCCTGCTATACTGTGCGGTCGACACATTAAAAATCAAACAACACGCATGAGTGAAATTTAAAATAAAATATGGCGACAATTTATCCATCGCACCCAGTATGTAGATGAGAAATTATATTTAAAGTAATGTTTACTACATGGAAATATAAAAGATGCAGCATTACTTTGTATGAGCGAATATATACATCGGAATAAAATATATACATTGAGAGAAAATAACATTTTTCTATTTTCCTTTCTATTTTTTAGCAAATAATCAAGAGCATAGAATTTTTGAACCGTAGTTAAAAAAAAAATGTAGATCTCAATATTTGATCGAGTTTTATCAATTTCCAGTGTCGCCAATTCATATCGACTCTGCTGACATAAGTTACCTTGCATGCGAGCGCATTAAGGTTTCTTTGGGGGAAAGACTGTATATAGGCCAGTTGCACGAAATCAATATTGCCGTAAGATAAACCTTGGACAATATTTCAATATAATCGCCTCGACGGCTGTTTCGGGTAATTTTCGGTAAGTTTATCAATAAGCTATATGTAGGGGAAAAAAGTTGAATAAGGCCTGAAAACATTATTGACGAAGAACATTTCTTGGAAAAATATTGTGTGAACTATTATATTTGCCTATATATGACTCGCACAAAAAATCACGAAAATTTTCTCTTTATGTGCCGTGTTCACTCAGGATGTAGGCGATCATGGCTCTCCACAACATTCTCAAAACTTAATAAATGTTGTCTTTCTGTTGTTTCCCCATAACCCTGATTCCTATCCATTTACTCACGTATCTGTCTATATTTCTGAGATGAGGTAATGCTTTTTGGAGGTACTTTTCGAGACAAAAGGCCAAGTTAGTTTTGTCGGCGATACCGGATTTGCTATTGAGGCAGGAGTAAATAGTAGTGTCGTCTGCATAGATGCCAAACTTAGGAACTGATGGCATCGGGAAGGTCGTTAATGGAGATCAAGAACAGTGTTGGGCCCAGGATAGATCTTTGGGGAACATTCCGTTAAGCTAATATTATCCGCAACACTCAGTAACATAGACAATGATTTTTCTAAGACAGACACTTCTACCTAGCCTGACTTCGTAATAATATTATTTTGTCAAACGACATAATTTCTGTCAAAGGAATCATCATTATTTACACTATTTACATAAGGACTACTGTCTTCATTTTTCTTGTTACTATCACAATGTTTCGGCTGTTTTGTTCTCCAGCATTCATCAGGTGTTTATGTCGATCCGGTAACCTACAGGGACTACCGAATGGAAACCCTTATTTAAGCTAAGAGGTTTCCCGATTAGTTCTTAATTTTAGTACCGCCAATTATTGCTCACTCTGTTATCACTGAGTCCAAGTAACCCCCACCCTTGCCAAGGACTGAAGTCATAATTTGGTGATATAATAATTGTAAATCATTGTTGAAGTTTTTAAAATATTTCTTTCAAATTTAAAGTAACTACTAACCGTGACCTTAACAGCTAATAGAGCGGAAAAATATGTGAATCCTCGCTGTTATGATTTGAAGAGTAACAGTTGTGGGCAAAAAGAACCGTCCAAAACGCGATTTACAAATTGGAGATATTAAAATTAAACATGTAAAAAAAATTTAAATATCTAAAAAATGTTTTAGCAGAAGACGGAAAAGGCGATTGCGAAATCCGAAGTAGTGTTTGCATTTCGAAAGTTTCTTTCCAAAAGCTGAGCAAAGTATTAAGAGACATGAAAATTTCGTTGCAAGCAAAGAAATATGTACTGAAAAGTTGCGTAATATAATTCCTTCTATGTGATAGAGAAGGCTGGAGAATCTCCGCATAGAAGAAGAGACTTGAGACAAAGGAGCATTGGGATTTCAAAAGATGCTTTCCAGAAGCTAAGCAAAATATTCAGAAACAGGAAAATTTCGTTAGAAGCAAAGAAATGAGTACTAAACAGTTGCGTAATATCAGTTCACCTATATGGCAGCGACTGCTGGACAATCTCCACATAGAAGAAGAGACTTGATACAACAAAAATGTGTTTCTACAGATGGATGGTGGGAATACCATGGACTGAACATGTGAGAAAGTTCGAAGTTTAAAAGAGAACAGAAAAAAAAGTCAGCTTATACGTAACTTTTCAAATTCTCAGAATTAGAAACAAATCTTGGAAAATTTGATATTCACGGAAAATATGGAATGCAAGTGTGACAGATGTTGCCAGCGCTATGCTTAACGAGCTTGTGTTGGCAGAACAGAGATTAGAAGGGATAGCAAAAAGACAAAATTTTACTATTAGCTACAAAGTACTGGGAAATATGGAGAGCTATGGTACATAGATGAAGATATTTCTAGTATTAAAATGATATGCTTATTACCCACAACTGTTTTCTGTCCAGTGCATTCTATTTCTTATGGGACCTTACCTATAACTACAGAATGGACTCTTCCTAACACTATGTATACTACGTCTCTCAAGAGAGAGAGACGAATCGAGTCGAGCCGATAGTAGTTCGCTTCAAACCAGACTGACAGTCATACTAACAACTTCCACATCTTGTATTATTATTAGTAATATATCTTCGTTATTTCTACTCTTGTGTTCGTGTTGTTCTTCCTTGGTCCTAACCTGGACCATAACACTTTTCCTATTCCGCAAACTTTCACTCCTACAAGTGAAAGAGAATTCCAAAGAAACTGATTATCCATTGCCTCCTAAAACATAATCATCATCATCATCATCATCATCATCATCACCATCATCGTGTACCGTGTCTTCGCCGATCATGGCTCCCCACAATCTCCTGTTCCTGGGAGTTAACATGTGAGCAAGGATGAAGTTTTAAAGAAAATCGAAATAAAAATGATACTTAAACATAGCTTCAGAAAGAGACAGTTGTATAAAATGAGGAAAGAGGGCTTGGAAAATTTGACACTCACAAGACACATTGAAGGCAAGTGCGATAGCGGATAGCAGTGCCACATCTAACGAGATATCCAAAGAAATCGACAATTCATTGCCTCCTCACACATATAACTATCATCGTCGTCTTTGTTGTCGTCATCATCATCATCAACATCATCATCGATGTCATCATCTATGTGCCGTGTACCTTCAAGTTTTTGTAGATCATTGCCCTCCAGAAATTCGTGCACTATGTAGTTCTAAACAACCTGCGACTCTTTACAAACCCGCTTTGTTTCCTTCACTGCCATCACTCAAACAAACGTCGCTCCTGGGAGTGTCAAGTTCCCCAAGCCCTCTATACTCATTACGCGTCCCAGAAATGTAATCTATTTTTTCTGAAGTTAAATATAAGTGTCTTTTTAGGCGCCATTTTCTATATAATTTCCTTGTTCCTTACATGATCAGTCCAACGTATTGCCAGCATCACTCTATAGAAATTAGAGGCTCTCCCTCTACTGTAAAGGAAATTTGCCATTTTTACAGCCATATATAGAGGGGGATATGACATGATACGTTAGTGTTCTTTTCTTTGTTTCTAAAGACTTTTTTCTAGTTGTTATTACAATGCTTGAATTCAGGAAGGCATTTTCACTATTCCGATACCCTTCTAGATTTATCAGTTACATTTTCCGTTTTTTGCTACTACACTATCCAGTTAATTGAATCCCGCGAGCCTCTTCATTTTGCTGTTTTTAATTTGAAGCTCGCAACCTTAATTCTCTCAGTCTTTTTCTCGTTTTCTTTCGCTTACTGGCAAATAAAACACAGACACACAAACACAAACATGCACATAAACATACATACACACACACACACACACACACATATACATATATATATATATATATATATATATATATATATATATATGACGATTTTCAAAGCGTAGGTTAGATGTGACACAAGGCTGAAGATATGGTGCACCTACTAACCATCATATTGACTATTCACTATTCAGTACTAATTTATCTGGCAAGACAAGCTGGCTAACCATTACATCACGTCAAAGTACCCGATATATATATATATATATATATATATATATATATATATATATATATATATATATATATATATATATATATACCCCGCATGCAAACTGATAAACCCAACCAAAAGGGAACTAGGTAAAATAAGTAAAACGATACTTGAAAGAATTAATTGTGAACTTCGGAAGAAATTAGGAGTAAACCAGTGGAAAAACACAAAAGCAGCTAGTGACTGGTTCCACTGCATAAATAACAAACAAAAGAATTTTACCCATCCATAACAGAACCAATGCTAGATAAGGTCATCAATTTAGCTCAGGAACAAATAATAATAAAACCAAACGAAAGAGACATCATTAAAAACTCCCGTAAATCATTACTATTTCACAATGAAGAAGCATGGATAAAGAAAGATGGGATCTTTGACACTACAATGGAAAGCTTTGACGGTGCTTTTGCGAAATCATAGGTATATACTTACTACACGAACTAAGAAAAATAATAGATAGAAATGACACAGACAAAACTAGAAAAGCAATAATAAAGATTTTCAAAAATAACGGATTCGACATAGATATAAAAACTAACCTAATCGAAGTAGATTTTCTA
>OZ038486.1:68904208-68911708 GCA_964036315.1 Acanthosepion esculentum
GCTAGATACCATGCTCTCTCTCAGAAACTATAACTATGGTCTGCTCAGCATAGTTGCAATATAAACCACAGGTGGGCTTTTTCGGTGTTGAACAGACACAAATGTGCCCTAGCGAGCGTCTGCAATAGGAATTGGTTAGCCGCCCTAGTGGCCGGGTATCCTCAAATACAAGTGGCCAGCTATTATATGTATGTGTATCTTTTTTTATTTTGTATGTACAATTATTTCCCGTCACGTTAGATAGCACCAGATATGTCAGGTAAAAACTCTTGTGAAAGCAACCATACCAGAAAGATATGCAAATTACTTGTACAAGTTTTGTGACAAGGCCCGTGAGTCTTTTGCGGGAACATCACATGCTTGTACGCAGGGACAGGTATGTTTCCAGTATAGGTAACGCAGACAAACTTTATAATTGCCACCTGTGTAAGAGATATTGGAAAAGTGAAGCTGGTTTGAAGAATCACTTACGGGCCATTAGAAGAGCCTTAGCTCGCGTAAATATTATGGAAATGATAAAATTCTATATGAAAAAAAAGCTATCAAGTGAAGAGATGGCCTACTTCTTCAAAGATTTATTTCAACTTTGACATGTTTCGCAAATGAATAGGCTTCGTCCGAAAAGAATTTTTTTTCAGAAAATTCAACATCTATGAGTCAAATTTGTACTAATTTACTAATTCCACCATATTTTTAAAATAAAAAGTAAATGAATATAATTTGTTAAACGGCCTTGTTATTTCAGGGAATCTTCTGTCATACGCAATTATTACTGAACTTTGGGTGATAGTTAAATATTAAAAATAAGAAAATGAAAAGAATGCCAATGAAAACTAAGCCGGAATTAGTTATAATCTGATGTGAATTACGTTATAGTTGAGGTAAAAATCAAACTTACAGAAGATTAACGGGAATCACGTTCTGTCAAGATTTTGCTAAATTACACTTATTGTCTGATCACGCATGTTCATCGGCGAAACATGTCAAAATAGAAGTTTTCTAAACTGTCTTATTTATTTACAATCTTTACTTATATGTCACTGCTGAATTGAACATATTTCATCTGTCCGTTTCTATCGGACTATTTGTCTTTCCTATCTATCTATCTATCTATCTATCTATCCGCGGATAACCCGTATCTATCTATCTATCTATCTATCTATCCGCGGATATCCCGTATCTATCTATCTATCCGCGGATATCCCGTATCTATCTATCTATCCGCGGATATCCCGTATCTATCTATCTATCCGCGGATATCCCGTATCTATCTATCTATCCGCGGATATCCCGTATCTATCTATCTATCTATCTATCTATCTATCTATCTATCTATCTATCTATTCATCTATCCGCGGATATCGCGTATCTATCTATCTATCTATCTATCTATCTATCCATCTATCCGCGGATATCGCGTATCTATCTATCTATCTATCTATCTATCTATCTATCTATCTATCTATCTATCTATCTATCTATCTATCTGCGGATATCCCGTATCTATCTATCTAGCTAGCTAGCTAGAAAAGCTAGCTAGAAAAACTAACTAGCTAGCTAGAAAAGCTAACTAGCTAGCTAGCTAGAAAAACTAACTAGCTAGCTTTTCTTTTTATCTGTAGATAGATAGATAGATAGATAGATAGGAACCAATAAAAGTGCTAGAAAAGCTAACTAGCTAGCTAGCTAGCTTTTCTTTTTATCTGTAGATAGATAGATAGATAGATATATAGATAGGAACCAATAAAAGTGTCAAAATGACCAAGGGAATTCAGAGTCGCATGAATCCATCCATCCTCTATCTTGAAAAACGACTTAAAAGCGGCCGTTCGACCAACACAAGGACTGAACAAAATTAACGGGAAAAAACAAACAAATGAAAACTACAAATAAAGTTCATTTTCTTCACACTGTCATTCATTCCTGTAGTTCACTGCTATTAACAAGCAGGATTTCTTTCTCATGATGATGGCTATGCTGGTCGAAACTAGTGACGACCCTATTTGAAATAATAAAACAAAAAAAATGAATGTACAACCCAGTGTGTCTGAAAATTTCAATTATTAAATTTCTCAGTATTTTTTTTTCAAAACCAACATACACACACACGCACACACACACACACACACACACACATATATATATATATATATATATATATATATATATATATATATATATATATATATATGTATATATATATATATTAACAACTCTAGTGGATATTGGGAGGGTAGTTAACTTCATTTCTGATCGCAATCCTGTGAAAGCATCAAGAGTGAAACCTGATGATGTAGTTCCAAAAAGTTGCATCCTCGCTGGTCTTGTTATACATCACTGCATTTTGAGAAGTATTCTTAACAGGATTTTGAAATCAGTTTTATATTTACATCAGCTGAAGTTTCAAAGGAATAATACATAATCGAATATGCAAATATGCATCACTTTCCAATATCCGTATATTTTTTTCTGAAGAAACTCACGGGGTTAAATAATTCAAGGCATGTAACAGAAAACGTGATAAAACGATGAAATGAACAACAGACACTGCCACTAGAAATGATCGTATTTTTAAAAAAGTATTTTTCATATTGTTGCAGATTAAACCTTCCAGGTCACAAATAAATAAATTCTTACTTTTAAGAACAGCTAATAGAGGTTAAGTTTACTATGCAAACTAATTGTAAATATGTGTTGTGGATTCCGGGATGAAATCCGTTAGCAATAATAGCAAACGCCAAGAATGAATATAGGAAATAAATGTATTAACGTAATAATACAAACTGGTAATACAGGTTAGTAGTTCCAGGAATGCGGGTTAGTAGAAAAATATATATATAGTCTTTTGCATCGACGTATCGCTGTATGACTTCTTACTGAGTCTACGTGCTTCCTCAATGTGTCTCTTGCCCGCTACGTTCGTACGTTCTCGTTCGTTCGCTCGCTAGCTCTCACTCGTTGAACTCTTCGGGTATTCACTAGCAGTAGTATACGTTTACCTTGGGTGAGTCCATTTCTGAAAAAAGGGGAGGACCTTTCAACAATATGGAAGCTAAAACCAACTCGGGCGATATTATTTCTTACAATGTAAAAGAAAAATGAGCAAAAAATTTACATTCTCAAGATTGAGTTCTTTTTCAAACATGACTATCGAAAACGCACTCCAGAGCATGAATTAACAAGAAAACGTCGTATGCGTATTTGAGCGGGTACGTATCGGAGGTATCTTTTTAACATGAATTTACATAGCAAGCTAGATGCAACTATTCAATTTTATACAGCGTACAATATTTCTTTTAGATATTTATGATCTGGTGTGATTTTTTAAAAAAATCCTTTCACACTAAGCAATGTCATAAAGACTCTAAGAAGCAAGACACTCCGGAGAGTGAAAGAGAATGATAAATGTTTAGTGAGGAAAAAGGACAATAAAAGAACAGATTTCATGAAGACAGAAGATTATGACTGGTGTTGCATTTCAATTTTCGAAGATTGTAGTTGCAGAGGAAAACAAAACAGTGTTCCACTGGCGAGAAATATTAGAAAAGAAACGATTAGAATAGAACACACAATAGAACATATATGAAATATCAATTGAAATATCTTCACTATTTCTGGTCACAATGCCTGTTGTACAAATCGACCAGACAATATTTATGCATTTGTTGCAGATCTGAATCAACCCACAACAAAGAAAAACGCGGTTTTTAAATATAAAAAAATAAAATATTTTTTTTATTTTCGTGTTTTTAGAAACATTTTTTTTTGTAACGTGTATGAGTCCTTGTTTATAATTGTTTGTTAAAATAGAAAGAAATATGATTTCTTTGCGTGTATGCATGCGAAAAAAGATGCAACGGATAAATTGAGGAGGAAAGTATAAGTGTCAGGTAGCTTGGTGAGGAAGAGTATAAATGTCACGTAGTTTGATGAGGAAGACGGATAAATGAGTAAGGGAATGTATTTTAAGCCGATGTCGGGAAATGGTGCTTCATATATCTCCTTCTACTTGTCTGGTCGACAGACTTCGCTCATATACTTTTCAAGTGGATTACAAATCATGTTTTATATATTTATATATTATTACCGTAACCCATTGGTTGAAAAATGTTAAATATTTATTTTCAAACGATTAATATTACAGGGTGAACCCAAAAAACGGAAATTTCTGAAGTGCGTATTGCCAGACATGAGCAAATGGCAACACTGCGAGACAGTGTCTTTGAGCTAGTAAACATTTCGCCATTTTAGTAATGAGAATGAAATCACAGTATCCCTGCTGAGATGTTGCAGCAGTCAATGAGGAATCTCAACAGCAGATTTCAAGAATGCATTCGTACAGGAGGACGCCATCTACAGGACATCATTTTTAAAAAATGAAAATTCCATCATTGTTTCTTAAATGGTACGTTTTAAGGTTTCTATTACTATAAATTAAATATTGTTCTTCCATCACTCTTGGTTTTATTGGATTGTTAGAAAGTTCCCATTTTTTGGGGTCACCCTATATAACCGCAAGGATACGCGAATCCTCCGACTCAGAAACCTTTTTCTTTTTTTTGTAATTTGGTGGTTGACTACCTTGCTGTTTATTTTCGTTTTCATTCTATACATTCTTTAAACTTAAATAATGTATTTGCAAAATCTTATTTCAAGCTTGCATCTACTGTCAACAATCCCTTGCGGAATAAAGAACTTTTCTACCCCCTGCTATGATGGCCAAGACTGTGGAATTTCTTAGCACTAAATTATTCAATTTCATTTCTTCATCTTCTACTGAATATCTACTGGTCTCCTTCCAGCCAATCTGAAAAGGACTTGATCTTAATATCGGCGTTAAACAAAAGTAAAAACATGATTTGAAACAAAATTGTAAATATTAAGGATATGGTCTTGTCATCCATACAAATTGGAAGTATATCAGTCACAGACATTTAACAAACAACTATAGCATAAACATTATAAAACAACATTAATAAAAAGTATTAAAAGTCTCACATCCACGAATGATCAAAGAACAGGGTAGTTTAGAAAAGACTGAAAAGATTTAGTTACAATGTTACTGAAGATGAGACATTCACGAATGTGCAAAGAACAGGGTGATTTAGAAAGGATTAAAAACATTTAGTTACACCATTCATGATGATGATGATTTTGACAGTGCTTACATAAAGTAAAAGAAAACACTAAAAAATTTTCAGAGTGCAACTGTCTTCCACACATTCCATTCGTACATAATAATTCGTTTAATTTCTATAGACTTTATGTCATTAAAATAAAGTAAACTTGCTAAATATTCGGATATAGCAATCGTTGAAGTTTTTCTAATTTTATAAATGTTTTTGCATGAAAACTAAGTAGAAATATGATTTGATTGCATGATTCAGCCAGATTATTTTTTAAAATACGACTGGAATCGAACTACTTATAAAACGTTCAGACAATGTTTGACTGACTGCAACAATAACTAAATGTAATTATGAAAAATTCCTCAGAAAACAATATTAGTTAAATCATTTTCTTTAATAAAAATTTTCATTACGAAATCTCAGTAAACTTTCGTTTGATCTTAAATTAGTTTGTAATAATAATTTACTGAACGTTTAAAATCGATCCTCTAAAAATGACAAAAGGAAATAAGCGACGGATTTGAAAGTATGTACTGCATTAGTTCGGTTCAAATTGCAAAATAAAATAGATTGCTTACATTTTTCAGCAAATTTTAGTATTATTTCTTCAATGCTTGTGTAGAGATATATGTAAAAACGAAACATATCAAACATACATATATATATATATATATATATATATATATATATATATATATATATATATATATATATATATATATATATATATATAAGCCATGATCACCATATTTATGTGCCGGGTCGAACAGCAAAAGTGTACAAATCATGTAACAGCATAACTGTCCATCCCACAAACTGTTTAATATCTAAAAAAAAAAACACTAAAATAATTGAGTTTCTTTTTTCCATGTTTTCACATAAGACGTTTAGACATCTTTTCGTAAGAATCACTAGGAAACCCTTTGACTTATTCAGTTAGAAAGAGAATAGGATAAAATCGTTTTGTGTCAGCCCCACTATGTCTGGAAAATGGTGAGAGGAGAAAGATCGCTCAGGCCTTCACTAACGATACCAACATTCATACTCTAGCTCGCATCTTCAAAGTCCATTCCAGAACCATCAAATGAACGGTGAATATGTTTTAAAAAATAGGGAACAGTAGTGAGGAAATCTGGATCAGGAGGTAACAGCACGAAGACGGATCATCATTTCAATTTAGAAATAAAGGGATCAATCAGAAATGATATAACTCAATCCATTAGACGTTTGGCACGTGAGAGAGGATTTTCTGCTATGACAGTCCAAAGAGCAGTAAAAATAGAATTAAAAATGCAATCGTACATGAAACGTGTGAGGCAACTTGTTATGCAGGACAGAAAGTTAGAAGGTCATAGAGGGCGAAGATCATCGTGAATAAATTAGAAAATGATCCTGGAAGAACATATATATATATATATGAACTTTATTTCAATGCTTCAAGAGCTCCCTATCCTTAGCTAGCATTAATTAATGATGAACATGTCATTATCGTTTATGATCGATTTCATCACGATTCTTTTGGTAAGATTGGAGAGTAATCATACATTCTTATTGCTCAAAGTAGAGTCCAGTAGTGTTATGGAAACCTCGGAGCATTCCAGTAATATATCTTTAATCATTTCTATGTATACAATGTTTCAAACTTAATCTAACAATTGAACAATTTTGCTGTTACATAATTTTGAAAATTTTGCTGTTACATCCGGTATATATAGAGGGTTTGATCACGGAATGAACAATATATGCTGATTGTTTCACGTCTTAAGCTATCCTCATAAATATTCCTGATGAGCGTTTAAGGCGCAAAAATGTGACTCACCATTAAGATTGATAATATATCTAAGTTTACAACTAAATGCACTCTATCACCGATTTTGAGCAAGCATTTTCAATATATATATTTCACACTCTGCAATCCACTGTACTTCTCCCGTTTTTGCTTGAGGTGAAATTCTTAAAAAATGTTAAGCCGACTGAGATTGATAAATACATAAACAGACTGAGATAGATAGATAGATAGATAGATAGATAGATAGATAGATAGATATTCATCCTACTGGCAACGAGGATAAAACATGATTTTATTCATTCCCAACTCACCCAAGAATGATATAGGGGACTGTTTAACTAGGAAGATATGCCAGTCTACACTAGTTGAGAGATTTTGAGATTTTTATATCCTACTGTTAATTATATATATATGGTGGACTCTACACCGACACCTGCGCTTAGGATTTGATTATAGTGGTGAAGGCTAAAATAACCTTCCGCTGGTTTTGAATTCAGATTTGCCCTTCTCCAAGTCTACAGAACCCAGTTTGTCCTTCTAATTACCTACACCTAGAGGAAGAAGTAGAGGATTCTTACCTTT
>OZ038486.1:68916708-68934208 GCA_964036315.1 Acanthosepion esculentum
GAAAAAGTTGGAAGCCAGAAATAAAGACGGCGGAAACGGACATAGCCATCCTGAGTGTATGGTTTGTTCCTAATATGTTTGGTAAGTTACTGTACGTGAGATATCGCGCATATATAACAAATAAGCCAAACATAGAGACTAGAACACGAATGAATCCATTCACTTTAGCATCAGAATACCCGAGTTTAACATCTAAGAGTGCAATCAAATGCAGACAATATGGCGACATAGAGAATATGATGAAACAGAAACCACGTAGATAGAGGGTAGTTGGATTGAAAAAAAGTGATATTATGATCTTCTTGTGGAAAGAAAATATAAAGTATCGTACTCAAGAAATAGAAAGTATTTTCTTGTAAAGTAAAACTGAACTCAGCGCTAAAATCGAAATAAACAATTATGTGGAAAAATCCGGATAGGATTTAAGAACATTAGATTAGATTCCCAGCTGTGGAAAAATAGAGAAAGTCTTATGACCAAGTTGGGATCTTTAGCCTTGGTTGGAATCCTTACTTTGAGAATGAAAACTCTGATGACTAGACCTATGTTTGTATATAAGTGTGTACATAGATCTATGCGTATGTGCCTGTATGTGTACATATGTATGTCTGTATGTATGCGTGAATGCGTATGCATGTATGTATACATATGCGTATATATTTTCATTTGTGTGTATATATGTATATATTGGGTCAAGTCGTGATGAGTAATAAACCTATGTATGTAAATATATTTGTATATGTGTATATAAGTATATACGTATGTGCATGTTATGTTTATTATATGTTTAGGTGTGCATGTGTATATCTACGAGTCAAATAAAAACTGGTTGCCCCTAATATATGTACAACCGAACATCCTATTATGAAACAGGGATGGGGCGTCCTGTGGGCAGGACATAGTTAGTCGCATGTACATATGTTTATTCAACAACATTTTTTCTCTACTTTTGTCATTTGAGACAAATCGACGATTCCATCTAACCAGTAGATTCTGTCTAAGTGACATATGGTCTAAGTGACTTTCACATGCTTCCAAGGGACTGAATTTATTCTCATTATGAAATGCTGTAAGGAATTAAATAAGCATAATCCAAAGTTGCAAGTAGCAGGACATTCCAACCCGCATGTAAAGGCATCTCCCTAGTTTGCGAAGAGATTGAGGTCAGTAGCTGTTTTGATCGATACCGACATCCATCCGATTGACTAATATTGGACACTTATCATAGATTGCTGCCTTTAAACTATCCTCTTCAGGAGCAGTGTAGGTCATTTCATCTTACTGGAGTAGTGGATAGCGACTCGGATTGAAGAATCAGAGAGCCCAGTTCGAATTCCAATCGAATCCGTTACATTCACTTATGTGCTAATACCTTTGGGAAAGATATGAATCCTCTTCTTCTCCCACCAGCTATGTACACACTTATATACAAACATATGTCTAGTCATCAGATTTTTCATTCTCCTAGGAAGGATTCCAACCAAGGCTAAAGATCCCAACCTGGTCATAAGACGTTCTCTATTTTTCCACGGCTGGGACTCTAATCTAATGTTCTTAAATCCGTTAGGGTTCTATAAGCTTGGGTGGCAACAGGTCTAAAAGAAGGAAAAACTCTGAATTCAAAACCGGCCTAGAGAAGGTCAGGCTACCTTGCCCATGAAACATCGCTTCTACTGTGTCTACAGTACACATGGTGTCCCTACAACCATACGGGTTACAAGATAAAAAAAAGAAAACTGTTGTAAATAAGCCACTATCACTAATTGTCCTTTTCAATTTCCGTTTGCGTCCGGGCAGAGATCCACAGATGGAAATGAAGTTCCTTAAAGGTATTTTTTCCGTCCAATCTTTTTGCACACAAATACAATTGTGATTCGCGTACAAAGTGTTTGAAAAGTCCTTACACCGCTCATTTGAGATATGTGGTCTCATCACATTATGTTTCCTGTCGTGTGATTTGGATTCGTCTTAATCAGCGTTTTGATTAGATCATCATCAACGCCTGTAGTCCTGCTGGAAAATCGATATTTTTCCAGATCCAAATGTTCACTTCTGAACCGGTCAAAACACATGATTTGGAACCGAACTACGGCACCATTTCCATGAACGGCACCTATAATTTTGATGTATGTAAGTGGTCTTTTTTTAAAATTTCCGGTAATACGCGCATAAAATGACGAAATGCATCAGCCTTTGTCCATTTTCACTTTTAGAGTAAAAAAAATGAAATACACACTCCTCACATGAACCGTATATATATATATATATATATATATATATATATATATATATATTATGTCATTCACAGACAATACTGTTTCGCTGTATCACAGCTCCTCCTTGCGACTAGATTTCCGAATGCCTCAAGCCAGGATTGAAACACAACTAATTTTGTGTCAGCCAGAGCTATCTTCACTCGGTAGAGTTACACAACTAAATCTAGCGTATTGTTTTTACAAATGTAAACAAATGCCAATCAACTGCTCCATTCATTTTACTGAAGAGCTTTGCATTAGTGCAGGTGGCTGTTGTTTATAGAATTAGCTTATCACTCAACAGTACTCAATTGAAATGTATTTTCAAAAGCTAAATTATGTCATACACAGACAGATATATATATGTATATATATATATATGTGTATATATATATATATACATATACATAAGTATATATATATATATATATATATATATATATATATATATATATATATATATATATATATATATACTATCATATCATAAAGAAACATTTTATACAAAGAATTAGGTAGTTAATGTTATCAATGACGAAATCACTTCGCTAACTCGAATATAATGATCTTATTATTATAGCCATGGATAGTAAGTAATTCTCTCATTAGATCTTGTTAGCGATGTGATTTCGCCATTAATCACATTCATGTTGCTATTTATTTATTTGTATAAATTGCTTCTTTATGATATAAAATATCAGCTACACACCCTAATATATTTACATCAGATCCGCTGCACAATAATAATCAGATTTTTAAATTCTGTAGAATACATTAATACTCTAACAAATGGATTCTACAGAAGTCCATTCTACTTAAAACTGATAAACACATATAACAATAAAATTTCGAAATTCAAATAAAATTCTCACTCGATTGATTTGAACAAAAACTCTATCGTTACGGGAGCGCACGCCCCAAAACATAGTTAACCGTCAATAAATAGCATAATTTAAAAAATATATTTCTGTCTACATATATTTCGTCTTAGCGTTTGCTTATCTATGAAAAGAATTAACCTTGAGAATGACAATTTGAAATTGTTGAAAGTACTCAGCATGTGTCTCCCATCTGGCAAGAACTCGAATAAATGATTTTAAAAGGATCTTATTATTCAAGGAATTGATAGTAAATTAATGTCTCATTAAGTCTTGTTAGAGAAGTGATTTCGCCATTAATCACATTAAAATTACTATTTAATTCTTTGTATGAATTGTTTATTTATTATATAAAATATAGGAGACACACCTTAATATATATATTTTTCCACTACTTTAACCGGGTATTGTACTCACACTCTTTGGGTCCTGTCACTGTGTCATGTATCCTCAAGGTACAGTGAATAAAAGCGTTAGTTAGATCAAGTGACAGGGCCCAAAGAGTGTGAGTTCAATACCCGGTTAAGGCAGTGGAGAACTTGCAGAGGCGAATTAACAGGAGATAACTGATAACTGACATCCATTAGAGATGGCAAGTGGAACTAGAACAGTCTACTCCAGTCAGCGAAATAAAGGGTTCAGTTCGACATTCCAACCATCTGAAGAGGGCCGGAGTATACAACGGCCGAAACATTGTAATAATTATAGTGACAAAGATGAGGACAATAGTCCGAATAATTTAAATAGGATACCTGACAGATTCAAAATATACAAAAGAAAGTTTTTAAATCATTTGAAACAACGTGATATGGCCGGAATCCAAGAAAGTCCCTGTGTCACTACTGTAGTTTCCGTACATAGGAGGTTTTCGGGTGATGCATATGCTAGTCCCCTGCATCCAACCGGTTTTGAATTCGGAGATGTCATTCTACTAGAGCGGTGACCAACGAATGAGCCCATACAGCCCAGTCTTCCCTGTTATTAATCATCGACCTCTTCTCCCCGATAGCCGTAGAAGATCTAATTGAAACATAGCTTTCCTAATAAAGTTGTTTGTGCAAAAGCGAACCCACCTGTAACCTGTGGAATTTGAACTCGACACGCCAATTACAATTTGATCACAAATAACCACTATTCTACGAGCAGATTCGTATTTTTTTTTTTTAGTCGGTCGAGCTATCTTGAACATTCTTGAGTCTCTCACATCAACCATCACTATCCTGCTTCAAGATTGGAAGGTGTATTAGGGGCGGCATTCTGTATATAACATCACTAATCAATATACGCGATTGCTGAGCTATCAGCGCACCTTCTGCCATAGCTAGATGTCCATAGCAGTAGATCACTCGCGAGTTCTTGTTTTTCCGGCCATCAGTGTCCTGTCAAGTCCATTCAAAGTTCGCGTAAGATTGTAGAAATATCAAGGATCGGTTCATAGAACTGTGATTTACTTTGATGCTGCCTCCAAGACATGTTAAGTATATCTCTCAGCATCTGAGTGTAGTTTCCATCAAACTTAAATTATAGGATTTTAGGTAAGGTCCAAGCAGTGATACAATACATTAAAACCGCCTCAATAATGGCGCCAAAAAATCTCCGTTTGTGGTTGTCTAGTAGATCAGGTTTTCAGATTTCATCAATTTTATTCTAGCTTTGTTATATTGGAATTACGAGCTTTTCTATTTGTTACATTACGGCCACATCACGGAAGTTAAGCAACGTCGAATCTGGTCAGTACTTTGATGGGCAACGGTTGGTTATACCAGGTGCTGTGAGCCTAGATATACGGGTGATGTAATGGATAACAGCACGAAATTGCTAATCAGAGAACTGAGTTCCAATTCCCGTTTGGTTCGTTTATTTTAAAAAAACATTCTTGCTATCTAAAAATATTTTCTGGCTTTACATAACTTACAAAGGGTTGATAAGCCGAAGAAAACGAATCAATCTATCATTTTCCATTTAAGCAACTTGAGTACTACTTCTTTCGCAAAAAAATAAAAGGGAAGAAGGAAATAAAAAAAATTGCTTATAAAATAAATAATTTTTATTATTTTGAAGAGTTGTTACAATTCTTTGATTTTACCAGTGTTACGCCCGGCGTTTCGTTGGGACTACGATAGCCGGGACGCAACGAGAAAATAAAAAAAAATAAATAAGAGATCCCAAGGTTCGATATAAAAATGAAGAAAAGAATGTTGGGAGGGGAATTCTCCAATTCCGGACGTCGGTAAACGCAGTGAGAAAACGAACAATGGGCAGACACAGGATAACAGAAGACCGAAAAGGTTGGAAAATTTCGCATAGGTAAAGCTTGAACCACCTTGAATAAAATTGATCCAGTCTGAAAATCTGATCTACTAGACAGCATCAAATGGAGATTCTTTGGCGTCATAGTAGAAGCGGAATTACTGTATGGTACCCCTGCTTTGTCATTAACTAAAATCCTAGAGTTTAAGTTTGATGAAAACAATTTAATTTTAAATTTGTCTTTTTTTCTTTCTCATACTTTCAGATGTATAAAAGCAAACTGATCTCAATTAAGATTGAGTCAAATTTCAGAAAAGATGATAAAGTTGCTTATAAAATATATCATATGCAAATTATATATATGACATATGTGTAATTGGATGACAAAATGTAAAATAGTCCAATGTACATCGTTTCGTCTTATAAAACGACTCCATCAAATTAAGGTAATGCTCTTATAGATGTAATTCGATATATGGAATGGGAGGGGAAAATGTAAAGGTCGGTTATAATTATATATTAATATATACTATATCACTTGTATAATTATGTATGATATACATATCTATCTGTATATATATATATATATATATATATATATATATATATATATATATATACAGTGTAACCCGGATATAAGAGACCATGATATAAGAGAAACCCGGATATAAGATAGATTTTATCTGGTCCCAAATTAGAGCCTGTGTTAATGTATATATAATAGACCAAACCCGGATATAAGAGAAACACGGATATAAGACTTCTTCTCCGGTGCCGACAACTCTCTTATATCCGGGTTACACTGTATATATATATATATATATATATATATATATATATATATATATATATATATATATACACACACATATATATATATATATATATATATATATATAAGTATCTTATTATAAATCTTCTTGTCCCTTTCTTAGTAAGCATGGCCGTTATGCCCAGCTAATACTTCATGTATTGGCGGAAAAGACATATCGAAAATGCTACTTGGCTTCAGTAAAAGAAAGAAAGAAGGAAATAAAGAAAGATACAAAGAAAGAAGGGACGATGGAAGTGTTTCTCCTGCCAATATTTCATAAAAAGATCATTTAGGCCTTCAGTAATGCTACAAAACTCTGGCTTCCCTCTTTAATGTCCATTCAAGAATCATCAAGAAAACGATGAATAAGTTTAAAAAAGGAGAGAACAGTAGAGAAGAAAAATGGTTTAAGAGTTCACAACAGGAAGAGGGAGTATCGTTTCAACTTAGAGCTAAAGCGATCAATTAGAAAAGACCCAACTCAATCCATAAGACGTTTGGCACGTGTGAGAGGAGTTTCAGCTATGGCAGTCAAAAGAGCAGTGAAGAAAGATTTGAAAATGCAATCGTACGTGCAACCTGTGAGGTATCTTGTTATTCCAGGTCATAAAATTAGAAGGTTATAACGAGCGAGGATTATCTTGATTAAGTTGGAGAATGATCCCGGATTAATACATACATATATATATATATATATATATATATATATATATATATATATATATATATATATATATATATATATATATACATATATATATATATATATATATATATATATATATGTATATATATACATTTGAAATTTGTTTAATCCTTCATGAGTGTTTTGATTCATAGCTAAGATTAATTATAATATATATAATATATATATAATATATATATAGAGAGAGATAGATAGATAGATTTTCATCATGATTTTTCTGTTAAGCTTATAGAGTAATTATATATTCATATTGCTCAAAATAGAGTCCAACTCTTTTATAAAAACCAGTATATCTTTAATCGTTTCTAAGATACAACCGTTCAGAGCGTAAACAATTGGACAGATTTTGCTGTAACCTGATTGGATAGTTTTACTGTTACACACGATATATAAGAAAACTTGGCCACATTTTGTTGGCTTCTACTTCTCAAGCCCCGTAACTTTTTCGATATGTGGTCAAATCTCACAAGAGATTTGGCATTCATATATGGACTGCATTGTTTACTCACTACTCACAGAATGGCATTTTTTCGTGTTCTGATTAAGCACCATAGAATAATATGAACTAGATATTTGATAACAAATTAATAAGGATTTACCGTTTCATCAAACTTCTACGATAATTTGCTTTTTTTTATTTATTTATTACTTTTTTATTATTTTTTTTCTTGATTATTGATTCTAAGACTTTCATTTTAGCGACCGTGTCATTGTCATCTTCAACTTTTGTTCTTTTCTCTATAATGTTATTTTTAATCTGATGTTATTTATTTTACGTATCATTTTTTAAAAATCTTTGACAAATTGGTGTATTTCTTTTGGGCTTTTATCATCCTATCATTAATATCCTACCAAGATTACTGTCATCAATCCTTTTTTTCTGAAAGACAATCTGATTCCACACAAATTTCTTTCTTTTTTTTTTTTAAATTACTGACTCTTCTCCCAAGCTTATTAATTTTGTAGACATATTTACGCATCACGTATTAGCGGTTTCTCAAACAAAGAGTTCGACCGAATTGTACGTCAATATACTTCTTCAGAATATTCGCGGAGTACGATCTCCTTAGGATTCAGGTGCGTTTTCCAATTTTCTACTATTATTTGAAGACAGATGCTACCCAGTAATTAAAAGCAATTATTTTATATGTCCTGCCTTTTTCGAACGTTGACCATTATTGTTCTCTGGCTTGTTGTCCTTTGTTGCTCTAAGTTAGATTTTCCTGTTTACCAGCCTCCTTTGTCTTAATTTTGTCATTCACTCAATGGTTAATGAGATGATCATCACTCTGCACCAGTAGTTCTCAAACGATGCTTCGGAAGAGGATAGCAGGTGAGGCGGAAGCGGACAGCAAGTGAGGTGGAATGATTGAAAGACAATTCAAGATATAGAAACAGATTCAAAAAATTCATACGCCAAAAGTAAATATGATTTTAAAATATAAAATATTATGAGTCGCAGTATAAATAGTTATCGACCGATTTTATCACTGATATTTTAACTAGGGTCCACATATTAGAGGGGGGGGTTATCAATGATAATGTTATGTCTTTGAATACGTGGTTATTTCCCTTTAAGCCTCGCTGTTTTTTTATATTTTTAAATGTACATTCTATCATATTTTTTTTTTTAGGCTTATCGCCTCAAGCAAGGCTGGAAGCCACTAGCACGCAAGGGGTTACAGAAGGTTTGGAGGAAGAGCAGATAGGAGTGGTAAAGGAGAGGATGTGGAGAAAGATAGTGGATCGATCAAGGCAAGGGGGTTACAGAAGATTTGGAGCGAGAGCAGATAGGAATGAAAGGTGAAAGGATGCGGAGAAGGGAAGTGGATAGATCACGGCAACTTAGGGATGAAGAAGATACATTAAGCGAAAGTGATGTGGTTCTACCGATGAATGCAGAACGTGAGACATGCGTGGGTTTTAAGCATTATAGGAGCTACACGAAAGCTGATATCTGCTTATTAAAAAGCAATAGTTGATGTTTCTTGGGAATATAACCAGGTATTTAGGTTTGGAGATTTTAAGAGAAGCACGGCAAACAATGAGCAAATATTAAACTCGTCTGTGTGAATAGATTGCAGGACAGAAACAATGGAATCAACAGTTACTTAGGGCAACAAAAGACAGCAAATATTTGTTTTTCTATAATCTCTCTGGAAGAACGTTATGTATAACATAAGTGTTAACGAGTGTATCCCCTGCATCTATGTAGCATTTTTTTAAAAATAAGCCGCGTGTCGCTGGTTGAAACTTGTTAAATTATTACTCGGGGATTTATTTGTTGAAAAGTACATCTGTCTTTTCTTCTGCGTTGTCTTGATCTTCGTTCTGATAGTTTTTTTATGTCTTTAACAAATGTATTTTGCTCCGAGTTGCCTGTCATTTTTTTTTTTTCGGTTTCTTCACCTATATTCCACTTTCTGGCATCGACTGAACAAAAGAGTCGTTAATGCGATCAAGTTGTCTTGAGGACAGATCACTTTCGTTTTTTTTCTACTTCATTACATTTCTGATCTTTTATAGCCTTTTGTTTTCATTTTTAAAAATATTATTCGTTGTCTTTTCTTCCTTTGCTTTCTTTATTCTGCAGTTAATGTATCACCTTTTCCTTCTTGATTTAGTTACTTTTCTTTCTTCCTATTTAAATTCTTTTCTCTTGAACTCTCTCCTTTGCTTTCCTTCCAATAATACATCTTCCATGAGTTCTTCTTTCTTTTCATCACTTAATTTTTCATACTAGAATTCTCTTTCCTGTCTCCTTTTAATTTTTGTTACATTTTCTTTGGTCGATTTCAATATTATTCCATGCCGATATTGATACCATTTAAATTTTATTCTTAGAATTTCTTATTTCTTCCTTTAAATCATTTTTTATTCTTTCATTTCTAACCACATGCAACTTTTAAAAAGTTTTCTGTGTGTCTCTCTATTTTTTTCTCAAATTTAAGAAAATATTTTCTTTCATCCATACTCCTGTCATCATTTCTTAGCCACAGCTCGTATCTTTCAAAGAGCAATTATTTTTTCTCTGTACTGTTGCACTTGATTACTTGGGCGATCATGTTTTTCCACAGTTTCTTATCCTTGCTAGCAATGTTTGCTATCAATATTTGTTATTTTTAATATTACTCCGTCTGTCTGTCATTTACACAAGACCACTACGTTGAGTAGGCACTCTTTCTTTCGTTGCTCTTGCATTTAGAGTAAAGTAATCAAGTCATAAGAAATGTGTATAAAAATAGAAAATAACTTTTCCGGGGCATTGATGTGCAAAAGGTTTAGTGATGTTTTGTGATTCCCAGTGTCAACTCCATGATTGTATGCCCCTAAGACTTAAATAGGGGGGGGGCTATAGGGTCTAGTCCTAAGAAATGCTAGGCAAGGAGACATTTTAAATATATAAAAACATATGAAACATGAAGTAAACACTTTATTCAAATTAAATATAAAATAATTTTTTATTTCACTATTTGATTGGACGCCCTCCACATAAGGATTCCCGGAGACACCGCACCCTCTTCCCCCATTTTGCACGCTACTGTTCCAGAATTTTTTTTTTTTTTTTTTCTTTCTTCTTCTTCTTCTTCTTCTTCTTCTTCTTCTTCTTCTTCTTCTTCTTCTTCTTCTTCTTCTTCCCTTTGATATCTTGCGGTCCCGCCCAGGGACCTAAGGTTAGAAATGGCATAATGACACTTTCCACTGCAAAAAAATAAAAATAAAAATAAAAAAATTGTTCTGACAATTTTTGGTATCTCTTTGAGGCATGGACTTCCAGGGATCCCTTCAATCAGCCTACTGGAATATTATTATTATTATTATTATTATTATTATTATTATTCTCCCGTCTGCCGTGTCAGGACGATGGTGATCATGAATGTCCACACTTTCCTGTCCTTTGTAGATCTAAATAACTTTTATCTTTTGACCATCTCGCCCAAAACCTCCACCGCACTCCATTCGCTCAAGTTCTCCAGGTAATTCGTATGTTTTATCCTCTGGCCCTCCTACCACCAATGTTTCTCGTGAGCACTGATTTTCCGAACACTTTTTCGTCATTTTGTGCCCCATAAATTTCAACTGTCTCTTCCTGATGTTAAGTATATGATATTTTTTTGTTTCCATTTTGTCGAGAACATTGTCTTTGCTTATATGTGCGGTACATGGTATCCTCAGCGCTGTGTATATTATATGAGCAATGGAGCTTACCCATAGGATAATTTACCTGCAACACACAGTAGAATAGACTATGACCTTTTCTAAGAGGGTCACTACTACCTACCCCGATTCAGTTCCTTATAAAATAAAAATTGATTATGTTTTGGTAAACTTCAAAATATTCCAACAAAAACCAAATAACAAGCTTTGGCTCACTCCTAAATGTGCTGAAGCAAAAGCCCACCGTAGCGACTCCTGTAATATCTATCTTTGTTTCACTAAATCATTATCTACCACTGCAAAATTCTTACAATCTAAACAAGGTTGATAAGCCGTAGAGAACGAATCAATAAAAAAGAACTACCACAGAGAACAGTATAGTGCCCTTCATTCATTGAGAATTACTCGCAATCATTTCCAGAGTGTTCTCGAACATGCAAAGCGCAGATATGCAAAATCCAGCTTTTTAGATAAGACATCTTCATGCCATTTGTCGTAAGAATCACTGAAAAACACTTTGAGTTATACAGCTAGAAAGAGAACAGGTTAACATCGTTTTGTGTCAACACCATTATCTTCTCAGCTGAGCACTGTTGTAGGAAAAAATCATTCAGACTTTCAGTCATGGTACAGAATTTCAGACTCTGGTGTCCATCTTCAAATCAATTCAAGAACCATCAAGAGAAGGGTCAATAAGTTTTTAAAAAAGAGGGAACAGTAGAAAGAAAAATGATAAAGAGGTAACAACATTAATAGGAGTCATCATTTAAACTAATGAGCTAAAGAGATGAATTAGAAAAGATCCAACTCAATTCATAAGACGTTTGGCACCTGAGAGAAGCTTTTCAGCTATAACAGTTCAAAGAGCAGTAAAAAAAAAGAGACTTGAAAATGAAATCGTACTTGAAACCTGTGAGGCAGTTTGTTATTCCAGGACAGAATATGAGGTTAGAGAGGTCGGAAATCATCTTGCATTTGTTGGAAAATAATCATGAGACAATATATATATATATATATATATATATATATATATATATATATATATATATATATATATATATATATATATATATATGAACTTCATGAGCTTCCGATCCTTAGCTATAATTAATTAATAATGAACATGTCATGTTCTTTTATGATCAAATTCCACACGATTCTTCTGTTAGTGTAATAATACATTCTTATTGATTAAAGTAGAGTCCAATAATGGTATAAAAACATCGGAGATTTCCAATAAGATATCTTTAATCATTTTAAGATACAACTGTTCATTCTTAATCTAACAATTGGACAATTTTTCTTTCACACGATTTGAACAATTTTGCTGTTACATCCGGTAAATATACAGTTCAGTTGGCATCTGTCAGCCGTCTTCAAAGTTTCGCGGACATGTGCCTCCTCACAGTCAGTGTTATAATTAACTTTTAATAATTTATTGACTATTTTCGATCTCTTTCGATGCAGATCACTTTCTCAACAAAGATTATACTGTCCTTGAAATAAGTTAAATTCGGGGAATTATACCTATTTTCATATAGATTATTTTTTATTGATTATTATTATTATTATTATTATTATTATTATTACAAAATCTCATTTCTAAATTGAGTTGTTTGCGTATCTTTTTAAATTGTTGGCTTGAAGCACATTAGTGATGATAAAGCTGGACGAAATTAGTGAATTTCCGGCCACTGATTGTTGAAGGTTTTCTTCCAACCTAGCGGCCATACAGTCTAATCTACGTCAACGTCGTATGATCGTTTCAGATTAGCAGTGATTAATTTTAGAAGTTCCGGATTGGTCTGTCCATCGTTTTCACTTCCGGCTTTTCATGTTACACGCTCGACATTTTGTTCTCTCGACAGTTAATAATTGATGACCAAAATGAAAAAAATTTTTTTTTTCTTTTCTTCATTCCTGGTTTCGTTTTCAATTTATTCTTTGATATTCAGGTTCTCTGCATTCTACTCAATTCTTTCTTTACCGCGATGGACACATACACACGTATGCTTTACATTTTAAGGGAGAGTGAGATGGCGCTTATATTTTTAGTACTTGTCAAGCCTGGCTATAGCAGTAAAAGTGTTCTATTAATACGGCAGATAACGGAATTATTGTAAAATTGATTAAATGCTAACTAATCAGTACTTCCGCCACATTCTCGCTAGTCTCTGAGATGCCAATATTTTTAGCTGTCTGGTGTCATCATCATATATATATATATATATATATATATATACATACTTTGAGATTTTATATATATATATATATATATATATATATATATATATATATATATATATATATATACTTTGAGATTATATATATATATATATATATATATATATATATATATATAATGATTCATGTAATATAAATTGAACTGCACCACATACTTGATATATATATATATATATATATATATATATATATATATATATATATATATATATATATATATACTTTGAGATTCGTGATAAAATCCAAAGAAGAATCACCAATAGTATTGGTCTTGGATCTGATGGCTCGCCTTCAGTCACATTGCCACTGCCCTAAGGTTGCATCTCTGCATCGTTTCTATAAATACTTTCCTGGCAATTGTTTGGATTAATTCTTTGATTGTGGTGTTGTGGGGGGGTTATAACTAAGATTTGGTTTCTTGTAAATAGTTTTGTTTTCATATTGTAAATACACATTATGGCTAGTTTTTAAGTTGTTGTTTTATTCCCCCTCCCCCAGACAATGAATTGTACATATGGGGACCAGTTAGGATTTCAATAGAGACATGAGATATTATGGTGGATGTAGCAAGATGGAAGTGTTGGAATGTGTTGTTTTAGCGTTAGGAATATTGTGATATGGTTGGGACAGTGTTTGAGGTTAAGTTTAAAGTTAAGACAGAAGAAAACCGACCTTTTCCTCATTCCATATTTTGACCTTGTGCAACAGTTTGTAAATATTTACAAATAAATATCGCTCTTCGCTCTGCTACCGAGATATGTTTTTAACTTAAGCGTAGAACTCGACTGATGTCAAAATCTATATCAATGTAGAGTTGAGCTAGCTAGATATAACCGTAAGTTCTATGCTAAATGTTTCTTTTCTCGAATTTCTCGCTTGTGAAACTCAATTCAGGCTCTCTGCTTTCCAGCCAACATTAATCTGCAAAAATTTAGATGCAATGTCAATCGTTATCTACTGTCCTCCCTATTATCTTTTCTCTTAGCGCTCATTATTAATATTTTTTTCCTTAATTCTTGCACATCCTGTAAACACTGGTGTTTTACTGGATTTACTGCCTTGCACGGGCTGATTAAGATTTTTATTCATTTTCTTCTTGTGTTAATATAAGTGAATTGTTTTCTGTACTCAGTGTGCGTAAATACTGTCCAAAATTTCCATATATACAAAAGGTTTCGTCTATTCTATCAGCTATTTCAAAGGATGTGCTTTGTGTTTTAGCTAAACGTGTATAGTTTTCTCTACGTATTTGGATTGATAGTAATGTTTTTTTATTAGTATCATAACATGGTCAGCACATTGTGGTCGTGTTCATAGTTGATATTATTGAGTGTTGGCTTATCCTTTCTCATTATTAACGCTTCCATTAATTTTAGTCTTTGTCCATGTGGATGAGGCTATTATATTTGTATTTTCTACGAGTATGTTGCTTGCTGGGTATCTGTGTGTGTTTAAATGGGCCCGAATTGAGCTATGGTCAGAGAGGAGTAATGTTAGTGTACTTGATAGGTATATAAGTTGTGTGTCAAATATAATTATTCATGAATTCGGTTATATCAAGAACGCATTTCCTTAAAGGACATGCGAATTGATAAATGATAGTGCCTATATGTAATTTGGATCTTGCAGGTGCCGAGAAGTTCTCGGCTCGACCACCCACTTTACGAGAAGTTACCAAATGACATATGACCAAATATCAGATTGTTTTGGCAAGGATTCTTGGCCAGGAATTGGATCATTCATCATCCTCTCACAACCAAACGCAGACACACACACGCGTGTGGACGCGCACGCGCGCGCGCACACACACACACACAAACATGCGCGTATGCGCGCAGAAACAGATACAGAGATAGATAGATAGATAGATAGATAGATAGATAGATAGATAGATAGATAGATAGATAGATATGATGAAAAGACTCAGATTAATAGATATAATGAAAAGACTCACACACACACACAAATATATATATATATATATATATATATATATATATATATATATATATATATATATATATATATAAAATGAAAAGTCTCATAGATAGATAGATAGATAGATAGATAGATAGATAGATAGATCTTTTCAGTTTATCAAAATCGGTCTATCTGTTTCGATGTCTGTAACTCTATTTAGAAATCCATATTACATTTCTAGATAGATACATTATTCACATCTAATGTTTTCACAACAGAATCAGTCCCAAGTCATATTTTTCAAATACATTTCTGTCTACATTTGTAATATATGGCGTAAAATTAATTTATATTTCAAACTTATTTAGAAAAATAATGATTGTTCAAATTTTACTGGCAATTTCGATTCCAGTTGTGGTTTTCAATTCAATTACGCGCAAATACCAATGGAAATGTTATTAATTTATCTCTTCTCCTCCCAACTATGGGTTAATTAGCAAAACTTGTATCATTAAATCGGAACCTACAGACATTACAATATAAAAATATTTTCTGGCTTTAAATAATCTGCAAAATGTTGATAATTCATAGAAAGCAAATCAATCAATCGAAAACTAGTACATAATAGTTTTAAACTATATCTATTAATCCCAGTATTAGGAAATTTATACCCTTGCGTGTCAATATATATATATATATATATATATATATATATATATATATATATATATATATATATTTATTGATGTGTGTGTAAGTGCGTGTGTATGTGTGTGCCTGTGTGTATAAATTAAAAGACAAGAGGAAAACATATTTCTTTTTTTCTTTTGTATTTACAGATATATTTATATCTGTATTCTTAGGCATATTAATATTTGAATTTAACCTGTATATATATATATATATATATATATATATGTATATACACTACAGTTCAAAAGTTTAAAGAAACCATGATAATTTTATAAATTTCAAGAAAAATGTAGATGTTTAGTATTTTTAGTTTTGTTTCAGGTTTGTGACATCTACCCAGGAATATTATTTGAACGTCAGTTAGCGGCTCGATGAGTTTGTAGCATCCTCTTATATATGGCTGCATATGTCATATATATATATATATATATATATATATATATATATATATATATATGTATGTATATATGTATGTATGTATATATGTATATATATATATGTATGTATGTATATATATATGTATGTATATATATATGTATGTATGTATATATATATATATATGTATGTATGTATATATATATGTATGTATGTATATATATATATGTATGTATGTATGTATATATATATGTATGTATGTATGTATATATATATATATATGTATGTATGTATATATATATATATGCATGTATGTATATGTATATATATACATATATGTAAGTGTATACATATATATATATATATATATATATATATATATGAATATAAATAATACAGGAAAATATTTACAGATATATATATATATATATATATATATATATATATATATATATATATATAATAGAATAGCTGAAATTACTCAAGGATATATATAACGTTTGGACAGATTTTAGCCATTTTAATCATAGAAAAGAAAGACAATTATACGAACACAACTAAAAATCAAATCAAAAGCTTATTCGGATGACCTTGCCAGTTGTCTAAAGAAACATTTATAAAAGTCTATACGACCCGTGAACCTTTGGGTCGCCAACAGTTCAGTTTATAAAACAGTGAAGTCAATTTCAACATTAAAATACTGTCTGCTTGAAGAAAGTTGAACTAAAAATTACTTTCTGTATAAACAACTCGTCTTTTTAAATATTCTTCACTTAAGATATTTTTTAAACCACATTAACTTAAAAATATTTTTTAATATGCCAAAAATAATTTAAAATCATATTCAGTTGAAAATATTTTTTAAATATGGCAAAAAATATTTAAAATTTTTAAAAAAATATTGTTAGTTTAAAAAAGGTGAAATATAAATACGCACGCACGAAATCTCTGAGGTGAAGAAGAGAATATTGTAAAGAGAGAGAGAGGGTGGTGGAAAGAGTTAGAGAGGTGAAAAGAGAGAGAGTTAGAAAGAGAGAGAGGTAGAAAGAGAGACGTGGAAAGAGATAGGTGGAAAGAAGCTTAAATCATTATTTTCTTCTCTTCCCACTTCCTACATGATAATAAATTTATATCTTTCTTTCTTCCATTCTCTATATATTACTTCATGTGCACGGTGGCAAACACACAAAGCAGCAAGCAAACAAAG
>OZ038486.1:68939208-68971708 GCA_964036315.1 Acanthosepion esculentum
ATATGCAATCCCCTTACAAGACCAATTCTTTCAGAACTTTTTATGGCCTTCCGATTCTTACTGCAGATGTGTGGTTGCATCTTGTGGCATGGCCTCTATATTTCTGCTCTCGAAGTCTTCTTTGAGGGGTGGATTGTGAAACCTTCACCCATGCACCGGTGGTGGTTGTTGGTGATGTCACTGTGTGTTGCTTTGGCGTTTTTCCTCACAGCTCTCACATTTTCTTTTTGTCATTAACTGCTACTGTTTTCCCTGGTCGACCTGTTCTATATCATCTGCTTAGTATACCAGTAGTTTCTTTCTTTTCCAGGTCATTCTAAATTGTTGTGTTGGCTAGGCCCAATGTTTTTCCAATGGCCCTGAGCGATTTTCGCTCTTTTTCCGTTTAAAATGACTCGTATTTATCCCATAGAGAAATCTCTCGTCTTCATGTTGCTTTATACTCTTTAACAAAAAAGTCTAAAACCATGAGTAGTCATTCAGAGCCAATTAATTTTTAAACAATCAATCTAAAAGGCAACTGCTGAGTAACAAGAAACATCTGTCAATCACGTTTCCCAATAGTTTTACTCACTTGAAAAATGAGTAGGTTAAACCAAAAGGTGGTATGTCCTAAGTTGTTCAACACATATAAATGTAAGTAGCTGTAAATAGTAGAAGAAATCGTGAAGTCTTCTCTCATATTCATCTCTTGGACTTAAACCCAAATCTCTTCAGGGAACAAAAGAAGAGATTGACCTTGCTGTTGCAATACTTTTGGATGAAGCTATATATATATATATATATATATATATATATATATATATATATATATATATATATATATATATATATAATTCATTCTAAATTATAGCATAAATATGTTATAAAATCACAAAAAATAGCCTTTTTATCAAAACTTCTGGTGTCTTATCAAGTGATGGTGTCGAATGTAGAATAAAGAGTTTAAAAATGTTCAAATCGACCAAAAACAGCCTTCGATAGTGGATACGCTGTTACATAAGTATATGAGAATTAAAAAAAAATTGACAACGAAACTTATGTATGTATTTTTATATATATTGTTATATATTCGGACTCGTGTATGTGTACTCATGCGTATATAAGTATATATGAGATATTTGTATATATTTGTATGATTTTGTGTTTTCATTTTTATATATTAGCTGGTTTTATTTTAAGTGTGGCATTTTACCTGGACATTTTAATTTTTTTTTTTTTATGTGTGTGTATTTGTATATATTTTTTCTGTCCATTTCTATATATTTAATTCTTTTTTTTATTTTCAGAATATTTATTTTCCTATTCTACCCCTCTTAAATTTTATCTGTTAAACCCTCTTTTTATCTATATATCTTTGCCCATGTAAGTAATATTTTAATAATTGTTTACTAAGACTTTCAAACTTGAATCTTCGTAGGTGTGTATATGTTTTGTGTCTGTATTAATGTATTAATATATATATATATATATATATATATATATATATCTTATATATGCCTTTCATTGTATGTATATGTTGTGTAATCTTTTGTGGGAGTGTTGTGGACATCTATTTCCCGCTTCGTTCGTGTTTTTTACGTATTTATATATCTAAATATCTATACGTATTTATGTATTATAATAGGATTGTGTATGTATTGTCTTTTGGAAGATTTCATCCTCCCCTACAAATATCACCATTTCAAATCTAAGTTGTAACGAATTTTTATATTCCTATTAGATTAACACTAATTTTAACTTAGATTTTGGTCTGTCATTTAAAACAAAATAAATGAAATATATGTATTTTTTTCCCTCAGTTTCTTCTTTAAATACGTTTGTAATATTTTAAACCTAATACAGAGTAAATTTAAAATTGGTAATTTTAATTTTCAATTTTAGAGTAAAATTTAGAATTAATTAAAATGATTTCTATTTTAGACTAGCCCTAACATTAAGGAATTAAAAATTATAATCAAGGTTCGTTGTCAAGTTTTTTGAATTCTCATATACTTGTATTTTGAGTGGTCAGCTTATGTAACAGTGTTTTCCTTAGCGAGAGGTATTTGGTCGATTTGAACCTTTTAAAACCCTTTATTCTACAATCAACACCATCGCTTGATAAGACATCAGAAGTGTTCAAACAAAATGGCTATTTTTTGTAGTGATTGTATAGCATATTTATATTATAATTTTCAAATAAATTATCTTTGCTCTACTCTGTACTGAGCACTCTTTTAAGAATAGTATTTTTGGTTATTGGAATGTATTCCGTATACGCCAATCATATATATATATATATATATATATATATATATATATATATACATACATACATATATATATACATATATATATATATACATATATAGATAGATAGATAGATAGATAGATAGATAGATAGATAGATAGATAGATAGATTAGGTAGATGAAGACACCTTTGTCACTAAGTTCATATCACTCTGTGAGCGATATTTCTGGGTGGTATATGTGGGGGTATTTCAGCCGCGCTCTGTATCAACACACACAAAACATGACAGCAATGACTATGTTCTCCTGCTTGTGTGGCATGATGCATATTCCTGTTTCCAGACAGAGGGTCTTTCACTAACCACATTCTTGATCCAGGGCAGTATTGCCTCCTCAAGGCGCATGAGTCTGAGGCCCTCAACAAATTACAGATTTCCTTTCTTACCATCATAACGATCAGAGTGAGTTTTCCTAGCTGCCGTACCTTCATAATTATCATTAGACATTCAACTCTTTACGAAACCTCTGCACTGTCTTCAGATTGACACCCAAACACTCTTAAATGTTTGTATTGGAGCTTCCGGACCGAATGCCAAGAAGTATAATATGCCATTTATAAATTTCTGGCGGAATCAATTGTGTCAGGGTGCTCTTTTTCTTAGAGGCAATGCCCAAATGGCCCTAATATGCAGTGTAAATTAAAAATCAAAAACTAACAACGCGGATGCTGAAACTAAATATATAAAATGACGAAAATTTACAAATTGCACCCTCTATATTATTATTATTATTATTATTATTATTATTATTATTATTATTATTATTATTATTATTATTATTATTAAATTAAAACCAAAGCCATTAATGGAACCAACGGACAGCTTTCCAAAAGAACTAAATACCCTTAAATAAGATAAAAATCTCAAAAGGATAGCCCCCCAAAATAGGTAAAACGCCTAAAGACAAACAGCTACATACCCAATAAACTAAAATCCTCAACACTTAGATTAACTAGACAGAGTGAAAAAGCTGGAAATTATTAATGGCCCTAGGCTTACCGAGATTTATGGTCATGCGATCTTTAGACGACTTGAATGCAAATGAAAACCTAAGGAACATTTTCATATGACCAGTAACTGCATACCTTAAAGTATCACGGAATTTAAAAAAAGAAAACAATTTTATTTAAAAACTCATGAATACCCACACCCTCACAGCGGGGTGAGGAGAAAATGATTTAAGAAAAATCTCTATTTATGGGCTTAACCACTAAAGGTTATATACTGGGTGTCCATAAAATCTCTTTACAATTTAAAAACAATTATTACAGCAGACAAATATGGTACAATTCTTACATTGAAGTGTTTTTAACTAATTTAATACACCTCTATACGGGCACCATTAGTTGAACGAAGCGCACCGAGACGGCACACAATTTCTTAACATGTTCGCTGAAGTATAGCCTCATCAATGGTGGCAATGGCATCAGTGATCTCTTGCTTTAGATCAGTGATGTCCCATATCTTTGTTCAATAAACGATATCTAACCTCATAGAAAGAAGTCCAGGAGAGCGATATCTGGTGAACGAGTTGGTGAGGGAATTGGGCCATCCTTTACAATCCAGCGGTCTGGAAATATTAGGGGTTCATTTAACAGTACATCTTTCATCAACTTCATGCTTGAAATACACAAATGCAATGTGATTAAATACTTTGATATCGACTGAATACATAGAGCAAATCTGATTAAGATGACTTGCCTTTGTAAAGAGACTTTATATAAATATATATATATATTAAAGACATTTTTTATATGTTTAACGTTCTTTTTATAGATACAAGTATTTAAGCAAATGCTCTGTTCATAATAAACAGTATTAAATAACATTTACTATCCTGAATGTCCGAGAAATTTTCATAGAAAATTTTCGTTCTCCGACAAGAAATCTATGTAAATTTCTATGAAAATTTCTATGAAAATTTCTCGGACATTCAGGACGGTAAATGTTATTTAATACTATTTATTATAAATAGACCATTTACTTAAATACTTGTATCTATAAAAAGAACGTTAAACATATCAAAAATGTCTTTAATAAATTGTCGGACTATGTCCAATTCAAATATATATATATATATATATATATATATATATATATATATATATATAGAGAGAGAGAGAGAGAGAGAGAGAGAGAGAGAGAGAGCGAGAGAGAGAAACAAGGAGAGAAAGAGATTAATTATTTATAATAATAATGAAATTGCAACTAAAAAATACGTGAAAATTACGCAAATTTCAAATATATTTTTGTGTCATTTTGATAAATATATCTGATGAAATGAGATGTCAGTGTTATTCCCAATTTTGCATAATTGTGACAACCATTAATCCAGTCTGAACGTTCGAAAAAGGTACTGAGCTATTAAGCTCAGTACTTTTTTAGTACTTTTTTATCTTTTAGAATTATAATATTCAATTAAGTAAGGTAAGTTCAAGTGCCCTATCTAGATTTCTATCTCATGTGTTTCACGTTCAAACGATAAATCAGGGAAAAACGTTTGATAAATCTATGGAACAGGTTTCAAATATATACTCTTTCGTAAAGAACGGACGCTAATTCTTGTTTTCAGCTTTTGAATTCTGAACACGGTGGCGTTTCTTTATAAACGTCACAAGATTAGATTTAATGATTTGTATTATTTACTTAATTAGATATTCAATTTATTTTTATTTTTATTATTTTCATTTGCAACAAGAATAGCAAGCGTAATTTTAGATTAAATAGTGTGTAACTTTAACGTCCATTACAGAATATTGTAAATTTCTAATTACCATATAATTCGTACTGTTCAATGGCACTGATTATTTTTAAATTACATAATGAAGTATAGTTTCAGTTTCTTTTATTATCTTATATTTTTATTTTTCTGAAGAATATCGAATGTAGGTTTTAAATTAAATCGTCACTATCTTTATTGCAATAAGAGAAGATTTTGGAAACAGCATTTTAACATATATATATATATATATATATATATATATATATATAGAGAGAGAGAGAGAGAGAGAAACAAGGAGAGAAAGAGATTAATTATTTATAACAATAATGAAATTGCAACTAAAAAATACGTGAAAATTACGCAAATGTCACGTGTTTTTTCTGGCCTACAGTACTTCTGTGCAATATTTTAAGATATTTTTGTGTCATGTTGATAAATATATCTGACGGAATGAGATGTCAGTTTTATTCCCAATTTTGCATAATTGTGACAACCATTAATCCAGCCTGAACGTTCGAAAAAAGTACTGAGCTATTAAGCTCAGTACTTTTTTTAGTACTTTTTTATCTTTTAGAATTATAATATTCAATTAAGTAAGGTATGTTCAAGTGCCTTATCTAGATTTTTTTAAACGATAAATGTTATTTAAACATACTGGTTATTTCTTTATGTATTTTATATATTTTTTTTTTTTAATTAATACGAATTCTTTAATTATTTCCTGTATATATAAATATCTTTTGATGCCATCAGGAAAAATTGATAAATATCTTAAAAGTGTCGGTTTTCTCGCTTGAAGCGCTAACACATTTGGAAGAAATCAATTATCTGGATATTAACTTCAATGTACAAGAAGGAACTGTTACGTCATTTAAAAATCAAGGGTGTGTCCTGATTTGCATATATACTGCATCTAATCCTCCCCTAGCTGTCTTTGTCCAGCCGCCCAAACCTACACAATTATATTTTCTGTAAATACTAGTATCAGCGCCATTTTCAAGAATTACAAAAAAAAGTAGATTATAATCGGTCACTAAAAAGGAATGAGTAGAATTTCAAGTTATCGTACATTGATGAGACCAAATGTTGAAGAAAATGGAATAATCTGGTTTAATCTACCGTTCAATCGCGCCGTAAATACTACAGTAGGGAGACCTTTCATTAATTTATTCGAAAAGCACTTCCAAAAGGAACATGTACTGAACAAAGTATTAAACACAAACACAGTGAAATTAAGTTAAAGCTGTACAGATAAAGTGATAGACTTAATAAAGAATCACTATTATGAAGGAAGGCACGGTGGAGTAATGGATTATGGTTCGGATTTAAGAATCGGAAAGCAGAGTTCGAATTCCAGTCGGATCCATTACATTCACTTATGTGAATACCCTTGGGAAAGGTATGGATCCTCTTCTTCTCCCCCAGCTATGGGTAAATAGCAGAAGATAGCGGGAAAAAATGGCAACCTACTGCGAGAAAAAAATCTGCCTCGTCAATCATATATCGAAAGATACATGATCACATAAGTGTGTATAACGCATGGCACACATGTGACTGATTCCTTGTATATATGCTGAGTTCGAATTCCAGTCAAATTCATTACAATCACTTACGTGCTAATACCCTTTGGAAAGTTATGAATCCTCTTCTCCCTCCCACCCCAGCTATTTGTAAATAGCAGGTGAGACCAGGTTCTATAGTCTTGGATGAAAACCGCTATATCGCAGAAAGAAATGGCAACCTACCTGCGGGAAAAATTTTCCACATGTATCGAAAGATACATGATCTTCACGCATGGCACATAACTGACAGTAATAAAGATCTAATTCCCGGTAATTCAGAAAGAAAAATATGTTCTTAATTATATTTCTAAAACTCAGCTATTAATTACATGTATCTGAAAAATGGGAGGGTAGACGTTAATGGGACAAGTATTTTCTTTAAATGTTCATCTTCCTGCGTGCACTCAGCATTTCCTAGAATGAAGTATGTGGAAGTAACGGTTACTCTGAAGTGATGCTACTCTGGAGATGTTCTCAAATTCCTGAGATTCTGGGACGGTTGTTTCTTTCTAACACCAATGGCAACCTACTGCGGGAAAAATCCGCCTCATCAATTATGTATCGAAAGATACCTGATCACCTAAGTGTGTATCCCGCATGGCACATAACTGAACTGATTATGAATTTCTATGGAAGATTGCAATTAATAGAGCCCTACCTTATAGACGTGATTGATATAGATGTTGATTGTTCAATAAATACATGATATCGCCAAAAAAAAACAAAAAAAACGTAACGCGATATACCAAGCAACTGCTATGGTAGATTGCGAAACAAAGAATATTTATGAGCCACAGAATGTTCTTTGGAAAGATAGAGTTTAAAACAAAAAGAAACATCTTTTAATAACACCGGCCAACAAAACTTTTGGTGCCAAGAATCAAAACACATTTTTTTACCTAATTCGATGGTGCTGATTTTAAAAATGACCTTAGTTTTCGATGGTTAACTACCGATTTTCCAGTACTGAAATTGCTCATTTTTGGAAAAAAGTTAATTTATGATCCTAGCTGATCGCAAAATTTAGTTAATAAAGGTCGTAGAAACCAATCAATTTTCATGTAAGCCATGCAATTTATGCTAGTGACCTGAAATGAACTATTTTTATAAGAAAAACATGTTTTTGAGTAAAAAAAAATTAAAATAGAAATACCGAATTTTCACAACTTAACGCCAAAATTCTAATTAACTTATAAACTTTATCAATAGTACACTTTAGTAAACCTGATAATTAAGGTGACATCAAAAAAATTAAGCGCTAAAATCTTCTGTTTGATATTCATAAATTTATCCTATCACTTTTATCCCTTAACTACGGAAGCACATTGAGAGCATTTTGTTTTCACAGTTTGAAAGAAACTCAAACTCAACACATCCCAATTGAATACACATATTCTATTGTACATGATACTGCTGAAATATTAAAAGGAACTTAAATGAGATTGAACATGTCAGTCAATCAAGAAAGTGTAAATATTTACCATAGTTCTTATATTCACGAAGGTTTTATT
Source organism: Acanthosepion esculentum (assembly GCA_964036315.1). NCBI lineage: Eukaryota > Metazoa > Mollusca > Cephalopoda > Sepiida > Sepiidae > Acanthosepion > Acanthosepion esculentum. The sequence goes on from OZ038486.1 coordinate 68,947,296, forward strand.
TCTGCTGTTAGTTTATTAAACGACTTGATGAAAATACTTGTTGGTCTTGGTATATTCAATCGTGATATTTTTAAAGACTTAGGGTCTGATTCTTATTGCAAAAAGAGTATTTCTCAATAAGCAGACCAATCTTTGTTGGTTTAAATAAGAATTGAGAGGTTTCTACGATTTTATTTTGAGAAATATTGCCATCGATCAATATCATATATATATATATATATATATATATATATATATATATATATATATATATATTTTACTCGTCAATATGTTTTAAACGATTTTATTAATTATATTTATTTGTATTCTCGGTTTAACTCGCTGTAATTTATTTATTTATTTTAATCGTAAATGAGTTTTTTTTAGTCCTTTTATGGCCGAATTTTCTTTTATTTTTGTAAATAGCAATATATTAGATGTAAAAATGAATCTTGATGGGATGTGGGTAAAAACGGAAAAGATAATTACCTTCTAAGTATCCGATGAAAGGGTCTCCACTTGAAAAAAAAAAAAGGAAAAATTCCCCGCAAACAACTTAAATAGAGCACACATCATTGTGATTGGCTATTGGCCAAGCTCCAATCAAATGCGTGATGACGGGGTATATTATAGAAGTCAGTGTCTGCAAGCATTTTTAGAGGGCGTATCAGAGTCCGATCAGCTCTGATGGGGTCGACTTGGTGAGGTCAGTATGATGTTTGAAAGACCCGAAACTGCCCAATGATCAAAATCAGAACATCACTGACGACGCCCTCTAGCGCTAAAGAGCGTATATTCAAATACTGAAAACAAATAAAAATGAGGGTGTTCTTTACAGCAAAAACGGTAACTAACCAAGAAGTAAAGTGATTTTCAGATTCAGCGCCCGTAAATTAGCTAAAAAAAAGCTGTTTGCTGTCTCGACACAATTTAATTTTTTTTTTACCAATAGATGATATGAGAACATAAAAAAGTTGTTTAAATAAAAATAGGCGCATAAGGTCAAAACCGACAAATCTATTGTAGATGAATGGAAAAATAAAAACAAGCTCCAAAAGCAACATTTCATTGGTACTTGCATTAAGGAAAATTGCATTATTATAACATTTCCAAAACAAGAACACCTCCCAATCATAGTTTGCTAGGAAACAAGAAAGTGGGAAAACAAATTTAAAAAATAAACAAAAATAAACCTAAATTAATCTAAAATAAATCAATCAATCAAATACCGAAAAACTATATGTATTGGCATTTTATTTGTTCCCGGTGAATATTTGTCAATTTTTGGTGTGCGTGGTGATTGCCTTAGACCATTCCTCCTAAGCGGGGTAATAGCCGCCGCCAGTGTAAATGAACAGAAAAATTATCATTCCAAATTTAAGGAGAGTCGAAACGTCCTTTTCGAAATTCCAAGAAATTAAGTTAAATTCTGAACGACATCAAATGCACTAACGTTTGTTCAACAAATCGAATGTACGTGAAACCTGATTAACCAATGAAAATAAAACAACACAAAAATAAAAATGGCAGGATTTTTTTCTTTTTCTCCATATATCAAACTCCGATGAAGATTTAATAAAAGTGAAACATGTTAGATTGATAAACGTTTCTTATTTGTTAATTATCTTATCATTATGCCGGATTCCGAGCCATCTTTGATCTGTGTTTGATACCAACTCATATATATATATATATATATATATATATATATATATATATATATATATATATATATATATATATATATATATATGTATGTGTGTGTGTGTGTTTGTGTGTGTCTGTGTGTGTTGATATAATTGATGTTAGTTTGATAATCCGAAGTCCTTTAATATTTTTTCTTTATTTAAAAAAAAAACAGTGCTCGATACACAAGTAGATCGTAGATTATAATAATTTTTTTAAAAAATATGTTCCATCGCGACACATAAATTATTATGTTCCGAAGCTGGTCAGTAGTATTTAAGTTTAATTCCAATATTAAACCTTAACACCTCGGTGGCAGCTGCACCCTCAAGCCTTCTTTTGTAATAACTATGGTATGGAATGTTTTACTCCTTTATAGTTTTGAATAGAGGTGTGGTCTGGGGTTTGTTTTTTTCTTCATCGGTTATGTAGACAAAAATCTATAATCCGATCATTTCAGAAATGGACATTTTTATAAAATAAGGCGTTTTAAACTTGATCAAAATTATAAGACCAGGGGGTATAAATTGTTAGATCTAGGGTAATTCCAATGTTTTTAGTTCAGTTAGAGATTAGCAATCACTGCGTAAAGGTGTCACCATGCCTAAAGCAAGCAAACGTACCGAAGTTGCGCGTGCTCGAATTCTAAATTTGCATAGTCAAGGTTTGTCACAGCGGGCGAACGCAGCTAAGGTCAATCGCAGTAAAACTGTTTTGCAACTTTCTAAAGGACAGTGCGAATTATGGAAACGCAAAGTCTACTGGTAGGCCTACAAGAATTTCTCCGGTATTGAGTAGGAGAATAAATGGGTTGTTGTGAAAGCCAGTGGACTTTCTTCTAGTCAAATTAAGGCAGCCACAGATGCAGGTTGCAGTCCAGTAACCATCAGATGACACTTACGACAAAAAGGCATGGTAAATAAAAAGAGCAAACACATTCCTCGGCTGCTTCCACGTCAGAAAGTGAACCGTTTATGGTTTGGTCGTGAATACCAAACATGGGACATTGAGAAGTGGAAGAAAGTCCTGTTTTCTAATGAGAAATAATTCAATCTAGATGGTCCTGATGGCTTCCAACGATATTGGCATAACAAAAACATGCCTCCTGAAATTTTCTCCACACGCCATAGTGGTGGAAGGTCCCTAATGGTATGGGGTGCCTTTTCTTACAGAGGGACGATGGAGCTCCAGATGGTACAGGGTCGTCAGACAGCGGCTGGTTATGTTAACATGCTACAAAAAACATCGTCGGTGATGGAGGGCCATCGTTTGTGGGGGGATGGATGGTTATTCCAACAGGATATTACTGCAATGCTCGCTGCATGCCGGACATTGACGTTTCTACAAGAAAATAGGGTCCATCCCTTAAGACATCCTGCAAGCTCATCGAACTTGAACCCAACTGAAAATGTTTAGGGATGGATAACAAGAGATGTTTATCGAAATGGCACCGAATATTCAACAAAAAATGAACTTCGTGAAGCTATCTTCAGAAGCTGGAGCAATATTCCTCGCAGATTAATGGAAACACTAATTTCTAGCATGCCCTAAAGAATGTTTGAAGTCATCAAAACCAGTGGAGGTAGAACTCATTATTAAATTTGGTTGTTGAATGTTTTCGTACACTTTTCGTAGAATTTCGTAGGATTTTTGTCTCTGGTTTTATAATTTTGATCAAGTGTAAAATGCCTCATTTTATAAAAATGTCAATTTCTCAATAAAATTTTCGGATTATAACTTTTTGTCTACATAACCTTTTAGATTATAAAATTAGTAACCTTAAATAAGAAATGTTTAAAATTTTTCCGTGAAAAACATCTTTTTTAAAAACTTTCCAGGGGTCTTAAATTTTAGATCAGGAGTGTAATTGACGACATTCTATAAGGGGTCGCCCATTCGAAACATACAATCAGCTCATATGTGAAGACAAAGGATGTCAACCTGAAGACCTACTGAGTTCCATGGATAATCATCATGATTGGGGAGAAAGAGCCTTCTGGATCCGGGAAATCATCGCCAACTTAAACCGATGATGCTAAGTCCTTGTTCTGTTACCCATTTACCTCGAATCGCATTTGTATGTTACTTTTGGTTACCATATGCTTTGTAAGCATTCAATTATCCAAACCTTATTTCTGTTGTTATTTCTTTGTTGTGTGTCCAAATGTATTATTCATAACTACGTGAATTTCTTTTCGGCTAACCTCTCGGGCGATGCCTACCCCCACAGATTAGGTAAACGGCTCTCCAAAATCTGATACATCCTTTTTTTACCATCCTTTATTTTGATACCCGTTGCCTGTATAGATTTTTTAGGGAAAGTGTAAAATTTGTTTTTCTTCTCTGCATCATTCTGTTCTGTGGGTGGTTGGCTGAGAATGGCAGATACTTCTTACTAGAGTAGGCGCGCTCCTGTCGGGTTTCTAAATGTAAAAAGTAATCAACAGTTGCACAGTGACGATGTTCTCCCGCCACTTGGTTATCAAAGGAACGCCCGTCGATCGCGACCCATTAATCTGTTATCTGATACATAATTCTATCTGATATATTACTAAGAACATCATGGGCGGTGTTAGGAAGGAACAACCGTCCCAGAATTTCAGAAATTTGAGCACACCCCCAGAATAGTATTACTTCAGAGTAACCGTTACTTCCTCATACTTCATTCCAAGAAATGCTGAGTGCACGAAGGAGGGTGAATATTTAAAGAAAATACTTGTCCCATTAACGTCTACCCTCCCATTTTTTCAGATACATGTAATTAATAGCTGAGTTTTACAAATATAATTAAGAACATATTTTTCTTTCTGAATTACCGGGAATTAGATCTTTATTACTGTCAGTTATGTGCCATGCGTGATACACACTTAGGCGATCATTTATCTTTCGATACACGAGGCAGATTCTTCCCGCAGGAAGGTTTGCCATTTCTTTCTGCAATAGACCAGTTGCTATACAAAGCTACAGAACCCGGTCAGTTCTGCTATTTATCCATAGCTGGGGGGGGGAGAAAATGATTCATACCATTCCCAAGGTTATTAGCACGTAAGTGAATGTAATGGATTTGACTTGAATACGAACTCGGCATATATACAAGGAATCAGTCACCTGGGTGCCATACACGCTCAGGCAATCATGTATCTTTCGATACATGGCTGATGTGATATATATTTTCCCGCAGTAGGTTGCCATTTCTTTCTGCGGTAGACCAGTTGCCATGAAGGCTATAGAACCCTGTCTGTTCCTCTATTTACCCATAGCTGGGAGAAGAAGAAGATTCATACCTTTCTGAAGGGTATTAGGACGTAAGTGAATATAATGGATCTGACTGAATTTATATCCGGGCTGTTGCTCTCATTCTTGTTACTGTTATCCCTACATTTCGACCATTGTTCTCTCCGGCCTTCCACGAGTTTATATCGATCTTTGTACTCTACAGTGAATCCTGATCTGAACCCATTATTTAATTTGCAGGGGAGGGTAGACTGTTCTCCTTCCACTTCCTATGTCTAGAGATAGCTAGTTCTTATTTTAGTACTGCTCAGTTATTGCTTGTAAAGCGTTGGTTCGTAAATTTGGGGACATAGTAGTTGCGAGTTCAATCCCTTTCGCCCGGTAAGGTCTACTTGGACTCAGTGGTAAAAGGGCGAGAAATAAATGAGCTGCGCTAAAAATAAGAATGCCATGATATACCGAGAAATGGGCAGTGGATCGAGAACAGTTTACGCTCGTAGATTAAATAAAACATTCAATTCAGAATTCCCTGATGGTTACACAGAATGATATACACCTGAGGGTACAACTGCCGAAACGTAGTGATAAAATTGAGGGCAGGTGTCTGAATATAAATAGATTAAATAAGATTTTTTTTAATTCCATAATCAATAGATGATTTTTTTTATTTCTTATAATTATAATTGTTTATTTTTCATTTTAATAATGATTAATGGATTATTATTTTTATAATTAATACTTGATATTTATTTCTTTTATGTTATAATTAATATCGTATTATAATTAATATTTGATATTTATTTCTTTTATATTATAATTAATATCGTATTATAATTAGTACTTGATATGTATTTCTTTAATATTATAATTAATATCTTATAATTAATACGATATTTATTTCTTTTATGTTATAATTAATATCCTATTATAATTAATACGATATTTATTTCTTTTTTGTTATAATTAATATCCTATTATAATTAATACTTGATATTATTTTATTTTATTTTATAATTAATATCCTATTATAATTAATACGATATTTATTTCTTTTATATTATAATTAATATCGTATTATAATTAATACGATATTTATTTCTTTTATGTCATAATTAATATCGAATTATAATTAATACTTGATATTTATTTCTTTTATGTTATAATTAATATCATATTTTTATTTGAATTCTTGTAATTAATGCCGGATATTTAAAACATATTTTACATTACAAACTATATAGTTCTCCTAATTTTTATAGTTATCAATTCATTCATTTTCTAAGGTTTATCAACATTTTGCAGGTAGAAAATATTTTTGCAGTTTAACTTATTTTTCTTTGTGATAGCAATGAATTAGTGATAAAAGTCTTACTAATTAACCCATAGCTGGAGCGAGAAGTGGTGGATTCATACCTTTCCAAAGGTATTTGTGCTTAAGTGAATATAACACACCCAACGGGAAGTGGAACTCTTTTTTTCCGGTTAACAATTCCGAACCACTATACCACTCGCACATTTAAGCTTACAACAGCTGGTATTCTCAAGAGGTCACCCATCTAAGTACTCACCAGATTCGACGTTGCTTAACTTCACTGATCGCAAGGGAAACGATGTTTAAACGTGATGTAGCCGTAATTTTAATTATTATAATTAATATCAGATTTTTCACTTTAATATTTATAATTAACTACGTCAAAATCCGTCTTATCGAGAGACATTTAAAGTATCATTTGCCGAGATGTCAACATTGGACCTTCGGCTTGTTCAAGAGTTTGAGAGTCCCTAAGTCTTTGCATATTCTCAGCAGTGGAAACTCTTCTGGTTGCCGTTTGATCTGAGTTTTCCTTTGCACAGGACATTATTTTCAGCCTCGACTGGATAGTATGCGCACTGCTGATGAGTACCAAATATAGGACGAAACGGCCGTTCAGTGCCTTCTGCATTCTATTGAGGTTTTTTCTAGACTCGATGAATTACTTAATTATCTCAAATCCTGCTAATTTCTATCATATATATATATAATTTTCATGTTCTCTATTTTAAATAATACTCTGTTTTAAATACTATGTAAAATCTCGTCACTACAGATGCAAATAGCATTTATATTTCACTTATTTACACACTAGCAGCTTGTTTCACATTTATCAATTTTAAAAATTCGTGCCTGCTTATTTTCAACTCCCTAAGATGTATTGCTCAGCCTCAACGTACCATTAATTCGAAATAAGTTTATTTCTTTCGCTTATTAAATTATTAGCTTTCTTAAATTATATGAACTATTTTTTTCTCCACGATATGTATGTGCACGCTTGTTTGCGCACTAAGGAGTGATTCTGTGTTCGTGGTGTGCGCACGTATTTATTTGGCGTGCAATGTCGCTGTCAATGTTGATCGAGTTCTGAAACTGAAAAATAAATAAATAAAAACTTCACTCCAGCTAATGCACAAACTCGGTTTTTTTGGTTTTTTGTCAGTACATCACAATTATACAGTTGGTATCCAGCGGCTGGCCTACCCATGTTTAATGGGGGAACTTCTGATCTTTTCCTACGCAGTTCGTCAACTTGACCCGATTCTCCTTACCCTTCACCTCGCCATGCAGCTATGGCAGAGAATTAATGATGGCCGCAGGTGCATTCGCTATCTTTTGCAGACAAAGTCTCGGTCCAATGACGACACAATTCAATCAACCAGAATTTCAATAGACGGCATCATATTATCTATCCAAATACTTACTTGACAATCAGCGCTTTTTCAGTGGGTGGTTTATTTTCTGTCTCTTATAGTTGTCAGTGAAAAGAAGAGACCAACATGATAATTACATATGGTATATACAAACAAACAAGTACACAAATATAAATATCTAGGATGAGTTTCAACAGAGGACGGAAAATGCGATACCTAAATCCGACATTGTATTCAGATAGTGAAAGTTTCCTTCCAAAAAAGCAAAGCAAAGCATGAAGAAACAAGGAAATAGAGTTATAAACAAAGAAAAGAGTACTTAACTATTTTTTAATATAGTCCTCCAGTGAATCCAGGAAATTTCTTCACTGATGAAAAGTGGCTTGAGGCAACAAAGATGTGCTTCTAGAGAAGAATGCTGAGAATACTACAGACTGAACATGCGAGCAACGACGAAATTTATAGAGAAAACTGAAACAGAAACTAAACTTTAAAATTAAATTTCCACTCTCTTTAAGTTATGTTCATTCAAATTGCAAACAAGACCTATCAAAGGTTTTTCAGCATCAGCTTCATTTTTTATTATGCTATTTTTCTTCAAAAAATAACTTGTTAGTTATTTAGCGAATATATAATAAATTATATATTCCTTTATTCCTTCAGGATATTGATTACTTACCGCATCGTTAATAAAGTCGAAGGTTTTAAGAGTTGGGGAATGTTAGGACCGAGAGCAATCCGGAGCAACTGACAACAATTTCTGCAATGCCCGTGAGGTTTTTCTTACTCCGTTCTTAATAGATCGACAATTTGGTAAACAAAAGAACCATTATATTTTATATCTGGGGCAAATTTAAATATCTAGTTGATAGTTGAATGTACTTAACTTTTTTTTAAAAGTTACATTTCTAATGACACATAATGAGAAAAGAGGCCTTAGAAAATTTGACTGGACTGATGGTAGAGAAGAGGTCATAGCAAAACAGCGTATAATTTAGCTAAAAATCTTGGTTAGCAGAACGGTTATGAGGAGAGATATCAAAAAGTGTTGTAAAGTTTATTAAACTGTTGGGAATCATGATCGCCCATGTCTTGAAAGGTCAGGACACATAGAAGAAATTGATTGGTTTTAAGGCTTATCGATCGTTTAATTGATTGGTTTTTACGGTTTATCGATATTTTGCGTGTTATTTAATGCAATAAAACACTTTTGAATAATAAGAATTCTTTTCAAAGATAACAATGATTTACTGGTAAAATTCATAATAATTAACCCATAGCTGGGGGAGATGAGCTGAATTCATACCTGCCCAAGTGTATTAGCGCGTAAGTGAATATAACGATTGCAAGCCGTTATACATTACACCATCTGCACTTCCAAATTTACAGCACCTGAAATTCTCAAGCGGTGACCCATCTAGTTACTGGCCAGGCTCGACGATGCTTAACTTCGGTGATCGTGCGAGAACCGGTATTTCAACATCATATGGACGTAAGCCAGGATGATGACGATGATGATTCTACTATGCAACATATATTCAAGTGTATTTTGTATTAAGGTGTCTCCTTTCATTTTATCTACACGCCAAGTTTCTAAATTTGCTCCAGACATAAAATATAATGGCTCTTTTGTTTACCAAACTGACGATCTATTAAGAACGAAGTAAGAAAAAGCTCACGGGCATTCCAAAAATTGTTGACAGTTGCTTCAGATTGCTCTCGGTCCTAACATTCCCTAACTCATAAAACCTTCGTCTTTATTAACGATGCGGTAAGTAATCAATATCCCGAAGGACTAAAGCAATATATAATTTGTTATATATTCGCTAAATAACTAACGAGTTATTTTTTTTTTAAAGAAAATACCATAATAAAACGTAGCTGATGCTGAAAAACATTCTACAGATCTTGTTTGCAATTCGAATGTGCATCTATTAACCCTGCTCACCAGGAAAATCTGGTGAAGGAATCGGTTCAGTGGCCGATGACCTCCTCTATGATTTTAGTTTTATTGGGTTATAAGCTACCAGTAGTAGTAAAGAGTAACCTAATATAAATATACTACACACTAGAATAAATGATTTATTATATGCTGATATCGGTTGGTTTACATTCAATAACCTACACTCGACTTGCCCCATTGATTTTATTAAATTTTCTCTTGATTCAAAATTAACCCACATCATAGCGGTTTTATTCAATCTCATAAACCAATGCTTGAAAAATGATTTCCATTCTCAGTCACGTCTTTTAATGGCAGATCAATTAATTCAAATTCGATGAATATTAAAACTGCTTTCAGAAACAGAGCATTAATTTGTTGCCTTCAATTAGTTTTTAATCCAAATGATTGTCTAGTCAGCCGCCACACCCGAAAAGCCAGACAGTGAAACCGATTTATTCGCCGATGTCACGACCATACTTGTTAGTATTAATGGGTTACCTTATTTTAGCAAAGTGATACTGCCACTAAGAGGCAAGGGATTGCTGGGAGGGAAAGATAATAAAAGTAGTGAGGACAAAGCACAATAAATGAACAGGTTCAGTAAGCCAGAAGATGGCGATTGAGCTTGCATATAAATCTTTGAAGATTGTATGTAGTAGAGAGGCTAGAAACTGGCAGAGAGTTCCATCAGTGCGAGAACATTAACTATTAGAATAGAGCATACGATTAAATCTAGCTAATTCAACAGTGAGACATAGTTACCAGTCTAGGGAGTTAGCTTAAATTCATATGGTTGAGGTATCAAGGAGGAAAACCTACTAGAACAACTGCCATGAAAATAATCATGCAAAATACAGATGGAATCCCCACTACGATAGTGGGAAATTAACTGAAGTTGAGGTGTCATGTTAGTTCTGATTATATTACAGGCCGTTTTTCAGATTTTAGAATCTCGATAGATATAGCAACATCACCAGACCCAATATGCCAGCAATATTCAAAGCACAGAAGAATTGTACGTTTAGAAATGTGCAAAATGGATCTTGACGAACAAAAATTGCCTAGCACGATACAGAGAACTAGCATTCCTAGCAGCAGTTTATTAATTTATTCAATATTATTACTCCACTCCTAGTAAAGAGTAACCTAATATAAATATACTAACATACTAGAATAAATGATTTATTATCATATATAGTAATATCGGTTCGTTTACATTCTATAACCTACACTCGACTTGCTTCATTAAATTTATTAAATTTTCTCCTGGTTCAAATAGTTCCGCCCCAAGCAAAGCGACAATGCCACTAAACGCCAAAGGGTTGCTGGGAGGGAAAGATAATTGCTGGGAGGGAAAGATAATAAAAAGAGTAGTGAGGACAACGCACAATAAAAGAACAGGTTCAGGAAGACAGAAGATGGCGATTTAGCAGCAGACCTAATAATTTATTCAATATTATGACTCCACTTCCTGTACGTGGAAAATGTGATGTACATTTATTTTTAATTACTTTGTTTTATTTTATTTTCGATTTTCATGAATATTCAAGAATCAAGGCACTGTCAATCGTTATTTAATGTCTTCTTGATTACTCTTCTATTGTTCTCGCTCTTTAATAATGTTTCGTTTTCTTTATTCTTTACACTCAGAGACTCATTAGTGACATCATACAGGGTACGGAAGAAATCCGTCCCACATATACCCACCAAAAATATTACCCACGTAATGGCAAGACATTAGTGGCAATTGTGTCTTTATCTTGCTCATGTCTAACCAATATGTGTGAGGTATTTCTGACAGGAATATATGGGATGTATTTCTGCTGCACCCTGCACGGTAATTAAAGTAATCAAATTTATTATGCAACAATTATTACTATTGTAACGGTGGAGTAATGGAGAGCGACTCGTTTCGAGGAATCGGAGAGCCGAGTTCGAATTCCAGTCGAATCTATCGCATTCACTTATGTGCTAATACCCTTGGGAAAGGTATGAATCCTCTTCTTCTCCCTTCAACTACGGGTACATAGCAGGACAGACCGGGTTCTATAGCCTAAGATGGCAACTGGTCTAACGCAGAAAGAAATCACAGCTTACTGCGGGAACTAAATCTGCCTTGTTAGTCATGTATCGAAAGATACATGATCGCCTTAGCGTGCATCACGCCCGGCACAAAACTGACTGATTATTTAGTCTATCAAAGGAAAATAGAAGACTGTGTTTGATCTTCTATTTCACTTATGAAAGAAAACTCCTAATTTTAGCTTATTAAAATAAATTGTTTATTTTTGCTATTCACTGATTTCTACTCACAGAGAAAAAATATTAGGGAGGAGATTAGATAAGAAGCTATATCTGAATAAATGGCTGAATGTGTTTCATTCTTTACACGCCAGACAAGGTAAAAAAGCCACTAACATGTAGGGGGTTACTAAATGGGAAAAATATGAGAAAAATATAATTACGGAACGAGAACTGTAAAAGAACGTAAATTAATAAGATAACGATTGGCGTTGAATTTATATTTTAGATCAAATTTGACTGGAAAACAAGAGTCTGGAAGAGAGATCAACAAGGGAGAAAGAGCTTGTTAGCATAGAACTTACACATACATTGAGTACATTCGTACTGTAAATATATACAAATATGTGCTGAACACATAATCATCGTCATTTTTCGTCTTCTGTGTGCCGTTGTTCTTCGGGGCGTTGGCGATCATATATCTCCACAACTTCCTATTTTTGTAACTCTGAATAAGGTTTGTCTATTTAATATCTAACCTAGTCCCTGTTCTGCCAAACATCTACAAAGGATCGTTAAGCAGATTATTCGATGTTTCCCTTTGCCTTCAATATATCATGTGAATGTCAAACTCTATAGGCCTTCTTTCCTCATTGTGCACGCTAGACGCCAGAAATTTGATTTATCTCCCCGCTGATTCTATGTACTTTTTTGACGAGAAATTATTCGTTACTCCCAAGTTTAATCCATGGTATTCTTGACATACTTCTGTAGAACCACATTTCTGTTGCCTTCAACCATCTCTACATTTGTGAGATTATTTTTTTAAGTATTTCACCCCATGTAAGGCGTGAGGTCCACTAGCAGGCAAGGGGTTACGGAAAGTGAGAGCAAGCGTAAAGAAGGGTTTTTAAAGAAAGGATACAGAGAAGGGCGGGGGATCCGATTCAAGGCATCAAAATGTTTCGATTGACATTACACTTGAATATTTTAAGAGTAGAGCTGTCATGGAAGCTAGTAGGGGAAGGGAGTTCCATTGTCGGGAAGTGCGAGAAAAGAAGCTCTTGGAGTGGAAGAGGCGGTTATATTTAACTGTTTCGACAGTGAAAGGGTGGGACCGAGATGCCAACCTAATAGCACGCTTAAATTCATGCAGATAGTGTAGCACTGAAAGTAGCTCGTCAGAGCAGTTGCCATGAAAATATTTGCAGAAAAGACAGAGGAAAGCCAAATCACGTCTGTGAGAAAGTGACTGCAGACCAGATGCAAAATTAAGAACTGTCGCATTGCATATGCACCTCTGGATGTTTTCGAAAACCTCAAGAGGAACAGCGGAGACACCAGACCATATATGGTAATAGTATTCAATGCAAGGACGAATGGTAGATTTGGATGCTTTGGCGCGACTCAGAGAACCACCTTTCCTTGCGGTAGATGATTATCCAGCTTTCACATCCATATAGGAGCATCAATATTGCATAACAGTTCACCATTCTTTTCTTTGCTTCTAACGAAATTTTCCTGTTTCTTAATACTTTTTGTTAGCTTCTAGAAGGCGTGTTTTACTACTCCAATTCACCTTAGGATTTCGACGTCACTTTTTCTGTAAAAATGAAACTACTATTTTACACATCTAATATTACTCCCAGTAACTGATTCACGCAGAAATCTTGTCAGTAGCGGAAGAGTAACAGATCACGAAGTATGTGACGTTGGAATCTGAAGATAGCTAAAGAAGCCTTTCAGAAACTAAACAAAATATAAAGACATAGGAAGATTTTGATAGATAGAATTAGAGACATGGCTCTATTGAGGCAAGCAGGGAATGCCATAGTCTGATTATGTGAAGCTATCTTGCATAATCTGATTATAGAGGTTTTGTGAGTATCTATCCTCCTGTATGACAGTGAATGTAGTACAATTTCTATAACCATGTGAAACTCGGTTCGACATAGATACGGTTCTATGGGCAAATACTGGGGATGCCATAGTCGGATTATGTGAATCTGTCTTATCTGCATTTCGATCGTGCATTCGATATTGCTGCCATAGCTGGTCTGGTGCTTTTGCGACATATCCGGAGATTCTAGACAGAATCCAAAGAAAGATTTCGTATGCCATCGATCTTCACATGATATCTCGGCACTAATAACCTTCCCGCCACCTTAACATAGCTTACTATGCCTTTTCTATAAAATATTTCCGTATATCTTTTTCCGATAAGCTTTCGTCTTTGATACCTTGACTTCACAAATTTAAGCGCAGTACTAGATTGGCGGCTAGGTCTCATCATTTTACTACTGAAATTGCTAGACGTAAGCGTAAGCTCTATACTAATAGTTTCTTCTCACTTTTGGAATTCTCTCATGGCTGGCAACTAGGATGTTCAAAAATCTAAATGCAAATTAAATATTTATCTCTCTCCTTGAATCACGATCTTTTATTGTTCTTGCTCTCTCTCTCTCTCTCCATCTATCCCATAAATATAGCACACCTTAAGATTATATTTCTTCATATATATATATATATATATATATATATATATATATATATATATATATATATATATATATATATATTCAAAAAGGTTTTTACTGTTTCTTTCATTCTTAGTGGATTTATCACCTTGCTTGTCGTGGAATGAGTTTTAAAAATAACCTAAATTGCCCAATATCCTCTGAGCGATTTCTGTTTTAATCAGGCATCATCAAGAAATGTGACACACAAAAACGTAAGAAAGAAAAACATTGAATATATATCGACACAGCATTATAAACAACAACAAAAAACCTCTATGATAACGGATTATGAAAGCCGAAAGCGCTCAGGCGATACTGGACAACATATGATCAAACTGACATTATCCGGACTGTTGTCCTCATCTTTGTCGCCTTATATATTACAACGTTTCTGCCTTTGCACGCTCCGACCTTCTTCAGATGGTTGGAATGTCGAACTGAACCCTTTATTTCCCTCACTGCGGTAGACTCTTCTAGTTCCACGTGCCATGTTTAATGAATGTCAGTTATCTGTTATCCCCTGTTAATTCCCCTCTGAAACTTCTCCACTGCCTTAACCGGGTATTGAACTCACACTCTTTGGGTCATGTCACTGGATTTAAGCAACGGCTTTATTCACTGTGCCATGTGTCCTTGAGTTCAGTTCGACATTTCAACCACCTGAAGAAGGCCGGAGCGTACAACGGCCGAATCGTTGTAATAAATATGGCAACAAAGTTTAGGACAATAGTCCGAATAATGTAAATAGTGTACATAATACCTCATCTCAGAAATATAGACAGATACTGAATGATCAAACTGGTAAGAATTTTTTGAAAATTAGATAGAAACGTAGGAAATTTAATTCACAATGAAATTTTGTATGTCTTCAACCGCAACTGTTTGGATATACACACATACGCACACGCACAAACACACACACACACACACACACACACACACGCTGAAGCGAATACATACATGCATATAGCTAGCTAGCAAACTAAATTGATAGATAGATAGATAGATAGATAGATAGATAGATAGATAGATAGAAAGAAAGAAAGAAAGAGAAAGAGTTGAGAGACACAACCTCTTTTAGCAGAAAGGAATACACTCCTGAAATCTTTCTTTTCATTTCATGGATTTTGTGAAATTGACCCATAAAAAATCTTGTTCATTTAAATCAAATATAATCCTTCATTCAATATTCGTAAGGTTTATAGCCTTTGAAGAAAATAAAAGTGGTTAATTTCAGGCGGTAAATATATTTTCGTCTACGATATCGAAAATATTTGTCTTATTTTTGAATTCTTAAACTATTAACTGAGAAATCAATACGAATAAAATACGAAAGCCTGATATAAAGAAATAAATTCAAATGTTTATTGACAATTGATGCAACTTTCTTTACTTTTTGCATCGATAACTGAATCTATTTATTGAAAGATTTTTCTTGCAAAATAACTTGCTGGATTATTTTTTTCTTTCATATCGATAACCGTCTTCCAATAAATAAAAAAAAAACACTCAAATAGCAATTACACTCTAAATTGTAATATTGTAAATCAAATCGAAAATAAAATGAAAATATATTTATTTATAAATACAAAACATATTACTTGTCAAATACTGATTTGTTTTTAAAAGACAAAAATATCCATGCTAAAATGTATCTTTACTGTCTGTATTGTTCATTGTTTCTTCAGAAGATGGATGGTTATGCTCCTCTATATATTGAAGTGCCTTTTAGCTCTATACAACGTTAAGCCCTTTGCCAATGCTCCTCTTCACTGTAGTGTTATTAATTCACACAGGATCTTTAGCTATGTTACTCGTTGCTTCGCTCTACTCTTCTTGCCTTCAGTATGCCCGGTAAGGGTTAAATTCTCTCAGTCATTTTACCTTATTATGTTTTCGAGATGTTTGTTTCCCATTCTAAGTACAAAGTCCTTTCTTCCTATTTTCCCTTACAAAATTCATCTATTACATCGATATTTTCAGCATCCTTCTTTAGAACCAGAAATCTACACCCTTGTGCAAATTAATTGAAACAACCGACTTAGTTTCCTCTCTTTCACCATACGGTCAGTTTTAGACCGACTAGGGTGTAATCGATTTCTGATTTTCCTCAGTTTAGGTAATTTGCAGTTCTTTGCAGTAATATGAATCTATTTTAGGGATGTATGAAGACATTTGTTTGTCTTGAAAAATATTGTGTCATCCGTGATTGCATCAGATTTTATCATGCCCAGACGGTATTGACTCGATTGTCGATTAGTTGTCCTCCGGCCATTGTCTGCGATGGACGTTACTCCAAATAAGTGTACGAAAATTGTAATGCTGCACGAACACACTGGCAAGCCTTACCAATGAGCAAATTAAAATACTATCGACTGACTCGGAAACTCTGCTGATTTAAATCCAATCGAGTATCTGTGGTGATTCTGCAAGGAAAAACTTCGTAGAATGGACATACGAAGCGCTAACATGTGTACTGCGTCATGTTCCATTGGAAAAATAGTAAGAAAAGTAGATAATAAGGGAATTATTCGTTTTGTTTTAATTAATTTGCACAAAAAACCTCCTTTAGTAGAAAGGAACACACCTTTATTAATAACCTGTATTAATAATGACATGTATCAATAAAAGAATTCTATTACTCACTTATCTTGGTAAAAATAAAAAAAATCTGTTTTATATGGGTGCGTCCATTTTTGACTCGTACTTTTGTCTCAAAACTCTGTGAGGAAATTAGGCAACATCCGTTGCCATACAGGAAGAGTGATACAGCTCTATTTCCGGTTTTTAACGAAATTTTCCTGTTTCTTAATATTTTAACTTTTGGAAGATATCATTTGTTATTCCAATGTGTCCTTTAATTTCAAATGTTGTAAGAGTGAAATGTGTTTAAAGTCATTTAATGGAGAATCGCCTTAACTACAAATACACGAAATGAAGCGCTCCCCCAATAATTATAGCCAATAATTATGGTAACTGCAATGGCGAAAATTACCATTTGCATCGAGGAAATATTCGTAATTCATTAAGCGTGAAGTTAGAGGTGCCGTCGGTTCAAGGTTATAAAATCTTTCACATATAACCTTTTTTTTTTCATGGAACTAATCTTCTCGAGTTCGCTAACTGTTACGTCATATTCTAGTATTGATGGGAATTTCCTATCTACATTTTGGTTTAAGTTAGTGTGGAAAGTGTCCATCTTAATTATATCATTATTTTCCTTTCCAGTTCCATGTGCTATCTATTTTAGTTGTTGAAATTATGTGTTGGAATCAGAATTGTTGTTTTCTTTAATATCTCTGAGAATTCATCCGCCTCAAGCTATTTTTACTCATTGATCATTGAAATAAATGTATACAGTTGATAATTTTAATCGTTTTTGAAGGGATTGGAGGCAATTCTTTCCATCCATATGTGATATAACGAAGCTATTTTAAAACACTAGATGTCTGGCATCACGCGTCAGCATGTTGCCAAAAACTTGGTGTTCTTAAATAGTGATCTAATCAGAGCCATGACCATAATCTCATCTGAAAATTTTTGGGCGTATAATAGAAATGCATGCATAAAAGATGAGCATTTTGTGAATTAAAGGAATGAGGGAAAAATTTTGGCCAATGACTTGGACTTATTAAAGAATTTAGTCTATAGCATGCCACAAAGAATTAAAGGCCATTCTCAAAGAAAAAAAAGTTACTCAACAAAATACTAAATCATTTTTTACGTGTATAATGTATATATATATATATATACACCTGTATTAATATCCTGTATTAATAAACGAATTCTATTACTCACTTATCTTGGTTTTTATATGGGTACGTCCATTTTTCACTAATATTGCATATAGTACATATATATATATATATATATATATATATATATATATATATATATATATATATATATATAGTTGTATATTTAGGCAGTAATCCTTCTTTTATGCAAGTTTCATTAAAAACGACAGACAAGGTACTACGGTTAAGTTTTTTATTTAATTTTTCTTGTGTACGAACAAGAGTTTTCTTTGCTGGACAAAGGGTGTGTAAGAACTGTCCAAATGTTTTATTTTTTCGAGCGCTTTCGGCTATATCTTTAGCCATTATCAAGGATGATTTCATTTTTCTGCTTAATTGAGTGTGTGCATTATGTGTATGTCTTAGTGTGTAGTAGTGGTGTTTTAATTTCCAAATACGGTTAGCACGTTGTGGCTTTGTTCGTAGTTAATATTGTTAAGGGTAGGCTTTTTCTTTTTTATTATTAAAGCCTCCATTATTTTTAACCTTTTTTTACAGGTGGAAGCAATTAATATATTTGTGTTTTCTACTAGTATATTTCTAATGGAGTCTGGTAAATTTTTGTGTGTGTTTAAATGGGTTCTAATGGAGCTGTGATCGGATAGGTGTAACGTAAGCCGTCTAGATAAGCATGTGGTTGTGTAACCGATGTAATTATTTATGAGTCCGGTTTCGTTAGGAACGCATTTCCTCAAGCGGCATTTGAACTCGTAAATAATGTTTGTTCTTTGCAATTTTGACTTAGGCGTGTTGTTATTTTTTAGGATGAGGTTAGCTGTCTTAAATTTTTTATAATAGATAATTAATTTGATTTTTTTATTTGGGTCAATTGGGGTGGTGTATTTCTTTATAATATGTCTTAGTGAGCATTCATCTTGTTTGTAATTCAAGTGCGTTTGGTTTTTGTAATAAATGTGTATGTGATTTTTGACTGTGTTTTCACTCTCATTATTACTTACTTTAAGGAGAAATAGTCTAATTTGTTGGTCTATAAGATAATTGGGGAAGCCGTTGTTGATTAGGGTTTGTTTTACGTTATTAATTTCTTTGAGGAAGAGTAGTCTAGAGGATGAATTTTGGTGTGCTCTTTCTAGAAAGTTTTTTATTACAGCTATTTTATACCTAAGTGGACATTCGCTTTTAAAGTTTAGGTTACAAGAGTTCTTGCTGGTGGGGTTTTTTGTATAAGGATGTAATGAAAGTGTTGTTGCTGTATTCAACGAGGACATCTTGGAATGGAAGTTTGTTTTTCTGGCTAAGTTCATAAGTGAAGTTAAGGACGGAGTTTTTCTCAAATGTGGTCTTAAGTTTGTCTATTTGTTTAATGTTATTCGCTAAAATGAAAACATCGTCTACGTAGCGTACGTATATCTTCGGTTTAAGGACTTGTATGAATGTCGTATTTTCTACATGGGACATGTAATAGTTGGCAAAGCATGGGCCGAGTGGATTTCTCATACTGACGCCATTAGTTTGGGTGTAGATGTTGCCATTGTGGTCATAGAAAGGGACTTTAGTTGTGCATGCATGTAGTAGTTTTTTTAGTATGGGTGGTTTGATGGGTGGCGGAGGGATAGACTTATTAGAGTATACAGAATTGAGGATAATGTCAATTGTTTGTTCGACGGGGACCTTTGTGAATAAGTTTTCGACGTCAAGTAATGCTATTATACCTTGGTTTGGGTTTTTTGTGGACTTTAAAAGTTGCGGGAATTCGTGGGTGGATGTGATGCTGTAATTAGTAGGCAGGTATGGAGTGATGATGTCGTTTAGGAATTTTGATAGTTCGTAGATAGGTGTTGGGATCTGGGAAATGATTGGTCGTAGCGGGTATCCTGGTTTATGGGTTTTTATGTTACCATATAAATATCCCGGTTGGTAATCTTCGACAATTCTTTGTATTTTCAGGGAACCTACTTCAGCGTTGCAAGCTGTTATTAATTTGTTGACGGACCTTTTTAAAGTCTCCGTGAGGTTTCTTTTTAGTTTTATGAATTTCGTCCGGTCTTCGACAATATTTTTTAGTTTTTGGTGGTAATCGGTTTTATCGAGAATGACATATGTATTAGCCTTATTGGCTCGTCTAATGGCGATGTCTGGATTGCTTTTTAACTCTTGATCATCCTTGATAATGGCTAAAGATATAGCCGAAAGCGCTCGGAAAAATAAAACATTTGGACAGTTCTTACACACCCTTTGTCCAGCAAAGAAAACCCTTGTTCGTACACAAGAAAAATTAAATAAAAAACTTAACCGTAGTACCTTGTCTGTCGTTTTTAATGAAACTTGCATAAAAGAAGGATTACTGCCTAAATATACAACTATATATATATATATATATATATATATATATATATATATATATATATATATATATATATATATATATATATATATGTAATATATGCAATATTAGTGAAAAATGGAAAATTCAGAGGTGGTGATTTCACGCTTGAATATGAAGATCAAACCGGACGTCCAGTTGAGTTTTATGAAAAGCTTCTAGAAGCAGCCCTTGAAGAAAATCCTGCTTTATCAGTTGAGAATTTGCCAGTGGTTCTCAGTTCAAACCATACAACTGTTCATCGTCATCTTCAACAACTTGGAAAAGTTCCTAAACTTGGAAAATGGGTGCCTCATGAATTGTCTGAAAACAACCTCAAATCCCGAGTTGACATCTGCTCTTCTCTCCATTCTCGCCAACTTGTTTCACCTTTTTTGGATAGACTTGTGACTGGCGACGAAAAATGGATCTTTTATCGAAATGTTAAGCGTCGTCGACAGTTGCTTGGTAAAGGGGAAGGACCCCTGCCGCAGCCGAGAAGGGAACTTCATGGGCAAAATGTTCTTCGTTCAATCTGGTGGGATTGCCAAGGAATAATCTACTTTAAATTCTTACCACCTAATGCAACAATTAATGCTCAAATATACTGTCAGCAATTAGAGCGTTTGAACCAAGCTTTGAGGAAAAAAGATCTTCTCTTGTGAATCGAAAACGGGTGATGATTCATCAGGACAATGCGCGACCACACACAGCAAGAATCACGTCACAAAAGATCGAAGAACTTGGTTGGGAGAAAATTCCTCATCCACCTTATTCTCCCGAGCTTGCTCCTTCAGACTACTATTTGTTTCGTAGCTTACAGAATCATTTGGAAGAAACAGCTTTTGTAACACAGGAAGAGGTTAAAACTGACATTTGTGAGTTCTTCGAACGAAAGCCGAAAGAATTTTACAGTAATGGAATTAGTAAGCTTGTTAATAGATGGAAGGAATCATAGATAATCAGGGAAAATACATTGTTGATTGAATCTGTAATTAAATGTAACATTTGGTCACTTGTTTTCTTTATTCAAAATTCGGACGGAACTTATGGGATGACCTGATATATATATATATATATATATATATATATATATATATATATATATATATATATATTAGCAGCCTGTAACAATTTCTAATATTTTACAGCGTATATTGTGTTGCTCTACAAGTTAAAAAATAAACACAGGAAATATATATCTTTAAAGCAAGCATCTTGAAAATCTCTAAAAATTACTGCCAATGTATATATATATGTGTGTGTGCGTGTGTATATATGTGTGTATGTGTGTGTGCATGTGTGGTGTGTGTGTCTGTGTGTGGTTTTATATATGGAATATTTTAAAGTTACCATAAGCTGTTATCAGATTCGAAACTCATGCAAAAGGCTAAGGAATGAATCCTATCAAATCGGAAGAATCCTAGGTACAGAGCATAAGTTTGTACTAGAAAGGCAAATATTTAGTTGAATAATAAATAATTTCCGATCCTACATATTTTATTCTACATAAAAAAATTGATTGATTACAGTTTATTTAAAGCCAGAAGATATTTTTAGATTATAAGAATTTTGTGGCGATAACAATGATTTAGTCGTACTAATTAAACTTTAGCTGGGGAGAAGATGCGAATTCATTCCTTTCCCAATGCTTTTTTGCGTAAGTGAATATAACAAATCCAATTAGAAATGGGAATCGGCTCACACCACCCATATATCGAAGCTTACAGACCTTAGTATTTCCAAACGGTCACCCATCTCGGTACTGAGCAGGCTCCACATTGCTTAACTTCATTCACTTCAGAAAATAAAATACAATTATATTGTATTTGCCTGTATATTTTATATTATTTTTAATGTTATGTAGCGATATATCAGACGGGTTTTGCAGGCTTTGATAGAGACACAAAGTTTTCGGCAAAACATTTAATCTGGTTTTCATTAGAGAATGTTTTCTTCGATAAATCGTTTTGCAGCAATCCAAGATAATATTCGGCTGGTAAGTATGGCGGGTGGTGTAGAACAGAGCATCACATTGCCAAAGTTATTTCCGTGTTATTCTTGCTGAAATCGGCCTCGTGTTGTCAAGAAGGGGAATAACATTTTTCATTATTCCTGTATGTACACTACCAATGTGTGCGTCCAAAAATATAAGGTATGGAGTGCAATCCAAATAACTGCCAGTTATTGTTAGTAACTAGGAAATATTCTTCATTACTGTTGGTTCACTAAAACGGAAATACATATGTCCCGTACTAATATTTGCCAAGCCAGCTTTCTTACTTTTATGCTTCCTATAAGGAATCAAGAGACAAATGAACTGACTCATCTGGAAAGGTTCACTTGACGCATATGCACATGATTAGATCTTAATAGCTGACCAATTTTAAATGCTATTCCCTCATTTTTACAAATGTCAGGTACAAAGCCCTCGTGTCTGGAAGAGTTATGGAAATCGTTCAGCCAAAAAACAGAGAGTACAAGCGGCCTAGGCGAAATGATTCTTGTATTATGATCGGTGCGATTTACGTCAGAGTATTAGGGTAAAAGAGTAAGCCACTTCCATCAGCAAATATTAATAGTATTAGGGCAAAACAGTAAGCCAATTACATCAGCAAATATTGATAGTATTAGGGGAAAACATTAAGCCACTTCCATCAGCAAATATTAATAATATTAGGGCAAAATAGTAAGCCACTTCGATCAGCAAATATTAATAGTATTAGGGCAAAATAGTAAGCCAATTACATCAGCAAATATTGATAGTATTAGGGCAAAACAATAAGCCACTTCAATCAGCAAATATTAATAGTATTAGGGCAAAACAGTAAGCCACTTCAATCAGCAAATATTAATAGTATTAGGAAAAAGCAGTAAACCAATTCAATCAGTAAATATTAATAGTATTAGGGCAAAACAGTAAGCCAATTACATCAGCAAATATTGATAGTATTAGGGCAAAACAGTAAGCCACTTCCATCAGCAAATATGAATAATTCTGGTAACACTGACGAAAGGTTCTGCTTGCTATATGAATGCATGATCTCTATTCGTTAGTAGTAGATGAATTATTTATTTACGTTGTTACCTAAATTCGTTCGTTTTTTAAAAATTTATTTTAATAATTATTGCTTATTGATAGTTCTCATGGGTCAGTTAACAATGTATTCCCCTTGATTGTTTGCAAACTCATGCCAACGATCTCTACCAACTGTTCAATGCCTTGACAATAGGAATTTTGGACTCGGAACATCCATCAAGCCGGGTTTTAAGAAGCACGTTGTTCTTGAACGAAACACCTCTTAAATGGTTAGAAAGCGACTGAAAAAGGTAGTTGTCCGAGGGGATTAAATCAGGAGACTATAGTGGACGTGGCAGAACTTCCAAATCGAGCTCTTTAATTGCATGTTTATTCATGTTAGCAACATGACAGCGAGCAATGTCAGGTTGAATAATCATACTGTATCGCCGCTCTTTCTTTTTAACCGAATTGCCTCTTTGGGCAATTTGTTCAACATACGGCTTAACACTGACCGTTTCGTTGTTTCTGTATTTCATCTCACTACAAATGCCCCGAGCAGATTGGCAGTTTTGTGATCCTGATGAAAAGCAAAGAGAAGATGATGAGCACACCCATTCTCATCTACTTGGCATTTAACTTCAAAGGGTTTCTAATCTGAAATAAAATGTCACAGGCTGACCACAGTTCCGAGGAAGCTAGAAATACCACGACAAATTCTACTTCGAGATCATTCGGAGAACATAAGAAAAAAAAACGAAATATATTTAACAACCTAATACAATCGGACTAACGACCACGCTTAAGTCGTTGTCATGAGCACAACATTTCGGTCGTTGCATTCTCCGGACTTCTTCAGATGCTTATCAATCCTGGTATCCTTCAGGGAAGTCTTTATTTATTCTGCGATGATCTAGTCCTGCTCTCCATAGTTACGGATGTTTTTGTTTTTTTTTTCATTTAGTACTGATCAATTATGATTCGA
>OZ038486.1:68976708-69004208 GCA_964036315.1 Acanthosepion esculentum
TATATATATATATATATATATATATAATTTGTGTGTGTGTGTGCGCGCACGCGCGTATATATGTTTGTGTGTGTAGGAAAAGAGGAAAAGAAGAAAAGACAAATAAAGGCAGGGACTATAAATATTGTAAAGCACTAGCACTAAAAGTGGGAAAGGCCTCTTGCCTTCTTCTCATCATCGAGTGAATGATATGTATAGCCTGGGAAAAACGTAGTGGCACATGGTTTGAAAATCGTCTGAGGCGGAAAACAGAGAGTGACTATGTTATGTAGATACCTCTGTTGACACCATATATATATATATATATATATATATATATATATATATATATATTATACATGCGCTGTACTTATTGAAAAGCGCTCAATATCAGTGAGAGACCTGACATCAATACAGCTAAATATATATATATATGTGTGTTTGTGTGTATGTGTATGTGTGTCTGCGTGTGTGTGTGTGTGTGTGTGTGCTTGCGTTCGCGTGTGAGTGTGAATAATATAGAAATACTGTGTAACCCGGATATAAGAGAATTGTCGGGACCGGAGAAGAAGTCTCTTATATCCGGGTTTGGTCTATTATATATACATTAACACAGGCTCTAATTTGGGACGAGAGAAAATATATCTTATATCCGGGTTTCTCTTATATCCGGGTTACACTGTATATGTTTTTATTTTTGTTTTTACAATATTGTTCATCTGTAGAAGCGCAAGAGCCACTCAAAGTAGAGGATTACAGAGTAATAGACAGGCTATGCGGCATATGTGGGGAAGATAACTGTTAACCTTAGTCTTGAACTGGTTAAAATTGTAGTCAGATAAATACAAGGTAATAAATGACAACATCGTGAAAAGCAGTCTAGCTACGCGTTTTTTATCTGAGAATTAACTACTTTAGACTAATATTGGTTTTACTGAAGATACCAGATTCATATATGACGAATGACGGCTAAAGATAATGCAACGAATGCCGGCACAGTTTACGTGGAAACAGTAAATTTCTGACATTTAAATTTGAAGCTTAAAACGTATTTTCAATATATTGTTCTTCATTCTGTAAATGCAAACCTCTAAGTACTCTTAAGGAGAAACATAATTATATCAGGTTTTATTTTCTGATTGTCGTGTGAGGAGAAATTTCTGCGATTACTTTTCTTAATGGATTTTTGGTAGAAGTTTTCTTGTAGATCAATATCAATGCTGTTTACTATGTTATTCAGTAACGGTTACGTATTGTTTGTTTCTGTATCAGAAATAAATTCAATTTATCTTCGATATTGTCTCATTTATTTACTAAATCAGGTATTTTTATTTTGCCGGGAAATATTGATAGAGCATTGATAAACCGAAAATAATTTTATTCTTCTTTTCCAAAATATCTTTGGAAAGCATAGATAATTATATATATATATATATATATATATATATATATATATATATATATATATATATATATATATATATATATATATATTTGTGTATTTAGGCAGCAATCCTTCTTTCATGCACATTTCATGAAAAATGACTGACAAGGTGCTTTTATTTAGTTTTTTATATAAATATAATTTCTCGTGCGATCTAATAAAGTTTTTCTTTTCCGAGGATAAATTATATAAAAACTGTCCGAATGTTCTTTTTATCCGAGCGCTTTCGGCTATACATTTAGCCATTTTCAAGGATTATATTTCAACTGTTAGAATTAGAAATAGAAATAGTTTGTTATATGTATGTTTTATAAAGTGATTAATTTTTTTTTGTTTCGAAACACGGTCAAGATATTATGTCCATGTTCAAAGTTAATATTATTAAGTGTTGGTTTGTTTGTTTTTATTAGTAAGGCTTCCATTATTTTTAACCTTTTTTGCAAGTGGATGATGGTATTATATTAGTGTTGTCGACAAGTATATTCCGAATAGTGTCCGGTAGGTCTCCATGAATATTTAAATGAGATCTAATTGAGCTATTGTCAGAAAGGTGTAGAGTGAATCTGCGTGTTAAACAATTTGTAGTGTGGCCTATATAATTATTTACGGAAGTTAATTCTTGAGGAATACAATTCCTTAATGGGCATTTGAATTCGTAAATAATATTTGCTCTATTTAATTTTGTTCTAGGAGGTGAATTATTATTTTTAACTATAAGGTTAGAAGTTTTAAATTTATGTGTGTGTATGAGTGTGTGTGTCTGTGTGTGTGTGTATATATATATAAATATATATGTATGTATATATATATATATATATATATATATATATATGTATATATATATATATATATATATGTGTGTGTGTGTGTATATATATATATATTAGGTACACCCACATATTCGTTGAAAAACAGCATGGCATGATGAAAAAAAGGTCTCAAACAAAATAAAAAATATCTACAAAAAGATTTATGATATTATTAAGAGGAAAGACCAGAGTATTTTTTCCTTTTATTAAATTTTTAATCCTTTCCAAATTTTGGCCAAAAAATCTATTTTTTTTTATGTCAGCGGTCTACGTAATATTTATTATAAGTGTTTTCACGTCTTTCTTCAATTGAAAATCATATTAATTTGGAAATTCTTGCAAACATCAAATAATTGTTGGATTTTTATGAAACTTTTAGGACTTATTCATAAATGTATGAAATCTTTTTTATATTCTTTTTTTAGAAAATCTAGGTAAAAATTATTGATTTCTTTTCGTATGTTACTACCCACTTACTTAATTCCATGAAATTTCGAGAAACTAAATTTCAATCTCAAAATTTGTTTTATTAGTTATTTGTTTTATATAATGATCCACAGAGTGACTGTTGTTGTAAAACATTTTATTTAATTTTTCTTGTGTTCGAATAAGTTTTTTCTTCTTTTCTGGATATAAAGTTTTTAAAAATTGTCTGAATGTTCTGCTATACGAGCGCTTTCGGCTATTCCTTTAGTTATTATCAAGTATTCTCTTTTTAACTGAATGTGTGCATTATATGTGAGTATCTTGAGTTATGTGAATTCGGATATAGATACATACATACATAATATATATATATATATATATATATATATATATATATATATATATATATATATATGTATATATGTATACATATATATATATATATATATATATATATATATATATATATATATATATATATATATATATATATATATATATGATTAGTACTCTCGTCTTCTTTCTATGTATGAGCCAAAACATCAGTTCTTAGAAACGAACAACCAGACTACCCACATATATGATTTGACCAAGCTGATGAAAGCTTGTAATGATTCAATACACTGAATAGAGACAACTAGTGCATGGGGTCTGCAAACGACCTACGTCATGTTTTGAATTCAGAATTGTATGTATATACATGTTTTGAATTCAGAATATGTATGTATATATTTATATATGTATATATGAATGTATATATGTATATATGTATGTATATATTTATATATGTATATATGTCACGTGATAACTTTAGAGTTTAAATGTTATTTCAACACATGACGATTCTGGAAGCAAGGTCTGAATCTGATAGGAAATTGAGCATATTACCTTGGCGATATGTCCTTGGAGATAATTCATAAACAGTGAAATGGCAGCGAGGGAGGAAGTGTGGAAAATCAAGTACTCGAAACCCATTCAAATACAAAATTATGAGATTCGTAATTCTTCTTTAAGAAATCGTATAAGGACAATACAATATATATGAAGACCGATTTCTCAGCCATTCTTTACAGCGACGAATATCATTCTATCCCCAATAAACCAAGCAGATTGTTACTATCATCAACGCGAATGCTGTTTGATAATCGTCTAGCTATTATACGTCTTCAAATAGTTAATCAATAGAGGTAAGTTCAACACAAAAGTTTTGACAGATATCGATTTTCTGAAGCCAATCATAGAAAAGTGAAATTCATGCTTGAGGCTGGGTAGAAGTTATTCTAGAACTGAATCATCAACCAGAGTGATGGGTTCATCCAATAAAATCAACGAGCCTTCAACTTTGAGGACAATGGATATGGTCTGACCTGAGGAGGAATGGACACTGCCAGGTCTAAATGCCAAAAGCATACTACGCGTGGATGAGACATGTGAACGGAACTGGTTAGGTTCAGAGTTGCGAGTCGACTTTACGATAAAGCATGGTCCTGGGACTGATGATGATAATCTTGGTGAAGATGATAATCTTGGTGATGAAAACGATAATTTTTAATAGATGGATATAACAATATGTATCTCGAGGGTCCGCCCTATCAACTGTCGACGGTCGGTTAAGTGCCTACTGTGGTTACTACGGGTAACGGGGAATAGGGGTTCGATTCCGGCGAGGGAGCGAGTACCACATGCAAGGAAGGCAGTAGACGCGCCAATTACCCACTCCCGGCACGGGGAGGCAGTGACGAAAAATAACGACGCTGGACTCTGAGATCGGAATGAGTACACTTCAAATCCGTTAACGAGGACCAACCGGAGGGCAAGTCTGGTGTCAGCAGCTGCGGTAATTCCAGCTCCGGTAGCCGATATTACACTTGTTGCGGTTAAAAAGCTGGTAGTTCGAACTCGGTTTCATGGTCGCGTTCCCGGCCCGGGAGTGTTGGCGCCATCGTCTGTCGTTGATTTTGGCCGTCCGTGCGTCAATCGCTTACACATCCGCCACGCGGTTCTGCTGGAGAAGTTCTACCCACTCAGTTAAAATGGTGATAGCTCAGGTATTTACAAACATCCTAAATTTAATTATTTCTAAAACTTGATTTCAATATTGTTTCTGTTTAAAATTCTAAAAGAGAAATGGGCAAGATTCGGGAATTATCTTTGTTCATTAG
The DNA here is from genome assembly GCA_964036315.1 of Acanthosepion esculentum. Lineage (NCBI taxonomy): Eukaryota > Metazoa > Mollusca > Cephalopoda > Sepiida > Sepiidae > Acanthosepion > Acanthosepion esculentum. The sequence goes on from OZ038486.1 coordinate 68,981,529, forward strand.
ACATCATCCAATCGTGTTTAAATTCAATTTGCTGAAGAACTAGGTCTCGTCTCATATTCTTCATGATGCGTTTCTCTTCTTGTTTTACTCGGGTTGTATTTGATTAAGGAATTGGTTAAGTAACTTTTTTTTGTATTTCCAAATTAACTCGACAAACATCACAATCTAGTTTTTACTTTATCAGCAAGACTCCCAAGTCGATGTCCTGCAAAAGTGTTGACCGATATTCACTATGCAGATGACTCAGGCATTATTACAAGACACCACCACCAATACCACAGCTCTCCAGCATCACGTAGAAAATGCCGTTAACGATGCTGGTCTCTATATCAAAGCCTCTAATACTGAATTCATAGTCTTCAATCAGTAAGGCTCAATATAAACTGTCACAGGAAAATCAATAAAATCTGTCGAATGTTTTACATATCTAGGAAGCGAAATAAATTGTACTGAAAAGGATGTAAAAATTAGCATACCTCAAACCTCGGCCGCCATAAATAAAATGAATGTATTATGGAAATTTTATTTAACAGACAGCCTGAAAAACGGAGATTCTTTGGTGCCACTACAGAGACGGTTTTAATTTACGGTGCCACAGTTTGGATATTAACTTAAAGCTTTCAGCCTAAGCTTAATGAAAGCCACATTTGTATACTGAGAGTTATACTTGGCATCTCTTGAAGACGACAACCAACTAAATCACAGATCTATGAACCCATCCTTGATATTTCTACAATGTCACGTGGACGCAGAATGCGCCTTGCTGACGAGATGTGGTGGGGGGGTAAATTCTTTCTTGAGTCTAAAGATTGAAACGTTGTGACTGAAAAAAAAGACAGATACAACTTTCCGTAATTCCGTGTAAAATGAAGCCGGATAAACGGCAGTAAATTAAAAATCCCAATTCGCAAACAATCAACAAAATAACCATGGCATCACAAAGCGAAATTGTTGCAAATGAACCACGCCCTTTAATTGAGGTACGCGCAAACAAGTTAACGGGTTTGGTTTTGAATTCATTTTATTTACAATAACACCTGAGCTGCCTAGACCCATCCTGCCCGATTTAATATAAATTTTAAAACGGCGACGTGTGGTGAATTATTTTCCACCATACAATCCTTTCCCCACAAACGACACGCCGTGATCGTCTCGCTCTTCTATCGCTATTTCCATGGAAGTTGTTCTGGCGATCTACATTTCTTAGTCCATCCACCCCTGACCTTTACAACCTGGATCCGCCATGACACTTACAAAAGAATAAAGCATCCTCATTTGCTTTCTATCCAATAGTAATAAGCAAGCTCTACTCGGACTGATTCATCCCAAGTGACGCTGTTTGTTGAACAGACTCCTGGCAGGATGTTTTCCCAGTCACTACAATCTTGACCTCTTCCTCTCTAGGGTTGACCGTTATCTTTTTCTTTCGTATTCCTATAGTAAGAATTAAGTTTCATTCTAACAGCTTCTTCACAAGAACTTCTGCTTCGTGGAACCGACTCCCGTCAGGATGTTTTCCCAATCACTAAAATATTCACCTCTTTCAACCTAAGGTTAGTCGCTATCCTTTCTGCATAACATTATGCACTTCACTTCTTGTCTTTTCTCACATTCAAACACATCACACGGTAATCCTCTATTTTAACAGTTTCTAGTACTTCTCACCTGTGGAACTCACTTCCTGTTCCATGTTTTCCAGTCACTTTTAATCTTCAAAAATTTAAATGCAGTGTCAGTCGATTTCTACTGATTTCCTGATTTGTTGTTCTCGATTCTTAGTAATGTTTCTGTTTTATAATTCTCCTACACCTTGAGTGGCTTTACTGCCTTTCTTGGGGGTGAATTCGATGAAAAGAAAATAGTGAGTGTTGTGACGTAGGCAAGATTGTTGTGACGTAAGCGAGGTTTGACACATTATTGGTGGGGTTATATAGATTGGAAGGTGCGGGGTGTTGAGATATAAATATTTATATTTATTGACAATTAAAACAATTATAATTGAAGAGCCTGCATTCTCACATGTATATAAAAAAAACACGCCATACCTCGCTTACGTCACAACAACAAAAGCGTCTACGCGGCCTTGTGGGTGATGAAATATTTTCTACTCTACAACCCCTTTCCACAGACGAAACGTTCTTCGCCTCCCGCTACACTATTGCTTTTTCTATGACATGTGTTCTGAGATCCGCCATGCCACGTACACAAGAGTGAAGCATCCTCATTTCCTTTGTATACCAATAGGAAAATGTAAGTTCTACTCGAACAGCTTCATCTCAAGAGACACTGATTTGTGGAACAGACTCCCGACAGGAGGTTTTCCCAATCACTACAACTTTGACCACTCCAAGTCTAGGATTAACCGCTATCTTTCCTCCATGGTCCCATAAATTTCACTTCTTTCCCTTTCTTGTATTTAACCAGCAAAGAGTTGCTAAACCGTAGAAACGAATCAATTACTAAAAAAAAATGGGGGAGAGCAATCGTAGACGCTGGCAGCGAGCCAATGCGATCATTGCCGTAGCTGATTAGTATGGGATTCGCCAGGGCAACATACAGTTTTGAATTCAGTGTTGTCCTTCTCCTATACTAGTTGAAAACCAAGGCTACAGAGCCCAGGTTACCCTACTATTTAACACATAGTTGCAGGTTTGGAATTCAGAGTTGTACTTCTCAGTCTGTCGTGCTCCGTGCTGTGACGAGAGAAAAGATGTATTCATACTTTTTCCCAAGGTAAGCGAATGTAATGAATTCAACTGGAATTCGAAACCTGCTCTCCGATTTCTCAATGCGAGGAATCTATTATTCCACATTTCTCTCGCTGATATAATGCTATATAGTAACCCTCTATCTTAAGCGACTCTTGAGCTTTGTACTGGGTGGTCATTATATAAAGGAAGATATTATTAGCTAAATTATCCATATGAGAATTGATTTTAATGGAATTATTGCTCTTTAGAGTGTATAATACTAAATTCTGTAGTTCGTCACTGAGTGGTTACTGTCCAATATTTACATGAGTATTATAGCTGAGAAATGTTTTAATTTATTTAAAATATTCTTTTAATATAACCGGATGAATTAGACGCATGCGTATTGGGACACACAGTTCACTTATCTACCCAATGAATTAGTCTATGCCGTATTTTAGAGACATTTTGAAAGATGACTTTGTGCCGACTTTGTTCGATTTTGTTTGTTTGTTTGTTTGTTTGTTTGCGTGTGTGTGTGTGTGTGTGCGCGTGTGCGTGTGTGTGTGTGTGTGTGTGTGTGTGGGTGGGTGTGTTTGGGTGGGTGGGTGTTTTCCTTGCTATAGGAATTACAAGCTCTAGATGAATAGAACTGAAAGAGACTCAATAACGAACAACGCAGAAAGGAAGGAATTATACGTTTGACAGAAAGAAGAAAATATTCTCCCAAAGACAAAAAAAAACAAAAAACAAAAACAAAAACGAAACAATTCCAATGAAAAGCAACTCAAACAACAATAATGGAATCGGAAAGAAACTTGAAAAAAAATGAATACAAAAACGTATTCTATTTCCCTTTTTCATTCAAAAGATTCAATAAACATTTCTGAAGAGCGGCATCAAATATTTTTGAATAGCGAAGAAAGACGGTGGACAGATCAAAAATAAAAGGTATAAAATAAAAAACTAATTGAGATAAAATAACAACAAATAGATATAAGAAAGAAATCTTGTATCCACTATTCTTTAATATTAAGAAAAAAATATCAGATAATACAATGTCCACAAATATGAATAAATTAAGTTTATTTATTCAATTACCGCCAAAACTGAAATCTCAAAAAAAAATATATAACGAAATAAGAGCTGTGAGATGTAACTCGAATCGGAATAAACTAAACAACTATTTAAAAAAAAAGAAAAAGAAGACTTTTTCATATTTATAAGAAGGATAAAGACATATAAATATAAAAGAAATGAAATCACTATAAAGAGAATATTGCACGATTCTAAAAGCAATATTTTGATACTTTGAAAACCAAAATAGTTGTTCGATCGTCCGAGAGAGAGAGAGAGAATCTCATATGTCTGCGGTCAGACGTCAGTGGGGAACGTGACTGATACAAAGATAGGTTAGAAATATTTCTACCGAGTTCGATTAATTTTGCTTGAATTTTTGCGATAATAATTTATCATTATCATAGACTGACTTGCTCGAACGAATGTTGTTATCTTGCTTATCAGCTTTGTTATCAACTATTTTTAAAGGCTGCTTCTATAGCCGTAGATTTAGTTTTAGGCGTCATAATAAGCAATGAGCTTGGAAATTTCATAGTTTTCTGATTCACTATCCGTACGTACATCACTGAGAAACAGAATCGCAAACAATCACTTAATAGTTAATATACTAATCAGGATCAATCGTATCTACAAAAGAAAGAAAAATAATCTTTTATTTTGTTGGGTAGCTAGCCTTATCGGCATCTGTGAGTATTGAAAAAAAGCAGACATGACAACAATGGAATCCGTAAAAATGAATATTTCAAATTTGAAAACCCCTAATGGAAACTTCAAAGCAATTATATACTCATATATTCTGAAGAAGTGGCAAGAATTGTGGAACTAACAAAACTAAAACCATTCTAGGAGAATGGCACCAAACGTTCTCGGAAGAAAGATGTCGTTCTAGAAAGAATCAAAACAGGACTCATATACATCATGCACTCATTTCTTCTAAAATTGAACATCTTCCTTAATATCGTCGGCACCCGCGCGCATTCGAGCATCGGGGTCCTCTTTCTTTAATTCGGTTCTCTGCTCTGGTGGCGGTGACAGAGATGGTTGCGAAGTACTAGACTACTCGTGAAGAATCGTCTGCTAAAAGACAGAAAGGAGTGTGTGCGGTGGACGCGTTTGTGCAAGTCCCATCCTCCTGACAGCATATCTCACATCCTCATGTTGGCACTCGAAAGTCTCGGTTCACCCTTTGGTTGGTCCTACACAAGGAAGGCTGATTTGTAGCAACGGTTTCTGTGATGTTTTCAACTAACCCTTGAAGCATGTCAAGAAGCATATATAATTTTAAACATTCTAAGGAACTTGCTCCTATATGACAATATTTTTATTATATGACGATTATAAACATTAACTTCACTCAATATGAACTCTTCTGGAATTATCTACCTTTTGCTGTACTATAAATATAGTGATTTTCAAACCGTAGCTCACATATGGCACAAGTCCGAATGTAGTCGTAATTGTTCTAGCGAGACAAACTTGTATAGCATGTTTGTCTCGCTAGAACAATTACGACTGAATATATATATATATATATATATATATATATATATATATATATATATATATATATATATATATATATAGCAGCAGGGCACATTGAAGCGGTGTAATGATTAGCAAGTTTGTCTCCCTAGAACAATTACGACTAAATAGTGAAGTCGATATATATATATATATATATATATATATATATATATATATATATATATATTGTCATCCACAAACAGACATACTTTTCGCTGTATCACAACTCGTCAGTGTGTCTAGACGTCCGGTTGCCTCTTGAAAGGATCGAAACCCGATTGAATTGGCGTCAGTCGGAGATTCTACCACTAAGCCGTTGGCGCACGGCAGGGATGAAGGTGAATTTAAGCGTGTGGAATAACACGGTATTTCCACTTTCATTGTTCGTAGCTGAAAGTGAGGAAGCTGCTGCTGATGATATTTTTGCCCGCGCTTTTGCTCTGACGTCTTGGACAAACTGGCTTTTCGAAGGCAGTCGCTGCACGGTCACTGAACTGGGCAGTTGACTCATTTATCCCTCGTCTGTCAACCATATATCAGACAGGGATATCTTACCAGCAAATATTGCTTAGTCCCTTTTGGCTCGTCGTGTGTAACCTTAGCGCTTACGACACTGTCATCACATTACCTTTTTCGATGACTTATTTCTCGTCCTGATGCGAACATCTTCGTCCATGACCAGGGAACTTTGAAACCGTCAAAAACACCAGAACGAGAACGTCTCATATTCTTTGAACTCTAACCATTACGAACCAGTACCTTAAAAATATAACATTACACACACATTACAAAAATCTCGCAGTGAGTATTTTCTTTGTTGTGTATGCATAATATTCCATGTAAATTGACTGTTCTGAACTTTCTTCCTGGAGAAAGTTTTTCCCGCCTTAGCGATTTTGAATTTCGTTTTGGCGCGGAACCTGACATACCTTTAGTGACTACTTGTCACAACCTTTTCATTGATTTCAAAATTCCAGTAACTTTACTGAAGGTCTCCACTGTCGAGACAAAATTACTTGTTAAACAAAAATAAAATTTTATATTTGTTCTTTTACCTACGTCGTTCCTCCTGTCTACTTATTCTTACTTTGTTAGTGGATTCGGTAGTCGTGTGTAGTGACTGGCACAAGGTCATCTTTTCGTAGGCCAGATATGCAACGCTATCGGGTCCGCAACAAGCGTATTTATTTTTAGATAAACACACAGTATATATATACTCTGTTTATTAAAGCCTTCTTCAAGGTACTTCAGTTCTGTTCCTTATTATATTGACTATGGCATGTTTGGTATATAACCAAAGAACTTCAAGAAGGCGAATAGAGTCTCTAATTTTATCTTCTTGCAAAAGTTCACCGTTTTCTCTAAGAAAAACAGGAAGCCTACTTGAAGGAGGTTTGTTCTTACCACAAAAATTATAACCCTAATAAATCCGTTCTGAAAGAATGACTACACAGTGATAGAATCAAAAACTCAAACGATTGTTCACAAGCCATATTTATTTTTAAAAATACGTTCGGCATTATATAACCGATAGAGATCATATGTCGTTAAAGTTCAACCCTATAAATCTTTTTTTAATCATTTCCCATTCCTATGTATTTGCGAGAGTGCTTCCTGTATAATAGGCGTACGGATACATCACGTTGAAACAAGTGTTCTCGTACGACCACCGACGTAAAGCAACATCGACTCTGCTCAGTACTTAGATGAGTAACCGCTTACTCAGTGCTGTAACCTTGCATGTGAGAATGGTTTAATGGATAAGGGGTCACAATTGGAAATCATTGAGCCGACTACCAAATCCAGTCGGGTTCGTTATATATACTTACGTGCAAATATTGTTGGAAATGGTATGAATTCACATCTCCTTCCCAGATATCGCTTAATTAGTAAAACTTCTATAAGTAAATCATTTCAAAAAACTCTTAAAATCTAAAAATATTTCCTGTCTGAAGACGTTTGAAGCTATAAAAAAATAATCACCCAATCCAGTATTATTTAATTTTACTTAGATAAATCAACTTTGTAATGTCTCTTCTACTGAACCATACTATATCATTATTTCTCCCTCTCTGACCCACGGATTGAATGCGTGACGCCCAGATCACTCGGTTAATTTAACTAACTTTTTTTTATCCACGTTCTACATTCCGGGATTCGTTTCGACATTCCCTGAAGGAACTGTCAAACACCATTCTTGGGAATTTTCTAGAACTATGCTCATTATGCTGCTGTGAATAAGGGAACGATTTAGGTGGACATCAGATCAGTGAATTGGTACAAATTGTTACGAAGCAATACAACGTTGCATTCACCTGTCGATGACGTGTTTATGCAGACCACCAGACCCAGCACATGCCACGTGAATGTACCATTAACTAACCATCATCAACTTGCAAGAAGCTTTGTTGATTATGGGGGCCCATCAACTAAAGGAATTTGAACCACATTCGAACCGTACCATCAGCAAACTTCAAACCATTTCCTGTCTTCTGAGTTCTAATTATCAATGTTACAAACGGATTCGGCGGTATTAATTGGGGTAGGCTATGGTAACAAGGCTTTATAAATTTAAGTGAAGTACTGGATTGGCTGTAAGTTCTCATCATTTTACATTTCGAAATGGCTAGATGTAACCGTAAGTTCTATGATAACAGTATTCTATCTTGCACTTCTCGCGTGTGGAACTCTCTTCTGGCTTCTTCCTTCCCAGTCAAAACATTAAATGCAATGTCAGTCGTTATCTCCTCTTTTCTTATTGATCTAAGAGGGTTTTCCTTTTTTCTAATTTTATCTCCCATTCAGTAACCCCTTGTGTTTTAGTAGATTTATTGCCCTGCCTGGGGTGAAATGATTGAAAAAAAAAGAAAGGCAAAAGATAGATAGATGGTGGGTGGATAGATAGATAGATATTTTAAATCAATTCACTCCAAGCAAAGTGATAATGGCAAGATTTAAGGGACTACTGGGAGCAAAAGACAATGAGAAGACATTATAGGGAACCGGAAACCCAATCCTAAACAGGAAACAAGGGATACTCTTCTACTCCTCTCCAAAGAAGTGGGAAGATGTGTGAAAATGACGAATCTATCTACTACTATTAAGAAACAGATAGATGATGTTGCTGCTGCGATTGATCGATCTCTATATATATATATATATATATATATATAGAGAGAGAGAGAGAGAGAGAGAGAGAGAGGAGATAGATAGATAGATAGATAGATAGATAGATAGATAGATAGATAGATAGATAGATAGATGGATGGATAGATAGATAGATAATAAAGGGGTTGTGGTAGATAGATAGATAGAGAGATAGATAGATAGATAGATAGATAGATAGATAGATAGATAGATAGATAGATAGATAAAGGGGCTAGATAGATAGATACATACATACATTGATGTGAATGGCAAATTGATAGATAGATTTTTAGTCAGGCGGACAAAGATTTATTTGGTCATAATGATGTAGGTAGATAGCAAACATTTATATAGTTCTCTCGAAAACATTGACTAAACACGCAGATCCTTTTCTAAAGTTTTGTTATGAAGACCTGCTAATTTCAGAGACCCCCTAGAACTTACCAGGGGTGCATTCTAGAATAGTGCCAAGGGATGTTGTTTCCTTTGAAATGAAGTTACAATGATTCACGACACGCGAAAATTGCCAAAGTAAACACGAGTTTTACGCAAATGGAAAAAAAAGAATTCAACTAACTTACTCGTTTCTAAGAGAGAAAAGATTTTTATATATATATATATATATATATATATATATATATATATATATATATATATATATATATATATATATATATATATAGACAGAGAGAGAGAGATAGATAGGAAGAGATCGAGTTAGACAAATATATGGATATGAACTGACCGAGATAGATAGATAGGCATATATATATCTATATATATATATATATATATATATATATATATATATATATATAGAGAGAGAGAGAGAGAGATAGATAGATAGATAGATAGATAGATAGATAGATAGATAGATAGGAAGAGATCGAGGTAGACCAATGTATGGATATGAATTGACCGAGGTAGATAGATAGGTATATATATATATATATATATATATATATATATGGGGAGAGAGAGAGAGAGAGATAGGAAGAGATCGAGGTAGACAAATATATGGATATGAACTGACGGAGATATATATATATCTATATATATATATATATATGTATATATATATATAGAGAGAGAGATTGATAGATAGATAGATAGATAGATAGATAGATAGATAGATAGATAGATAGATAGATAGATAGATAGATAGACTGAAAAAGAAAGATCGAGGTAGAGAAATATCTGGATATGAACAGATTGATAGGTATGAATAAACCCAGAATTTTCTTAAATGATTCTTCTTTTTTTTTCGTATTTAATCTAACATATTTTGTGTTGTTGTCCCTTTCTTCTTCACTTATAGTAGAATGTGTTTCATTTGCATTTGCATAGCTGTTCAGTTTTAGCTTTTCAGACAAATGATTTAAACTAAGCAATTTTCCCGTTTTTACACATTAGCTGAATCAAGAAAACTAGAACCAACTGAGAAAAATGCCTATGATATTCGGATTCAGGATCATAATATTGTTTAAAATTAGCTATGATATTCCTTGCACCATTTCAAAACAAATTCTCGGCCTGTGTAGTCAATCATTTGCTTTGATGACAATTGTGTAATATCAAATATCACATATTAACATGTGAAAATATAAATTAATTTATTCGGTTGTACAAGATATTCGGATTTCAGGGTCATGAAATTGTTTAAAATTAGCTATTTCACCATGCACCGATTCAAAAAATATTCTTGTAGGCCTTTGATGACGATTGTACAATATTAAAGATCGCATATTACATGTGAAAACATAAATTAATAATTTATTCGGTTATGCCGGATATCAAGCTAATAAAATATATGCTCCTCTGGCTATATCTTTTTAATAATCATTACAAATCTATGTAAAACATTTATTTCTTTTAGTAATAGAACCGAACACCCGCAAAATAATTCATTATGTATATTATTAATAAGGTTATATAATCAGTTCGTCCATACCTATTTCATTCCGTTTAATAGGGAAGGTATTGACTATTATAACAGATCCTGACATAAGATAGATGAATAGAAGATTTTGTCATAAATTATTCAAGAATTAAGCCTACATATGCTTCTTGGAATTTCAGTTGTGTTTGCTTCCTTTTCCTTCAGAAAGGGCTTGCTGCAAACACATGCTTTGAACTGTTAGATACGTAGCATATACCGTTTACTTGTCTGAACCACAGAAAAAAAAACTCCTACATATTCACATTTACTTGGCACGTATTCATAATTTCATTACAGCAAACGTCACCAAAATATAATAAAACCACCTGCAGTGCTATAAAAACCGTGCGCCAACTGCCTTCAAAAAAGATTTAAAATATTAAAACGAGAAAATAATAAATCCTAGGCGTTAATATGACAAACTTGGAAAGCGAAATCACCTGCAGAGAAATATCAAAGAGAAAAGCGCGTTTCCTTTACCAAATTTCAATCTTTGTTTCGATTTTATTTCTTATTTTTAAAGGAAGTTGAATTTAGAATCAGGGCTTCTCAGTTTCCCTACAGAATGAAAGGGACTGATTCCTCTTCTCCTTCTTTTTCTTCTTCCATGTGATGTATCATTTCAGGACTTTGGCGATCATTGCTCTCCATCATTTCCTGTCCTTTGTAGCTCTTAATAAAATTTGCCTTCTTTTTTATATCTTCTAAGCTACGTTTCGCACATCCGTCGCTAGGTAGGTTATGTGTTAATTTCCTCTGCCCCCGCCCACTGTCTTTAATTCCCCTAGAAGTTTCAACTATCTCTTTCTGATGTGTAGCATGAAGGTCATTTTTGTGTCCATTTTCTCTCACAAACCCCTGTTTGGTTATACATCTACCCAAGCTCGCTAGTTGAGTTTTTATGTATTGTTTTCCCTGCCCCTTTCGTCTTTAATCTGTCCTGAATCAAAATTTTCCAAACCCTCTTTCCTCATTATGTACCCTAGAAATTTCCATTCTTTAAGCATAAGGGTCCATTTTGTTTGTATTTTCTCTCCTAAATCCTGTTCCGCCATCCATTTGCCGAGGTTCTGTATGTAGGTTTATGTATTGTTTCGAGCTGTTCCTTTTGTTTTCGATCTCTCCCGTGAGTATCAAATTCTCCAAGTCGTCTTTCCTCATGATGTACCTTATAAAGTTCAATACTCTCCTTCTGATGTTAGGAATAAAATCTCATTCTTTTTGTTTCCATTTATTTTCAAAATTCGTCTTTGCTAACTTTTTCGGTCCATGATTTTCTAAGCATCCTTCTGTAGAACGACCTTTGCGTTTCTTCAGTTATCTTCTTCATCTATCAGGCTGCATTCACTGACATATAGGAGGACTGATATTACGTAACAGTTCAGGTACTTTCACGTCTATATTTCTGAGATGAGGTATTATGTACATTATTTACATTATTCGGACTATTGTCCTCATCTTTCTCGCCATATTTATTACAACGTTTCGGCCGTTGTACGCTCCGGCCTTCTTCAGGTGGTTGGAATGTCGAACTGAACTCTTTATTTCGCCCACTGGGGTAGACTGTTCTAGTTCCACGTGCCATGTCAAGGACACATGGCACAGTGGATAAAGGCGTTGGTTAGATCCAGTGACAGGACCCAAAGAGTGTGAGTTCAATACCCGGTTAAGGTAGTGCAGAACTTTCAGAGGGAAAAATTAACAGGAGATAACCGATAACTGACATCCATTAAACATGGCTATGTAAATAATGTAATGAAACTTTCACGTTACTTAATAATTTGCTTAGCTTTCGGAAGATACCTTTCGCTATCCCAATGAAATGTTTTGTTGTCTCACTTGTCGTCGTCTGGTTAAACACTTATGAGATATTTAAATTCTAGGATTGGTTTGATTTTGATATAACCAATTTGTACTGTGCATTTTGGTCTGTTCCAAACTATGCATTTTGTCTTCTTGTAAATGACATTTAGTCCTTTCTTCACGTTTTCCTTTGCTAACTTCTGAAGGAATTCTTCTAGTTTACAAACGGTAACAATAATATCGACCGTTTCCTTATAAGGAAACAATCGACATTCATTGACCGATAAGCTTGTACTGTTTCCGGTTGAAATTTATAAAACATTTCGATTAAAATAACTTAACACGAAGTTTTATTATGTCTATTTCCTCTATTGATGAGGCTACATTCCTAAATTTTATTTGATTTAGTGCGGAATGTCATCTAGTTTCCATTTTAGCTGTTGCTACTGTTGAAATGTATAAAATCGATATAGTTTCTCTTATTTGGTAGAGTTTTTTTGTATGTGATTCTGTAGCGCAAAGTTCAAGGAAGTGAGGTCTTCGTCAAGCCCCACAGGTGTTACTTGCTCATAAGCAATTTTAAATCATTGCTGTTGCGTACAGCAGGAAATTTATAAGTTTCTGATCGGGTTTCGCGCCATGCATTACATCTATAAGAATGTTTCGATGTGACGAGACTTTGAAGAACATGACTCAAGCTTTATTAGGCTTTTCTTACGAATGAAAAGCAACTGAACTAATTTTTAATCTATGCGTAATTCTATATGGAGCCTTGCAAAAAATATCGAGAGTGTGGACGTGTATCAGGCAATAGACGAGCTGGTATTTCTGGTGCGATTAAAACCCCTGGGGCTAGTTTGTTATTCTGCTTAAAAAAGGTATTCTTAGACGAGGAAAGCGCAGGTAAAAGACGATTTTTGTGGGGTGGGGGGTTGAATGGTGTTGGAGAATAAAGTGCAAATAGTAGGATGGGAAGAAAAGATCAATTCCTACATTTTTCAAGTGCCTTAGCGGAAAAAAAAATTATCTATCTATCGTAGCCCGTTCGTTATTTATCTATCTATCTATCTAACTATCTATCTATCTATGTATCTATCAATTTAATTATTTTTTGCTTGTATGAATCTCTATCTACAAATCTATATAGTTCTATCTATCTCTCTATCTATCTATTTTTCTATCTATCTAAGATTTTAATTTTTAATCACTATATATATATATATATATATATATATATATATATATATATATATATACATATATATATATGTTATAAATGTGGGTATATAATGCCAGCAGAGTTATAAACTATTGACATTTCGAAGAACGTTCATGAAAGTATTTTTCGAAAAAACATCCGACTATGCATTTTGCCTGTTTGATGAAGCCAAAGAGGCGAAATACATAATCATATATATATATATATATATATATATATATATATATATATATATATATATATATATGGACATACATATATATATATATATATATATATATATATATATATATATATATGGACGTACATATATATATATATATATATATATATATGGACATACATATATATATATATATATATATATATATATATATATATATGGACGTACATATATATATATATATGGACGTACATATATATATATATATGGACGTACATATATATATATATATATATATATATATATATGGACGTACATATATATATATATATATATATATATATATATATATATATATATATATATACATATATATATATATATATATGTATATATATATATATATATATATATATATATATATATAGATATTGACATTTGGAAAAACATTCATGAAAGTACGTTTCGGAAATCAACCGACTATCCATTTCGCCTACTTGACTTCATCAGATCGAAGAAGAAATAAATGTGTTGCATGTGAAAGCATTTGTGAGTGTTTAAATTATTAAATCTTATATTTTCCCCAACCTGTCGTTGCTCGTGCCCAAAAAAGTAGAAGAAAATTAGTAACTTTAAAAAAGGTTTTCCGCCTTAAGTGTCCGACTTTAGAGATAGAACTCATTCAGAATGAGTAGAAAATAAGCGAGAAAATTGTTTTTCTCCATGCGTTCTGCATATCGATATTATGTCATAAATTTCATTATATAATCCCGGCAGAGTCATAAAGTATTAACATTTGGAAAAACGTTCATAATATATATATTTATATATATATATATTTATATATATATATATATATATATATATATATATATATATATATATATATATATATAAATATATATATATATATATATAGTGTAACCCGGATATAAGAGACCCTGATATAAGAGAAACCCGTGTTAATGTATATATAATAGTCCAAACCCGGATATAAGATAAATCCGGATATAAGAGACTTCTTCTCCGGTCCCTACGACTCTCTTATATCCGGGTTACACTGTATATAGCGTGAATCCTTCCTTATCTGTCCACCCATCTCAGCCTATCCCTTATTTTCCTTATAGATAGATAGATAGATAGATAGATAGATAGATAGATAGAAGACAAGACGCTGATATTGAAAGAAAGTGAGGTAAGTATTAGATAGATATCATAATCAAGCATTCACTTCGTAAAGGAATCAAGTTTTTAAATTCTGGCCTTCGTTTCATGCATCCGTCGCCGAAAATTCTCCTCTGCCGTAGAACAGTTAGTAATTTATTCATTAAAATCTTCGAAAAGATAAATGCTAAGATTTCACTTGATATTAAAAATTCAGATATCTGTCTCCATTTACCATGTATGCTGACAGTGTGGCGACAAGGGTAAATCCACGCCGATCCGATATTTATTATCGTCTTTCGACTTTGTCTTTTATTGAATGGAAAATTCAACATACCAGAACGCACACTGTCTCCCAGACATTAACCCAAAGTCTCTTTTACGTATATAAATCATTTACTATCCTAGAGGCACTAAAACTCAGGCACCAACCGCCTCTGTGTCTGTCTGCTTTTGCACACACTCTTCTCTCTCTCTCTCTCTCTCTCTCACTTTCCATATTATATATATATATATATATATATATATATATATATATATATATATATATATATATATATATATATATATATATTAATTAGCACATATACGCAAAACTACTTTTCCGATGAACTGGGAACACCACGTAGCGAAATTATAGTCGCACGCCAAAAACAAAACGTAGATACGCATATATATATATATATATATATATATATATATACTAATTAATGCATATCTTTACTCTGTATAATCACATTGAGTACTATTTCGTTTCCACTTCATACATAAATTTAACGATTATTTATTTGCTTGCCTGCGTATGTACACCACCACACGCGTTCACGCCTGCTTATATTTGGGCGTTTCATTTATCCACTCTACAACAATATATATATATATGTGTGTGTGTGTGTGTGTGTGTGTGTGTACAGCACAAACATGGAAATAGATCTAAGAACACACAGGGGTTATTAAAACATTAAAAGATACAATACCGACAACCAATTCATCACTTCTCAAACCAACCTTAATTGTTTTAGGACCCTTCGCCCAGAACTCTTCACTGCCATTTCAAGAAAGACATTCAGATTACTAACACAAAAACAGAGAATGTCTCGTATCGAGAATATTTAACATTGAAAAACATAAAGGAAAAAAATTAATTATTTTTAATAATATGTTGAAATCTCCACCCTTTACCTGAAGATGATAGTGAGACCAGAAACACGTGTTGTAAAATTATGAAAAATACAGAATAATATTTTTTAAAAACCCACATTACAACCAAAAGAAGTTTGCGCTATCTCTCTTCTTTTTAATATACACACTTTTCTCTCGTTGGAACAATTATAACCTTTTCATTTATATATATATATATATATATATGTGTGTGTGTGTGTCTTTTTAAACATATGTCTGTCTTTGTCTATCTCGATCATTAGTTCTCAACCGGAGACTATATGGGCCCAATGAGTCCATGCAACATTACTGGGTTTCCATACAAAAAAAAAACATAGAAGACTGGGCGTTCACCGTAATATTTTAGTGGCCCATAGAAGAATTTCAATTCGGAGGGTCTGTCACAAATGAGATTTGGAATTTCTACCGTTATCTTTCGCGATATGAAAATACTGAAATTCGATTTATATATTATTAATTCTATATTATACTATATATATATTAATATGGCCATCCACATACAGACCTGTTTGCGCTGTATCGCAGCTCATCAGTGTGAAACGACATCCGGTTGCTTCATCGGGATCGAAATCCGACCGATTTGGCATCAGTCTGAGATGTTACCCCTAAGCTAACTTATTGTTTACGGATGTAAACAAATGCCAGAGCCAATAGTCATTAATGAAGAGCGGTGCGTTAATAGCGTTGAGGGCCACCGTTTTGGAATTATCTTTCTCTCAGTAGCATTCGATCGAATATATATATATATATATATATATATATATATATATATATATATATATATATATATATATATATATATATATATATATATATATATATATATATATATATATATATATAATAAAAAGGCTCACACACTAATATTCCATAGTTATAATTTATTACATTGGAATCGTAATCATGATCCAATTCATCAGACCTACATATTCAAAAATAATTTTCTTTCAATTATATTCTTACACTGTCCTGGACATTGAGTTCTACCTGGATTCTATCCTCTTGCAAATTTTCATATATATATATATATATATATATATATATATATATATATATATATATATATGTGTGTGTGTGTGTGTGTGTGTGTGTGTGTGTATTGACCACTAATATTATCTCTCTCTCTCTCTCTCTCTCTCTCTCTCTATATATATATATATATATATATATATATATATATATATATATATATATATATATATATATATATATATATATATATAATGTGTGTATGTGTGTCCGTTTAAAATATCCGTCAGATATTTGTACGGCTTCGCATTCGCTCCGAAAGCACCAATGCGGACATTTTAGAATGTTTAGTTGTCAACCTGAGGAGAGTGCAGTGGATGCGGGAAGAGTTGGATGAGTCTACTGATGATTACATATGTACGGACGCTCGGAAAACTCAATCTTTCTTTTTGATAAGAAAAGAACACCGGAATTTATTTTTGAAAGCCTCAAACTCATCACGGAGGCCTACATGAAGTGCCTTTCGGAGGCAGTGCTGCCCTGGGTCAAGAGGGCGGTTGCAGGGAGACTCTATGTCTCGCAACAGAACTCTGCACAAGCAGGCAATTCCAGTCATGGCTGTCAGACAATTTCTGCCACCGCATCACTCCTTACATCTGGCCACCTAACTCTCAAGATTACAACACCCTTGATTATTATGTGTGGGGCGAAGTTGAACGAGAGAATATGAAACCGCTTTTTAAGACCAAAAGCAAGGATTATGTCAGTATTCAACAACTTAAACAAGGAAACCGTCAAGAAGAGATACAGGAGATTCCTAAGTCGTCTGGAAGGCATAGATTAAGCCAATGGCGATTTTATTGGATAAATTTCCTTTTTAGCGCTTTCAATATATTTTTGTATAATTTTGATAAATTTATCTGTTAAAATAAGATGCCAGTTTTATTTTCATCTATGCGTAGTTTAGACAACAATATATCCATCACATGCATATGTGTGTGTATATATATATATATATATATATATATATATATATATATATATATATATATATATATATATATATATATATATATATATATATATATATATATTATATATATATATATGGGGGGGTAAATATGAGCTCTGTGGTCACAGAGTTCAGCAACAAATACCGACAGTCTGTTTCATGTTTTGCATGTTAATCTGTGTCAGAGACGGTTAATTTTATCTATATACTCATATAAGTACGTCTATATGACCTGCAGATTACACTGGATAATCCACACTCCAGACACAGAAGTCTTAGAAAAAGTGAATGCGATCAGCATCGAAACACTGATTCACCTACATAAACTTCGTTGGGTGAGTCGCAACATAATGCTTGCTGACGACTGCTTTCCGAAGCAGCTTCTGTATGGAGAAGAATCTTTTGGTCCAGCGCAAAGTATAAGCGTAAGCGGAAGTTCAAAGATTGGTCATGATTTCCTTTGAGCCGCGAAATAATTATTGATACTAAGAGGAAAATTGTGGCGTGAGATACAAGAGGATTAAAATCGATGAGGTATAGTGGATCCAGTTGTTTCTTAATAATACGACTACCAGGGCTAAAACAAAGTGAGAGGCCAGAAAAAGGCCTTGATATCTAACCAAATCTGTCACAGTTTGTCGACCAAGAGGCAAGCGTGTTTGTTGAACGTAAAGCTAATAAAATCATCCGCGTATACATGATGAAAGACCTTAATCAATTATGTCATTGACATCAATCATCTGATAACGGTATATATATATATATATATATATATATATATACAAAAGCGTATTAAGGCATAAAAACAATTTTTTTTATTATAGGCCCTGATAGATTTAAAATTAAAACACCAGTCGACCGGTTTCGTCCCCTCTCATCAGAACTGTTAACGGGGAATAGAAATTATGAAGAACAAATTGTCTGTAATGGATGACATGAATAAATGGGCAGGGAAGAGAAAAAAATATATATATAATAAAAGTAATACCAACAAAGATGCTAGAGACACAGCACAGCAAGCCCAAGCAAACACTCTTTGTTGTCGCCTGGACCTGATGTACAGCGTCTCCAACACCTTAAGATGGAATACTGAGTGTGACCTGGTCAAAACAGAAAACCAGGTCACACTGAAATCCAAAGCACAAGTATATATATATATATATATATATATATATACATATATATATATATATATATATACATATATATATATATATATATATATATATATATATATATATATATAATGCTGTTACATGATAAAAATCTTCGCCCTGCACGTGATAACATCATCGCGTCTTTTGAATTTAAAAGGATTTTAACGTTTATCTAGTTTGTAAAAAAGTAGCAACATGATTATGCTACAAGATAATTGGCAAATGTTTGTGTAAAAAATTTTTTTTTTAATTTTGATTAAAAATAATGACCCTGAAGATGAACAACGATGTTCGAAAGCGCTAGGTCATCGTATGGACAATACATATTTCGAAATCATTTTCAAATAAAAAGTCTCATTAGAGAATATGAGAAAATTCAAAAGAAAATATGCAAGACTATGTTGTCTTTAACATTCAATACTATATGTTTAAAAGAAAAGTTGCTGCCAAATTACATATATATATATATATATATATATATATATATATATATATATTATATATATTATGGTATTTGGAAAGTTGTTGCAAGAAGTTTTATTTGGGGAGAAGAGGTGGACTCATCCCATTCTCAAGGATTTTGCGCATAAATGAATATAACGAGGCCGACTAGAATTGAAACCCGGCTCTTTGATTTACAAAGCTATTATCCATTAGACCACTCGCAAATCCAAGGGTGCAGTACTTGGAATTTACAAGCGGTCACCCACTCAGATTCGACGTTCTATGTCCCAGGTTTGACGTTGCTTAACTTTGGTGATGGTACGGGGACAAATGTTCCAATGTGATGTGACTGTAAGTCGTGAAACTCTGGGCAAACCACTCAATGTCGACTGAAATCATTCTAGTTGAGATTTCTTACCATTTGAACTTTGTTCCGATTTAGTTGGTTTATCATTCAGTCTGGCGAATACATAATACCCGATATTCTTCTATCAGAATGCTGAATTAATGAAATGAGATGAGCCGAGAAATTTTCAGCATCTCTTCCTACGTCTAATTTCAAGTGACAAGTTACAGTTTCATTGATGCTCGTTCTGTTTACTTGACATGAAAATAATTTTCTCTATTTCAGCACATTTCTAAAATGTGCTACAAACATTGTATGGAAAGTGCCTATTCAAAATATTAATTACCCTTTGTTCTTGCTTGTCAGGATTAATTAGATTTAATTAATTAATTTAATTTAATTAACTTGTGTTTCATCTGCGTATATCCTTTGGTTCGACGCTATCAAGAAGAAACGGTTACATACGACGTAAACAATCAAGCAGCTTCGAGGCAGCGACGTTGTCATCATTGGGTATTTGAAAATAAATTTCGAATGGCAGCTATTGTAACTGGCAGATAATTATAGGAGCCTTGTCTGATAGAAAGAGATTAATAGAGAGCGAGCGAGAGAGAGAGAGAGAGAAATACTTTGATCTTTCGGTGAAATAACGCGAAATGAAAAGACAAAAAGCATAATATCGAGCCAAACGGTCGCAGACGGGACAGAACTGTCTTTTTCACATCCTTTCATTTCAAACATTAGAAAAAAAATAATTGAATCCAGGAAGAGAATAAATAAATAACTACAGAAACATTGACCGGCATTTCAAGATCAAATATTTCCAGAAATCGGTTAATCTTCAAATTGGGAAAAAGATATTCGCCTTAAAATAAAGAATAATAATTGTAAATGTTTTAATCAAGAAGTGAACTCATGTCTTCATACATTAAGTGATTATTTTCCGGATCCCATTTTTAGACAGCGTCCTTTGAAAAATAAAATATTCATTTTTTTTTTTTTTTAAATAAGTGCTTTCAAAAACTCAGAGAACACGAAAAATGAAATTGATGAAATCAAATCCGTTTCGCCTGTGAGAACCAATATATAAATTAACATGATTGTTGCTTTTGAATGCAATGAAGAAATTAAAAGAACAATTAAAATATTTCTGCTAATGGCCGACGTAGCTCCACTGACTGTAAAATCTAATTATTCTGCCTAATTTTCGAATCAATATAGATTACGTATAGACACACGAATTTAAAATTTAAACCTCCATGCACTATATATCAAACCAGAAAAAAACTACCGTATTTTCTCATGCTGGAAGTTTTGAATGAAAAAATGGGTCGTATTATACACGTGTACACATTTTCAGAAGTGTTTACTCTTCTTAACATATTCTAATATGAAATATGCACCTCGAGGTGGTGTAATGGTAGCAAGCTTGCCTCGCTATGACAATTACCATTGAGTAGTGAGTTCGATCCTCACTGGGAGCCTCTTAATTTCGCCCTTGTACCACATCTAAGCTACGCTTGGAAAATCGCTATTCTAATATGAAACAGCAAATACATTTTGTTTTGCTCACAATATAAAGTTGTTTCTTGTTTTCTTTATAAAGTTATCTCCCTGTTCTTAATGAAAGACGGCAATTTTTATTTACATTGTTTATTAATATATAGAAATATAACAAATTCATATCAAACACAAAAATATGATAGATTAATTAATACCTTAATATGTATTACTGATATCAACAGAGCACATTTGTCCGAAAATAAGTTTTTAAACGGAAATTAAAAGAAATACGCAATGGCAAAACATCCGGTTCCAAACTATTCTTTAATATGGTGAAAAAGTATATATCTTAGTGAAAATATATCTACGACATTGAAATTTTAAATGATAATATTGCTATTACAAAAGTACGCAGGTGTAGGCTTTAAGAACGTTTTATTCAATTGAGGATACAAGGTTCGCCTATAGTGTCTATTTATAGTCCCAGTGAATAGAAATATCTCCCACAAAAAGGAGAGTAACAAAACAAGGGGAGACCATTCTTGATTATTAATCAATAGAAGAGGAAAAAAAAAGAAGAGCGCAAAAATAACACAAAACAAACGACATACGCAAGGGAATCAAAGAGCAAAAAGAAAAAAAAGCAGTTATAAGAAAACAACAAACTAATTATGGTATTAACACACGACAGGATAGAGACAAGCTATCGCAGCGTTCTGCCTTCAAAACAAGAAATAACAGAACTAAATTAGATGAGACTGAGAAGTGGCCTATTTCATTGGTTAGGAAGCAATTCCAGCATGCATCTGTGTATTTTGTCTATAAATTTGAGGAGGGAACATTTTGTAGTCATTCCTAATGATTGCACCCAACACAGCTTTTAAAAAAATTACATCAGGATAGCTGTGCTATTATGTTGTATTAAACACAAGGCTGGAAATCATTCCGTTTTTACCTTCAGAAACACGGGGTCGTATTATACTCAAGTCGTAACATACACAAGAAAATACAGTAAGATTATAATAAAATATGAAACATTGCATTTTACAGATCCTTTTAAAACGAAGTCATTTACTCAGATTGTAAACTCGAAGGCATAATGTACATGTTACGATAAGTAAATGTTACTGTTACCGTTAAGAGATCATTAATTTGGTAGCTATCCTCATTTATGGATAATGAATGTCAAAATTGCAACACATCCAATGAAGCAAGCTACACAGCATACCGTATTTTCTTGTACATAATATATTTTTTATAAAAATCAAAGTCGAAAAAGGGGGTGCATATTATACACGGATACAAATGTTCAGAAATTTTTACTCAGCTTATTTGAAA
>OZ038486.1:69011708-69036708 GCA_964036315.1 Acanthosepion esculentum
ATATATATATATATATATATATATATGCTGCCGGGTGACGTAGTTAATCAAAATGCTTGTTAATGGCGTGTTTTGATTTTGATCCACATTACATGCCCATGCAAAATTTGACTTTAAATGGTTAAACAATGGTTTCTCATAACGCAAAGTCTACCAACCGTAATTACTAACTGCTGCTGTGAAAAGCTAACTTTCGAACTAAACTTTCAGAGTCAGCCATAATGTTGGGGTGAAGTTTAGTCACCTTGACCACGAACTAAAGACACACCAGCCATATACTACAATCTTATTAATCTTGTTTGGTCTGCGTTACTGCGTTTTAATTCTAAATTTAGATATATAAACTCGACAACAGAGAAGATTTTATCTTTTCTCTCTTTCGATGTTGCGAATCAGAGTTAAACCACCCAAGTCGATGGCTATGTCATTCTGTAGTGATTTGAAAACGACACACACCTTCCGCCTCATGCTTGGATTCTATGACTTTTTAATTATTTCGCCCCTAGCAATGCGAGAATGCCATTAGTACGCAGGGGGGGGTCACAGGGAGCGAAAATGTGAGAAATAAACTGAGTATAGAGAGGATCGAAGAAAGGATAGGTGAAAGGGGATGGACTGTATTCAAGATGGAGATTGGTGTTGCATGAGGTTTTTTGAAGGCTGTAGTTTTTAGGGAAGGAAATAAACGGAAGAGATTTCCACTGGCGAGAAGTGCGAAAAAAGAAACAGTTCGAGTGGAAACGGCGAATGAAATTAAACGGATGGGACCTAAGGAAAACACTATTCGCACACTCAAATTCATGTATTCAGTGCACCATGGGAAAAAAATGTCGTCAGATATGTTACCATGGAAATATTTCTAGAAATATACCTTGTGATATACTAAGCATGGTTGTATAAATAAGTACGACAGAGACATTTTGTATGTCTGAGTATGCCTGCACGCGCGTGTGTGTGTGTATGTGTCTGTGAATGTGTGTATGTGTGCTTGTGTGAAATTGGGCAAAACCCTTGTTTATTTATACGGAATCAGACAAAGAGCCTGTTCTTTTTCGAACAATCAAAACAGTTCTCAACGTATGAGCCAATACAAAATTACAAGAGAAATACATTAAAAATAAACAAAGCAAAAGAAACTTAAAATTGTAGGTAGAGAAAAAAGGAAGAGTTTAAATTGCGGGAATCTTTGTTGATGACATTTTTAATTTTTGGTGTCCGTTTAGAACGGAGACAATCATGTCTCTCCACAACTTCTTATTTTTAGTCGCAATAAATTTGAATAGATGAACTTGTCGGAGTTAGCTCATCTTCAGTTCCTAAATCCTTCAACAGGGGTCTCTCTCCCCTGGCTATAAATACTGAGTGACCCTTCGCCTCGATCTCTTTTTTCCACTTAGGCCTTGGGCCGCCACCACGCGTGGAGGTGAGGTATATCTCTTTTTCAACTAACACCAATACGTGACCTCTCACAGATACAGCGTTTTTCAAATTCTGGAAACACGCTAAGAACAATACACGTACGTACGAACACTCACAACACACACATAATTTATCCACACAAAATCTATGACACTATCCATGTCTTT
This sequence comes from Acanthosepion esculentum, assembly GCA_964036315.1. Lineage (NCBI taxonomy): Eukaryota > Metazoa > Mollusca > Cephalopoda > Sepiida > Sepiidae > Acanthosepion > Acanthosepion esculentum. Next base: position 69,013,295 of record OZ038486.1, read on the forward strand.
GTTTAACTTGTTATTAATATATATTTGTTTACATATATATATATCGGTCTTGTTTGTTTTCTTTGTCTTCTTTGGATTTAATTAAAGTCCAGCATTCTCATGTAGCTGGACCGGCTAGCAGGAAATTTTAACCTTCTGATGTCTCTTCACATCTTCACCCCACTGTCCACTACAAACTCACCTATCTAAAATAGGACTTGCATTCATCCAAATACAAATATACTAACGTCGAAAATCGTCAGTAATGGTAGTAGTAATAGGAGTAGAGAGAGAAAGAAAGAGATTTAATAGAGATCTAACTTACCTGATTACTGCAGAGTTCATATGTTCATATATCTTCATAACGCGATGCGAAAGTGGATAAACTTCAAGGCTGTATAATATACTGATATATCTTCGTTAAAGGTCGAACATCAAGCAACGATGTGGAAATACGCTCTCGAATCCTTAGAAAACTTGAACAGGATTCAAAGTTAATGATACAAAATATTGCGGAAAAGTGCCAAAAAGCTGTCAATTTAATCCAGGACACAGCGAAAATCGAGCAAAATAATACGTCAGATATACAAGTAGCTCGAAAAAAAAACAGTAGTACAAAAGAAAAACTCTGGAATAAAAAATACTGCAGACCTTAACTCATGTTGTGGCTGTGGTATGCTTCCTTTCATAAAAAAAAACGTCCATTTAAAAACCAAAAAATGTTTTAATTATGGAAAAAGAGGTCAGGAAAGAAACTACTGCATGTCGAAAAGCAAAAGAAATACACAAATTAACTTGCTGAATGTAGTACTACCAGCTTAAAAACTGGGGAGCTCAAATAATAATAAATTAATGATAATAACAATGAATAACTCTACGGTGAGATTTCAATTGGTCATTGGCAGTGATATTACAATTATTGATGAAAAACCTGAAATAGAATTGGCAAAACTAATTTGAGAAAAACCGACAAAGTTACAAGAGGAATATCTGGCAAGAAATTATTTTTTCTTGAGAAAATCACGTGAAAACATTGCCTAACGGCTAAAACTAAAAAAGCAGAGATTTACGCGTTAAAAAATTCTAACCTCGAATTTACTAGGCGTCGATAGGCTAGAATTATTTGAACTATGGAATTGGTCTATTCATTGTGAATTAATTGTTCGTGGGGGATTAAAAATTACAGCTAAAGAAACACCAAGTAAAATTTAAAAAAAAACAAATTCACGAACATTTTTTTCAAAGGTGCTGAGAAAATGTATAATGTCAAAGACATTTTTTAAATTAAAAGAACATTTGATACCAGTGTTTAAGCCTAAAAGTAATATACATTTTGATGCGTTTGAGTCGATTAAAACCGAACTTGACAGATTAGAAAACCGCGGAGTTATTGAAAGAAATCGATTATTCAGAATACGCCACGCAAGCGATTTATATTCAAAAGAAAAATGATAAAATTCATTTATGTACAGATTTTTTAACTGGGTTGAATGATTGTCTCCATCCAAATGCATATCTCCTACCAATGCCAGTGGATATATTTTCCAAATTAAATGGTGGTAAATTCTTTACAAAGTTGACCTGTCTGAAGCATATCTTCAAATCGAAGTGGGTGAGGAATGTCAGAATTTTGACCATTAATACGCGTAAAGAATTCTACAAGTTTAAAAGTTTATACATTGGTGTAAATGTAGCCCCAGGTATATTCCGGAAAATAATGGACACGATGTTGGCTAGACTAGAAGGTACTGTTGCTTACATAGATGATATACTTATTAAAAGTGCTACAAAAATACAGCACGTAAATCTGATTCAGGAAGTATTTCAGAGACTACATTGTTACGATTTCAATATAAGTGAACAAAAATGTCATTTCTTTAGGGATAAGACTAAATATTTAAGTCAGATAATCGACGAAGAGGTCGAGAACTGATAAACCGTTGACAATCCTGCATGTGGATTTTGCTGGACCAAGAAATGTTTCCTACTGTTGAATTCCAGTCGGCAGTTTCAGAAAATGGTCCGAGATGATAAAGTATAAACGACCTACTACCTCAATAACGATTACATACTTGCGCGAACTTTTTGCAACGTTTGGAATACGTGAAATTGTGGTATCCGATAATGGAACTCAATTTACTTCCAGTGAGTTTTAAAATTTCTGCAAAAACTACGCGGTTGAACATTTGACAATGCTGATTTATCATCCGAGATCGAATGGTCAAGCAGAACGGTTTGTTGACACGTTCAGGATAGCATTAAGCAAAGCTAAAGGTTTTGAATATGAAGAAACAGCACTACAAGAATATTTGAGCGCGTATCGAATGACGTCAAATACAAAAGTCAGCTAAAAAAAAAAATCACTTGCAGAGCTCATGTTTGCTAGGAAAGTTAGATCAATTTTGAACAAGTTAGTGTCAGGGAATAAGAAGTAATTTCGACAATTTCAAACTACCAGATCTTTTAAATCAGTGATAACGTTTTATTTAAATGTTTTTAAGTGCGGAAAAGAAAATTGGCAGAAAGAAAAAAATCATTCAACGGCTTAGTAGTCCATTGCCGAAGGTGAACGACATAGACATATAAGACATAAATCAGGTGATGTCAAGATATGCAAAGAATAAGCAACCAGTACAATTTAATTTACCGATGGAGATACTTTACGATAGATTTGAAGTACCTATTCCGAAAACTGAAATTACAAAAAAGCTTCAGGGTAAGCGAAAATATGATCCGACTGAACCCTTGGAAGTGGACACATGTCGGAAAAAAGTAATGTGCATATCTAAAAAAAGGTGTGTTGTGATGATGAAAACACATCGCCAGAGAAAGACTTGAACTCATCCATATATATATATATATATATATATATATATATATATATATATACTAACGGCGAGAATCGCCAGTATAAGAAGGAAAGACAGAGTCAGAAATCAAGTAGACATCTACAAGCAATATTATATTTATTGTGAATGTTAACGTCATTCAATTGAATGAGGATATAGATAGATAGATAGATAGATAGATAGATAGATAGCAAGAAAAACGGAGGTAAAAATGAACTTATATAAATAAAACATTACATAGTTAGAAAGATAGATAAATCGGAAAACTTAATATAACTGAGATAGATTAGAAAACAACTTGATATGAATAAAGATCGATCGATCGATAGATAAACAAGAAAATTGATTAGATTTAGATAAGAAAGCAATTATACAAAAAAAAGTTCGATAGATAGATAAATAATAAACGAGTGAGATAGGAATAAATTTAGATAGATAGATAGATAGATAGATAAGAAAAGTGAGTTAGGAATGAACTTCGATAACAAAACAAAGATAAAGAAATAAAGTTGGGTTTAAATATATATTTAAGTAATTCCTCGAGTCTGAAACCTCAACAGAATGCAGAAAGCACTGGACGGCCGTTTCGTCCTATATTTGGGACTCATCAGCAGTGCGCATCCACTTCCGAGAATTGAAACCCTGACAGTTGGGTTTTCAAGCTAGCAGCATACCAACTGTTCCAACGGGCCTCGGTGACGAAGAGGTAGCGAATCAGACTCAATATAGCGCCGCTCGCTCACATAATCCGTGGTGGAACTCTACTGAGATTCTCTTTAACCACAGGACTGTGTCCTCTGGAGCCACGACTACTATCACCAAGCCGCTCACTCCAGAGCATTAGAAGATGATGAGTCCCAAATATAGGACGAAACGGTCGTCCAGTGCTTTCTGCATTCTGTTGAGGTTTCAGTGTCAATGAATTACTTAAATATAATTATCAAATTCTCCTAATACTTTCATATGTATATCATTGCTTGAACCGGCTTCTAAGAGTTACGATAGATATACTAATGCAAATGTAATACAAATACCAGTATGATGCTTCATATTTTCCATAAAATCTATATTTCTCATACAATTAATTGTGCATGTGGGTATACATGTGTATTTTGATGAGTTCATCAGCAAATATATGTTATTGAGTGTGTCCTTGGTTATAACAATTTGTAATGTTGAGGAAACAAACAGAAAAATATAGATATATAAGAAAATAAGGATATATGAATAAGGTTATATAGATAGACAGGTAGTTAGATAACGGAGCTACGAATAAACTTAGCTAAGAAAACAATGAGATAGATAGATAAATAGACAGATAGATAGATAATGAACACACTAATATAGATTGATAGATAGATAGATAGATAGATAGATAGATAGATAGATAGATAGATAGATAGATAAGAACAGAGTGTGATAGTAATAACATTATGTAGTATTAAACAATTATTTTTATTATTTTAAAAGTTGTCAGAATTGTAAATATATAATCATCTAGGTTGTTTTTAATACACGTTTTTTGAGGGAAGTGTATTTTTCCGAAGGCCAGACGCTTTGTGTAAAAGTTGTTACATTTTTATTATCTTTTTGGTTCAAGCTGTTGACCGCCAAAATTATTTGTTGAACGGTCGATGTTTCGTTTTTCAAATTATTAGAGAAAGGTTCCGTATATAGTGGCCAATGAGAGATGATCTCTTGAAGCACTTATGAAAATTTGAATTGAGCTGGTATGACGGACTTTTTTCTTCGAAAATGGGACTGCTATGTGCCGGTTAACAGCAGTTAAAGAAGGAAGCGTTGAAAATACAGTTAACGGTACGGGAAGAAGGCATTAGCGCCCACTGGTCCAGGCGAGGGGGTCATAAATCAACATGCGGAAAAAAGGAGTCGACAGATTCAAACCTAGGACAGAACATTAATTCCTGTGTATTCAATCAGAAGAATTTAAGCCGAAAGAACTTTCAAGTTTAGCTTTCCAGCAAAATACTCCAAAAGTATCCTCGACAGATAACAACTTGTGAAAACACGGAAAATCCTTCGTGTTGAGACGTCCTGTTATTGAGTATTCTGTTAAGAATTGAGGTAAATACGCTTTGTATATTCTATCTCGTGCAATGTTTTTGCTTCCTTTAAGTTCTTTCCTTTTTTCCATTTTTTTTAGTCTTTTTTGTCTTCGAGTCCGTTCCGTGACCTAAAAATTGTAACTATTTCTTCCTTGTATCCGATGGTAATCCCTTTTTTTGTAACCTCAGAAAATGGTTATCGTTCCGTAATAGGCGTACAAAAGGAATTTTTTTGTCTCTGCCTTTGCATGTAATATTATAAAATAATTGTATTTTTACTTTTTAAGATTTTACACATTGGTGTTCTTCTTTTGTAATTTCGCGCCTATTATAGTGACTTGCTGTATCTACTAACTCAGTTTGTGTCTGGCACAAGAGCTTGGATTTGGTAGGAACATAATCTTTTTAATAGATAGATAGATAGATAGATAGATAGATAGATAGATAACGGAACTAGAATTAAACTTATATAAATAATTAAACTAGATAGATAGTGTTGTGGATTCCGAGATGAATCCGATATCAATGAATAACAAACGCCAGGAATGGATAAGGAAAATAAATGTATTAACGTAATAATACAAACTGCTAATACGGGTTAGTAGATCCAGGAATGCGGGTTAGTATCAATAATATATATACAGTCTTTGTATTGAAGTATCGCGGTATGACTCCTTACTCAGTCTAGGTGCTCGTGACGGTGACTCTTGTGCTACCCTCCTCAAATACTACTCTCCAGGTATTCACCGGTAGTAGTATATGTATACCTTAGTTGAGTCCATTTGTGTGAAAAGGTGAGACCCCTTAACAGATAGATAGATATATTGATATTTAAGAAAACTGAATAAACGTACAGAGATAAGAAAAATATTGATATAATTATAAAGTTGGATAGATATATCGATAGCTAAGTAAACGCATCTAAGATAAAACTATATAGATACGAAAACAATATATATATATATGTAGATAGATAGATAGATAGATATTTAAGAAAACTGAATAAACTTACAGATTGGAAAATGATATAGTTATAAAGCTAGATAGATATATAGATAGATAAGAAGAGTCAGATAGATAGCTCAGTAAACTGATCTAAGAAAAAGAAAAAACTTATATAGGTAAGAAAACAATGATAGCAGATAGATAGATAGATAGATAGATAGATAGATAGATAGATAGATAATGAATGTAAGTCTAATACCAATTCCAGTGTGATGGTTTGTGTTTTTTCATAAAATCTATATTTCTCGTGAAATTGCTTGTGCGTGAGCGTATGCATGTGTAATTCTATGAGTCCATCAGCAAATGCATGTGATTGTGTGTGTCCTTGGTTATATCAATTTGTAATGTTGAGGAAATAAACAAAGAACGAGAAACTATAAACGCCCGAGGTGGCACTTTAATCTGCAATTGAGAGTAATTTCGCTGTGGTATTGTTTGAAAAAAATAGAAAGGAAGAGAATTTGATGTTTCAAATCTTTAATGACCATACTGTGTTATCTTGATTGAAACAGTAATAGACTCTTTTTTTTTTTACTTTTCTTCGACAGTTTTCTTTTAAAGTTTATTTTACTTTGAAAGTTTATTTGAAAGAAAAAAAAATTTCTCAATAGACCTCCGAGTGAAAATATTATTTACGTATGTACACAGACTGAAAACGAAATTATTTACAAATAACCCTCATTGAGAAATTGCATTAACCATCTAATTTTTTTTTCTTAGTCGTATCATTTCATGTGTCTTTGCTCTCGGCTAAAATTCTCGTACGCTAACTGAAATTCCAAGTGACCCTTGCACATTTAGTGACGCCTCCTCTTGTAGTAATGCTTAGGCTGGTTGAATATTAGTAACGAATAGTAAGTTGGAGATGTCCAAATGAAGCATGTAGAAAAATGTAAATATATAGAATATGATTTTTTTTAAGCTTTTCACCCCAAGCAAGGCTGGAAGCCACTAGCACGCAAGGGGTTACAGAAGGTTTGGAGGAAGAGCAGATAGGAGTGGTAAAGGAGAGGATGTGGAGAAAGATAGTGGATCGATCAAGGCAAGGGGGTTACAGAAGATTTGGAGCAAGAGCAGATAGGATTGAAAGGGGAAAGGATGTGGAGATGTCGATTGACGTTACACTTAAATAGTTGGAGATTATATTTGTCAGGGAAACAGGAACAAGGAAGGGAGTTCCACAGGCCAGATGTGCGAGACATGAAGCTATTGGAGTAGAAGAGACGTCTACATCTAACAGTTTCAACAGTGAATGGGTGGGAACGGGATGTCAGCCTCGTAGGACGCTTAAATTCATGAGGCCTGGGAACCAGCGAAGGCAGCTCATCAGAGCAATTAGCGTGAAAGTATTTGTAAAAAACACAGAGCGAGGCCACGGCGCGTCTGTGAGAGAGCGACAGCAGACGAGATGACAGATCAGGGCCAATTACCAATCGACGAAAAATGCCACACCAAATCCTGATAGCTGAATGTTAATGGTTATAGTAATATAAGAGGTTTCTCTATAAGGAAATATTTTGCATTCATTTACCGAGCAATCAAACCTGCTTTCGGTTAAAATTTATAAAATCTTTCTCTTAAAACAATTTTCAGGAAAATAGCTTCCTCAATTCAAGTAACTGTATCGCCCTTTCCAGTATTTACGGGGATTTTCCTTCCTAAACTTTTCTTTGAATTATTGTGAAATGTCAAAATCTTGATTATCTTATTGTTTCTTCTTCCAGTTACATATAGATGTTGCCGCTGTTGGTCGTCCAGAAGTCACGTGGCTTCTGTTATTTGGTACACATTAGTCTTTGTGGTTATGTAACGCCAGGCTACAATGTTCAAAGAAGGTTGAGTTCATGTTTCAATCGCACAAAGCGTATTTTCAGCGTTGTTCTTAGAAAGCAGTTGTTCAGATATTCTGAAAGATTTTGGCGCCATGCATGGGATCCATATAAATGTCTCGGTGTGTCGAGGCTATTTTGAGATTTCAGATTGATGTTTTGATTTCGGAAGATGCATTCCAAAAGCTGCGCCAAAGCATTAAGACACAGGAAACTCTTGTTAGGACCAAAAAAAGTACTTAACTGTTAATACAGACAGAGAATTCTCGACAATCTCATCACAGATGAAGAAGAAGAATATAGTTCTACATAAGGATGCTGAGAATAACATGGACTGAAAATGTGAGTAATCACGAGGCTTTAGACAAAATGCAAACTTTATAGGACATCTGTATTTAACAAAAGAAAGAAACAGTTGAAATTTATAGGACACATAACGAGGAAAAAGGCTTGGAGAATTTGACACTGACAGCATATTTTGAAGAGAACAAAGTAAAGCAGCAGCTAACGTACCTAACTATATTTTTATAAATGATTGACTGAACAAAGACTAGGAGAGAGAGCGAAAATACCTATTTTACGAAGAGCTACAAAGGAAAGGAAATTATGGTAAGCAATGATTACCAACGCCCTGAAAGTTCAAAATACATTAAAGATTTCTGGCTTAGTTACATTTGTACTAATATTTTTGGGAAGTTATGGGACCATTTCTTTCGACATTGTTAAGAACTGTTCTCTCTGTCCTTATGTGGTAATCATCGTAGGAAGAAATTAAAAGGAAAAAAAATAGAGAAAACAATGGAAATCAATTTTCTTTACAAGATCTTCAAGGTGATTCAAAGTTAAGAAAATAAATCTGTTAATTTTCATTGCCATCAACGTCCTGAAGCGACATAGTATTTAAAAAGTGAGTGACATCGATCTAGAGTAGAAATATCGTACTTGTAACTTTGATGCTAATTAAACTCATCTTAATAATTTATGACTACTGATTATTAAATTTGGTCCCTATATCATCCTCTTTACTTACGGCACTTTGGAAATCTTATCTAACGTTATTAAAATATGGGTCTGATTAACGTGATGAAATGATCAATAAGCGCAAGGTTTTAACCGCTAAAAGAGAATTCGAGTCCCATTACCTGGCACATGCTTGTGATTTTGTGCCAATATTGGTTTAGGGATCCTTGACGTGTGGAAATATTTGACTAGCCAGTTTTGTAGATGACGTGTTTCCAACACCTAAAGAATAAAACTCGGAGGGGAAAAATAAAATGAGATTTCAGATCGACAGAGTAATTTGTAGGCAAATAAGTGTCAAACATCTACTCGCTAAGTCTAAATAAATAGATGACGGAACAAATTCTTTAGAAACCAACAGGCACCATGTTGTGGATTCCCCAGATGAAATCCTGCACAAATAAATAAATAACGCCAGTAATTGAAAGAGGAAAAATAAGTGTATTGAACGTAAGAATACAAACTTGAAATGAAGATTAGTAGTCCAGGATTACGGGTTTGTAGAAAGTATATCTACAAGTCTCTGTAAGTGGAGCCGTAATTATCTCTCTCTCGGTGGACTCTACGTATATCACCCTTATCTCAACGTATCTCTTTGTGAACACCCTGTGTACTCCACGTATCTCCACACTGTCAGAATAAGTATACTTTAGACGAGTCCATCTTGTGTAGAAGGGAGAGAGCCCCACAACACACCATAAAGGAGTAAGTATTACCAAAGACAGGATGCTATGGAGAAAGCTATGACTGATTAAAGAATTTGATCTAAAATGAATTAGTTTATTCTAAAATGACGTAGTTTATTATTCTTTTTATTCGTATGGTTATCATGATGAGTTTCAAATCATATACCTTTGGGATATCAAACTATATCATTGTGTTGTCAAACTAATTATCGAGTGTTAGAGTTTTTGGATACCTATGTACTACTGAGCCAACCAAAATGAGCTGACTCATTTTAGAGTTCACCAATAGAAGAATAAACCGATCAGAAAGCTCAAAATATTCAATAGACGTCTATAGGGGGGGGGGCATGTTTTTTTTTCTCCGAATATTCACTGCCAACCTCTGATATCGAAGACTGAAGAATTACTGAATAGCTGCTGCTAGTGGTATTGGCGTTGTTTCATTGAACAGATTTCGTGCTGCGCTGGATTCTATATTCATAGACTATGGCGAACATGGACAACAAAGGTTATGATCCCAGGTTTCGACTGTATTTTGACGGAGACGAGTCAAAGTACCAATTATGGGAAATGAAATTCCTAGGCTACCTTAGAATACAAAAACTTCATGCCATCATTCTTTGCCAAGATGACCAGAAAGAAGAAGATGATTTTATGGAAAGAAATGCGGCCGTGTTTGCCGAATGAATACAATGCCTGGATGACAGGAGTTTGTCTTTAATAATGAGAGAAGCCATGGACAACGGACGGCAAGCCCTAAGAATATTGCGTGAACATTACTTGTCAAAAGGTAAGCCTAAAATTATTGCTTTGTATACTGAACTAACCGCGTTAAGGAGACGAGAAAATGAATCTGTAACAGATTATATTATACGAGCTGAGAATGTCACAAATGCCTTAAAAATGGCAGGTGAGACTATCTCAGATGGGCTGCTAATAGCCATGGTTTTAAAGGGACTATCAGCAACATTCAAACCATTCACGACAGTCATAACTCAAAAAGAAAAAAATTAACTTTCACTGAGTTTAAAATTGCGTTACGCAGTTATGAAGAAACTGAAAAAATGTGTACTCCCCCAAATCAAGGAAATAACGTTATGCAATTAAGAACGCCATTTAAAAAATTCAGAAAACCAGTCCCTCAAACATTCCAGACTAGAAATTATGATAAAAACAAGGGGCTTAAAACAACTATTACAACAACAACAACAACAACAGGAACAATAATATTGAAAATCAAATATCATCTGCTTTCGTTTTGGAAGAGCCGGGCATGTACGTGCGAAATGTCAATTTTATACAAGGAGTGATTTTTGTAAAAATATAAAAGCTTTTTCGAATGAGAGAACCTATGCCTTTTTGTTTGGGTCGGATACTATACGCAATAGTTATAAGTCTTACCTAGTCGACACGGGTGCGAAAAATCATGTAAGTACAGATGAAACAAAATTTATTAATTTTGACCTCAACTTCGAGCCAGATTCCCACTTTATTGAGTTGGCTGACGGTACCAGAGCTAATAATTTAGTTTTAAAAAGAGGCGATGCCTGTATTTATTTACGAGATACTAAAGGAAATATTTGTAAATCTTTATTAAAAAGGTCTTTATATATTCCTAAATTTAAACAAAATATTTTCTCGGTTCAGTCTACTCTTAGAACTGGTGTTAAAGTTACTTTTCACCGAGACAATTCAAAGTTAGTATACCCAGATGGAACTGAATTTAATATACAACAAAATGGACGGATTTACAGATTCCTTTGAGCAAGTGGAGGATCCCGAAGAAAAGAACATTAACTGCGAGGAACTGGTCCAACACGAACTAGTATTGCTTAATTATGAGATAGGGCCTATAAATAGACAACCCGTTCAAAATCCACAATTAAAGGAAGGTGTTATACCAGATAATATAGAGGAGGAAAAATCAGACGCAAACCTTGAGTTAAAATCAGATAAAACCGAAGAGGAGGGGTACATTCCGCGTTATCCGACCAGAAATAGAAGAAAGCCAGACTATTTTGGAATGGGTCAATGTAATATCTGTAACATTGACTGTTGCTATTCGGTACAATGTATCACGAAGAAATATCAAGAAGCCATAAATTCTGATAATTCCAAACGATGGATAGCCGCCATGCATAAAGAAATGGAATCCCTAGTATCAAATGATACTTTTGAATTGAAAAAGACCCAGGATGATAAAAATATTATCGGCAGCCATTGCGTTTATAGTGTAAAGGGAACTGAGGATTGTTTCGCCAGTGTATAAGGCTCGTTTTGTAGCTAACGGAGTTTCTCAGATATACGGGGAAGATTATGTAGAAATATTCAGTCCAAAAACAAACATGACATCAATAAGAATTTTAATGCAAATGGCTGCGCATTATGGCATGGATATACATCATATAGATGTCAAAGGAGCCTATTTGAATGCACCGATTGACTATGAAATATACATAGAACCGCCAGAAGGTTTTGAAAAAGGTGACAATTATGTATGGAAACACAAAAAGTCACTATATGGGCTGAAGCAAAGCGGAAGAACGTGGAATAAATTATTACATTCCTATTGAATTTAACAACTTTTTGAACCCTCCCCAGTAGACCCATGCCTGTACACAAGGAAATTTAATAATGAAATATTAGCAATTTTGATTATTTGGGTCGACTATATGTTAATTGCTTCAAAATGTAAAGCTACTCTATTCAAAATTAAAAATTCCTTAAATATAAGGTTTAAAATGACCGACTTGGGTCGACTATCATGGTTTCTTGGTATACAGTTCGAATCTAAGGATAACACTATTACAATGAATCAATCCAGATATATCGACAAACTCTTATCAAAATTCGACATGCGAAATTGTAAAACGCGAACTACTTCATGTCAAATGGATTTAAACACAATTATGAATAATGAAGATGGTATAGCGGCGTGTGAGAAAGAATACAGAATGTTGATAGGGAGTCTTATTTAGGTCATGACATCAACAAGGCCAGACATCTGCTATACGGTTACTAAGTTGTCTCAAAAATTAAATAAACCGAGGACTGCGCATTTAACAAGAGCTAAGCAAGTATTACGGGCTTTCATTCCTCTCATATTTGGTACTGACTTTTATCCTATAGTATGGGTAGGATGTAAAACTGCATCCATTAGTTACTGTCTTATAGTCCTGGGTAAGACTTAAAACTGCATCCATTAGTTACTGTCTTATAGTCCTGGGTAAGACTTAAAACTGCATCCATTAGTTACTGTCTTATAGTCCTGGGTAAGACTTAAAACTGCATCCATTAGTTATATCTTATATTGGGGGTATAAACGTAATAATCCAATCCTCCTCCTGAATGACTCAGAATCACTCTGGCTCGGAGTGATAGTGTCTATTTTAATGGGTCCCAGCTATGGGTAAACTAACAACTTTTTCTACCTTTTTTGTTGTGATCACAACCTAATGGGGGGTTAAAATTTTTGGCTACATCCTTATTAACTAGTAGCCAAAAAAAATGAGCTGACTCATAGATTACCAAGGGAAGGTTACCCAATCAGAAGACTTGAAATATACAATCCGACGTGTATAAAGGCGGCCATTTTGTTTCTTTTCTTGTCGGAATATCCACTGCTTACCTGTCAGATGAAAGACCTGAAGAACTACGTTTCTCTACTCTCTCCAAATATTCACTGCCAACCTCTGATATGGAAGAACTTAAGAATTATTGAACAGCTGCTACTAGATATTGGTGCTGTTTCATTGAACAAATTACTTACGTTGATTTTCTACATTCAGACTACGGTGAACATGTATAACAACAACAGTCCTAACTATGTAAATAATGTAGATAATTTGTTGTCCATCATTACAAGTGATGTATATGATCGCGTAAAACAATATTTAAGGGAAGAATCTTTTTGGGAAGCTATCAAATCTACTGCAAGTAGAGACTTTGTCAAAGAAAGTGAATGAAAAATCGTTGTAGAATATGGAATGTCGTATTAACATGAGAACTAGTGAGATAATATATTCTAGAACATTGGAATATATCGCTATTTACATTATTCGGATTATTGTCCTCATCATTGTCGACATATTTCGGAAGTTGTACGCTCTGGCCTTCTTCAGGTGGTTGGAATGTCGAACTGAACCCTTCATTTCGCTCACAAGTACATATGGTACAGCGGATAAAGGCGTTATTTAGATCCATTGACAGGACCCAAAGAGTGAGAGTTCAATACCAGGTTAAGGCGGTGGAGAACTTGGGGAAGTGAATTAACAGGAGATAACTGATAACTAACATCCATTAGACATGTCACGTGGAATTAGAACAGTCTACCCAGTGAGCGAGATAAAGGGTTCGGTTCGACATTCCAAACACCTGAAGGAGGCAGGAGCGTACAACGGTCGAAACGTTGTAATAAATATAGCGACAAAGATGAGGACAATAGCCCGAATAATGTAAATAGTGTACATAACACCTCATCTCAGAAATATAGAGAAATACTGGAATATATCGATATATATTTATTTTGATATATTTTGGGATTGACATATACGAGGTATGATAAATATGCATCGGAAATTTGGCTATGTTATCGGAGAGTGAAACCGCTTGAAACAGATTAGCCATGAACTATGTCGTGCAGACACACTAAGATATGAGCTATTCGCTCATATCCATTGTTTATAACAATAACAGCACGTGGAAGGAAAGTGTGTAGAGTGTGGTCCTCTCACCACACCACAAAGGTTCTATTAGTAATCATGGATTGTGTAGCGGTTTTTGACTATAAACAACATTCTCCAGGCCCGAAAATCCCTAGGCTCCCCTGATATCACCCCTTTCGAGATTTTGCTCTTCAAAAATCAAATCGAATTTGAAAGAAACAAGATTCCACGAAAGTCGAGTACATCCAAGAGAAATGCAATGAGGAAGCTGCTATCCAAAATGCCGGAATAATATGCTTTGTAGTTTACTTTTTATAGCAACAGTTCTTTTGATACTTCTTCATCAGACCTCATATATATATATATATATATATATATATATATATATATATATATATATATATATATATATGGTAATTCCTCGAACACAGAACAATCTTCAACAGAATGCAGAAAGCACTGGACGGGCGTTTCGTCCTATTTTGGACTCATCAGCAATGCGCATCCACTACCCATACAACGCAAACGTCATACCAACTGTACCACGAGGCATGGTGACGAGAAAGACATAAACTAGACTCGATATAGCGCCGCTACTCAGTTCCGTAGCGATACTCATCCAAATATACGGATAACTTCGGAACAGTGCCCCAAGATACACACACACACACACACACACACACATATATATATATATATATATATATATATATAAATAAATAAATATATATATATATATATATATATATATATATATATATATATATATATATATATATATAATATCTGGATAAAATGAATGAAACAAAATTGGGTGTTTTGTTATGAAAGTATTTATTTCTGTGTTTTTGTATATATATATATATATATATATATATATATATATATACGGTGAAGCTAAGGCCGTGGCTTTAGAAATGCGACGAAGAAGCTGCTAGCTATCCAAATTTCCTGGAATGCTTCCATCAATGGAAACGACAATGGATAAGGTCTGTATTTTCAAAAGTGGACTAATTTGAAGTAGATTAAATGGTGAAATGCGTTGTAGCTTTCTTTTTCTTTTTACAGCAACATTTCTGATACTTTTTCACCAGACAAATATTTGGCTTAATGAAATCGTTTCTAGACAATTGTATAATGGAGGTGTATTTAGAAGTTTCTACTTGATTTGTCATTAATCCGTGTTACCCCGGCGCTCAGTCCTCCTGTTACAGTTTAAGTCGCTAAAGTAAACTGTACATTCTATTCTAATAGTTAATTTAATTGCACTTCTCGCCTTCAGATCTCCTTTTCTTTTAATTCTCGACTGTGAGACTCCTTTCCTTTTCTTTTGTCTTTTTTTTTCTTTCCCAGTACCTAGGATCCCCAAAGATTTAACAGTGACGCCAATCGTCATTTTGTCTATTCCTGAATCCTGTTCATTTATTTTCTCATTCTGTTTCACTCCCAGTAACCCATTGTGTCCTAGTAGCAGTATAGCGTTGCTTGAGGTAAAATATTACAGATAATTTGCTTAATAGAAGTTATTATCGATATTTTAAATATGAATTGGTGACATAGGATGAAACATATAGGATATGTTGATAATATACCATTAAGTATATCCTGAACATTCTACAAACTTTGATTAATGCCAATTTTATTGTGAAAAAAAAACATACGCCGAGAACACAATCTGATGTTGAGTAAATTGCGCCTCGACGCGCAACAAGAAATGTACTGCGAGGCGAATAACTATCGAACAAAACTCATTAATCGACGCCATCTTGAACATAAAGGCTGACTCAGACGCGAAAGCAAATGTGTCGGCGGGTGGAGAGAGTGGTCATCAAGAAGACGAAAGAGAAACTAAGGAATAAGCAAGTCCAACGTGAAATTGATACGTCAATTTGTAAGGCTTTCACGACCATTCAGCTGACACCTTCTAATCTGAAGCACAACAAATTCACATTTCAAATACCTCAGCATTTATAGGACTTCCGTTAACTGTTTCTCTTTTAGTGGCATCAGAGACTGTGTCAAAGAAATTAATGCGACTGACAACATGAACGCAATCATACAGGAATTCCGATTTCATTTAGTAGTGGTCACAGGCGTGAAAGCCAGAAACCCAGACGAAACAGGATTGGTCAGTTCAATTCATTAATAAAGGATGTAGAATATATTCAATGACAGGAAGAGTGATTTTGTTCTGAGTAATGAAATTATTTCATTTATTATGATGAAACGTATCAAGTTAGAACGTTTAGGTGGATTGCTTCTTTAACATCATTGAACACATAATGATTAAAACGAAGATTAATGAAATTGCTGTACCTTATTTGTAGATAGATAGATAGAGATATAGATATATAAAAATGAAAGAAAGAAAGAAAGAAAGAAAATGAACAGGCTAAGCTTGATAGATAGATAGATAGATAGATAGATAATTAATGAATAGTCTGAGATAGACAGTGAGAAACAGAAAGAGAGGGAAAGTGTAGAGTGAATTATTGTGCGAAATTTAAGGCAGAAATCCATGTTTTGCCTACACATAAATGGGTTATACTGCATCATAGAATGAAGTCTCTAAATAAAATGCAGTTACTCAGAATTCCAAACCGATAAAGCAGTAGGAAACCCCAAAACTATATTTTCAAAAAACAATGGCATTTTCAGAAAATAAAGGGACATGAATAAGCGTAGAGCCATGTGTCAACTATTTCCTGAAAGGTTATGACAGTATTTAAAATCAGGATTATATATATATATATATATATATATATATATATATATATATATGTGTGTGTGTGTGTGTTTGTGTGTGTGTGTGTGTGTGTGTGTGTGGAGAAAAGGGTAATTTTAAAAACATTGGTTCCTACTGCTATTAACGCATTGCTCTTCAACTATGAACTGGGCCCTCATGGCTACTGGCGTATTTCGTTTAGAAAACTTTAAAATTTACCTTTATCTCTGCCGTTCGACGATAGCAATCAGACGTCTAGACACACTGATGGAGCTGCAATACAGCGATACAATGTGTCTGTGGATGACTATATATATATATATATATATATATATATATATATATATATATCGCAATACGCTCCAATTCATCAGACCTACAAATTCAAAAATAAAACGATTACGATTCCAATGGAGTAAATTATGACGATGGAATATTAGTGTTTAAGTCTTTTTATTATATCCTTACTCGGTCCTGGACATTGAGTTCTACCTGGATTCTATCCTCTTGGAATTATTATATATATATATATATCTATATATATATATATATATATATATATATATATATATATATATATATATATATATATATATATATATATAATTATTTATAATCATTTTTTTTTAAATAATTATAATTTAATCTCTACTTCTGTATGGAGCACTGTTTTTTAAAAATAAAAACAAAATTACTAAAGAACTCCGGATTATTTAGCTAACGTGTTCTTTCCTATTTTTCTATATATCTGCATATATATATATATATATACGAGGGTGATTCAATAAATATGGTGAATTTACTCTTACTCTTTTATTTTTGTTTTACTTATTTTTCACATGGATTTAATTTCTTTTGCAGATTAAAAAAAAACTTTGAGAGTTTTGGCGATTAACAAAGATGGCCGAACAAGAAGCATGCTCCAGAATTGAACAGCGGTCAGTTATCAAGTTTTTGGTTGCTGAAGGGTGCAAACCAGTTGAAATTCATAGGAGAAAGTCAACTGTGTATGGTTCCACATGTTTCAGCCAATAAATGTCTACAAGTGGGCTAAATTGTTTAAAGAAGGACAGAGCACTGTTGAGGATGAAGACATGCCTGGGAGGCCTACAGAAGTGAGGTCTCCTGAGGTGATCGAATCAGTCAATGACCTCATTCAGTCTGACAGAAGGGTGACAGTGCATGACATTGCAAGGACTTTGAGATTATCTGTTGGGACAGACGCAGGGGTCATCAGTCAGAAGGAGTCATCTTGCATTATGACAACGCAAGGCCTCACACAGCAGTCCAAACGGTGCAGACCATCAACGAGCTGGGCTGGGAACTGCTCCCTCATCTCCCTTACAACCCAGACCTTGCCACCTTCAGACTTTCACCTGTTTGGTCCCTGGAAAGTGTTCACGAGAGGCACGAAGTTTAAAAGTGACGATGAAGTCAAAAGTGTTGTGAGCGACTGGCTGAGACATCAGTCCAAATATTTTTACGCTGAGGGAATACGGAAGCTTGTGCACAGATGGGAAAAGTGTGTGACAGTGCTGGGAGACTACGCTGAAAAATACAAGAAAGTAAGCTTCTATCTTTATTAGAAGTCCTTATACTGAAAAACTCACCTTATTTATTGAATGACCCTCGTATATATAAAACAGAAGATATCTTTTTGTGTCTGTCTGTGTGCGCCTGCCTGTCTGCATGTGTGTATGCTATTTATGCACGTCCTCATTTCTCGATCGTCTTCGGTTAAATTGTACATACTTGTGGCAAATTTATCAAATTGGTCAAGACTAAATTTTCAGTCTCCGGCCGCCACCAACAAAAATTGATAAAACTGAAGGTGGATACGACTTTTTGCAACAACCAAAGCTGGATGAACTGATATTCTTTGCACTTAATGCAAAATATAGCCGATGTTAAGAGTTTTATGTAGAATGGTTGATAGTTTTCGCTTCACACAATAAATCTCATAAAAACTGTGAAAATATCGGATTTTTTACTACTTAAAAAGAAAACTTGAATAACTTACTCATTTTATGCGATTTTCTTCAGACGTGTCACAAAATTGCTATCATGAAAGAAATAATAGTCCTGCTTACTTACATTACACACGTATGAAGAAAAACATGAAAAACAGGCCCATAAGTCGGTTTTCCGTTATAACTCCCAGGTTTTTCACCCAATGTTTTATAAATCTGACATGTAAATTACATATGACACAAATTCTCTTCAGTGAATGTTTGGTTCATATTATTTCAGTTAAGCGGACGAAATCTGCGATTAACTTTCTTTATATGATTCCATCCTAAACTGGCATTCAAACAAACATTGGTACAAAGTTTGTTTGAGAAGGATTATTGAAACGTTAAAAGGGAAAAATTCCCGAAGAATCTCTTATTAACAAAAGGCTTTACAGTAAACGTGCGAGGGAGACGGACGGAGTTCATACATTGCACTTGGAGTTGAATCAAGCTCTGACGCGTCATCCCGATTTTTGTTTCATTATTAGATTTGTGAACAATGTCAGACTATTTGAAAGTTATGACGGCCATAGGAAATTTACTGAATATCTAAAACATTGAAACAATTTAACCCCCATCAACGACCACACAAAAAGGTTTTATCAATGGTTAAGAACAATCAAACCCTTGCGTTGGACATAATGTAAAAAATGATGAGGATGAAGTAGCTTAGTATACCAACGTAAGATGCATGTAAGCGGGGTGCAGGAAGAAATATATATATATATATATATATGAAAGTGAGCATAGAAGTCAACACTTAGAGACGACAGTCAGTTTCATGATAGATGCAATCGTCAGGCCACTGTGGCCTGACAATTGCATCTAGCATGAAACAGACTGTCGCCTCTAAGTGTTGACTTCTATGATCACTTTTATATTTACACGCGCTTCATCTCTGATATTGAGCACTTTATCCCATAAATATAGCAAATCTTAAGACTATATTTCTTCATATATATATATATATATATATATATATATATATATATATATATATATATATATATATATATATATATATATTGTCGTTAATTTATGTTGAATTTTAAATCAGTCACTAACGGGCAATCCTCGACAATAATATGCCTGAGAGCATGAGCATATATATCGATACATAATAGAGAGAGAAAGCTCTCTCTCTCTCTCTCTCTCTCTCTCTCTATATATATATATATATATATATATATATATATGAAAGTTTCAGTAAAATTGGTCTATGATGTTAATTTTACAAGAATTTCAAAATTAATGTGTCTGTCACCTCAAAAGATAGGCTAAAATTTGCTATGCTAAGTGTTAGTACAAC
This sequence comes from Acanthosepion esculentum, assembly GCA_964036315.1. NCBI lineage: Eukaryota > Metazoa > Mollusca > Cephalopoda > Sepiida > Sepiidae > Acanthosepion > Acanthosepion esculentum. The sequence goes on from OZ038486.1 coordinate 69,033,439, forward strand.
CTCTGGTGTAAGAAAAAGTTTTTAATCAAAATTTTGAATGATCTAAAAAAAAGTTTTTTATTAAAAAATATTTTTAATAATATTTAAATAATATAATTATAACAATTTTAATTAATTGTATTTATCAATTTAATTAATTTTATTTTAATAATATTAAAAAAAATAATTTTTTAGTTGATATGAAAATATGATATATTTTTATTTGATATAAAATCAAAAAAATATTTTTTTTGAAATAGGAGACTAAATTTTGGTATGCTAAGTGTTAACCGCTGATGTAAGAAAAACACGTTTTTTTTTATCAAAATTTCGAATGTTCAAAAAAGGAGTAAAAAAAATAATTAAATACTCAAAATATACTTTTACCCTTCGTCTTAATAATAAAATAAAGATTTTGATCTTAACACTAAGTTTTCCTCACGTTTGGCCCGTTGTTTTCCTTACATCATGCTGATTTTTTAGCGATTTCCTGGACGTACCAAGAGAAGTAAATTTATTATACAAGGTGACCTAAAAAACGGGAACTTTTTAACAATCCAATAAAACCAAGAGTGATGGAAGAAAAATATTTAATTCATAGTAATTGAAACCTTAAAACATGCCATTTAAGAAACAATGATGGAATTTTCATTTGTTTTAAATTACGTCCTGTAGATGGCGTCCTCTTGTGCGAATGCATTCTTGAAATCTGCTGTTGAGATTCCTCATTGACTGTTGCAACATCACAGTTTGGATACTGTGAATTTCATTCTCGTTACTAAAATGGTTAAATGTTTACTTGCTCAAGGTCACTGTCTCGCAGTATTGCCATTTGCTCACGTCTGGCAATACGCACTTCAAAAATTCCCGTTTCTTGGGGTCACCCTGTATTTGGAAGTTTTATAGGTTAATAAATATATTTCCCAGTTTTTAATATTGATATTTAGGAGGGAAAAGGTTTTTTAATCATTTTCCTGAATGTGAGCCTTCATTTTTCGAAGATTCTTCATTATGTGCCGTGCCCCATCAAGACGTAGGCAATCATGACTCTCCACAATTTCCTCTCCTTTGTAGCGCTTAATAAATTGTGTTCTTTGTTATTTCTCATAAAAGCTAAAATCGAAACAAAAAGGAAACTTATATTTCAAATCAGGAAGAGACAGTTGACATTTCTGGGGCTCTCATGGGACAGATAGAGGGACAGAGTAAAGGATCGTATAAACATATTTAGTGAGTTTGAGTAAATAGATGCAAGAACATTGTTTGGGAGAAATAAAAGAAAGACAAAGTTTATTATGAGCTCCACAAAAAAGAAAGTTGTGGAGAGCTATGATCGCCTACGTTATGATGGAACACGGCACATAAAGAAGGAAATATGGAAGAGAAATTTTGAAACAACAAACCACTGAATTTCCCTTTGTGAAATTCAAGCTTATAGTCTCAGTGACGGCCTTTTGATTAAAAATCGAACACAGATTGACGGAAGCATCACGTCCCTGAGGTATGATTTAAACAAATAGAGCAGACACAATAAAGTCATATATTTATGTCTGAGATGGTCCTTTATGTCTAAATTAACCCCCTAGTTCCCCTGAGAGATTTAATGCTGATGCAGATGTTTTCGACGACTTTGATAAAATTTTGGTTTAGGACCGGCATTTTTTTTACGTCATACAAAGAATTATGACGTATAATGAATGCAGCCAAATGAAATCTAGCTAGGTAATTTAATGCCTAATAATAGTTAACTATTGGAAAATTTAAAATTCATTCAGTCATCTGATATCAGGTTTTTAAATATCTTCATCAGATCGAGACATTTTTATGGCCTTTATGATTAAACCAAAGAAGTTCAGAAATATTTACACCAGAGTTTCTCGAACGTTTTTTGCCCAATGCACCCTTTTCATTTCAGAGGAGAACGGTGGAGTAATGGGCAGCCGCTCGAATTGGGGATCCATTACAATCACTTACGTGCTAAGATATGAATCATCCTCTTCCACGCAGCAGGGCTTGTGGTAACTGGTCTAGAAAGAAAATCCCTTAATTCAAAACCGGTTTGCCCATGAAACACCAACTCTACTGCGACTGCAGTACATGCAGTGCCCCTATGATGGGTCAAGGGGTTCGCGATTGACACTTTTCGTAAGAATGTAAGAATGACATTGACTCAATATCTACTTTCCAAATAATATGCATATATTATTGAAAGTTTTCGTTCTTTTTATGTTAGTACATACACACTTGCATATGATGCAATCTTAAGCAAACTTACCAACTGAAAAGTGAAATCAATGCTCACCGATTGCCCCCAAACATTCGGCCATGTGCCACATCTGAGCTACGATTAGAAAAATCACATCCACGCTTAGAAATCATTATATGTGCACCACAACGTGGTGTAATGGTTAGCAAGCTTTTCTCGCTGGAAATAATTGCGACTGAGTAGTGAGTTTCGTCCTCACTGGTGCCCCATTCTTTCGGTTTTGTGCCACATGTTAGTTGCTCTTAAATATCACCGTGTTGATTTCAATTCTCACTGAGTGCTGCACACGTTCTGCCTTGTACTACATTTAAGCTACACTTAGAAAATCATTTTTGGGTTATTTATACGTGGTGTAATGGTTAACAAGTTTTTTTAAAAAAAAAACAAACAGTAGCACTGGCTACCCAGTCAATAACTGCCCAATGTTTGTTATAACGAAATGGTTAATATTACTATTGCAATTGTGAATATTAATGCGCTAGGGTGAGAGTTCTTTTTTTAATAATTTACTTTATCTACGTCGATTGAAATCTATGAAAAAATATTGTTCTAACTTGATAACAAATGTTGTTATAACCAAAGCGTTTCAGGCAAGTAGTACCCGTTAGATATTTTTAAGAGATCCAGTACTTCGGTCAATATGGATTTTTTTAAAAATCTGTTTTGCTTTTAGCTTTTCAAAATGTTTGTAACATTGCCTCTAGCTAGGGGTATATATATATATATATCGGTAAAAAACTGTTTCGCTTTTAGCTTTTCAAAAAGTTTGTAACATTTTATATTTCCATGTGTTGACGCTTTGTGTTTTGAACAAGGGGAAAACTAGCTTTATATGTCGCTTATGGTAACACTTTATATTTCCATGTGTTGACCCTTTGTGTTTTGTTCAAAACACAAGCGTCAACACGAGGAAATATAAAAAGTTACAAACTTTTTGAAAAGCTAAAAGATAAACTGTTTTTTACCGATATATATATATATATATATATATATATATATATATATATATATATATATATATATAT
>OZ038486.1:69039208-69069208 GCA_964036315.1 Acanthosepion esculentum
GACGGTTTTCGTCGTTGTCTTTCGACTGTTTTCGAAAATTCTGATACAACTATGACACATATCTCAACTTATTTCTATCCAGGACAACTCGCTCGAAGTTAGAATATAGCACATGTTTAATTTGTCTTTACACCTGGGCCACGACCGTCCAACAGTCCGTTGTCCACTTTCAAGCTGGCTATACAAGAAGACCTTAGGTAATTCTATCAACGCTCATCCTTGCAACATGACCAGCCCAGAGAAGTTGTGACTACATCAAGACATTTTCAATTCCCTCATTGTTGCAATTTGTGACATTAGAATTGAACAGCCTTTCGTCCAAAGCATAGCCACAGATCACACAGAGACAGCGTTATATTGTGGAGTTAATTACACTTCTTACTTTCCTGAAATCGTTACTAAGGAACGCTATCCGGACTATAAATATTCAGCGATATTGTTTCTCAACCTCTTTATTACTTTTTCCGCTTACACGTCAACATGTAATTCTCTAGTGGAAAACGCGTTTCCCATTCGGAAGCGCAGGAACACACCAACACACGCACACATACACACACGTATGCACTTTCACTCACTGCACATCCTCTGAACTTTAAATGTTTAAACATACATACATAATCATTTGTTTCCACACACACAGACACGCGCGCACACCCATCCACAGATATATATATATATATATATATACATATACATATATACATATACATACATATATATATATATATATATATATATATATATGTGTATACATAAATATATATATGTGTATACATATATATATATATACACATATATATATATATGTATATGTATACACATATATATATATGTATATGTATACACATATATATATATATATATATATGTATATATATATATATATATATATATATATATATATATATATATATATATATATATATATATATATATCAATTGGCTAGATTTTAAGTTTAGATCATATCATTTTTTTATTGTGCGTAGTATCACCATAAATGTGTCCACACGTTTCCGGTGTCTGCTTTTTAATTTTAATTTTAGGTCAGCGAATTGGTAGTGATTTATGCATCTGAAAATAATTCATATTTCTCTGTATCTCACTGATTTAAACCGTTATTCAACTCCTCTCTTTAAAACTTCTCTCGGTTAAAATTTAATCCCGACCTTCACCTTTAGACCTTCCTGTTCTTCTTTCTTCTGTTACCCCTCTCTAGAGCTTTCATACATTTCCCTATCACACTTGTTTCCCACTCCCACACGTACACACTCACTCACTAAAATTTTGTTTTTTTATACCCGGAGTTATATTATCCGATTTCGTTTTTAATTTGTAGGTCTGATGAATTGGATCGTGATTACGATTCCATTGTAATAAATTATAACCATGGAATATTAGTGTTTGAGCCTTTTATATTATACTCTTACTCTGTCCTGGACATTGATTTCTACCTGGATTCTATCCTCTTGGGAATTTATATATATATATATATATATATATATATATATATATATATTCGTACGTGTTGTTTCATGGTATTTGATTAAGGCGGACGCGCATGTACGTCATCCATTTTTGTCGTGGGGACACGTGCTCCTCAACTCAAATACACGACAGAAAATAATGCCCACAGAAAAATATATATATATATATATATATATATATATATATATATATATATATATATATATATATATATATATATATATATATATATATATATATATATAAGTGTACATTGAATTCAACACCCTGACGATTGCGTTTAGAATGAAAGAGCCTGTCACCTCAACCAAGTCGATAAGTCCATTAATATTCAAGAGAGTGAAATAGAACGAAAACTATTTTCAAATGAACCGCAAACTCAATGCTAAACAACAATCATGGAATTAAGATATAAATCTCTCCTCCTGTTCAAAAGACAGTTTTGGAACTTTAATTTTCAACCCGGCCGATTTGGATGAGTTAAATTAATTTCACTTTTTAGTTTAAATCTAATTTATTTCGTTACCACTTGGGAATACCCGGTGCCGTAAGCTTGGATGTGCAGATGGTGTAATATTTAAATGCTCGGATTCGAGCCAAGTTCCAATTCCATTTGAGTTCCTCATATTCACTTACTCGCAAATACTCTTGTGAACAGTATGAATCTATTGCTTCTCCACATGTAAGGGGTTAATTAGTAAGAATTGTACCAATAATAAACATTATTATCCCAAAACACAAACATTAATACAATCTAATTTATTACCTGGTTTTAAATAACCTGCAAAGTGTTGATAAGGCGTAGAAAACGAGTCAATCAACTAATTCCTTTCATGTATCTATTTTATGTATGCAAGTATTCGATCATTCATTTTATTTCTTTCCTTATTTAGGTGAACCGATAGCCAAAATTAGGCATTCGCGAAAACTATTGAACATTTTTTTTGTAAATAAATATTGAAAATAAGCCTAAACTGTGTACAATCGGTTTGGCCATCACATAAACGGCTGAATTGATTCACATTCGATCAAAGCCAAAAAAGTGAACTTTGATGTGGTTAAAGATTCGACTTTACTCGGCCGGAAGTTTACCTCTGATAGAATCTCTGGCAGTTGACCAAGTCTGCAAGCACTGTACTTGCCAATTCTAACCCAGCTTCTACTATCTGATCACTTGGAAGAGGCACTTGATGATCAAGCTTTGTGATAATAAGCCAAACCACAGGCCTCCAAAGGGGCGGTTAGTTACATTTCACTTACAGTGACGACTGAATCAGCTTTAGTCGTTTAAAGCAAAACGAATCCGAAATAAAAGGATGATTTTAAACCTCATTCGAAAGAAAACGGTAGAAAAAAAGTTAAATTTAGCCCCAATTCACATTCATGTGACATTCGTGGTTCGACATGTTTCTTGCTATTAATTGATTTGCAACTGGGAATTTAAAATTAGAGTTTACGATCTTCTATTTAAAGCAAATGCTGCTGGTATCCTTGACTATTTCCTAACCCAAGGTGAGTGTTGGTAGCATTACTTTGAAACAGAAACAGCGTCAAGGCATGCAATGTAAATACCCCTGTTCACCTGCTCCAAAAGAAGCCAACGTCGTTTCATTGTTTCAATAATATTGGGCAAGGAATGTTATCCCCATATAAATTTGAAATTTGATACTAAGTATGCAAATTAATTTTCAGAGACATAACAATGAGTGACTAGCATAGTAAAATCCTATCACTTCAATTGAGATAATATTGTTGGTGACCATTTCAGATAGATAAGAAGCTATGAAAGACGATATATGAATCTGTCAGATCGTTCTCATCCGACCACTTCTGACCACATCTCTCCATATATTTTGTTCATTAGTAGCTCTACTTTATCCTCCAATTCTGATTACATTGTCATCATGAATTCCGAAAATAATGATTCTGCAATTTTACCCGTTGCTCTTTTTCCCATACTTGGGATCACATAGTATAACTCTGATGTATAACTTCATGTTTGCTTCTACAACAATGGCTTCTAAACCGTACATGTCTTTCACACATTGTGTGAGAAATCTCTATCTATAAAAGGCAGGATGTGCGTGTGTGTGTGTGTGTAACGAATGCACGGCCGCAATTTTCGACAGATTTTAACCAATATTTACATGCACATGCTCCAAGTTAGCGACAAGGCCAATTTCCCAACTCCCATCGATAGTGAAAATAATCGGTTTTTTCATGTTTCTACGGTAGTTTTTATGTAGTTTGAGGCCATTTTCTACTGGCCAGAGTGAGAGCCTATAGCTGGCTGCCAGAAAAAGGCAGGAAGATTCTATTGGCCAACGTGAGAGCCAACAGCTGACTGACACGAATGCTAATTAGCATGCTAGCGTGCAAAAAAAAATCGATAGCTGCATTCGTCACAAGTGGGAAAAATTTAAATTTGCATGGCACTTTACTCCAATTGGCTCATTCGCTTGCTTAAACTCAACGTTAATTCTGATTCCGCAGAACTGGGTTGGGTGTGAAAAGGTATTTGTTGTTAACATTCTTTTTTCATTCGATTTTTCCAGTAAAGAGTCCTCTTTTAAAGCTGATCGTTTTTTGTTCATTTTGTTTAGTTCTTTTTTCATAACAGATTTAATGTTTAGTATAGAGATTAGAAAAAATTCGCTGTGTGAGATAGGCAAGAAGTAGGGCATGTAGAAACATCAGCACGGCAAAGGACACTCCTTTAAAGGCAAGGAAGGGCAAAAATATTTTAAGTCATGTGATAGCGATTGCTGTATGAGTCGTACGATTTTTTAATCAAGGACGGCCAACGCCGGGCCATGCTGCTAATATATTAATAAAGTTCCTATAGATTTAATTGGACATTTGTTGTTCCCAAATGACATTTTACTCTGCTCTCGAAAACCTCGTGTATCTATTATCTCGTTATTTATTTTGCCAATAATTCTGTTATTTTCCATCTGCTACACTCGTGTAGATGGACTATTTGTCATGCTTACGTAAAGGGCTTCATTTATATATGTGTATATTTTTCACTACCATATGGTACTTATTTATGATAGCGATATCCTTGACATTGCAATTCTAAAAGCTATTACTTTTAAGAGAATGAATCCGCTTAAAACCATGAAAGCAAATGTAAAAAAAAAAACGGTGATTTGGATTTTCACATTTGAATATTGTAGGGTTTCCTTTTTGATGAAAAACCAGAGATTTTGCATTATATTTTTATTTGTATAAAGTCCAATTTATGACGACTTTGTAACGTGAATAGTCGTACTCGATGAAGAGCGTTGGAAAGAAATCCTAGATTATTTGGAAACACTGTGTGTCGGCGATGGTGATTTCATGGCGTCGTGTAACTCTTGCTTTCTTTCGGATAAACGACATACTTGTCTCATTAAACGTCCAAAGGAACGATGAATGGTGAGGGAAGTTATTGAACAAAAAAGACAATCTAATGAAGAAACTGAAAAGATAAGCAATTTTCAATTGAAAATAGATACACACATTTTACAAAACCAACGTTAGTATTTGTTAGCTTCTCAAAAAGCAAGCAAGCTCCTCCCTGCTCCTACGCAGCCACAAACAACACCAGTAATATTATTCCCTGTCCTTAGAAATTTAATAGAAAATTACTGAAACATTGCCTTAATAAGTAGAAGGCGCTAACCGACTACTAATAAACTACCAATAGAAATAATACCAGAAATGTACTTTACTGAATTAATATTGAGAGGCAAATGAGAATCAACTGGAATGTGTTATAAGAGATTTGGTTGAAAAGTTCGTAGCCTGACTACGAAGGACTGATGCTATACTAGTGAAATCTTGCATGCGTTAATTTCAATACATCTTATTAATAAATTCATTGCTTATTTCCAGGTAAATTAATAGCTGACAATTCAATGTTTTCAAAGTAGCACTTCCCTTGAACAAAGACCATATTTGGCATCGTGGTGCTATCAATTATCTATAGAAAAAGGGTTTAGCACAAAAGATATTCATGCTGACGTGGTTGCTGCATTAGAGGATGATGCGCCAGCATTCTCAACAAGGTAGTTGAATTTAAGTGGGGGAGCGAGAGTCTTGAACTTGACCCAAGGTCTACACGACCTACGACTTCCACCACCGAGGAAACCATTGATCATGTTCGCCATATGGTGATAGATGAGAGGCGATTGACTATAAATCAAATAGCCAATGTTATTAACACATCCCATGATAGGGTTGAGAATGTACTGCACAAAGAACTTGGCATAACGAAGGTTTCTGATCCGAGGGTTACACGTCTTCGGACAACTAATCAAAAGGGCAGTTACGAGAAAGTCTGACATTGATGTAGATCCAATTGGTTTTCTTGAATGTTTCCTAACCCAAGATGTGTGTTTGGTTCATCACTTTGAGCCAGAGACAAAAAGACAATCCAAACATCTCTCGTCACTCAAGTTCGTTTCATCTGCAACAAAGGTGCTGGTCTTAATCTTCTTAGGATGCAAAAAGGCAATGTTTATATTGACTATCTGTTATAGTGAAAGACACCTGGTCTAGAGAATAGACTCTCCCACCTATTATAAGTAGGAGTCAGTAGGTAGTCGAGGGAAGAGTAAGTTATCAGCGACCACAACTCGAATACTCTGCGTAACACTTATTTACAAGTTCCTAAAGTTTCTGTACGTTTACCCCATTTAGGACGCATTTAGTCCGACTACAAGTTCTATTGCGGAAATAACTCCACAACACTATCATCAAAAGTGACACGTGATCAATGTAGAATACTATGTCAACCAACCGAGGCAGTTATGAAAGTTTATCAAGAATGATGTCAAGTAACGAGGAAGTTTTAAGGAAAATGGAATTAAAATAATTAGAATCAGAAAGAGAGAGTTGCAATTTCGAGAACACATAAATCAGACTTGGAGAATTTGACACGCGCAGGTCGTGTTGAAAGCACGATGGACATTGGGAAACCGCGATTAATCTACCTAAAGTGTTTGTATAAACGGTTGTCAAGACGGAATACGAGGAATAGCTAAACGACAAACAGTGGTAAGAGATACGACGGATAGGTAATACAGGATTCATAAATACGACAATGAAATGTCTGGTTAAAAAGTTATTAGTTTGGTGCAAAAATAATGTCGTTTTCTCACATGAAGTTGAACGTCAAAAAACGACATTATTTTTGCACCAACCTAATAATACTCGTTCTTTTTTTTTATTACGATAGTTTTCATAGTAGAGGCACATAACACATCTTCTTTCTTCTTCTATGTACCGTTTCCCTTCAAGAGGTGGCGATCATGACTCAACAATTTCCTGTTCTTCGTAGCTCTTTATAAATATTGTCTTTTTGTTATCTCTCCTAAAACAATTTCCGCCAACCATTTACACCAGCTTGTTAGAATGGTTTTGCGATTTGTTTGGTGTTTTTTGGGTTTTTTGTTTTTTTCTGGCCTTCCTGCCTTCAAACTGTCCTGTGAGTATCAAATTTTCCAAGGCGTCTTTATTCATTATATGATCTAAGAATTTCAACTGTCTCTTCCTGGTGTTAAGCATAAACGTCTTCCTTTTTGTTTCCATTGTCTCTAGAACTTCCTAGTTTGCCCATATGTTCAGTCCAGCATCCAACTGTAGAACCACATTCCTATTGCCTCAAGTCCCTTTCTCATCTGTTTGGAGAATGTCCAGTATTCACTGCAATATCAGAATCAACGGAGACACGTTATATAGAAGAATATTGAAAATACCATGGACCGAACATGTAAGCACGTAGGAAGTTTAAAAAAAAATTGAACTAAATATAATACAACGGGAAATATCAATTAACATACCGAACAAGCTTGTGTAAATGAATATCAGGAACGGAAACAGGGAGGGGTACTGAGCGGTCGTAAGGAGACAAATATTTCTATTTTTCCTCCGTCCTCGCATCTACTTTTCGCTGACATTTTTATGTTGGATACTTGGTCTGTAGAGCAATTTATCTCAGTAAAAATGGACAAGAGATATTACATTTTGATCGTACATCCAATGAAAATGAATAATATAGATTGCAGATAACCGCTTCCGAAAAGCAATGGTGTAAATAGGGTTTGAGCGAGTAAAATCTGAGGGTCATGGCAAAGGTCATCCATCTTGCAGCATTGTTGACTGGGGATACCGGATCAAAAAAAAAAAAAAAACACTACCAAATAATATAAATCACATATTTTGAGGTCTACCAACAGCTGCAACAACTAAAATGGATAGTACATGTAAGTCGAAGAGAAAATGATGATATGATGATGTTAACATTCGACACTACATTAAATACAAGGTTTGGAAGGAAACTCCCCTCCATACTGGAAAGAGTGATAAAATCTACTGGACTTGAGAAACCTGTCTTGCTAAAAAAAAAAAAGGGTTTTAAGAGAAAGCTTTTAGAAATTTCAACCGAAAACTGTACTGGCTGCTCGGTCAATGAGGGCAAAAAAAAGAGGTCATATATCACGTAACAGTTCAGCTCTCTTATTTGTTCCTTCATACTTTGTTTGCACTTTGGAATGCATCTTCATATGATTTCCGTTTCGCTGAGAAAACTCCCTAGTTATTGTTCATTTTGTATTTCCGATTTGCAATTTTGTGAGCCTCCTTTTGTTAACAACCATGCATTCTGTATTCTTGCAGTACGCTTGGTTAACATTAATAATTCCTTTTGGCATTATGTTCTCTCGGATTGGCTCCATGTGCATCTTCGCTGGCGACGGACCAGTTAAATTCGAGAAAGGCATATCCGGTCCCAGCGATTGCTAGGGAAGGTTTACTCCTTGGTTAGTACTGTGGTGACACAGTTGATAATGTTTTTCTCTCGTTTCCACTTGTGCACCTGTTCACCCGTGTATTCATGTTCGAAGAATTCGGTGTATCGTTGTAAACTGAATAGCCAGGTCTTCATGTTCTTAGTTAAGTTACCCCAGCGACTATGATCAATGAGACACATGCTAAGGAATTTCTTCTGAGATTTATTGTAAGGCCTTTTAGCCAACTTTTTCGTCACTTCACTGTCTGGTGTAAAATTCACAATATCACACATCATATTGAGCAGGCGTCTATCTTTCATCCCGGAGGCGTGTCTTCTCCAGGCCCCAATGAATTTTAAAATTGAGGATAAATTAACTTTAAGGATATTGTCGAAAATGGTTACGATAGGTTAGCCATGATTCGTGGCGATAGGAGGGTGGTCATTAAACGTGTAGGAAAACACAGCTCTTAGTGTTTTTTCAGAGTCGTTCAATCTCACAAATGCGTTCTGAGCTGTCACCACTCTACTGTTGGCAACTTCGAGGGAGTCTACTCCGTTAAGCATCAGATGGTAATCTGTTCGATAGGATGCAAATACAGGCCGACACGAAGATAAAAGAACAGCCCAACTGGAAGTTATTTTCACAGATGACACTGCCGCGTTGTACATACAGAAATAACCCTGCCGATTTTCCAATCAATCCGAGGGCTCTCACTCCAACTAAAATTATCGATTATCTCATGCGCCACATTCTTTGTATTTCCAATCAAAATCCTTGTATTTTGATGGTTTTGGTAAAATCTTAAAAGACACTTGACAATCTACAGAAACACACATGTCAATAAGAAAGTACAATCTGTTGTAGTCTTTTAACACGATGTATGGGAGATTAGATTCGATCGATCCGTCTGTGTATACTGTGAAGACCCATAAAATTGTTATAGGTCCTATCTCTGTAGCTGAGTCTGAGTGAAGTTCTTACTAGTTACTTGTAGTTTCCTTATCGTAAGAGTTGCATATTTTCCAGTCCAGATATTGGCCCATTATTTCATGCAGGTTTTTATATTCAGTAGGTGCTAACATCGTGTAACTGATACAAGATGGTCAATTGTTTCCGGATATCTATCACAGAATCTGAATTTCGGGTTAACACAATTTTTCAGTATGTGTGATTCGTAATTTCTAGTTATTATGCATTTTTCATTTGCAGCAAGAATAAAACCATCGATTTCATCTTTTAAACCTGCACTACGTAACAACTGATAGGTACGGTATTTACCTACATCATCTTGTTGGATACAGGCAGAGTATCGACCATTAAGAGGCTTGTCATGCGATCGTTTATGCATTTGGTATATTGCATTTGCTTTCATTTCTTTTTTAATATAAGTAATAAGTGTATTATGGTTTACTTGCATTTCTTCACCCACATGAAATTCCATTTGAATGTGTTGGCTTCTTGTATTACTAAATAAAGTTTATTTCTTCATTCATGTATTTTGACACGGATCATCATCCAGTCTTCTGTAGTTTCCGGATATCTTTGAAAACCGATTGCTGTAGTTCTGGAAGAGAGTTCTAGTTGAACGAATTACCTGCCTCCTTCGGAGCTGGGCACCCACAAACGATCAATATCAGCCCAGGATTATGCATGCGGTGGCAACTGAGAAGGGTTACTCGTTTTAACGTTCATTCACCTAATGCCAGTTAGGGATCAGTTTACGATGGTGAAACTGTATTGCCCCATAGGGACAGCCAACTTATTCCTGTTTTGGGAAATCAACTCAGTATTTAACACCAGATGCGCATGGCTGTAGTATTCTTTTCTTACTTTCTCCTTAATTTGGGTAAGATATATCCCATCTCATTCGCTATAAATATAAATATTTGTATATATATGTTTATAGGCTTCTTCATGTTTCAGTTTCCTAATCTTTGTGACATCATCATTATTATTGTTGTTGTTGTTGTTGTTGATGATGATGATGATGATGATGATGATGATGATGATGATGATGATGATGGTGCTGTTCGTCCTCGTAGTGACAATGGTGGTGGCTCTCCTGCTGAGTTGAGTGATCGTCCTTGAAGCTATAACTATTAAAGTGGCTAAAGGGCGTGACATTGGTTGACTATAAATCGTTACCATTCAGTATTTTCATGTGTTGTTAGTAGGTTTAGCTACTGTGTTTTCTATGGAAAGTGTAATCTTGAATTACTTAGTTTCCCTAACTTTATGTGAAAAATTCCATATATACGTAGATCTCATAATAATACGAATACAATAATGGGTTGTACATAAACAAAAGACTTTTGAAAATTTAAAAAGAAATTTTGCAAAAAATTCAGCGAAAAAACGAATTCTCAAACATTAAGTGGATGATTCCAACCAGTGATAAGATTGCCAAAGCATTTATGAAGGCAGGTGCTGCTTTGTATAATGTAATAACACATGTTGCGGATTTTCAAAATGGCATTAACCTATACATTTGGCCCAAATTTATAATATTAAAAAAAATGTATAGTTTTAGGTATTGACATTTGAATTTTTTCATCTGATGAATACTTCTTGATATTTGATATTTTAATGATAAAAGAAATTGACCCTAGAAATATTTTCCTTTGTCAAAAAAAGGAATACTATTAAAAATAATGGGGGGGGGCTATTGTTTAAGGGAGTGATCTTTCTTTAAACTAGATTTATTAAAGTCGGTATAGGGGTTTCCATAACAAGCCGCGACTATTGAAAATGTGCTTCATATTTTTTTTTAGTGAATTGATTCATTAATTTGTTTTTTTATGTCTCATCAAACTTTGGCATGCTATATGTAGCCAGAAAATACATTAGATTGGAAGAAAGTTTTGAAGATAGTAAATAAGTTAGTAACATGACCCACTAATTCTCCCATAGCTGGAGGGAAGAGGTGGATACATAACCTTCACAATGGTGTTTGCGTTTAAGTGAATATAACGAATCCAACTTGAACTGGAACTCGGTTCTCCGATTTCCAAACCATAGTCGTTATCCGTTACACTAAACTAAGCTTGCATTATCTGGTATTTCCAAGTGTTCACCATCTAGGTACTGACCACGCTCGAGGCTGCTTTACTTCGGTGATCGCACGGGGACCGCTGTTTCACGGTGATATGGCCATAATTTGGAATCTTTGAAGAGAATAGGAACTACGAAGTTATTAATGTTTACAATGCGAAAGAATCAGCTGAAATTTCTGGGATAGGTAATGAAGAGATTGATCGTAGAGAATTTAATCCACACGTGACATTTTGAAAGCACGAGCAGCTGGGAGTAGGACGGACAACGAGTAACCTGGCCGTAATGGATAAACTGACGTAGTGAAAGAGGATGGAATTATAGCAGAAAACACAGACTTGTGGAGCGATATCTGAATATGGTTGTAAGCACTGTCATTAGTAATTTCAGAGCACGCATATGATTGCCCAGCGACTGGGCTCAAAGAGACTCGATCAAAGATTGTCGTTGTTTTTATTAAATGCATTCAGTAAAAGTAAACCTGACTTTTTTTATTTATTAACAATGTTGGCTTTATATGTTTCAATTCTTTCATTATCTTTTTATTTTTATAGCTTACATAATCTTTCCATTTTATGACTGTTGTCTTTTCTGTTTTATTGCGTTGTTCAATAATTGTTCTCTCATAGATTTTCATTTAATTATCTGAAATAAAGAACGCCAAGATTGTATCTCAATTTTAAATGACATAATCTCGCTATACAAATTGCTCAATCTTATCCTCCACTCATACGAACATATTTGCGGAATTGTTATATTTTCAAATTCATGGTAGGGTGAACCGCCTTACATAAATCTGTGTAGATGTTACAAAACACAGCAGGTCGCTAAAACCGCGCATCAACTGGAGGAAAATCAACCTTGCAGAAAACCTCTCTTTGGTGCTTATATTCTCGTTTTAAATGTTACGTCTACCGTATAGTTATTTTCCAAGCGTAGCTTAGATGTGGCACACGGCCGAAAGTATGGGGTACCCTGTGAGAATCGAACCCATACCTCAGTCGTAATTGTTCTATCGAGACAAGCCTACTAACCATTACACCGCCTCGACGTAACCTTATTTTCCAAGCGTAGCTTAGATATGACACAAGGCCGAAAGTATGGGGTACCCAGTGAGGATCGAACTCACTACTCAGTCGTAATTGTTCTAGCAAGACAAGCTTGACTAACCATTACACCGCCTCGAGGTGCCCATTACGTCTATCGTATATACACGAATATAGTCCGACATTTTATGATCAGTTATTTTACGCAAAATATAGGGTTTCACTCTATACACACGTAATTTTAATCATGCATTTTCTTTGAACGATTGCACTATGCGCAGGTAATTTTTTTTTCCTGGAGGGGTTAAATTTAATACAAAAACATTCAGTGATTGCAGTATACGTGAAGCCGTCTTATGCTTGAGTATATACGGTATTCTTATTACTTTAAACATTATGGTTAATATACGTGTTTGAGCAGAAACGTAGTTTTTTTCGAGATTTCCTATCATTTCACGTCAGCCAACTTGATAATGGCACTAGGACGCAGTTACAGGGAATGAAGGAGAATGCGAAGGGAGGAGAACTGAGGAAAAGAACAATAAAAAAAAACAGGGAACAGGTAGATTAAAGATGGCGACTCACGTTGCATTTAAATTTTTAAAGATTGTACATGACCGGAAAGCAAAAAGTCGAAATTGAGATCCACAGGAGACCAGAAGTGCAAAAAAATAAACTATTACAATAGAAATGGATGTTGCCTCTAGCTAGTTAAATAGTAAAAGGGTGTGACCTAGTTCCTAGTATAGCTGCACTGGTATTCGTACATTAGATGAACTAAGAAAAAAATTGTTTTTTTTTCTTTTAATAATGGGAAATAAATTTATTTTTTAATTTTATTTTTTGTGTGTACAGTCAAAATATACGGCATGTTTATGGACAATTATTTTCATTTTGCGAATACATCCATTTAAAGTTAACTGACCTGTAATAATGCTAAGAATTAGGCTAAACGATAAAAATGTGATAGGTTGAGTTTAAGTTTGCCCCCTCAAAAAAAAAAAACACAAATAAAATAAAAACGGCAAATATTTAGAGTAAGACGCTATACAATACTTAGGAAAAAGGGTTAAATTTAGGAACATTAAGATTCCCTCCTCGGTTATCCATTGAAACTGCTATCCACCAAAAAAAAAAAAGAAGCCAGTCCCCACCGTAAACCATTTAAAAAACAGTTCGCGTAGCGGATTGGTTGTTACAAAGATCCAATCGGGTGTGGGGAAAATGTGGTCTTTCTTCGTTAATTCATTAAAAGGCCAGAGTAGCTGTTAGCGTTATACTAGGGGGGGTCAGATTAACGAAGTCAGCAAAGAAATCAGTGGTTATGAGATGGTGACTGGGGCCAAGATCAACCGCATTAGTCTGTCGGCTTGCGCTTGGGTGTGTGGAAGGGAGTTTCTCTTCCCGGACATTTCCTCTGGACGGATGGGCCGGTTAAAATTCTCGGCGTCTGGTTCGGTCCTGATCTCCAGTTGGATATGAATTGGTCGGAAGTGCAAGAGAAGGTGGAGATCGCAATTAATTTGTGGTCTCGAAGGAATCTTTCCTTAAAGGGGAGGGCGGAAGTATGTGGTTCACACATCTACCCGATTCTTCTTTACCGACTCTGTCCTTCCACTTCCGTATGACACTTTACTGGCGTTCTTCTTCTTGTGGGGAGGCAAGGCCGCCAGAGTCTCTCGGGAGATCTGTTGCCTTCATCCCGCTGAAGGCGGTCTAGGTATGCCTAGCATTGAGATCCGTCAATATATGCTTCGCATCGGGTTCCTGGATCGAATGTGTCGGGAACCGGAGGAGGGGCCTTCACAGTTTACCCAAAGTCGAGTGCTCCTTCTACTGTGAATGTCGTCGTACCCTGAAGTTCCTCTTACGGGCGTTGGATGGCCTCTCCAACGCCCAGGCGTTATCTCGTAAGGCATTATATCGGGTATTAGTTCGGGGGGGGGGGGTTGTGATGAATTGATTGACGAGCTTGGTCTTACGAAGCAGGAGGCTCGCTCAATATGGCCTTGGGCGCCCGGGTTGAAATGTCTCAATAACAATGAGGCATCACTCACCTGGCTGGTGATGCGTGGTGCCCTATGGGTCGCCAAAAGGCATTGCACAGCGTGCTTGGAGAAATATCCAAACTGCCGCCGCTGTAGTGGGGAGGTCGAGACCATTGGTCACGCTTTTTTTCACTGCAAGGTGGTAGTGCCGTTGTGCAGGTATTTTGAAGGCTTCATGGTTCGCATGCTGTCTGGAAAGTTCTTTGTCCTTGAGACCGCTTCTGTTTGTAGCAATGTGGCTGGGTGTTATGAGAGTCGTGATTTGGACGACACGTCAGAAGGGATTCTATGAAGGCGAGAAGTTTAACTCTTCCCAACTGATCTTATACTTTAAGCATCAGTTTAAGGTTAAGATTAGGACAGAAAGGCAGCTACTCTCTTCATCAGAATTCGCCAAAAGGTGGGTGAATCTTGCGCGTTTGTGTCGTGTGAAAGGGGCTGGCCTGAAGTGGCACTTTGATGTCGGTTAGGCATAAGAATTTTGCTTTAGCTGGGTTGAACACGGGCAACCCACCCCAAAAATAGGTTAGCCTAGGTTTAGTTTTTTGAGACTTTACTTTACTTTTTTCTTTAAACTTAGCTAGGGTATGTATGCTCATTGGCCCCTTTTGTTTCTGTCCCGATTTTTCTTTAAGTTTAATTACCCATCCCTTCCCTCGTTAGGTGGTTAGTGACGTCAGTTCTCTGGTGGATGCGGGACTGCTTTCGTTTTGGGTGTGATTTTTCGTATTTGTTGTGTTTGAATGAGTGCATGTCTGTACGAGTGCTTAGGATGAATGAATGTTTTTAATTCATTATAGTCCCGCATTAATTTCGTCTAGTTAACTGATGTTTCAGCCACATTTAGTAATGGGGGGGGGGGGTATTACTAACATGATTTTGTTTAGTTTCTTGTAAATAGTTATTTGTTTCATACTGTATATACTCATTGGGGTTACTTTTAAAATTTTAAATTGTTGTTTTATTCCCCCCCACAGACCACAAATTGTACATATGGGGACTAGTTAGTATTTCATGGAGACATTGAGGTATTATGGTGGGTGCGGTGAGAAAGTTAAGTAAGAATGTGTCGTTTTGGGGCAAGGAATATTAACAGTATGATTGGGTCAGCGTTTGTGGGTAGCTAAGTTTAGAAGTTAAGACAGAAGATCGACATCTTCCCCATTCCCCATTTCAGCCTTGTGCCACATTTTCTGTGATAAGACGGAAATAAATATCCTAAGAGGGGGGATCAGGGTTTGATCTCCCCTTATTGTGTCGACTTGGTGACTGGGAGTATGATGTTGAAAGACCCGAACTCCCAGATGAACCAAGTCAAATAACATCACTGACGACCCCCACGGGCGCCTACTTAAGAGTATATTTTTGAATTATATCTATTAATACATTCGATAATCTTTATAAAGAAAACTTGCTCTCCGGAAAAGTTCAAACTTTCTTCGACTTTGAAAGGGAAATCACTATTTGATACCATGTGGTTTAGACTACTGAGCCACAGAGAGTTTCACAGACCAGCAAGATTCATTTAACATTTTAAGGACTTCTCGAAAACCCATACGTGAGTACATTAATTTCCTACCAAACCTTAAACAAAGTAATCTCCAGGAAAGAAACGAATTAACTCGTTTCACAATACCAGAAGTGCATCGCAGGAGGAGGGGAAGCATTTGTCCTACATCAGTAGAAGTCACAGATGCATTTGTCCTACATCAGTAGTATTCAGATATGCATTTGTCCTACAACAGCAGAAGTCACAGATGCATTTGTCCTATCGCCGTTAATTTTTGATTTACCCACATATATGTTGCTTTATATTTAACATATGCACATTAAATAGAGAATTACGGACACATCACATTGAATCACCGGTTCTCGTCTGAACACCCATGTTAAGCAAGATCGAGCCTGCTCAGTATCTAAATGGGTGCCCACTTGAGAATAGTAAATATGCGGGTAATGTTATGGATAAGGGCTGGATATTGTTAATATGACGAAGTCACAGATGCATTTATCCTACATCAGGAGAACTTACAGATGCATTTGTCCTACATCAGTAGAAGTGACAGATGAATTTGTCCTACATCAGTTAGAAGTCACAGATGCATTTGTCCTACATCAGTAGAATTCAGATATGCATTTGTCCTGCAACAGTAGAAGTCACAGATACATTTGTCCTACATCAGTAGAATTCAGATATGCATTTGTCCTGCAACAGTAGAAGTCACAGATGCATTTGTCCTACATCAGTAGAATTCAGATATGCATTTGTCCTACATCAGTAGAAGTGAAAAATGCATTTGTCCTACATCAGTTAGAAGTCACAGATGCATTTGTTCTACATCAGTAGAATTCAGATATGCATTTGTCCTGCAACAGTAGAAGTCACAGATACATTTGTCCTACATCAGTAGAATTCAGATATGCATTTGTCCTGCAACAGTAGAAGTCACAGATGCATTTGTCCTACATCAGTAGAATTCAGATATGCATTTGTCCTACATCAGTAGAAGTGAAAAATGCATTTGTCCTACATCAGTTAGAAGTCACAGATGCTTTTGTCCTACATCCGTAGAATTCAGATATGCATTTGTCCTGCAACAGTAGAAGACAAAGATGCATTTGGCTTAC
The DNA here is from genome assembly GCA_964036315.1 of Acanthosepion esculentum. Taxonomy (NCBI): domain Eukaryota; kingdom Metazoa; phylum Mollusca; class Cephalopoda; order Sepiida; family Sepiidae; genus Acanthosepion; species Acanthosepion esculentum. The sequence goes on from OZ038486.1 coordinate 69,056,247, forward strand.
ATCAGTAGAATTCATATATGCATTTGTCGTGCAGCAGTAGAAGTCACAGATACATTTGTCCTACATCAGTTGAATTCAGATATGCATTTGTCCTGCAACAGTAGATGTCACAGATGCATTTGTCTTACATCAGTAGGATTCAGATATGCATTTGTCCTGAAAAAGTAGAAGTCACAGATGCATTTGTCCTGCATCAGTAGAATTCAGATATGCATTTGTCCTGCAACAGTAGAAGTCACAGATGCATTTGTCCTACATCAGTAGTATTCAGATATGCATTTGTCCTACAACAGCAGAAGTTACAGATGCATTTGTCCTACAACAGTAGAAGTCACAGATGCATTTGTCCTACATCAGTTAGAAGTCACAGATGCATTTGTCCTACATCAGTAGTATTCAGATATGCATTTGTCCTACAACAGCAGAAGTCACAGATGCATTTGTCCTACAACAGTAGAAGTCACAGATGCATTTTCCTACAACAGTAGAAGTCACAGATGCATTTGTCCTATCGCCGTTAATTTCTTATTTACTTACGTATATATTGCTTTATATTTAACATATGCATATTAAATAGGGAATTACGGACACATCACATTGAATCACCGGTTCTCGTCTGATCACCCACGTTAAGCAACATCGAGCCTGCTCAGTATCTAAATGGGTGCCCACTTGAGAAGACTGGGTTCTGTAATCTTGGATGTTCGGGTAATGTAAGGGATAAGGGCTGGAAATGAATTCAATTCGAAATTAGAACTCGGCGTTACAATTCCATTTGGCTTCGTTATATTACCTTACGCACAAATAGCCTTGGGAAAGGTATGAATCCATCTCTCCCCCCAGCTATGGGTTAATTCGTAGGTCTTTTATCACTAAACCATTACTATCTCAAAAAAGCCTTACAATCTAAACATATTTCCTGGCATTAAATAACCTGCAGTGGGTTGATAATCCTTAAAATATCAGCCAACCAACCAAATGACCATGTAAGAGAAAGCTCTGTCTTCGGTGAAATCATAGCGACTTGCAAGTATTGCTAACAACGAGGGCAACACGTATCACTCTGTATTTGCTGGTAAACTCACCTATTCCGTTTCATTTCTTCAATGGCGATTTGGAAACATCACAAACGGCAGTTCCCTGATGAAGTGACCTAAACGTAGTTGACCTCAGTCCGCACGGGAAAAACCCTCCGTTGGATCAAATGACGATTTTGCATGTGGCCCGTTGCATCTCCTCCAATAATTTATTCCCTCCGACAAGATAGCTGTGGATTAATTAGTAAGACTTGTATCAGTAACGACATCATTATCTCCAAAAATAAATAATTAAAATTTCGTTTATTATTTTTAGATTTCGGCATTAAATAACCCATAGAGGTTAATAAGCCGTTAAACAAAAACACATTAGATAGACTGTAAATATTTTGATGAAACAAAATGAAAATGAACTATGAGGGTACCCGGGAACAAAGCACGAACTCCTGTGGTTTTTTGGCGGGTCGATTATGGATCCCTGGTATTGCACTCAATTTGAAAGTTGAGGATTGATATGATATATAATGAGGCAAAATATTCTCATTTAAATCGCTGCCCTTATTTGAGGAAATAAGATTAAAGAGTAAGTTTTGGTTCAAAACTGAGGCGTTGGAATTTCATTCCGGTAATCAGTGAAATCTTTATAGCACAGACTTATAAAATTTATTATTATGCAGTTAGTTGGTTTGTAATCAAAAAGGATAATACAATACATAACCAAAAACTGCATATCTTCAAATTGACCCAGAGAATAAAGCAACAGTTTACTGAAATGCAAAATGTTGCTTTTAAAAAGTTACAGCATAATTCTTTGAACTTATCAGATGAAGAGACTATAGAAAAAACTTGTCGCTGGATAAGTAAACATGCTGTCAATGTAAAAAACTAATTTCGTTGATTAGACTTTTTTTTTGTAGTCTTTACAATTTTTACTGTTTTCCTTTGTCCAATACAGTCAAAATTACTTAATTTGCTTGTGATGATTAATAATTAGTATTCTGATATGAACTTTATTTAGATTTATTCTTGAAATAGAAACTTTTTGAAGTCAGTTTATAAGTAAAAATCTGCGAAAATTAGGTATTTCTGTACATTTCTTTCAGACAATCTTTAACAGTAAATGGTCAAATTGGCAAAATCTATGAATTTAATTTTTGGTGACAGTCCTTATCATATCAAGCCCCAGCTTTCACATAGAGCGCAATCTTGATTTTCCACAGAAAGCAAAAAATCTATCTGCTTTATTCTAACAGTTCCGTAATAACTTTTGTTCTTGGATAAATAAATTGGTTCTTCTACCTGTTTTCTTTTAGAAGGAATAGTATATGTGAGTACCATCGACAAAATCTTGGTTTTTGGGGGGTTTTGGGGGGGGGGGGGAGTTGGAAAATGAAGGCTCATACTTGATATGAATCTTCGCTTATAGTCTTAATGCTTCTAACAATCTCTACTGTGATTGGATAATCTATAATCTAAACTTTTATAAAAGTAATCTTGATTCGGACAAATCATGTTTCTTTTTAATTCTTAAATTCTTAAATCTTGTAAGTTTTGTATGAGAGAGTTCACCTATCACTAGACTCAAGATGGCGGACTACTGAGTGAAGTGTTTCATATGAATGTAAATGGAGGAAGTGAGTAATATGCGGATATAGCGGATAGGTGACGATTGACCCATGCATTAAAGAGGTCACGATTTTATGAATTGGGGAAGCATCTCGGCGAAATTCTGTTCTCCAAAGCGGTGGTTCTTTGAAAAAAAAAGATTTCTGCGTGAAATATTTATAGGAATACGGTGTGAGAACAGTTTGTTCGACTCTGTAAACGCAACGTTGTTTAACATAGCTGTGAATATCTGAAGTCGTAAATAGGAGCACTTCTGAGCAATGGCATGGAAACAGCGATAGAGTATCTGCAAGCTTGTTTCTGTGCTAAAGGCATCCAAAGAGAAAAATCTGTCACCTCTCCACACAAGACCGTTTAAACGACTTTTGACGCGATCAAGACTGGAATAATACTCTATTCCCTTTTTACTCGATTTGTAAACTTATGTTTTCTACTTTTTTTTTTCGGTTTTACTGCCCAGGTTTACCGTTATTTATTTTCTGTTTAATCTTTTACTGCTTTTGTGAATGTCTACATTTGATTTTAACGCAGGTCTGAATGTGTTCTGTACATCCCACTTTTATTTCGGTTACGGCTTTATAACTCACCATAAACAACTCGCTACGGAACATCTAATAATTTTAACGAGTCGAGACACTTATGCAAATGTTAGCGCCAAACACTTAACAATGTTAGATATAGAAAGCAGTGTGCTTTATTGGCAGCCACGAATTACTTTCTCTTCAATCATAACTTTATCTTTTGGCTATCTTTTCAATTTGTCTTTTTTCCATTAGTTGAATTGGGATGGAATTTCTTTTTCAATTACTACTGGCATCAATCAGCGAATCTGGTTGACTGAATTTAATAGATCTGCAAGACAAAAAAAAAACAAAAACAAATTCGTATTTTCCTATAGTTAATATAATCCATGCATCACTCTCTCCCACACTTTTGCGTTTATTTATTAGATATGCCATTTTCATCTTTCCCGTTTTTAAGTTTCGTAAGATCTATTTAAGCATTCTATTCTCTTAAAAGTATATCGTTACGCGCAGCGTATCTAAAAAGAGATTCGGTTATATCTGATGCGCGTTTATCGTTTTGGGGATTCATCAGATTGAACACCTTTCTTTTATCTTCGACTCGAAGCTGCTTACGCATTTAATTATTAACGAAATCGAACGGTTGTCAATTCAAGATGCACGTAGCACAACATTTGTGTTATAGAAAAATAGTTGTCAACCAGTGTGTGTGTGTGTGTGTGTGTGTGTGTGTGTGCTTCTCGTGTATCCACAGAGAGTTTTCGACTCTCTAATGTTTACAATACGAAACGGATAATGGGGCACAAAATAGGTGGAAACCATGGATGGAAAATTTGGCCCCAGGAAAATTATCGGGATCCATTTCCACTGTCGTCTCAAACCTCGGAGCTGATCTTCCCAAATATTCTTTTCTATTCCTTGCTAATTCTTTAGCGATATACTTGTCGGCCGATGTATTGTTAAATGAAAACATCTGAACTATTAAAAAATTGTTTCAGAGAATATTTTCGCTGATGATTATCAGCTAAGTGATGTAGCCATCACAGGGAGCACGTAAAACGACTTCTGACAAAGAAGGTCACTGAATGACAAGACAAAGAACAATGTATTCTATAAGATAGTGGTCACAACCAGCTCCGGCTAACTTCGCCTATTCCAAATAACACATCGGGGACAGAGATTACCACCAAACTCATCCTGATACCTCTCATCAAATAAGAGGCTACAGTTTTATCATCTTCCTTACTATCAGATATGGACTTTTTAGCGTGATAAAAATAATTGGCATGTTTTAACCTCAAAAGACAGTGTCGATCACTTTTGTTTCTCTTGGTACCGTTACTTTTGTATACTACTAACTGGGTAATTATTTTGTGATCAAATATCACCGACGTGTTCTATATTCACAGTATGTATAAAACCCCTTGCAGTATTTGTAGCTCTTGAAACGAGATTGATATCTTCTGCTCACATTAAGGCATTTCTATGTTTATCTCTGTTAAGAAATCTTATTATTATATTATACTCGCTTATAAATTCTTTGACGACCGTCTCTAGTCACCACATCGACATTAAATGAACGTTACGTGTATGAGCATATCTGATTTTACGTGAAACTTTTGAAAATAGACCAGACAGAAAAACCTCAGTTGAATTTCCCCCCTATGAAAACTACAATGCCAAATGCAAGTAAGATTGTTTTAACATATAACAATATATATACAGCGCGAAACAAAAGGCTCGTAAATATTTCAGAATAGAAGAGAGAACATTTATGACATACCAACGAATCCAAATGTATTATTCTGCCCACAACCTCTAACACAAGTACAATTGATCAAATTGTAATGTAGGCTTCGCATAAAATTTGTTAGAACTACATCTAAAATAATAAAACTAATCTTAATACAAGGGGGAAAATAATAATAATAAATCTATATGAATTATCTCAAACTCTTTGCCAAAGATGACAATGAGTTGAAGGGCCTCCTCAATATTGTAAAATACTTCAGTGACGATATATTGTTATGAACTTCGGATTAGATAAATGTGCAAAAGTTACATTCAAGAATTACAGAAGCACCGTTAATAGATTTAGATTTTGTCACAAAGATTAGGGAACTGGAGCATGATGAAGCTTATAAATACCTAGGAATTAGTGAAGGAGATGGCATACAACATCCCCAAATGAAGGAGAAGGTAAAAAAGGAGTACTACAGGCGTGTACGTCTGGTACTAAATACCGAGCAAAACTAAAAAAGAAACAGAATATCAGCCATAAACACCTTGGCTGTACATGTGGTGCATACAGCTTTAACGTCCTTAACTAGACCATAACTGAAATTAAGCGAATAGACGCCAAAACGAGAAAGCTCCTCACTTGCTACCGCATGCATCATCCAAACGATGATGTTGATCGCCTGTATGTGCCCAGATCCGAAGGAGGCATAGGATTAGTTCAACTAGAACTGTCCTACAAAACTACAACAATTGGCCTGCAAAGATACTTGGAAACTACAGAAGACTGGATGATGGTATGTATCAAGGAACATGAAAGTAATAAGCGTCTTTACTCCGTAATAAAGGAAGCCAACAAATTCAAAATGGAATTTCAAATGGGCGCAGAAATACAAGTACAGCACGGTAAACTGGCTGAAGCTGAAAAATACTTAAAAATGAAAGCAAAGACAAATGCAACCGACCAGATACAGAAACAATGATAAGAAAAACCGCTTCATGGCCAGTACTCTGCCCGTACCAAACAAGCTGACGTAGACAAAAACCGCACCCATCAGTGGCTACGTAGTGCAGGGTTGAAAGCTGAAACAGAAGGTTTTATCCATGCTGCACAGGACCAATGCTTGTTAACTAGGAATTATCAAGCACATATACTAAAATACTGTGTTATCCCAAAATGCAAATTCTGTGATAAATATCCAGAAACCATTGATCATCTTGTATCAGGTTGTACGATATTGGCACCCACTGACAGAACAATCAGAGTCAACCACCCAGACATTGTTATTAGAGACCACAAACAAAAAATGCCCCCTTATTGATATGGCAGTCCCTGCAGACTGCAATGTATCTTTGAAGATATTGGAAAAGCTGTGAAAATACAAGAACCTTGAAATAGGTGGCACATGGGAACATCAACAATCCCTCTTGTAGTTGGAGCCTTAGGATTAGTTGGAAAAGATTCCAGTAGACTAATTGAGGGGATATCTGGAAGTCCATGCCTCAAAGAGATATCAAAAATTATTCTGACAAGTACAGCCCACACTTTACTAAGGGCTTTATCTATGTAATAATTTTTTTTTTTTCAGTGGAAAGTCTCATGATACCATTTCTAACCTTAGGTCCCTGGGCGGGACTCGGAAAGAAATGTGTAAGCGGCAGATATCAAAGTAAATAAGAACAATAATAATAATAATAATATAACCAGAAGGAGGAATTTAATTTATAACCTAAATGATTGCCACAAGGAATACGCTGGAGAAACCTCGAGATATTTAAAAAAAAATATTATATCAACACAAAAGGGTTATTTTACAAAACAACATATTCAGTGCACTAGATGATCATCGTAATGAAATGATTGAAAATTGTATTTTAATTAAGAGAAATTAATTTCTTCTGATGAAAGTATATTTTAAGTGTTTTAATCGCAAGATCATATACAGTAAATTTTGGTTCTTACAACATTTTACCTATTATGCCAGATCTTCTATTATAACAATGTGGGATAATTAATAACAAAAGTGATAAATCATAAAAAAAGTAAAAGAAACTAAATGAATTTGAACAGAGATGTAACTAAACACATATTAAAAGATTAACTTAATAAGATTCAAATTCTCAACGTCCCCTATCCTTAGCGGGCATGTGTAGTAACATCAACGTAAACGCCTAACAAAAAAATTCCCACTTCGTCATTAATTTTTCTAGACTTTTCTAATCTTTGAAAGTGATTCTTTATAATTATTTTTAATAAATTATTAATTTCATCTAGCAATTTTAGCCAGATGGTTTTCGAATACCACGGACACTCAGAAAGATTAAATTATCTAGACGTTAGGAAATATAGTATTCCTACAATAAAATGCATTTTCAAAAATGACTTAAAATCTATTTCAAAATATCTGGACGAATAATCAATTGTGAAAATAGCCCACAATGTCCTGGTTTAAAAAGAATCTTGTTCTTGTTGTTTAAATTTTATTTATTTACATATTCATTTATACTCCTGTTCCAAGCCAACATGGAAGGCAATAAAAATTAAATAAGAAACAGTTAAATAAATACATGTACAATTTATATAAAAATATATTATTAAAAATATTTAAATAAATAAATGAATAAAAATTCAACAACAACGATAACAAACACTCACTTTCTTTTGTTGGACAACAAATTACCTCCCTTACTCTCCTACGTAGTTTAACTTTACTTACACAGTTGGCTTTAGCGCCTCCTTAAATTATCTCGATTCGTTTGAAAATTTTATATATGATATTTATCCACCACTTTACTTATGTCTATAAAAATACAAGTGGCAAAATAAAATCTATACATTTATCTTGATAACGAGACGAAACGCCTTAGTAAATAAAAGTTTTGTTTTATATATAATTGGGTATTGGGGTAACAATCCATCTTTTATACAAGTTTCATTGAAGACTACTGACAAGGTACTACGATTAAGCTTTCAGTAAAAACTTTGTTCGTATAAGTGTTTTCTTTACTGGACAGAAACAGTTCAAATGTTCTACTGGGTGCGATGGATAAATTGTCGTCTAAATTACGCAAAAATTAAAATGACATTGACATCTCCTTTAACAGATATATTCACCAAGAGTACACAAAAATATTTTGAAATAGTAAAATGTAAATTTATTCAATAAAATTGTCATTGCCTTCAATCAAGGCCTCCGGAACACTTCAGAATCTCCTGCAACTCTTCTGGTCCTTGTTTAAGTTGGCGAATTCTGCCATCATCCTTGACTTCAGTTCATCTTTGGTGTTACAAGAAGTTTTGTTGGTCTCTCTCTCAACTGCGCCCCACTCATTATAATCAAGAGGTTATAGTCTGGGGAGTTAGGTGGCAAGATTAAAGGGATGATGTGGGTGCAGAAATTGACAGCCATGACTGGGTTATCCAGCTTGTGTAGCATAGTGGAAATTCCTGTTGCCAGACACAAGATCTTTCAGCAGCCACACTCTTGACCCAGGGAAGCACTACCTCCTCAAATGACTTGATGTAGGCCTCCGTGTTGGGTTTGAGGCTTTCAACCAACAAATCCAGGTGTTCTTTTCTCATCAGAACGATCAGAGGGAGTTTTCCTTCGTAATCACCATTAGACTCATCCAACTCTTTCCAAAAACTCTGTCTTCAGATTGACACACAAACACTCTTAAATGTTCGTATTGTACCTTTCGGCGCGAATGCCAAGCAGTACAGCATGCCGTTTACGGCGGAATGAATTGCACCATGGTGATTTTTTTCTCACAGGACTTGCCCAACTGATCCTACTTTGCTGTGCACTCAACAACCTCAAAAACAAACCCATCGCACCATTAAAAGCTGTATTATTCAAACGTGTGCAAACATTAGCTTGAATTAGCTTGAATAAGATCGGTTGATAAAGAAAAAGAAAATGAAAGAAGCTACAAATGAAAGAAGTGTACGTTCGTCTTATTAAAGTTTTTTTTTTAATTTTTAACTGAATATGTAGATACTTATATGTGTCTATGTAAAGTAATGTTAATTTTCCATACAAGGTCAGCACGTTGTGGCCGTGTTCATATTTATTATCATTGAGTTTAATTGATAATAGTTAATAGAAAACGGTCGGTTATAGAGAATATTTTGAGTTTTGACACACTTTATATCCAGAAAAGAAAACACGTATATGAACACAGGAAAAATTAACATAAGAAATCTTAATGTCAGCCATATTTAATGATATATATATGTGTGTTTGTGTGTGTCTGTGTCTGTGTGTGAGTCTGTGTGTGGGTGTGTGTCTGTGTGTATGTCTGTGTGTGTAAGAATGGGTGGGGAAAATATCTACATACACGTACATAAAGGGAGACAGATGTAACTTGTGTTTGTTGGAGAAGCTTATTATATTAAAACACTTAAACAATCCTAACTTGCTGAGCACATGATCAGAATCGATGTCTACATGTATCCATTAATTTTTTTCGCACCTGCTAAAACACTCTTATTCCGATAAATAGAGATTGCAAAATAGATTTTACGAATATTAATATAATATACAGCAACTTTTAATTTTCTTAGAACCTATCATTAATGACATTTCTCATATATATATATATATATATATATATATATATATATATATATATATATATATATATATATATATATATATATATAATAAAAAGACTTAAACACTAATATTCCATGGTCATAATTTATTCCATTGGAATCGCAAAAACGATCCAATTCATCAGAATCTGTAGGTCTGATGAATTGGATCGTTTTTGCGATTCCAATGGAATAAATTATGACCATGGAATATTAGTGTTTAAGTCTTTTTATTATATCCTTACTCTGTCCTGGACATCGAGTTCTACCTGGATCATATCCTCTTGGAATTATTTTTATACATATATGTATGTCTATATATAATTGCATATGTATGTGTATATTCACCACTAATATTGTCTATATATATATATATATATATATATATATATATATATATATATATGTATATATATATATATATATATATATATAACGTGTGTGTATATATAATTTCACCTTCATAAGCATATTAGATTTATAGTCCCAACCTATTATTTTATAATTTTTTATATTTTACCATAATATTTTATGTTATAATCCTACCCTGTATTTCTAGTTTAAGCTAATTGTTATAACCAGGGTATTTTATGTCAAAATAGAGTTTTATCCCCCTTGAAATATTGTTTACTATTGAATCCAAATTTAAATTTAAATAATTTTATTAATTTTTTTCTAATTCTTCGTCTTTCAAAATTAAGTATTTGAATGGTATTAATTATTAATATTTAATTCTAATATTTTACGCATTTTTATTTAAATGAACAATTTTTAACACGTAATTTTGAATCATCACTAAGAGAACACAAACTGCATACGGTTAGAACATATATTGCAAGAAATGCATGAAACTTCCAGTCGTGCAATCGATTATGCATATTCACTAATATATATATATATATATATATATTTATTTATACACATATATATATATATATATATATATATATATATATATATATATATATATATATATATATATATATATATATATAGATAGATAGATAGATAGATAGATAGATAGATACATATAATATATTGATGCATAGTCTACGTATACCGAAAATAGAAACAAGTGGCTAGGGGAGGGGTATATTCATGTTTATATATTTTGCATTTCTTTCTCATAAATTACATTTTTTATGAATATTTGACAAGTCAGTCAATATTTGACTTGTCAGTGTTGATTAATCTCTCTCTCTCTTTCTATATATATATATATATATATATATATATATATATATATATACATATATATATATATATACATATATATATACATATATATATCCATATATATATATAAAACTGAAAACTTCAATATAATTATTAGTATTAAATTTTTAATTCTAATAATTATATTGAAGTTTTCAGCTCTTGTTTTTGAAACATGAGAACTCCTATGTAGCGAAGGAATCATATTTTTTTTTAAATAATTATAATTTAGCCTTTTATATCGAGCACTGTTTTTTAAGAATAAAAACAAAAATACTAAAGAACTTCGGATTATTTCCCTAACAAGTTCTTTCCTTCTTTCTACATATTTACACACACACACATATATATATATATATATATATATATATATATATTGCTGCATAGTCAATATATATCGAAAATAGTAACAATGGTTAGGGATTCATTTATGGGTTTTTTCGGGGGGGGGGGTAAATATATATGAATAGGAATTCTTGCCTGGTCATATTTGTTTAATCTGTTTCTCTATCTATATTTTCATAACAAATTCTTTCAAATCTTTACTTTTAGGCGACTGCTCTTTAGAACAGTACGATGTCAGAGTGATCTATTTATCTATCTACTTAAAAGATGTAAGTAAAGTTTCGACTTGAAAACGGAATAAATCATTTCTTCGCCTTCATCTCTGGCTTCAAAGCACAATAATATTAAAGAAATAGAAGCTGTTAAGAACCATGTTTCGATCAATGTTTTCATTTCAGAATTTATACGATTTCCAAATGTTTACCTATTTATTTAAACGAAAATTACTAGGCACTGATAACATTTTCTTTTTCTGTTTTTAGTTTTATAAATAGGAAAATATGTTGCATTTTATATAAAATAGTTCCGGTATCGTTTTTCTTAAAAGTAGGCGCCACATGGAGTTTATTTTGTCAGAGATGAAAGAAGAAAGCTAAGAAACGAGATATTGGAAACAATTTGTCAGACAGAAATTATCCGAGATTAGGTCGTCAGATTCCAACTAGTTTTATTTTCGTTCTTCTCTATGTTCTTTAATCTCTGCTCTGTTTTTGACACTGGGCCGACGAACAGGCGAAGGGAAAGTAATGCGGAATGTCATAGTGCAGACAGAATAATAAAAATAAATAGATACGTAGATAGCTTTTATAATAATGATAAGAAAATTTTTGCATAGATAGATAGACAGATAGAGAGATAGATAGATCGTTTATTTATACTGATCAGAAAAAGTTTAAATACATAACTAGATACATAGATAGATAGATAGATAGATCGTTTAGTCATAATGAGCAGAAAAATCTAAGTAGATAGTTTTATTTATAATAATATGAAAAGGTCTAAATACGTAGATAGATAGATAGCTTTCGTAATAATGATAAGAAAAGTTTTGCATAGATAGATCGTTTATTTATACTGATATGAAAAGGTTTAAATACATAACTAGATAGATAGATAGATAGATAGATCGTTTAGTCATAATGAGCAAAAAAATCTAAGTAGATAGTTTTATTTATAATAATATGAAAAGGTCTAAATACGTAGATAGATAGATAGCTTTTGTAATAATGATAAGAAAATTTTTGCATAGATAGATAGATCGTTTATTTATACTGATAAGAAAAAGTTTAAATACATAACTAGATAGATAGATAGATAGATAGATAGATAGATAGATAGATAGATAAATAATTAGATCGTTTTGTCATACTGAGCAGAAAAATCTAAGTAGATAGTTTTATTTATAATAATAAGAAAATGTCTACATACGTAGATAGATAGATAGATAGATCGTTTAGTCATAATGAGCAGTAAAATATAAGTAGATAGTTTTATTTTTAATAATAAGAAAAGGTCTAAATACGTAGATAGATAGATAGATAGCTTTCGTAATAAGGATGAGAAAAATTTTAAATAGATAGAATAAATAGATACTAAAGGGGCTGTAATAGATACATACACACATACACACACATATATATATATATATATATATATATATATATATATATATATATATATGCATACATAGGTGTGAATGGCAGATAGATAGATAGATAGATAGATAGATAGATAGATAGATAGATAGATAGATAGACATACATCAGACAGACAGACATGTTTCCTAATAATGATAAGAAAATGTTTCAATAGATAGATAGATAGATAGATAGATAGATAGATAGATAGATAGATAGATAGACATACATCAGACAGACAGAC
>OZ038486.1:69081708-69101708 GCA_964036315.1 Acanthosepion esculentum
AAGAAAGAAAGAAAGAAAGAAAGAAAGTAAGAAAGAAAGAAAGAAAGAATTGAAGCTGGATTTTAGAAATTGATGGGCAAAAAAGAAAATCGACAATAATCATAGTCGACTCGACAGGCAGTAGATTGAGGAAGACAATGAAAATTCATCTACACTTATAATAGAAAAACTGAATATGGTCTATTGCTTTCGGAAATCATACGATGGCCGTATCCAGTGCGACGAAACCAAGCATGCTTTCAAGTCTACACTCTCTTTCTTTCCAATTCTTTTTCTCTCTCTTTCTTTCTCTACCTCATTCTCTACATCATTTTGTCTTCTTTCCTTTTTAGAGACCATAAGGAAGAAGTCTCTCGTTACCTGCTAGAGTTATAAAGAAATCAGCTATGTCAAATCTTCAGGTAGACTATTCCGAGTAATATCACAAGATTCGTCTTCAGCCACTGCCCAAAATATCCATGAAGCTCTTTGGCATTACTCCAAATATTTCCGACACTTGTATAAAGGAGATCATCCCAAATGACATTTCTATTGCTTTTCATTTCAGGTGTTAAGCAGTGAGAATGCTTGCGTGCTCATCCAGGGATTTCAGGTAGGGAATTTCACCCTCTAAACAGTTTTGATGGAAAATCGACGGCCCTATTTTCCTGCTTATGTTAGAGGTAGAATGAGAATGTAATTTGTGCATACATTGATTCACCATTTGATTGGTGATCTTAATTGTTGCTAAGTGCAACAATCTGGTGCTATTCTTTTAACGTCTGGGCACGAAAAACAAAAAAATGTTTTAAAAATTGTGTGCACAAATGTTTTAAATTTAGATTTTATTGATTTAGCCGAAATAGTATTGTTTCTTTCACCAAATTACTTTCCAAATGATAACTATTAAATGTAATATCTTAGTGCAAAAAGATCACTATTAAGTGTAATATCATAGTGCAAAGAGATCACTATCAATTGTATTATCATAGTGCAATATGATCACTTTCAATTGTACTATCATAGCGCAAAAATATCACTATCAGTTGTATTATCATTGTGTAAAAACATCACTATCAATTGTAATATCATGTAAAAGCATAACTATCAATTGTAATATCATAGTGCAAAATATCACTATTATTTTTATTATCATAGAGCAATAAGATCAATATCAATTGTACTATCATTGCGTAAAATATTATTGTCAGTTTTATTATCATAGTGCAAAAACTTCACTATCATAAACAAACCAAAGTGCATTTTTCTTTAAAAATGATAAAATTGGTGTTTTTTTACTCATTTTAACATGAAGAATATTTTGAGAAAATCTATACCATCTATATTTTAAGAGAAATAAAATAATAAAACCTCCTCAAAAAAAAAAATATATATATATATATATATAACGCAATTTATAGAGATTGATTTGTTTTTTACGACTTATCAACCTTTTGCAGGTTATTTAAAGCTAGAGAATATTTTGAACTGTATGAAGGTTTTGGAGGTAATAAAAATTTACTGAGAATAGTTCCACTGTTTAACCCATAGTTGGAAGGAGAATAAGTGGATTCATACCTTCCATAATGGTATTTGCGCGTAAGTGAATATAATCAACATTGCAGGAATTGAAACTAGGTTCTCCGATTTCCAAATCCGAACCGTTGTACACTCGCACCTGTTATTCCCAAGCGGTCACCTATCAAAGTACTGACGAAGATCGATGTTGCTTATCCTTGGTGATCATACGAAGACCTGAGTTTCGACGTGATATGGCCGTATTACCGCAATTCATGAAGAAGGTAGTACAAACGATCGAAAGTATTTAAAGTGATTTGTGAAGTCAAGAGCTCCACGGTTGACTATACAAATTACAGTTTATAGCGAATATATTATAAGATGCAGGGAATAGCAAATCTACTGGAAATATCAAAATGAAGCGCTGATGATGTCGACCGAGCTAAAAATCAAAGTTAAATATTTATTTTCCGAGCTACACATCAAAACAACTATATGTTAGGCATTTTGATGTGTAACTGCCACATTGACAGACGATTTATCTTCTGATCAATCGCCGATTCTCGACGGGATGCATATAATCGGCAACAAGGTGGAATGCGAGGAAAGGTCACGTGTTAACCAAAATGAACGAAGCGCTAATAACCTCTTGCTGTTTATATGTATATGCGACTGGAAATGTGTCCCCCTACGATGGAGGTAACTGCTCTGATACTCATCTGCACAGACAATATACGCCTACACCTGAGCATGGGATTGATGATGATGATGGAGACGACGACTATGATGATGTTGATAATGTATATGTGCTGTAGAGTCGGACTAAGCGTACTTCCTACTCTTCCCTAATACTGTGAAAATGGATTACTCCTACATACAAATATGGCAAATAGCCACATTAAAGTCGGATATGAGTAGTTGATTTATTGACGTCTTTTTCCGTTCTATGTATGGATATATAATAAGTCTCTTCTTTGCTTTCCCTATAGAGCTGTTCCTTCGATACTCTCTCGACGGCCTTCCTAATTCTCGGATAATTTCAACTCCTATATAAGAGTATTTAATAAGCCTCTTATTCTTTGCTTTCACCTTAGAGTCTTCTGTTTCTTAAATACTCTCTCTAACGACGGCCTTCCTAATTCTAGGACATTTTGAACTGCTATATAAGAGTATTTTATATACCTCTTCTTCTTTGCTTTCCCTTTAGAGTCTTCTGTTCCTTAAATACTCTCTCTAACGACGGCCTTCCTAATTCTCGGAGATTTCGAACTCCTATATAAGAGTATTTAATAAGCCTCTTCTTCTTTGCTTTCACTTTAGAGTCTTCTGTTTCTTAAATACTCTCTCTAACGACAGCCTTCCTAATTCTCGGAGATTTCGAACTCCTATATAAGAATATTTAATAAGCCTCTTCTTCTTTGCTTTCCCTATATAGTCTTCTCTTCCTTCGATAGGCTCTCTATCTATGGCCTTCCTTATTCTAGGCTATTTTAAACAAAGTCATCATTACAACAATATGTATCATAAAATTGTTAGCTTTTACTTTCAAGCTTTTAGTACGATAGCTTTCGATCAAATTAAAGACCAATTTGAGACATTCCCTTTAGGAAGACTAAAACTAGCCTAAAGAATTCTTATTTATAAAAAAGTTATACATCAATTCAATCAGTATAAAGGTAAATAATACATTTATTTGATGTCCAGGGAAAGATGGTTAAAGCTTGACTGAGAAGTTATTTTTGTTTTTATGTTTATCCTTACGTGGTTTTCAAAGAATATTACGCCTTGTGTTATTACATTTTCGTAAAAAAAAAAATTAAAAATATCACCCGGTTCACAATCCGTCCCGGTCCGTTGACCAGCAGTGGATGTCTATCCATTGATTTCTGCCTAGGATTTGGTTTCCGCTTCCTTCTAAAGTCTTTTCTTTCTCTTCTACTTGCAGTAGCCCCCTTGCGTCTTAGTGACGTTGTCGCCTTGCTTGGGGTGAATTGATTAAAAAATATTCACTGAAAGAATGCAAAAGAGATCGGTAGCAGTTGTCTGGCGAGGAAGCTAAATTTCTTTGGAAGTTGGAAGCTTAAATCTGCATGAAAAAATGGCAGAAGATAACGGAATTAAACGGCTAATATGTACTTTAATAAAATCAGAAATAATGAATTCTTTTAAACCAGACCAACGCTTACGTGGCACAGGGATTTTTTTCCATTTCTATCCCATTTTCCATTTTAGAAATCTAAGACTGTGATTGATTTTTGTACAGCACTAAGCCCGATTGCAGATCAATTATGTCACAGACATCTTTCCACCGGGGCGTACCTGACTGCTTCCAAAATCTTGTCTTTTACCAAATTTAGAACATTTGTCTTTGATATTGACGTAAAAGAAATAAAGTAACTTTCACAAGTTTTAAAACTGCATGCAAGATGATTGTGCTTATCTAATTTTCCAGCTGGATGACTACATTGAAAAACAGTATCTGCAATACTCCTAGCGTTTAACTGATATTCAATACTCCCTAGCAGAAAATATACTACAATACCCTCAACAAAGAAAGTTAAAAAAAATACTTATTGATGCCATTGCTAAATACGGTTTATGTTAAACGAGTATGAATAAAGACTGTGTGAACAGTGACTGATTTAAATATTCGTTTTCTTAGACTTATCAACCGTTTGCAGGTTATTTAAAGCCAGAAAATATTTTTAGAGTGTAAGAATCTTTTTGAAAGATAATATGTATTTAGTGATAAAACTATTGCTTATTAACCCATAGTTTGGATAGAAGAGGTGGCATCATACGTTTACCAAGGATATTTGCGTACGTGAATATAACAGACCCAACTGGAATAGAAACTCGACTCACCGATTAATAATTCCGGGCCATTATACATTACACCACATGCACTGCGGGAGACGAATGACCAACTGCAGGATATCTACGAACCGCGCCACGCGGTCAGATGTAGCACAAGGCTGAATTTAATGCGGGATATCCGAGCTCATAGGCTCGACCAAAAATTCCCCGTAGACGCCGTATAAAACGGATTCGCGTAGTTGTTTCCCGAGACGAGACTCTGCTCTTCGACATAGCCACGTCTAGGGAAACTCTCTGACGAATCTACAACTGCAGACCAACATATAGTATTTACTACTGTATTTATGTGAATGGAGACATACCCATTATCGTCCGTAGGTATGCTAAAACAATTACAAAGCATCGTAGCGGTATTCAGCTACTAATAACTCCAGATTATGCCTTCTGGGTCAGAATCTGTAACTACGGTCTGTGCGTGTTGAAACAGCACGAATGCACCTGAGTAACTATTTCCAACCGGGATTAAATATCCTAGCATACGGGAAAAATTCGTCATCATAATCATCATCTGTCACAGGGAAAGCTTTGTTCGAGGCTTCGCTGAGGAAATAATCACTTGATATGCTTTCTCATATGTCTCTGGCATATGTCAGTGTCTGAGTATCTGTGAAAGAACTTCCACTACACGAAGTGCCATTGTTAGAGAATTGCTTCTTCATTTGCCTATCGCCCTGTTGACGGGGCATCAGAATACGTCAACTGCCCCCCCCCTGCAGAGGGTAAAAGTCTCTCAATGGGGCCACCTGTTGGCCGTAGGTGGTGACCCGTGATGCCTGGGGATGGGGTCCTGGTGGTTGAGCAGGTCATGACCCAAGTATAAAATGGTCACGACCCTGCAGCACACCACTTTGGCCCTTATCTGGGCTAGACGGGCGGTCGGAGAGGCCCGATCCGATCAATCGGCTGGTCATGTCATGCCCCATCACATCTAACCCATCCCAAAACAACTACAACTTACAATTAACTTTCCCACCCAAACCCTACACTAAATATACTAACACCTTACCCCTAAAATGTGATGGAAAGCGGTGGCTTAGGGTCAATCAGTAGAAAAAAAAATTAAACGATGATGTTGCCAGCTATACGTTTTTGAAACGATGATGTTGCCAGCTATACGTTTTTGATATATTTAGTAAATACTGGATCTGGCATTAAATAACCCATAGTGGTTGATATGCCATAAACCCCAAACATACAAACAAACAAACATCATTTGCCTATCTTGTAGTATGGCAGGAGAAATATTTTGAACCTTTAATCAATCGCTCTAACAATTCAGCTTTGCAATAACAGATATTTTCGCTTTTAGTCTTGGATTTTGAATTGCTTTCGCAATGTTCCGTGAAATGCCAATTATTTCAGTGAGGTTTTCAGATAAAATCTTTGTGGGAAAAAACCGATAGAAGAATCCACTTTTCTTCGCAAATCCGACCCGACCCTTGTGGTCTTGTTATCTCCCTAAGCTCTTCATAACCGAAGGTCTCCTTATCAGCATGCAATAAATCTTTAATATCATCTGTATGAATGCATTTTTTAAGGTATACGCCTTGAAATTGCCGCAAAACTATGATTTCCTTCACAGAACGAATATAACACTAGTTATCTTTGTACTTTCACATGCATAGATTGTCACATTGATATCACGGATGGCGCCCAAAGTTCAGTAATATCTGTTACTATCATCTATATAGAAATATTTTCTCAGATCAATGAGTAAAAATGGCTTCAAGTGAATTAATCCTTTTGGTTTTAAAGAAGACAATCTCTCGTCAGACTCTTTAGATTAGTTCCACTAAGCCACAAGGAGTTTTACCAAATTACAAAAACTACATCACTTGAAGATTTCCAATAGCAACAACAAAAATATCGCATGTAACAAGAATTGAAAATAATGCTATAGTCATGACGTCAACTTTCCACCCAAACAGAAAAATTCTTTGGAAAGTAGGTAGCATCAATACCAGAAAGAGCTATAACAATTGGTGGCGGTGAGAATGCTTGATTTTATTTTACATCAAAAATTTATTCTGACAGTAACACTGATCATTGAATGCCGAATGGTTACAAGACGCAAACGGGTCTTTCCAACATACTTGAGAAATAACTGTCTAAACTCTATTCCAGAATAACGGTGGGGGTTCTATACATAAAATATTTTTAATCATCTCAGCCTAAGTAAGGTGATAATGCCACTAAGACGAAAATAGAAGAAAGATTTAGTGAGGAGAAATGACAATAAGAAAACAGTATTCTTTAAGACAGAAGATAATAATTGAAATAAAAAAACTCAAGGAGTTCCACTGGAGATAAGTACAGGTGAAGAAACTGTTAAAATACAATCTACGGACATATATAACATTTAAAACAATAAAATACTGCGACCTAGTTTTCAATCTAGTACTAGGTTTAAAAATCCATGCGACTGAGGAACAACAGAAGAGAGCTCAGTAAAACAATTCTCATTAAAATATTTATAGAAAAGACGCAACGAAGCCGTGCTACGACGATGGTAACGTTTCTGAAGCCGAGATGCCAGGACGAAAGAAACGAAGATATACGAAGAAGTCCTGAAAATATATCGTCCCGACTAACTTCACAGAATCTAATCGTATGAGAAAACATTAGATTTTTTTTTTTTACAATATCTTTTTGGTCGTGCTGAAAGATTTCAAGCAAATCCTCTTATTACAATATTACTGACGAACCAAATCCGCTGAAAATGAACTGCTTTTGCCCAAGAGAGAGAAGAACAAAGGGTTTTCATGAAGCCTTTATGGCGAGTCAATCATTTCTACTGCTAATCCTTCTTTTTTTTTCTTTTTCTCCTTTTTTCTCGCAATCCTTTTAATTTCTGACACATTTCCCTATATTTATTCTTCCTTTTTAAATAAAGCATTATTTTTTTTACTTCTTTATTTCCTCCTATATTTATTGTTCGCTGACAGCATTCACTATGAGAATAAAAACAAGATTTCTTAGACCGGCCACACGGAAAAGGCTTTTCCTAATTCATCTCTCATAACGTCTTTCTTTCATTTATTGGCCTGAAGCTTTGGTTCCGTTCGGCTTCGTGAAACGATCTTTAATACATTATTTAAATCAAGTTTACCTCTTTGTGTCCGCCAATAATCGGAATAATATATCCGCTGGATACAGTAAGAAAATGAATTAATCAAAAAAATATATAGAAAAGGTGTCTACGACAAGTATACGGTTTCGCACCGGGCTTATCCAATCTATACAGTAAAGCGATTCTAAGAAAATTAAATATCCTTCAAGGATTCATTATTGGTAACCACGATCATAGCAACATAAGATATGAAGATGAGAGAATCGGGGCCGCCGCTAGGGTATCGGGGGCCACCACCCGAAACTTTGATGCGGGGCCCACCTCTCTGCTTTAAGTTGGTAAACAGACCTGGAGAATGGAAACTCTGAATCCGTTTGAAATGGAATGAACTCCGTCTCACGTACCCAAGTCACACCACTGTTGTTATAGCTGCAGCACGAGTGACGCTTATCCTGTGATACAGTTGTTGGTTGATTTTTTTAACGTCATATCAATATCAATATCTATGAGTTATTTATGCTGAAATCTAAAGATAATGTACGTAATTTTATATTTTCTATATGTAGATCATAAAATATATTGTTGGCAATGTTACTTTAAAAATCTATTTTTTATATTTTTTTCGTGTTGCATTGATTGTCATTTTGATATAAAAATGTACGGTTGATTTTTGTTTTGGGGGCTTCTCTATTTGCCTATATCTGGGACCCTAGCAGGTGCTACCACGCCGGGTCAGGGTGGACATAAGAACAAATACAGTTAAGAGCTGATTCCACTCTCCTCAAAACCACCAATCTTTTGATCAGAGGTCTTCCTTCCGGGTGTAGTTTATTGTCAAAACGCGTTTGACAGTAGACACAGAAAGGAAAATCCAAGAACTCTTACAGAAAGTAGTGAACGAAAGCGAATAGATATGAGTAAACATCAATTTCATGAATACTGAATGGATGGTTGTTAGCAAAAGGAAGAACTCAACGGCTAGATTAAAAATTTAAGATATAAAAATAACAAATTTACGATGTTTCAGCCGTAGTAATCTACGGCCTTCTTCAGGTAAATTGAATTTCGAACAGCACCCTTAATTTTGCCCACTGTTTTTTCTCTCACCACTGCGGCAGCGAGATATTGAACTCACAACTCTTTGGGTCAAGTCACTGTATCCCACCAATGCTTTTATCCATAAATAAAGTAATCAATTACCTCACTTTAGAAATACAGACAGATATCAAAATGACAGGTTAAATATTTGGAAAGTGTTTTAGAAGAGGACGGAAAGTGACACTGAAATCCGAAGACACACCGAGAAAACGAAAGACGCAGTCTAAACGCTAAGCAAAGTATTAAGAAACAGGAAAATTTCACTATTTACATAATTCGGACTATTGACCTCATCATTTTCGCCATATTTATTACAACATTTCGGCCGTTGTACGCTCCGGCCTTCTACAGGTGGTTGGAATGTCGAACTGAAGCCTTTATTTCGCTCACTGGGGTAAACTGTTCTAGTTCCATGTGCCATGTTTATTGGATGTCAGTTATCAGTTATCTCCTGTTAATTCCCCTCTCCAAGTACTCCACTGCCTTAACCGGGTATTGAACTCACACGCTTTGGGTCCTGTCACTGGATCTAACCAACGCCTTTATCTACTGTGCCACATGTCCTTGAGGAAATAAAGAAATAAAGATAAAGGGTTCAGTTCGACATTCCAACCACCTGAAGAAGACCGGAGCGTACAGCGGCCGAGGCGTTGTAATAAATATGGCGACAAAGATGCGGACAATAGTCCGAATTATGTAAATAGTATACATAATACCTCATCTCAGACATATAGACAGATACTGAGGGAAATTTTCATCAGAAGAAAAAAAAGAGTCGTGAATTGTTACAACATGTCAGCCCTCCTATATGGCTGCAAAATCCCCGCATAGATAAAAAGAAGATTTGAAGCAGCATAAAAGTGTTTCTGCAGAATTATGCTAAGAATAACGTGGACCCTATATGTGAGTAACTACGAAGAAAATGGAAACACAAAATACACTTAACAGTAGAAAAGATTGTTGAAATTCCTAGTGTACATAATGAGGAAGAACTGCTTGGAAAACTTGACACTCTCTTGTCATATTGAAAGCAAGGGGAGTAGAAGCAAACAGCGCATCACCTAAATAACGAGTTTGTGGAAATGAATGACAGAACCGTGTCTAGGGAAGATAGATTTGGTTTGGTTTGATTGATTTTGTTTAGCGACACATCAACCTGTATTCTTTATTTAATGCCTATATCTAACTATTTTGTAAGCAATTTTATTTTCATTTCTTGAGATAATAATCGTTTTAGTGATTCAAGTCTTACTAATTAACGCATAACTAGGAATAGAAGAAGTCGATTTATAGCTTTCCCAATAAGTCTCTCAGATTAACAATTCCAAGCCATTATCCATTTCAACACCCGCAAACCTAGTATTCTCAAGCGGTTACCCACCTAGATACTGACTGTGCTCCACATTGCTTAACTTCGTAGATCCTGTGGGAATTATTGTTGCAACATGATGTGACCGTATGCCACTTAGTAGTGAGTGCAAAATGACAACATTTAGTAAGAAGTACAAATTCAGGAAAATGTGGAGAGCCGTGATCGCTCACGCCCTGAAGGGATGCGTAACATACAAGAAGAAAATGAAGTTTGGAGAGTGTGCTGCGATTCTCCATTCTCTTTGTCGAGGTTTACAAACTTCTTCGGCTCATTTTGCTTCCAACAGAAAGACAATGCCTAAAATTTAACGGTTGTATATGATGGGAATTTCTTCGAGTCATCAGATGATATGCATTACACATTATTCTGAGAAACATACCATTTTGTCTGACTTTATTTAAACATATTAATAGATCGTTTAAACATTAGTAGTTTTTGTTAATTATTGGTCCGAGGTAGTAGCAACTCTTAGGGTCGCAGCTATTGGCAAATAATGAACTCCCAAATAATAAGAAAAGACTACAAAAGTATGAAAATACATTTTTATAGTAAAAATAACTATTTATAACAAAATGACCAGCAATATATTTTATATAAAATGACCAATCATATATTTTATCTATAGTCGGAGGCATGCAATTCCTTTCAAAATATATTTAGTTGAAGCCATAAAATTGTACACTATTTACATTATTCGGACTATTTACTTCATCTTTGTCGCCGTATTTATTACAACGTTTCGCTCACTGGGGTAGACTGTTTTAGTTCCACGTTCCATGTTTAATGGATGTCAGTTGTCAGTTATCTCCTGTTAATTTCACTCTCCAAGTTCTCCTCTGCATTAACCGGGTATTGAACTCACACCCTTTGGGTCCTTTCACGAGCCCCTTTATCCACTGTGCCATGTGTCCCTGAGGACATCTGTGTATGAATTTCAGTCTACCCCAGTGAGCGAAATAAAGGGTTCAGTTCGACATTCCAACCACCTGAAAAAGGCCGGAGCGTACAACGGCCGAAACATTGTAATAAATATGGCGACAAATATGAGGACAACAGTCCGAATAATGTAAATAGTGTACATAATACCTCATCTCGGAAATATAGACAGATACCATTAAATAATCCATAGAGGTTGATATGCCGCTAAACAAAATCGACCAACAATTTATGTGTCATGTGCTTTCACGACAGGTCACTTTGATTTAGTTTTCTCTCAATCAATGCCCCGCGAACAATTGCTGGTTGATGGCTCAGTAACTCCTGTCCATAATATATTCCCGTACATGGAGAGGATTCAATTCTAACCGCCATTAATTTTTTTTGTTGGGAGTGGGGTTGTAGTTCATTAGAAACAAAGGAAATAATATTTATCTGGTACGGATTATCGGCTGTCTAAATATATGAGAAGTGTGTTAACAGCGGACGGAATGCGCGACACCTAAATCCGAAGAAATATTGGGTAACTTCCAAAAGCTAAGTAAAATGTAGATGTCTCTTCTACTCTAATAGCTTCATATCTTAAATCTCACGCCTATGGAACTCCCTTCCTCATTCCTGTTCCCCTGATGACTATGATCTCCAACTATTCAAGTGTAACATCAATCGACATCTCCAGTTGCCTTGATCTATCCTCTATGCTTCTCCACATCATTTCCTCTAACACTCCTATTTGCTCTCGCTCCAAATCCTCTGTAACCCCTTGCGTGCTAGTGGCTTCCAGCCTTGCCTGAAGTGAAAAGCTTAAAAAATATTATGAAACAGAGCATAGAGATATGAGAAGCTAACTCCTACAAAATAAAGGTGAATGTTAGAAAATCTCCTCACAGATGAAGAAGAGACTTGACGCAATAGAAATGTGATTCTACAGAAGGATGCTGAGAATACCATGGACTGAAATTGCATATGTCTCTTTCTGGTTATTAGTATCAGTTACCGGGTAGCTCCTGTTTTCTTTAAGACGTCATCTTTATACAAATGCCCATCTATGTTATTCTCATCATCCAACTACTGTATCATATTTCAGCTGCCTCAGCTTTCTTCTTCATCTGTGATGTGATTGTCCATGAAAATTAGATATTGCTATTCAATTCAGCAATCTTTTCTTTGCTTCTAATATAGTTTTCCTAGCTTTTAATATTTAACAATTACTTTCTAAAAGATATATGTCACTATACTTATGTGTCTTCGGTTTTAAGTGTTACATTCTGTGTCATAAATTTCTACACTAGGCTGATAATTAAAATGGCTGCACCTGCGTCATTGTGTCGTTTCTGTTACAGAGCTCAACAAATGGAATATCTCTTTTGCTGGCAATATGACGTAAAGAAACTTTAAAATTTGGTTGGTGCGAATTTTTCCTATGACGTTTTACATGCAATTGCATCAAGCGTCATGTTATAGTAGAATCATCATCATCATTATCATCATCATCGTTGGATTTCACTATGCTTGGTCAGAAATTCCAGTGACAATCATTTTCCACACTGTTCAGTCCATCATTGCTGTCTCCAGATTCCCAATGCCCAACCCCGAAATTTCTCAATACATTGTGTTGAGCGTTGCATAAGATTAGATATTCTGGATTTTGTCCAGACAGATTTTTAAATACAATTGCTTCAAGCGTCGATTTGTCGTGGAGTATCCATCAGCATCATCCTTCGAGCTCCTTATGGTTGGTCGGACTCTATTGACAATCCCTTTATACATTGTTCAGTCCTGCATTGCTGTCTCCAGATTCCAAATGCCCAACCCTGAAATGTCTCCGTACGTTGAGTTAAGGGTTACATGGGATCTGATATTCTGGATATTTTCCAAGTAGAT
Organism: Acanthosepion esculentum; assembly: GCA_964036315.1. Taxonomy (NCBI): domain Eukaryota; kingdom Metazoa; phylum Mollusca; class Cephalopoda; order Sepiida; family Sepiidae; genus Acanthosepion; species Acanthosepion esculentum. Next base: position 69,094,443 of record OZ038486.1, read on the forward strand.
TTTTAAATACAATTGCTTCAAGAGTCATTTCATATTAGGGTCGTCATCAGCATCATCCTCCGACAAAATTATGGTTGATAGTACACTATTGACAATACATTTCCACACTGTTCACTGCTGCATTGCTGTCTCCAGATCCCCTATGCCCAAACCTGTAATTTCTCCGCATATATTGTGTTAAGCGTTTCATGGGATCTGATATTCAGGATTTTTTCCAAGTAGATTTTTAAATACAATTGCTTCAAAAGTCGTTTTATAGTCGGGTCATCATCAGCATCATCCTTCTCCTTATGTTTGATAGGACTCTATTGACAATCCCCTTCCACACTGTTCAGTCCTGCATTGGTGATCCAAATTCCAACTCTGAAATTTCTCCATACATTGTGTTAAGCCTTGCATAGGATCTGATATTCAGGATTTTCTTCCAAGTAGATTTTTAAATACAGTTGCTTCAAGCGTCATTTTATATTGGGTTCATTTTCATCATCATGCTTCGACCTCCTTATGGTTGGTCGGATTTTATTGACAATCCCTTTTCACACAGTTTATTCCTGCATTGCTCTCTCCAGATTCGCAATGCCCAACACCGACATTTCTCCGTACTTTGTGTTAAGCGTTGCTGGGATCTGATATTCTGGATTTTTCCAAGTAGGTCTTTAAATTCGATTTCTTCAAGCGTCATTTTATCGTGCGGTCATCATCATCATCATCCTTCGACCTTTCCTATGATTGGTCGGACTCTATTGACAATCTCTTTCCACACTGTTTGGTGCCACGTTGCTGTTCACAGATCCCCAATATCCAATCCCAGTTCCCGAGCTATGGTTTCTGGGAAAAAATTTCATGACAACTTAATTCCAGAAGGATGACATAGGAATAAGGATGATACGATTCCCCTGCCAGTAGGTAACAGTGGCCGACAAACTCTAATCACTTTTGTTTAATGATAAAAGAGATTAGTCTCAGTTCTCCGTAAATTGTGTTAAGCTTTACATGAGATCTCCAAATTATGTTTTGGGTTTTTCTCAATAGATTTGCATATGTTCCGTCCAGTCGTCTTTCAAGACGAACAGAAAATGTCAAGCTTCCTATTCATACAATATGACTGGTTCAATCAATGTCCGAAAGCGTTGGACTTTTAAGGAGAATGGAAGGTTCGAGCGCCAAATCATGTGAAATTTTTACACATATCCCATGCTTTAAAGGACTTAAAATATTTTGGTTTTCACATCAAAAAATGTCTTCAGCAACCACAAAGCTTTGTGGTTGCTGAAGACATTTTTTGATGTGAAAACCAAAATATTTTAAGTCCTCAACAGTTTTGGGGGATGTATTATTCAGTGACTTCAACTCGGATTGCTCAAGAAAGGTTGTGATCAACCCTGTCTTAATCACGTTTCTCCCTTAGACCTACTTAGTTCCCTGCTTGCTCAAGTGATTGCATCAAAGATTCTGTATCCTTGATATATTGAGAAATTAATGCAAAATCATCGGCAAAGTCAAGGTCAGTCAGGTATCGTGGAGGGTACCGGCTACTCTGGAGGTTTCAAAAGGATTCCTTTTTACACCATGTTGTCGAGTGAAATATGCAGACCGTCGTCCAGAACGACTATAAACAGAAAAGGATAACTGTGTCACCTTGTAGAATTCCTGATTTAACTTCAATGGAATCAGTGCCGTCAGTAGACGATACAATATTGGCAGTGGTGTTTCTGTACACAGCTCTAACTGCCTCAATAGTTCCGGAGGGCATACCGTAGAGTTGGAGGATTTTGAACATGAGATCGCTGCTGATGAAATCAAACGCCTTGCAGAATCAACAAAACAGGTTGTGACCTCTTTGTTCGAACTCAGTAAGACTGGATTGCAAAAATTAGTTTCTTTACTAGAACTACAGGGTTATTGAAATGTAACTCCCTATTTTATCGATGATGGACTCTCCCGTCTTGTAAAAATTATAGTAGGATGGGAGAGTCCATCATACATAAAATAGGTAGTTACTTGTAAATCACCCTGTATATAGAATGTATTTTTTTAATAATTGGACTCCAAATGAGGATCATTTTCAAAGACACTGGCTTACCTGCGTAACTTCGAAGTTATACCTGGAGCGTTTTCATAGTGCGACATCGAGTGAGAATAGAAATCCTAATAATAGTAATCATAATAATCATAATAAAAATCATAACATCAATCATAATAATGATAAACAATAATATATATATATATATTGATATTTATTTATATATTTATTTTTATTTATATATTTATTTATATTTATTATTGTTTCATTTGTTTCATTTTCACTTTTTCATAATTTTTTTATTTTTTCCATTTTCATTTTTAATTTTGTCATTTTCATCTTTTTTATTTTTCATTTTTCCTTTTTTTCTTTTTTTTTCATTTTTCATTTTTTTCATATTTTATTTTTTCATTTTACACTTTTTCATTTTTTATTTTTTCATTTTTATTTATATATTTATATTTATTTATATACGTATTTATATTTCTTTAACAATAATAAACAATAAATTACAATCATAACAAAAATCATAATAAACATAATGATTGAATGTGTATAGAAATCATAAGCAACGGCTTGTAAGACAAAATTACGACGAGGAGGGGCTGGGGAGGGTTTGCCCCGACCAATAATCTCTTCCAATGTAATCAGGTTTTTAGTCAGGTTCAGGGAAATGTGTCTACCTAAGATCTCTTTCAGGATCCCATTGTAGCTATCATTCTAACATACATCCCTAGGATAGATATTTTAGCGGCTTAGCCTTACGTGGCACAAGACAGTGATAATAAGAAATTCTACATGAGAATCAATGATATTGATTATCTAGACAAGCTTCGCAACGCTCACTCTGTAGTAATCCTTTTATGGTTTATATTATTTACTCAATGGACATCGATGTAAGTACTAAACGACCTCTGAATGTTATTTGCGATCGTTTAATAATCGAGTTTTCATCCATTTCTGACAGTTCTTGATCTTACCAACAAAGTTTCAATCTTTAAGCACGTATAAATTGCATAGTAGAGCTGACTCTATTTCGAACTCATTAATCACTTCAGAGAAAGAAATCGTCGAACCGGGTTCGAATTTCATCAGTGTTCACTGCCTTCACATTTACAAAAAAAAAAAAAAAAAAAAACCCTCTTTAGAAATCAACGAATGCATCTCATCTCTATCCCTTTAAGGTTAAAAATGCTTTGAGCTGGTGAAAAGACCAGGAGAATGGAAACTCCAAATCAGCTTGAACAAGGGATGAGGTCCATCAGTCTCTCTTGCACTAGACACACCAATCTTGCTGTAGCCGCAGGACGTGGGACGACCATCCTGTGATACGGTCCTTGGTTGATTTTCTCTAGCCGTATATCAACCTCTATGGGTTATTTAATGCCGCAATCTAAATATTTTGAACGTAATTGCATGCCTTCAACTACAGATAATATATATCTTATCTTGCTATTAAAAAAAATATGACAATCGGAAACTGTTTTTGTGATGCGTTTCATCCATTAAGATTTCATCGGACGCGTCGCAAAAACAGTTTCCAGTTTGTCATATATTTCTAAATACTGTTTGTCGATATATAAAATTATATAACATTAAATATCGTTATATTACTTTGCACCAAGGAGGCGCGGTGGAGAAATGTATTGAGGAATCGAATTGAGGAATCGGCGAGCCGAGTTCGAATTCCCGTCGAATCCATCCACTTACGACCTAAAACTCTTGGGAAAGGTAAGAATCCTCTTCTTCTCCCTCAGCTATGTGTAAATAGCATCGCAGACTTGGATGGCAACTGGTCTCCTACAGAAAAAAGGCAACCTAGTGCGGGGAAAAATTTACTGATGGCGCTAAACTGACTGGTACCATTTTTGCTATAAAATGCGTTGTTGATAATTATAATATAAATATGTATTGTTTGTAATTTTACTATAAAAAATGTATTTTTATACTTTCATAGCTTTGTTTTTGCTTGTGGTGGATCACAATTTGTCCATAGCTGGGTGGCTAATAGGTGCTACCACCTTGTCCAGGGAACAACAGCAATTAGGAGGTGGTTGTACGCCACTCAAAGGCTTCAATCTCCCAATCAGAAGCCTTTCTCTCGGATTTAGTATATCGTCATAACCAGCACAAGTGAGATACTGGATTCGTGATGTGATGTAACGTGAAACTGTATAGTTAATGTGGATTTTCTTTAGAAAAAAAACAAAACAAAAAAAACATCTCTTGGAATCTTTTCTGTCTTCAAATTTGGTTCTTCTTCCTAAGGAAATAGAATTCTTGGAATTAAGGATACAAATATTGTTTGATCTTATAACATTTCATTTTTTCCCACTTGGCCGATTAATTCTTGAGCTGTCAAGCGATGCTTAAATAATGCAAAATAATGTTTTACACCACCATAACCGTTTCGATAAGAATCAACAGAAATAGACAGTGCTCACTTAAGACAAAGGAAAAATGCTTCTCCTCAAGAGACAACGTAAATGCTTTCTTAATTGAGTCATGACTGCAGAAAGAATTAGTTTTCCACGCGTTGGTATGTAAAAGATAATGTTACATTTTCGAGGCACGACATCTATTTTTGTTTTGCGTTGTTGTATTTAAATTTCTTAAGCGGTACAGAATATGATTGTCCGACTGGCGAATCAAAGAATTTTACACGCCCAATACAAGGCCCAAATCCCACTCTAGGCAGACGATTATCAAGTAAGGTTGTTGTAAGGGTGTGGGAAAAAGCAAGTAAGAAGTCTATATTATGAGGATATGTAGGAAAGATATCGTTTAACGCTAACTTGAAGAGGTTAATATTGTACTGATCAAGGAAGCATCCCCACCGGAGTTTGTTCTTCAAATTAACAATTCTGGGGGAGATGTTGCCTGAGTTTAAATTAACAAATGAACACGAAGGGAACTGGGATCATGATAATGCCATAGCAGGCCCTAGCTGTGAATATATGAGCAGTTTGGTTTCAGAAATGTAAAGCGTTAAAACATTTGCCATAGCGATAGCGATAGAATAATATAGGCCAGTCACGTTTCGTCTGTGGCATAAGAGTTTCAAGATACAAAATAATCCATCACATAAAAGGCTATACGTAAGCGATGTGAACTTCGTCAAGACTTTACAGTGAGGACAGAGCAAAACAAGCCACCAACAAAACTCCATTCTGATCAAACACTTTTATACACATATTAAGGCCGAGGAGAAAGAGGGACCGGACTGAATGCGACCAAAGCTCGAAGACCCCAACAATGGACTAGGCAAAGATCTACACGATCTCGACGGCCAAACCGGCAGAAGAGAGAAGTGCCAGTTGTGTTGTTGTCATCAATGCGCACCTTGATTGACCAAGCATCCGATTGCACGGTGCAACCACGTTTGCCAGATCTCGCCTTTCTCAATCCCTTTTGAGCCGCGAGGTAGGCAAAAGTGTGCGATCTTCTCCCACTCCTCAAAAAAACTGCTACTAATGGGTGGAGAAAGGTAATAGGGAGAGAGGATGAAGATCCCGATGCGAGCGAGTGGCGACGGAAAATATTCCATTTTATTCTTTTATAATTGTATAAGAGAATCATCAGGCTAATTATTCATTCCGTAAAATTCATGTTTATTTTCCCTAAATGTATATATAGTGTTTAATTTTTAGAACAGAAATATGATAGATCGCATTTACATAAAACTATGACTAAGTGAATGTAAGAGAGATCGTGTTATATAGCAATAAAGTGTCGCTGACATTACTTGAGTTTGAACATAGATCGCCATTGAGCAAACACAGGCGATCCCATTATCGAATTAATTAGACCACGTGACCATAGAGGAAACGCATATATAGGAAGTCGTGTTGACTGACGTTCGCTATTTCCAGTCTATCCTCTATATGATACGGATCGTTTTTCCTAGTCTATCCTCTATTACTATTCGGATACGAACAGCTTTGTCTATGGTAAATGTGTGTGATGTTTTTTTTCTTTTTTAACAAAATAATCAGTGGAAAATGTCAGGAAGCCATTTCTGACATTAAGTCTCGCAAAGAATGTATATACATCAAAAATTCTAGGAAATACTACTACTACTACTACTAATAATAATAATAATAGTTGGGTTTGTGTAAAAAATATATATATATAAAGAAAAGGCGAGTCACTTATATTTGCTGTGCTAGAAGCAGGCTATCAGAACAAATGTAATCACAAGAATAGAAATATTAAAAGGAGAAAGTAAATGCAGCATGTAACAGCAAGCTGTTGAATTACTCGGTGAATATCCCAAGTTGGCACAGAAAGAGTATAAGCGACCACACGATTGGCTTGATAATATATTCCATTGGGGAGAATGTTGTAAATTTGACTTCAATGTGAAAGAGAACTTGTATGAATATCAACCAGAAGAAGCAATAAAAAAAAATGTCAGTCACAAGATATTATCAGATTCCCCAGTTCAGACGGATGAAGTCATTGAAGCACGAAGGTCCGACCTTATAGACAGGGAGAATAGCAAGCCTCATATTATTGAATTTGCCGTTCCAAATGATACAAGAGTGGACTCCAAAGAAATTGAAAAGATTGAAAAATACCCGGATCTGGTTAGGGAGTTGAAAAAACTTATGGAAGATGACGGCTGAATTAATTCCAATAGTTATGGATGTGCTTGGGATAAGGACTGAGAAAATTGAAAAGTCGGTGAAGGAGAATTGAAACTAAAGCCAAGATTCAAAACGTCCAGAAAAAAAAAATCAGTTATGTGCCATCCGTGATACACGCTTAGGCGATCATGTATCTTTCGATAAATGATTGACGAGTTAGATTTTTTTTATCGCTGTAGGTTGCCATTACTTTCTGCGGTACACCAGTTGACATCCAAGGCTATAGAACCCGGTCTCTCCTGCTATTTACCCATAGCTGGAGGGAGAAGAAGAGGATTCATCCCCTTCCCAAATTTATTAGCACGTAAGTGAATGTAATGGATTTAACTGGAATTCAAACTCGGCTGTTCGATTCCTCAATTCAAGCCGCTATCTATTAATTCACCGCGCCTCCCGAAAACAACAATGATTTATTCTGCGAGTTCTTAGATTGTGTTCTTTGGTGTCTTGTTGGCACCAGCGACAGACTTTTCATTAACTACTTTAATTTGCGACACAACAACAACAACAATGATAATAACAACACAACAATAACAACAACGATAATAATAGCAATAATAATAATAATAATAATATTAACAATAGCAATAATAA
>OZ038486.1:69106708-69144208 GCA_964036315.1 Acanthosepion esculentum
CTTCAGTCACTTTCCCACCGTTGTAATGTAGCTTCACTGTGCTTTTTCTACACTTTCATTTTAATTGTTCTGATAAACTTTCACGCCCTACCTTAGTTTTCATTCCAGTTAACTTAGCTAGGGGATGTGTGCTCATTGACCTCTTTTATTTCTGCCCCCTGTTTTCTTTGGTTTAATTCCCTATCTCCTTCCTCGTTAGGTGGTCAGCGATGTCAGTTCTCTTGTGGATGCGGGGCGTATTTCTTTTCGGGTGTGATTTTTGTATTTGTTGTTATGTTTGAATGAGTGCCTCTTTGAGTGAGTGCATGAGATGAATGAATGTTTCATATTATTAAAGTCCCGCATTGATTTCGTCCGGTTAAATGCCACATTAAATGAACAGTGTGTGTGTGGGCGGGGTATACTAGCATTATTTTGTTCAGTTTCCTCTAAATAGTTTTATACATTTTTAGAAATATTAATTGGGGTTTAGATTTTTAAATTGTTATTTCATTCCACCCCCACCCCCCACAGACAATGAATTGTACATATGCGAACTAGTAAGAACTTTCATAGAGACAATGAGGTATTATGGTAGATGTAGTAAGACAGGTAAGCAAGAATGCGTTGTTTTCTTGTTAACAATATTGTGCTAATGTTTGGGTCAGTGATTGTGGCTAGCTAAGTTTAAAGTTAAGAGGAACAGGCAGTAAAGGATTTCTTCATACTTCTAATGGTTAATCGAAGTATTTTTGTATATAATAAGATGAATCTTGGTAGGACTTCTAATTCTCTCATAATTGCCTCACTGTACAGGTTGAATAAATCCGACGAGAAGACACATCCTGTCCGTGTGTAGGCGGTTTCCTCCCAGTACAAGTTCTGGATCATTCCAGCATCCTTCCAAAACATGATAAAGTGCCAACAGTTCTTTGTGTCATAATTTATTAAATTTGCATGATCCATAAAATATATCTATAATGTCCTTTTGCATTTGCATTGCATATAAGTTTCTAAAAAGCAGGTATTCTTTCCGACTAGCACAAAACCAAAAACAAGAGCTGGAAGAAAGTTGTATAGCGGAAGTTTAACCTTTGGACTATGTCCACTAGACGTGGAAATTAGAAGTCGAAAAAATTATGTCTTTTACCTGAGATTGAACAGTATTCATTACCATCCATTGTAAAGATCTAAATATCTGGGATATAAAAAGGTTCTCTCAATATAGTGTGGAAATAGATAGGTTTTCGTGCAAATTCTTGCAAAATTAGCACCTTTGTAATGACGTTTAAGTGACCTGCCAAATGCAACGTGAAAAGCAATATATAAAGATAATGGTAGATGGCGACACTATACATTGATTTCATAACAATACTCAGATATAAATTAGGTCTACTCTGATATGTGATATTTAATTGAAGACCGGTGAGCTGCTCATGGCAAGGTGACTGGAATTACCAAAATTCGAAGTAAGTTTAACTGCACCAGGATGCATAGTTTTTGTTAGGATTTCTCAAACAATAGGCTGTTAGACATTAATTACCTGTGAAAATAAGTAAGACGTTTATACTAATATTGATTGATTTTTTTAATGATTTAACAACCGTTTTGGGATTATTTACAGTCGAAACATATTTTGGATTGTAAGAATAATTCTTTCTTTTTTAGTGTGGGGTCTATTGAATCAACATTTATTTTAATAGCAATGATTTTTCGATGTACAATTCTCAATATTTTAGCCATAGATGGGGGAATGAGATTGATTCATACTGTCCCCAAGCGTATTCGACTAGCTGAATTCACACTCGGGGAGCCGAATCGTCATTCTGAATCATGATTATAGTATTATATATATATATATATATATATATATATATATAGTCATCCACAGAAAGACTGTTTCGCTGTATCACAGCTCATCGGTGAGTCTAGCCAACCGATTGGTTCAAGCCAAGATCGAAAACCGACTGATGTTGCATCAGTTGGAGATTTTTACCGTAAACTATTACCTCTTGGCAGAGAGGAAGGTGAATTTTTACGCATTTGTTTTTGAATAAACACGCAGTGACTCAGAGTGCTAGATTCATAGAAGAGCTTTGCATTATTGGCAGTAGCGATAGATAGATAGATAGATAGATAGATAGATAGATAGATAGATAGATAGATAGATAGATAGATAGATAGATAGATAGATCATTCCATTCCATTCCAAACAACGCGTAAATTTTACTAGTACGCAGACTATTACAAGGAATCAAAGTGAGAGAAAAGACTAACACTAGGAATGGTTGAGGAAAGGACAAAAGATGAACGGGATTCAAGAAAATAGAAAATGGCGATTGGCGTTGCATTTAATTTTTTGAAGCAATTAAGTGAAAGGCAGTCCCACAGCTGGAAGTGTGAGAAAAGAAACTTTTGGAGTAGATGCGACGATTGCATTTCGCTATTTCAAGAGTTAATAGGTGGGACCTAGATGCCAATCGAGTAGAACACTTAAATCATTGTAGCCGGAACATGAGGGAAACGAGCTTGTCAGAGCAGTTGCCATGAAAATATTAGTAGAAAAGACAGAGGGAAACCACGTCACGACGGGGAGAAATGCCAAGTCAGGATCGATTACATTGCATTTGGAAAAGAATCTTGAGATGATTAGCGGGAGCACCAGATCATATATGGCAACAGTATTCAATGCAGGGTTGAAAGGGAGATTTGTAAATGTGCAAGAAGAACACTGAAGAGAAAAATTTTCTAGAACGACACTGTGACCCAACTTTCCTTGCAGTAGATGCAGCTATTGATTTGATGTAGACCACTCGACACAAATTCGGTTGATAACGTGAGGCCAAGAAGGCGCAGTATGTTTCTCTCCGCGTGTCTAGCGTCAGCCATGTTGATGGCCGACAGAAAAGTTTACCTTTGGTGGTTAAATGAGACCAATTTAGTTATGGAGGCGTTAAAATGTCCTGCCCCAATATGTAGCTACATGCATACATATATATATATATATATATATATATATATATATATAGAGAGAGAGAGAGAGAGAGAGAGAGAGAGAGAGAGAGAGATTCAACCGAAAGGTTCTTTTTTCGAATAAGTTGTTATATATCGAGTACGACATTTTTATAAACATTTCAAAGTCTACGATTCGTTCTGTTTCTGTTCAAGTATATTCGACGGTCGCGACCTAAATGTTGACAGTATGCTTGAGATGTTCATGTCAACATTATGAAGGTTAAATTCAAATCTGTGAGCATCGGATAAGCAACCTCATCTTCAGAACGATTTCAAAGAGATTGTCAATACCAAAAATGATCATTTAAATACTCAAGAATACCTTTATTATCTTATAAGTATATGAAATATATTTTAGACCATTTTGTTACGATGGAAGATCTTGTTGTGTCCTTTTTGTACTTGAGTTTTATTCAATGTGCGCGTCGGATGTGAGGAAGTACAATGTAATCAATTTTTGTTGTTATTCATTAGAGGGTGGGGGGTGTAAATGTAGGTGTACACTTAACAATTTGCTTTCGTCCTTTTTTATAAATGTTATCACATTTACATTTATTTCTTACAATTGTATTTGTTTAACATTGTTTAATCTCGTACGGGCTCGTAATGTCCCCCTTCAAAATTCCTCGAACGTCTCAAGAACACTTTGACACATAGCACGACAAAAATTCCGATGTCATTAAATGCTTCCAAGAAGAACTATTTTAATTCGCCTACTTTGTGGGGATTTTTCTCTTAATCCATATTTTACTGACCCTCACCGCTCTAAAAAGAGAAGTCCATTAATATTAAGTCGGGTGAACGTTGTGGCCATTCAATGCTGCCAGCTCGTCCGATCCAACGTCGTGGTAAGGTTTGGTCAAGGGAGTCCCTTATTGCCAAAGCATAAAGAGGAGGTGCCCTTCTTATTAAAAAATCAGTTCGGCATAAGTTCGATCTGGCTCCGAATGGTGGCACTAACACGTAAGTTTTTTAAAGTCACTTCTGTATATATATATATATATAACGACATTTTCATGTTTATAAATTTCTTTTTTATAGATCCAAATATTTAAGTAAATGCTCTGTTTATAATAAACTGTATTATCAAAATTTACCGGCTTGAATGTCCGAGAAATTGTCATAGAAAATATGCGTCCTCCGACAAGAATCGAACCTGTATCCTATACGGAACCGTCATATAGCTTGACATGGTTTTACCGATTTCGCCACAGAAGAGCGTTCGGTAAGCAACGTCGATTTTTACTTTTTTTAAACTGCAATTTTCCATGATTCTCTCACGTACATTCATATCTGCTCAATGCGTATCCAAATGTAAACAAATGACGTCACACATTATGAAATAAACAAAGTCCGACAATTATTTTAAGACATTTTATATATATATATATATATATATATATATATATATATATATATATATATATATATATATATATATATATATATAATTTTAAAAAACTGTATATCTACTTTTGGCTCACCCAGTATAATACTTCATTTTATAATTCTTATTCATTTATATAGTCTCCCATTCAAAGCGAATGTTCGTATCTTATAGTAGAAGAACAATTGTTCGTATAATTTCGCTGGGAAAATAATAGCTTTACGAACAGATTCTCATCGGTCACCATGTTGACTGCTCGAGTTATTCATTTTCAATTGATTGCATGCTTAAATAGTTTTTCAGCGAAAGAAAATAATCAAGCATAAATTATTGGCTCAGAGGAAAAATATTCGTATCTGTGATTTTAAAAGCGATATGTTGCCGAGCAGCACGCAAATGTATGTTTAAGAAATCATAAATCTTTGAATCTATGCGTGTGTGAGGATTTGGAATATTTTTAATTAGATGCGCATATACATAATTTCACAAATATTTGTCTCTCTGCGCATTTGCCTCTATATCATACTGTATAATCCATTCTCTCTTTCTCTCTCTCTCTCTCTCTCTCTCTCTCTCTCCATATATATATATATATATATATATATATATATATATATATATATATATATATACATATGTAGTTAACCCTAGAGCCAGACAAACCTACCAAGGTTTCACCTAAGCGGATCGTCAGGGAAGGCTGAGCCTGGCAATCCGCTTAGGTGAAAACTTAGGTTTCTTTGGCTCTCTAGGCTTAACTAGGTCTGCTCTACTTATTGTATTGAGCACTTTAGTTAGTTAGTTGCGTACTCGGATCGGGTTATTTTTCTTTGGACTTTGGTCTTGCATGCTAGACGATTATTTACGGCTAACGGACATGTTCTTGGTTCTTTCTTTTTTAAAACCTTTTTTTTTCTTTGGTATTGGTTTGATTATTTGCAAATCAAGACACCGAACGTCTTCCGAACGAGTATAGTTTCTTATACTTATAAGATTACTACTACTACTAATAATAATAATAATAGATAGATAGATAGATAGATAATGCATGATAGAGTATGATATTGTGTATTTGGGTAGCAATCCTTATTTTATACAGGTTTCGTGAAAGACGACAAACACGGTACCGTAATTAAGCTTCATTATTTAATGTGTACGGGTATTTTATTTTCTGGACACAATGTGTGTAAAAACTGTCCAAAGGTTCTGCATATCCGAACTCCGTAGGCCATTATCAAGGGCGATTTATATTTTTTCTTTTAACTGAATGTGAGGGTTATATGTATAGGTATGAAGTTATGGGATTGTTTTATTTTCCAAACACGGTCAGCTAATTGTGGCCGTATTCATTGATAAGGAATATTGGCTAATCCTTTTTTAATTATTATTATAGCTTCTATTATTTTAAAACTTTTTTAAGTGTGGATGAGGCTGTTACATTTGAATATTCACCTGGTATGTTTTAGATAGATTTTGGTAGATTTTCGTGTTTTCTTAAATGTGTTATAAGTGTAAGGTGAGTCGTCTAGATAGACATGTAGTAGTATAACCAATGTAATGATTTATATATTATTTATATACTTCTAAGAGTTACAGATCAAATGCAAATCAAATATGGATCGGAATCCGACAGGAAGATTTTCTCTGTTTTCACTCAATTTCTGACGAAGCGTTAATAAAAAGTGAAACATTTTGGATTCATATACGTTTATCATATATATACATATACATTAAAACAGTGAGAGATGAATAGAAATTAGCCAAACCTAAAGGAGACTCAATTAAAAATGGCTAAAGAATTGACTGAAATCATGGTGGGTCAATGGACAATACGGAAAAAATATATGAATGCAGGAAAAACTAAATAAAACATTAAATACATTTTCCTGGTTGTCAAATTCAACGAAACATGCTTAAAAGAAAGTTTGCTGCCCAAATACTCATTAATTATATATATATATATATATAAATATATATATATATATATATATATATATATATATATATATATATATATATATATGGAAAAGTTAGTTTGTGAGGCGTTTCATCCGTTAGGACGTCATCGGACTGTGATTGTTGACGTTCTTTTAAACACACATGCGCATGAACGCTGGCAGCTTCAATTTATATATATATATATATATTTATATATATATATATACATATATATATATATATATATGTGTGTGTGTGTGTGTCTGTGTGTGTGTGTGTGTGTGTGTGTTAAATTTTAAAAAAAGAGACAACCTTAAGGTTCCATAGATTATATTTTATTTAAACAGGAATGGGATTTTTTCCTGGTTCCTCAGATCACATTTTCAAGCATAAAAGAAAATCTGTGGCCCCTTCGTGTTGTCTGTTTTTAATTTAACTAATATTCGCTCTGTCTTTACATTGAGCTCTCTATATTAAATCCTCTTGGGATTAACCATAGGGATTACCAAACATTTCATTAAATAACTATATATATATATATATATATATATATATATACATATATATATAACGTTAACATTATTTTTAGAGTACAACAATATCAAAGGAAATGCGGAAGGATTTCTTGAATTTCCAAGCCCGATGACGAAACACAATACTGCTTTAAAAATAAGCGGAGCGGCTATATTGGTATCCACTACAAATGACGTTTGAGGCAATAACAATATTTTGGATTCATGGAAAAAATCCATTACATATATATATATATATATATATATATATATATATATATATATATATGTGTGTGTGTGTGTGTGTGTGTGTGTGTATGTGTTTGCGTGTGTGTGTACGTACGTGCGCGCCCGGGTGTGTGTAGTGAGTCTATTTATGGGATGGGCCCAGAATTATTCAAAAAGAATATTACGAGATCTAAAACGAATTCAATGAAAGGATATCAGAAAAAATGGGCAAAAATATTGTATAAAATAAACAATAAACAGAAACAAAAACACGAGAGATATTTGTTGATATTTGTTGAGAAAAGTTCTCAATACAGAGTCAAGTTTGATAAGAAAGAGAAAAGTTGCAAAGGTGTTGTCCAGAAAGAACCCAGCTTTAATATCGAAGTTTTCATCTAAAACTGAATTCATAAGCTTCACCTAGGAATATTTGATACAAACTCTCTCTGGTGATTCAATAAAATATGTCAAATCTTTTAAATACCTAAGAAGCGAAATAAATTCTACTAAAAGGGATGTGAAAATTCGCTTACCTAAAGCCTGGACCACCTTGAATAAATTGTATGTATTCTGGAAAGCTTCTCTACCAGACATCGTGGAAGGGATTTTCTTTTTTGCCACTGTAGAGGCGGTTTTAATATATAGTGTCACAGCTTGGATATTAACTTGATGGAACCTACATTCGGATTCCGAGAGCTATAAATAACATCTCTTGGAGACAAATCATAAAACTATGGACACATCTCTGATATTTAAAACAATCTCAAGAATGAGTTTTGCGAATTTTTACTGCTCTAGAGACTTGGCCATGGCGCAAGACAGGTTGGTCGCCGAGCAACCGCCTATACCGACCAGCTCTGTTATGACACAGAATGCTACCCTAATGACGTTCCGACCTTCGTGTAGGACAGTGATGGTTGGCGTGATAGACTCAGGAATATCCGAGCTAGCTCGAGAGAATCCATTGGGAAATTTGAAAATGTCAACCAAAACCTGGATTGACTAAATCGTCGATATTATTCACCCAAGCATTTTTGAATATATATATATATATATATATATATATATATATATATATATATATATATATATATATATATATCGGTCACAAGCGGCAACCAGTGTGAGCAGTCGTGTCCAGTTCTGTGAGCTGGTGTCTGTCAGAGAGTATGGATCAGGGGAAAAAAATCAGCATCAGTATTTATAGTAGGGATATATCTTAAATCATCTGAATTCACTAGTTCCCAAACTGCATGAATTTAAACGTGCGACTAGGTCGGCAATTGTTCCCACCCTTTCACTGTCGAAATGGTTAAATGTATACCGTCACTTCTACTCCAATAGTTTCATGTCTCGCACTTCTCGTCTGTGGAACTCCCTTCTTACTTGCTTCCCTGATAGCTATAATCTCCAACTATTCAAATGCAATGTCAATCGACATCTCCATATACCTTGATCTATTCCCCGTCCTTCTCTTCATGCTTTCCTCTCTCATGCCTGTTTATTCTTGCTCCCACTTTCTGTAACCCCCTTGCCTGCGAAGTGGCACTCCCTCTTGCTTGGGGTGAAAAGTTTTTAAAAAAATATCCAGCTACCGGATCGCTATGTCTTTGATCAAGCTATCTGCTGGCTCTTTCCACATCATGCTTCTGTCTTAGCGTTACTCTGTCCCACACCATCGTCACTTTCATATCAATCCCTGCAATTTTCATCTTCCTATTATCACGCTGGTCAAGGAGGAACTGCATCTCACGTTTGCGAACTTTTATATCACAAATACAGGCCAGGCGATATACATCACACATCTTAACTTTGCACTTCATATCCTCTTGGAAACAAGGGACAGCAACAGCTACAGATATCAAACAACTCCTTCATTTGTTCCTGAAATGCAGATTTTTGCCTACATTCTTGTCCTTATTAACTTCAATTCCTCTACTGCACAATAGTTTTCTGGCAAGAAGAGTAACAGTCTATCACCAATTCATTTTCTTCATATTTCGGAATAATCCTTGGTGGCCTAATTGATAATCACTGATACATCTGGAAACTTCTCTTCCTAAATTTATATCGCAGTCCTTTAATATCTCGCCTTCCGAATGAAGTTTATCCACAGGAAGAAGACTTGCAGAGCCCAAAATACATGGTGTGTAGCTGCCCTCGTTAATACAATAACACTCTCAATAGCTAACTGATCAATTAACCTGATAAGAAAATAGAGAGTGAATGAACAAAATTCAATATAAACATTATACATTTACATTACACTGAAGCAACTCATCATAAGTAATTTTTTAAAATTCAGTTGCAAATGCTACAGACTAAACTTCGAACTAACAGCTTCAAATTTGGCATGGAGACTTAGATAACTGTAAGGAACAATCCATGCTCCCTAATGTACAAATATATTTATATAGACGCTCTATATATATATATATATATATATATATATATATATATATATATATATATATATATATATATATATATATATATATATATATATATATATATATAT
This sequence comes from Acanthosepion esculentum, assembly GCA_964036315.1. Taxonomy (NCBI): domain Eukaryota; kingdom Metazoa; phylum Mollusca; class Cephalopoda; order Sepiida; family Sepiidae; genus Acanthosepion; species Acanthosepion esculentum. The sequence goes on from OZ038486.1 coordinate 69,116,286, forward strand.
ATATATATATATATGTATGTGTGTGTGTGTTTAAAACAAATATATATAGTGGGGGAAACAAATATTCGTACACTTAAAAATTTTTAATTTATTGTATTTCCAACTAATCAAGAAGCATCATTTTCACATGCATAATAACTAAATCAGCATAGAAAAGAGAAAATATTGATTTAATAGAAATTAATTGTATTTATCCATTTCAATCGCTAAAAAAATATTTGTACAAACAATGTAAATTTCAGATTTTAAAACATTTAAATTGCTTTAATTCTCTAGATTACTCAACTGGAATATTCTAGAATGTTCCAATAATATTATCAGTAGTAGTTATTTTTATCCCCCTCAAATACAAACAGAAAATTCCGTAATTGACATATATATATATATATATATATATATATATATATATATATATATATATATATATATATATATATATATTATTTTTATAAACTGGAATATTTTTGACTATAGGACAAGAAAATAAAAATTCAATATAACGGAATATCACGTACAATTAATCATATAACAATAAACCTTTTGAATCATCATCTTTGTGAATACGAACAACACTTCCTTTCCATAAGCTACGTAACTAAAGTCAATGTGTAGCGATTCTCTTGTCTTTTAACACTTCCGCTGCTAACTCCGGAGATCTTCGTTTTTCTTATCTTGCTCCAGCTGGCTAAGTACGGAAACCTACGTTTTTTGCATACCGCTGGTATGAGTGTCCCGTTGCGCCATCTAACGTAAAATACGGAAAATTCTAAATGTTCTATCATGCAAATTATTATTCAGCCTTGATTTTTCTCTACGTCATGGTAGTTTAGTATCGAATTAAACTGGGAAAATGAGTAGCAGTGAAAGTGTTAGAGAAATGTGCCTGTTTTGATAATATATATATATATATATATATATATATATATATATATATATATATATATATATATATATATATATATGAACGATATCAAAGATAGAGACAGCAATTTCCCTGAGCATTATACAAATCGTTCCATAGGGTTGTTGACATCAAATGCGTGCTTTTAGTGTCTGCATTTAACAGCCGACAAGAAAGACGAAAATCGGAGCTGAAATATATTTGCAAAAGAAAATCATACATTAAAAGATCAAAGGACTTAGGGTTTACACAGTGAAAATAGTTTCCAGTTGGAGACCTCTAACTAACAACGACAGCAACACCATTCCATTTTTTGTCTGTTCCTCGTATCGTTGTAAAAGAACACCAGCGTGTCCGAAAATTCCGATTTTAAATTCTTTCTTCTCTTCGTGCTTCAGTTTAGTCAAGAGGCTAATTCATGATAAATATCATCAATTGCATTGCCAATAATGTTATCATTTTCTTGCCTTATTATTCCTCAAATTTCATTAACTCTCCTATTAAATCTCTCTCTCTCTCTCTCTCTCTATATATATATATATATATATATATATATATATATATATATATATATATATATGGGTGATTGTAATGTATAGTTTTCTATATATCAGAAGTATCAGTGCATATCTATAAACAGCACTTGCGTTTTTATATCTCTTTTCTACACATATATAATTCCAAGAACAAGAACATTACGTTAGTCTTTTGAGGGTGTGATAGAAATATGAAATATAGAAATATGAATAAACGCAGAAACAACCAATAACAGCTTTTTATTAGGCTAGACACTAGCACTCTGTCAGCGCAATTAGGTCGTTGCGGGAACGGAAGACACCTCTCATAAATCACACTTCGGGAGCCTAGTTGGATTTAGCATACGTAGCTCGTACCGACAAACAAATCCAATTATCTATAAGCGGTGCGATAGTTTTCGTGTCAAATTCCTTGTTCCTTGCCTCACCACTGTCAATATAGGCTGTGTTTAAATGCTGGTACTCTTCTGTTTGGAATGTTCGATCTCTCCGTTTGATTGGCCAAAGTTGATCCTTAATCCTTGCCATTTTACTGAATCTACGTTCGCGCGTTTTTTACGTTACGGCGTCTGAATGTTTAAGTTAACTAATGCTTTAATGTGGGAAATTACTTATAGGTGCGTCAAATCTGATTAAGTCTTTGAGAAACCGAAGATTTTTCCTACTTTGTCTTCCATTTGCCTAATATATATTATTGCGGGATTTAATTCTTTTGATACGATAGTGTTGGACTGATTTGAAACAGGGTGAAAATAAATAATACAAAACATGGAATTTGAAACAAAAGGAATCCTATGCATACACAATGGAAATCAAAATGAAAAGACATTAAGACTAGAATGTGTTTATTTATATGCATGCGTGCGTGCGTATGTGTGTGTTTGTAAGTGTTTGCGTGTGTATGTGTGTGTGTGTGTGTACGTGAAACAATTATGTGTGATATACATGTATGTATGTATGTGCGAGATTTCAGTCAACAGTGGGCCAAGGAAGCGAATGCGCCCCAGTGGCAGCGTAATTTATCTACGTTCGACTACATATGGAAGAAAGACAAAAAAGAGAAAAAGAATATATTTGCCTTTTTATAGACTTAAAAAAAGTCACCTAACTGGCGCCTCTGGCGAAGCCAGACGATGTAACTCACACACACACATATATATATATATATAGCTCCTGAAAAATTAATTTCGGTTGAGCCCTCTGGTTTGAGGTGTGAATTTGTAAACAGTGAATATTTAAGCTAATACTGCACGACTCTTCGACAGAATTGAGTCACTCTCAGTCACTGTGTGTTTATCTGAATCTAAAAATAAACACACAAAAATTCACCCTCATCCCGTACCGTACGCTGACGGCTTAGTGGGAGAAGTTCGGACTGACGCAAATTCAGTCGGGTTTCGATCCTAGCCACACTGATGAGCTATGAAACACCGAAACAGTCTGTCTGTGGATGACAAAAATATATATATATATATATATATATGTGTGTGTGTCTGTCTGGGCATGTGCGTATATATATATATATATATATATATATATATATATACAGACACAAATATATGTAAATATGTGTGTGTGCCTGAGGTAGTGTAAATAAACTCATGGCTTCATACCAGCACAAATACATAAATGTAGATATGTAAATTTTATAACTGCATATATATAATGAATATTTTATTAATTTAATTCTATCTATACAGCATTCTTGTATTCTGTGCAATGATACCTATTCTTTCATATATATATATATATATATATATATATATATATATATATAGGTATATATATATATATATATGCCTATAAATATATATATATATATATATTTCTTTTATGCATATAAATAAATATATACATATATTATGTGTGTGCTTATATAGAAATGGTTGTAATCTTGTTGAAATTATTTTTTCTAGATAAATATGCATATATTTGTTTATCAAGGAAGTGTGAATTTATCCTAATCTCAAAATATGAGATAAGCCTTATTACAAATAACGCATAAATTTACAACTATTTTTAAGTTTCATATATATATATATATATATATATATATATATATATATATATATATATATATATCTATATATATATATATATATGTATATAATATTAATAATCTTATAAATATAATTAGCTATACTCCTCCGGCAAACCCTTAGGTGTTTGTGCTTGTAAAAGAACCAGCCAATACCCAAAGGAAAAAAGAAAAAGGATAAAAAAGAAAGAACTAAGAACATATGCTTCCGGCAAAAATAATAATCTAGAATCTAAGTTCAGGGTCCAATGAAAAAACCTCCGATACGAGTAAAGTAAAATAACTGAGCAAATTGCTCAATACACTGAATAGAGCAAACTAAGTAAGTCAACGTAAAGAGCCAGACTAACCTACCAAGGTTTCACCTACGCGGATCGTCAGGGCACTCTGGCTAAAAAGGCAATGTAAGAACAGAAGTATGTATAGCCTACAACACAAAACATTACCATGTGAAAAAAAAATAAGACCAAAAAGGTTTCTTCTCTTGTTTCTGTTTCTTTTTTTGTTTATTTATTTTAATGTTGAATAGGTTTAACCCCTCCCGTTGTTGTGTTACTGTTTGGTCTCTTTTTTTCTTTTCTTTTTTTTTGGATCACATGGTCATGTTCTATGTTGTAGGCTATATATACTTCTGTTCTTACATTGACACGTAGGTAAAATCTTGCAGATATTAGTAGGGAACCTTTTTTTAATCGGTGAAAAATAAACTTATTTTGAAAATATTCGTAAATAACTGATTAAGCTGCTGTATCATTTTCAATTGGAAAATTTCTATAAACCGTATCCGGACATATCTGTACGCGTAAGAGTACAGGCAAACTTGCCTATACACTAGATGCCAAAGTTTGCGGAAAAAACTACATAAGATTACTAAACACTTTTATTTTATGAAGAAAATAAGATTGTTCTGTAGTATTTTTTTCCAACGTGTATGTGGACCTAACGGTTTGGAAAATGTGTTTTTGAATGTTCTGTGTAGCAGAAGAGACATCGCTTTAATCAGCATGAAGCTGGATTTAAAAAAAAACGGTCATTGAGAACTATTCGAGCAACGAAAGATCTGAGATATGAAGTCCTGATAAAATGCAAATTTCTAAGTAGGAATTGTAACATCTTATTAGTATGTGTGTAAGATATGTTAGATAGTCTTTGTAGTTGAACATTATCTTGCTTTTTTACGCTAAAATCGTGACTAAATTTTCTGCTGAAACAAAGATGCAGCTTTTGATTTGAAGAGGAAGATGACTTAACGTGATATAGACAGTCGACTGAAGATTTTACAGTGTTCAAACAATTCAAAACACGTTTGCTAATATTGAAAGTGTTTTAAGCGCAAAGAAAACCGGAAGAGCTCAAAAGGTAGACAAAGGCGATGAAAGAAATACTCTAAAAGCTTTGCCAGCGATCCAAATTTAACAGCCAGACAAATTAGAATTGGTTTGGTTTGATTTGTTTTGTTTTACGTCATATCAACCTCAATGGCCGACAATTTTGATTGTTGGTAATATTTTTTTTTCCAAAAATCTATTTCTGTTAATATTTTTTTCAAAAAATGTATAGCTGGTAATATTTGTTTTTCAAAAATGTATTGCTGGTAATAATTTTTTATACAAAATATTTCTGGTATTAAAACCCATTTTTACACTTTCATAATGTTTTGATCCGAGTTTGGGGGGTTAACTATTTTCCCATAGCTAGGACCCTAACAGGTGTTACCACTCCGGGTCAGGATGGAAATGGGAACATCAGCAATTAAGAGGTGGTTCCACGCTCCTCAAAACCTGATCATAAACCTTGCTGTTGGACGTAGTTTATCGTCTTACCCAGGACGCGGACGTAGTTTATCGTCATACCCAGGACGGACAAATTAGGATTAAACACAGTCTTATCAGTGAAGTTTCAAATGATACGTTACGCAGTGTATTTAAAAAAAAACAGTTTGAACGAGCAGCAACAAAAATAAGACACATGGCCCAGTAGATAAAAGATTGATCCAAAAATGACTTGACCCAAAAAGTTGTAAGTTCAATCCCTAGAAACAGCATTGAGACAAAAATACTTGGTGTGTTGAATTTTCAATGGTGAATTAAATAAATGTGATATATCCAAACAAAAACATGACACCTGTAATTAGAACAATCTAACCGTGTGGATTATTTATTTAGTCCACGGAGGTAGATTGTTTTAATTCCACCTGTTTGGTTTAAAATTCCAATAAATTTCAATTGTAGAAGGCCGGAGCTTACAACGGCCAAAACGTCGTGAATATGGCAATAAAGATGTGGACATCGATTTACAATGTAAATAGTGTAAAGGAAAGCAAATACTGAGTAAAGAAAAACATCGGAACAGAATAACATCTAACATGGGATATTGGAAATTGGCCAAAATTAATTTTTGTGAGGAATGCAAAATAGAGTTACATTCTAATTACGTAGGAAGACGATTGGAAAACAGAAACAATGCAAGATACACCACAAATATGGTAAGATTTAGTAATGGACAAGTAATAATGAGTGACTGCGTTAAAAGCGATACTAGAAGAAAATTTGTATCAGCTGATAGAAGTTTAAACAATGAGAACTACGTTAGCAGCATATCAACCTCTATGGGTTATTTAGTGCAGAAATCTAAATATTTTGAACAATTTTATGGCTTCGACTACAGTTAAAATATAAATATGTATCGTTTATAATTATTCTATTTATAAAAATAAATTGCTATTTTACTATAAAAATGTATTTTTATACTTTCACAGTGTTTCGTTTTTGTCTGTGGGTACACTATTTAACCATAGCTGCAAAACTTACAGATGCTACCACCCAGGGTCAGGATTTACATGAGAACAACAGCAACGATAGCTCCTAAAAATCTCCAATCACCCGATAGGAGGCGTTGCTGTTGTATATAGTTTATCGTCATACCCAGGACTATCTAATCTTCTGCAAGACTATGATCTAATCTTCTACCAAACGTCAATATTCATCAATGTCTGACTCACTGCCGAATGGGGCAAGGTTCCCATCTACAACACAAGAGAGGCCGGCACCAAAACAATAAGCCAGTGTAAAGCTGTGGAAATTTAATATTGACAATGAAAATGGGGCACAAAGTATTGCAATGATCTTATAATATGGATGCTCACTTGTTTTGAATATTTTCGTCTGCATGGTTAGTTATATAATCCCTGATGCAGGTTCCTAATCCGTCACATGTGCCTTTATTCAACACCTACCTATCCAGCCTGGGGTTTTGAATGCAACTAAGCTAAGTCACGGTTTTGTGGAGGTCATTGTATAATCTAACGTGATCACTTGTTTAACCCTCGGTCACAATGACTTGTCACTTCGTGCTAGCAAAACCACCGACATCTTTCTAACTTCAATCTACACAGTTTCACTCACAAGACTTCGGTCAATCCGTAGTGGATCTTCTATTCTTGTCACTAACTGAGATCATCGCCGTAGACAGACATTATCGAGAAATCACTTCTTTAATATAAGATTCGCACCTGGGTTTCAAACTCTAATTTACACTGTTTTCTGCATCTTTAAAGTCCGGTGTTTAATCATAGGCTCATCTTATCTACATAACCTTATGAAGTTTTTACTTTTTCGGATGCCCATACAACAGCGACCACCTAGAAACCCTCTAACTTGAGTGGCTCTGGGGTCTTGTATTGTGCATAAACTATGGTTTCATATGTAGATAATTAAATACCTATTCTAAGCGTAGCAAGTTTATTTCCTATTGATATATATTTCTGTAGAATCATTTATTTTCTGATCTTATATTGTTAATGTAAGCCAAAACTCTTCTATAATTTACTTACTTATAATTTACGACTATAATTTGCTCACAGTTGCTATGCATTTAATTGAAAAAAATCACCCACGCTCGTATCAAGTCAGATTGAGCCCAGCTCTCTTGGGAAGGGAAATGGTTACTTACCTGTGATACAAGCTTGAAAATATAAACTCTCATGATGCTTTTGATTTACGGCTTTTTCGGTTACAATATCGAAATATAAAAACTAATTAAAAATAATAACTGAAAAAGAATTCCATATATATATATATATATATATATATATATATATATATATATATATATATATATATATATATATTTCCATATATATAAATGTGAGCATAGAAGTCAACTTGACGATTGCATCTAGCATGAAACAGACTGTCGCCTCTAAGTGTTGACTTCTATGTTCACTTTTATATTTTCACACGCTCTATCTCGGATATTGAGCACTTTATCCCATAAACATAGCATATCTTAAGACAATATTTCTTCATATATATATATATATATATATATATATATATATATATATATATATATATATATATATATATATATATATACTCAATTCGACAATCATGCAATGCAATTTCCCTACATCGTAGGGCCCAGGACAAAATAAGATCTCGCCTGAATTGACATCAACGTCATCATCCTATCGAATATGCTCGCATAGTTTAGACTTCATTACTTTCAGGTCATCCATTGAATTTGGTTGTTTGTCTACATTGCTTCCAGCTTCCTGATTGAGTTGGTCAATATGCTGAGCATCAAAAGTATATAGAAACCTCCAGTTTCATCTCTCCATCTCAAGTAGTTCTAATGCTGTAGAATATCCGACTAAACTATATTGTTTCTCTTCACAATTGGTGGTCTTACTCTACATGGCAACGACTCGAAATATGGTTAGTAGAATTGTCACGTTGTTCAAGAGGGAGTCTTGCTAGACAATAAAAAAACACCTTAATACCTCTCTTTATAGAGTGAATATCGCTCACTTTAGAAACTACGGAAAAGTACATGTGTCACTACGTTCTTCGCTAGCTGTGACCCCAAACACGTGTCCGGGGTCTGTGGAGAGAAAACCAAGTGAGGAGAAGTTATAGAACATCTTCACAGATTCTCTGTATGGCTATCAGGAGAAAGGCTGCATGAGACAAGCCTTTATCCACATCAGCCAATATTAAGTATAGAAAAGACTTATCCAATATAATCTCCTGACGTTTCGTAAGGTGTCATCCTCTCGGGCGAATCAACCTCTGTCCAATTCTTAGCCAGGAGACGTATCTAGGTCTGAAAAATCGCTAGTTAGGAATATTCCCAAGAACTATGTGGGGTTTCGGTCATTGACTGAGGAGCTATTGTAAGAACTGGTCGCTCGAACTTGGTTGAATGAATTGGCAGTGTTAATGCACTTAAATTTATTTCGACCCTTCAGAAAAATTCTCTCCACATTATCCAGTGATCAGATGGGTAAGGATACTACATATTTCATGCAAGACGGCGGCCTATATTATGCTATAAAAGTAAGATAGAGCAATAGGATTCGATTTATAGCATCGGCAAGTAAGTTACCAGCCATATTCCATATTGAACATATATGAAACATTTTAGTCATATGACTGCGTAAAAATCAAAATAAATATTTTCAGTTTAATTCGTCTGATGAGCTCTCCTTTTTAGACATTGCGAATTTAAGCAGAGTACTAGACTGGAACCTATGTCCCATCATTTTACAGATGAAATGGCTTCGTATTACCATAAGTTCTATTCTAACAGTTTATTTCCCCATACTTCTCGCTTGTCGAACTCTCTTCCTTCATATGGCTTTCCCCTCAATTTTGATCTTCAAAAATTTAAATCCAACATTAATGATTATCCTCTATTTTCTTAATTCGTGTTTCTTTATTTCATCTCTACTTAAATAATGTTTTCTTTTTCTCATATTGTTTCACACTTAGCAACACCTTACGTGTCACTAAAACAAAAACTGAAATTATTCATTTTATTACTCATGTCATTTCGAAATTGGCGCAGTTCTATATTTCTAAGATGAGGTATTGTTTTTACATTGTTTGGTTCCTCAACTTTATTGGCATATTCAGATCCTTTCTGCCTGCTTCAGGTGGAATTTTGAAATAAACCCTTTATTTAGTCTACATTGTTCTTGTTGTACTTACCATGGCTCTTCTGATGTTTCAGTTCTCTCCCTTTAACCCAACTCTCTTTTTGTTCAACACTGCGGTCGTCAGGTATTGAATACACAACGTTTTGGCTCAAGTTACTGAACCCAACCAACGCTTTTATCTACTTGGCCATGTGTCCTTAATGAGATCAGTGTATGAATTTGTGGGACTTATAAACTTAATGTCTCAATTATTAGTTCTTTTTTTTTTAATTTTTACAATAGTTCATATTGCAACTTTGTTGTTATTATTGTTTTTCTGTAGCACTTCGTATTACTGGACCCCATACTGTATTCATTTTTATGCTTGTCCGGTTTAGGAGATTTTGTGGTGTATTTATGTTTTCGTATTTTCTAGTGATGTTCGCTGTCTATTATTTCAACCGCATCACACGGGAGAGGAGAGGCGGTGATCTCCCTTTACCCTCCATATATGGTCAAACCTTTATGCTGCTGCCTTTTCTTTACAAACAATCAGATCCAGTCTTCTTGCTTGACTGGTTTGATGCTTTGAAATATCTACATCCCAGATATGTATGCTTTTCCATTGGCTTTTGTGATCGATTTGCAGATGGCTTGCAAAGTCCACAACGAATCACTTTCCTATCCAATCATGTGTATTATTTTATTTGTTGATGAACTGGCGTGCTATAATAATTTGATACATGCAATTTTTGAAAGACTGTTCCAACATTATTTCCACATAGTCGGTACTTGCAGTTCTGTGTTTTATATATCTTGATTTTTATATAGCTATTTTTAGGGAATACATTTGGGTCGATACTAAGAGAAATTATTTTTCTTCTCATAGGTTTCTTCTTCGTATCGCTGAACATGTGTATTTATTTGAATTTCTCTTGATTTATGTTGTAATGTGTTACTTAAATGTTATTTTTAGTGGATGTTCCTTCCCTGCATCCCATTAGAATGTCTGAAGCTCAAATTCTCGAGAGCTCCCCTCTGCGGCTGCTCGGTCTCACGCTGTATACTGACCTGAGATGGAACAATTACATTGAGTCCATTGCTTTATCCACCGCAAGGAAAGTTGGCTCCCTGTGCTGGGCCAGGAAATTCTTCTCCCCTGAATCGATCCTCCAAATTTACAAATCAACAATCCGCCCTTGCATGGAGTATTGCTGCCATATATGGTCTGGAGCCCCTTCTGTTTGCCTCAAGGTTCTTGATAAGATCCAGAGACGGGTATGCAATGTAATTGGCCCTGATCTGGCTTCTCGTCTGCATTCTCTCTCTCACAGACGCACCGTCGCCTCTCTCTGTCTCTTTTATAAATACTTCCATGGTAATTGCTCCGATGAGCTGCTATCGCTGGTTCCCAGGATCCATGAATTCAAGCGTCCTACGAGGCTGGCATCCCGTTCCCACCCTTTCACTGTTGAAACTGTTAAATGTAAACGTCTCTTCTACTCCAATAGCTTCATATCTCGCACCTCACGCCTATGGACCTCCCTTCCTCATTCCTGTTTCCCTGACAACTATAATCTCCGACTATTCAAGTGTAACGTCAATCGACATCTCCAGTTGCCTTGATCTATCCTCTATCCTCCACATCCTTTCCTCTAACACTCCTATTTGCTCTCGCTCCAAATCCTCTGTAACCCCTTGCGTGCTAGTGGCTTCCAGCCTTGCCTGGGGTGAAAAGCTTAAAAAAATAAAATAAAATGTTCGTAATTCATTGGAGGCTAAATTAAAGTGTATTTATTTATTTTCTTCTATCAGCCTGAATAATCGAGAAATTTTACTAGAGAAAAATACGTGCTCTCCGTTAATAAGTTTTCTAGAATATTCAGGACGGTACACGGAAGTAAAGAATTTTTACTGCTTGATAAATAAACGGAGCATCTGCACAGATACGTGTATCCATCGAAAATAACGTTTTAAGAATGTGTTGAGTCTTGACTCATTGTTGAATCTCGACTAATGCATGGAATAATAATGCAACGCAAAATGTACTTAGAACAAGAATGTATTATAACAAGAAAGTGTACACAATATTTACATCTAGTAATTCTGTATATTTCTGGGAAGACCGTTCCTGGAGAATGTGTGCACTAAGTCGCAGTCGGGCAGAGTCTCTAGCTGGATCTCTGTATTCGCTCCCCTGTCTTCTGGTACCAACCATTATTTATATAGTCGGTAGTCACCTATGCAGATTAGGTGGATCCTACCACAACAGTAATAAAAATCTGTCGGGTTAATAAATAAATAGATTCATTCATTTTTTCGAAGCTATCTTGTCATGTGTACACAATTGTTTTTAATAAATTTTTTTCTTGTTCTTAGGTATCTATCTATTCATGTTGTCTTCAATGTCAGAAATAGCGTTTTTTTTTTGCTCGTTTTCTGTTTGCCTTTCTTCATTGGGATTCAGTTGTGACTGGCGTTTCCTTTGAATATATAGCATTTCAATATTGTCTCTGACTCATAGTTTGTTATGTGCGTGATTACAGCACTTGTTTGCAAAAGCACTGCTAACTACTGAAAAATGGTTTTGCTGAAGCAGTATACAAGTGAAATGCACAAAATCTTATTCACTTCCTTTCTCTTTCATCATGGGATGCCTTAAAGATGGGACGTGAGGCGTCCCCTGATAGGGGACTCTTCAGTCCCCAGCGAACTTCGTGTTGCATTGAGCACAACGAAGAATAGTATACATCATAAAATGCCTCAGGCGTACAGGTCGGCACAAAAACATACCTAATAATTGTAAAAAAAAAGGCACTACAAATGTAGAGAATTAACAATAAAAAAAATTAGAAATAAAAAGTTAGTCTCCATTCAGGGAGATTGAACAGAGAAAGGGCATCTAAGTTCATCTCGTATGACCAAAACCAACCGAACGAAAAGTAGGCAACAATATAACTGAGTATGAACGTAAATCGCTATTCTTTTGTAGAAACTTTATAGTTGATTTAGAAAAAAAAAAACAGCCATAATTCCAAGTCGTGTCATCCCAACATTTACATCGCCTGGTCATTTGATTAGAAAATCGTTGGCCTCTCATTTGACTTAATTTAATAAACTCATTTTGTTATGGCAGTGGTATACTTTGATCCCACTAATGATTTCCCTCGCTGGTCAAAAAATGTATCTGACATGTGTTAAAATGTCAATAAAATAATTATAATACGTATAAAATACTCATTATAATTAGAAATATGTCCAAATGTATATTATTTATTATACGTCCACTTGTAAAATACTTGTAAAAATAGAATACGTGGATTTACCACATCACAAAAAAATTCAAATTAAAAATTGTCACTTAAAATTTGAAAAACCTAGTATTGCGACTTTGCACGTTCCGATATTGTATACAACCGTCAATAATAACAAATTCATAAAAAAAAAACATCTTTCGGTCTACAAACAATTATTTCATCTCCAAGTCTTAATTTTAATGGAAAAAATATGCCTGAGGATGAATAAAGGATTATTCGAAAGTACTAGCATTTTAAACAAATATAAACTGGAAACAACTGACAACAGATTTATTGATGAGGATCACATCATTCTATGGATTAACAGTATTTGAATGCATACAATATATTCTACTAGCGATGTGATAGCGCCAATAATCGCATTAATATTGCTGATTGATTCGATGCGTGATTATTTCTTTGTATATAAAATACATGCTGCCTAATGTTTTATGTTCATATATATATATATATATATATATATATATATATATATATATATATATATATATATATATATATAAGTTTAAAATGTACCGTTCAAGATGAAACTATAAAAAGATTTTTGCTACGATAGTGGTTATATATATATATATATATATATATATATATATATAAATATATATATATATATATTGTGTGTATTTAGGCATCATTTTTTCATTCATGCATGTTTCATCAAATAATATATACAAGTGTTACTTATTTTATGCAAATTATTTTCACATCGTCTGATAAGCTTAATAACATTATCATTAAACGAAGAAAGAAAATCACAATATTGATACATATAATCCTATATAAGCTTTCGGCTTACATAAGCCATTATCAAAGATGACAATTACACAATATATTTATGCAATACACGAACAAGAAATTGATGATAGTATTATTTGTTTACATGGATGATTTCCAAGCAACGATAAACACGTGCATATAAAACGCTGAAAGCGAAAATCGCACGACAGCTCATGACGTCACACATGACCACGCGAGAGTGAATCCGATGAGTATTGAGTATGGAAAGCCGTTGGTATGAACCAATGACTTCTGTTACTAATTATAGGCATTTAAGGATATTTTTGGAGATTTCATAGTTTATTTTGTTCAGGTTAGGTTTCAACTGTTTTATGTATATAGCTTCAAGAATTTTTAGTTTTTGTTTATTGTTTTCATGTTTAAGTATAGTTGTGTTTTCGACGAGGATTTTCCGGAATTGTGTATGCGGCCAGGCATGTTCTTTTAAATGTCTAAAAATGTTAGAGTTATCATTCAAATGTAGTGTCAAGCGTCGTGAAAGCGAGTTTGTGGTGTGACCAACATAGATATTATTGTATCTCCAACGAACTAAATAATATCTATGTTGGTCACACCACAAACTCGCTTTCACGACGCTTGACACTACATTTGAATGATAACTCTAACATTTTTAGACATTTAAAAGAACATGCCTGGCCGCATACACAATTCCGGAAAATCCTCGTCGAAAACACAACTATACTTAAACATGAAAACAATAAACAAAAACTAAAAATTCTTGAAGCTATATACATAAAACAGTTGAAACCTAACCTGAACAAAATAAACTATGAAATCTCCAAAAATATCCTTAAATGCCTATAATTAGTAACAGAAGTCATTGGTTCATACCAACGGCTTTCCATACTCAATACTCATCGGATTCACTCTCGCATGGTCATGTGTGACGTCATGAGCTGTCGTGCGATTTTCGCTTTCAGCGTTTTATATGCACGTGTTTATCGTTGCTTGGAAATCATCCATGTAAACAAATAATACTATCATCAATTTCTTGTTCGTGTATTGCATAAATATATTGTGTAATTGTCATCTTTGATAATGGCTTATGTAAGCCGAAAGCTCAGATTGGATTAAATAAAAAAAAAAGTATGTATCAATATTGTGATTTTCTTTCATTATTTAATGATAATGTTATTAAGATTATCAGACTATATGAAAAAAACTTACATAAAATATATAGACAACGCTTATCTATATTATTTAATGAGACATGTATTAATGAAAAAATGCTGCCTAAATACACACAATATATATATATATATATATATATATATATATATATATATATATATATAGAGAGAGAGAGAGAGAGAGAGAGAGAGAGAGAGATAGAGAGAGAGATAGATAGATTTCCCAGAATAATTATGGGGATAATTGTCGACATGGAAAACAGAAAACAAACTTCTAGTATAAAAAATGTTACCATTATCCAGAATAAGGCTTACGCGGGAGCGTCTCTGTTTTTTAATTTTGGATTTAATGTAACTATAACAACAGAACGTTTCGCTTTCATTGTTTGCTTTGATAAAGTCGGAAGCCGAAACTCGCCGCCACTTTTATACTATATATATATATATATATATATATATATATATATATATATATATATATATATATATGTATGTATGTATGGTTATTAGGATTTTTACTTTCAGGATAAATTTGAGTTTCAGCTGTCTCTATTGTCCAAATAAAAAACGCTGGCAAACTTTTACACGAATCACACCTATATAGACAGATACGCATAAAAGTGACATCTTTAATTTTGTTTTTGTCCATTAGTGCTATTTATGGGTATTAAAAACTGTATATATATATGTGTGTGTGTGTGTGTGTGTGTGTGTGTGTGTGTGTGTGTGTGTGTATGTATGTGCTTATCTCTGCTTGCCTTTTCAAAACTACGTAACTAGATTCCTTGGAAAATAGCACTAAGATTTACCTTAAAATGTTTACGCCAAATTAAGCACCCATCTTATCCCCCTCCTTGTTTAACATATCCTATTCATGTTGTTTCCAATTTATTTTTTTCGTGGTTTTCATAGTCTAATCAGTTGTCCCAGCCGTTAATTTCCATGACAGCCTTTCAAATGCAATCGAAAAATCTGTACCACTTTCCATTGAAAATTGTGCAATTTAAGTTGAATAACACTCTCCACGGCCAATATTCACCGACAGTTTATTTCTACAGAATTTCGATTCAATCAATAAAAAATCTGGTGAAAAACCGTCTCCTTTTTTTCTCTCTTGTTGTAACAATTACTTACCGTTTTTGTCTTCTTTCATTTACCGTTTCTAAAATAAAAATTTGGAAGCGTATCAATGGGGCAATTGTAAGCATTTGTAAATAGCTGAACAAATGCGATCATCAACAATCCTTCAGTTTGGTACAAATGACGATTGATTCCTTTCCTATATCATTGTACTTTATTTATTTATTCATTTTAAATTCCTATGCCTCGTTTAAAATACTCCTATGCATGTGCTGGTGATTTTAAATGGGTTTTACAAGGCTCTATTCTTAATCAATAATTTTCCATTTCCTTATTGCTGGTTTTATTAGGGATTTTTGTATAGTTCTGTTTGGGGAGATTTTATGACAAAATCGAAAAGGTTTACTTGTGACGATTTTCGACCTTCCGGACTTCATCGGACTAAATTTGTCATGCGCAAGAATGAGGCAGTGCTGCGGATTTTAGAATATTTTTTTTAGTGCATATATATATATATATATATATATATATATATATATAGCCGAATTCATTTATAGTCTTTTTTTCTTTCTATCACTTTTGTTAGTAGATAAACCAGACAGATAATAGAGCTACCAGGAATGGTGAATTATTGTAAGAGCCAGGGCGCAAATTTACTCCTTATGACCTTGCGATCAAGTCACTCTTTAGACATTAGTTCTGATTCCGTTTATTTTTTACTAGCTTAAAAGCCACCCTATTGGGCGGCATCTAAAGGAGCCTATGCGGAAGGCTCTTAATTGGGCCTTTATCAGAATAGGTAGGAAGGAGTAGATGTGGTAGGCAACAATAAACTACAGAAGAACTCAGTATTGGTTACTGCATTTCAGTATTGCATTAATATTTAAGCTTACCTTTTAAAAGTTTAACGATAATTCTTCTGGCGCCACTTAATTTAATGACAACTTGATGTACGTAGGTCCTTACTTTCCGGATAAACAATTGTTTTTATTTCATCTATGACTTTCGCTGGATGTCACAATTAATTTCGATTATTCAAAAATGTATTTGTAAGTTATAAAAATTATTATCTCACAAAAAATTCGTCACAAAAAATCACGAACAAAAATTGCCAAAAACAATTGCAATAATGAAAACTTGGGAACGCAAAATTTCTGCGTTGCTAGTCTCGATCTGGCCTGAAATGTTTTTAATTTTCTCACAGGGTTGGCCTGATTCCAACTTCGTATGATATGTTGGGCCTCTAGGATTACAACTGAAAAAGTGTAACATACTGACATTCGCATTTGAATGCAAGAGGTCTGTAATAAAATTTAGGATTTTACAATCATAAGACAGAGTACATTTGCCTAGCATTGGTAAGGCTATTGTTTTTAAGAGCTTAGTTCTCTGATCGAAATTCACATAGGAAAACATATGAAAATATGGATTAAATTAAAAGCTTTTGTCGTTTGTTGTGGCAAGTCTCCTTGGCAATGCGAATACAATAACTGATCATTTGTTTTAAATAGGGTTTTAAAATATAAACAAAATCTTATCTAATAATTTTGAAAATCAAAAGTGTGTTACAAATTCCGATACTTTTAAATAACAGAAATAATTTCTGTTCAATTAAATAGTTTCTAAGTAAAATAAAATGGGCCTTTGCAGTACCGATTCAGTACGAT
Organism: Acanthosepion esculentum; assembly: GCA_964036315.1. Lineage (NCBI taxonomy): Eukaryota > Metazoa > Mollusca > Cephalopoda > Sepiida > Sepiidae > Acanthosepion > Acanthosepion esculentum. Next base: position 69,133,673 of record OZ038486.1, read on the forward strand.
CTTAAATTGTCAGGTCTAGTGATTAAACCGTTATCTTCCCCATATACACCCATAAACTGTGTATCTTACTCTGTAAACCCTCTACCTCGACTGGCTCGTAGGTCTTGTATAGCATGAACATCATTGTAAAAAAGTGATTTAATCAGTTGATTAGTGTTAAGGGAGAGGTGATAGCATAAGCGGTTCCCATATATTCAGGTGACGAGTAAGATATGTGGTCAGAGCTTCGACGTTGGCGAATGATTACCCCTAAGAAAGAAGTTGATAAAGTTTAACAGACGATTATGACATGAATAGAAACGAATCTTTTCTCCTCATGTGACCGAAAGATTACAACTGTATTTCTCTAATGCAATGTATAAGTGTCATTTTGTTTCCATTTTCGTATAAAACTTCATTGCTCACATGTTCAGTCCATGGTATTCCCAGCATCCTTCTGTAGAACCACATTTCTGTTGCTTCAGATCTCTTCTTCACCAGTCAAGAGAATTTCCAGCATTAAATGCGATACAGCAGGAATGAAAGTATGTAACAATTCATCAATCTTTTCTTAGTTAAGAACAAAATTTTAATTCTTTCTTAATACGTTGCTTAAATTTTAGAAGGCTATATCCAAATAAACCTTTGGATTTCTATCTGGCATTTTCCACTCTCTTTTAAAATACTTCATAGATACTTAAATATTTGACCTTGATTGAGTATTGTATCTCCAATTGGAAATTCACATCTTGGGCTGTTCCTTTTGCCAACACCCTGTATTCTTACAATTGATATTTAGTCCTTTCTTCTCGATTTTCATTACTACCTTCTGTAGGAGTCCGTGTAGTTTCCTTTCTGAATCTGCTAGCAACACTATGTCAACTAAATATCTGTTGTAACTTAGGGAAGGTTACTGAATAGAATAATCACACGAAGGTTGGTGATGAACGATAATACTTAGGGGAAGAACAACACATATAAGATTCGCCAAGTGAATTCTACAATGAATCTCCAACTGCAGAATAGCTACCAACCGCCCCACGCGGTCAGATATGGCACAAGGCCTAATTTAATATAGGATATCCGAGCACGTAGGCTCGACCAAACGTTTCCCGTAGACGAGTCTCTGCCCTTCTACATCGTCACGTCTGGGGATCCTCTCCACCCGGAGGCAGAAAGTTTGACCAGTAGAGCTGGTGCAGAATCTCCGACTGCAGACCAACATACAGTATTTACTACTGTATTTATGTGAATGAGGGCATAACCATTATCTTCCGTATGTATGCTACTACAATATCTAACATGGTTATGATTGAGGCCGCTAATAATGAATCCTTGTAGGAACTACATCATTATTTCTTGCTTCCCTGCTACATACAGTCTTCAAAGATTTAAATGCAACGTGCAATGTCAGTCGCCATCTTCTCTCTTCCCTGTTTCCTAATTGTCCTCACTCCTCACTAAAATCTTTTTTTTTACCCTCTGTAAGTCCCGGCTTTCTAGTGATATTATGGCCTTGCTTGGAGTGAAATCATTAAAAAAAAAAAACTCTACTCCTTTCAGGATTGGTCCTCTGTAATGGCCGAATAAATCTGGTGAGAAGAAATTCGTGTCTTAACTCCATTTCTCTCTTTGCAGATTTAATGAATTAATTTTCTATCCGCATGCAGACGGTTTGCTTCCCAGTATTATTTCTAAATATTTCTCATATCCTTCTCAAATAAATCAAGCTTAGCTATCAGTTTGAACAGTTCTTTGTGATGTGCATTATTAAACTCATATCTATTTTGAAGAATATTATTATTTTTCTTGTACAGATAGATATCATATTTGCCAGTATAAAAGAACGAACTTTTTTCCGAAATAAATTTCTAAAACGATTGTACTGTGCCTTATATGCAAAGTTGAGGTCTCCCCTAAACTAATTTAATTCACATTGTTCATTATCATAAGCTATAAATTATATAAGTCTCCGTAATAATAATTATGACAGGAAAATGTTCAAAACGACATTATTATCAATAATGAAAAGAATAATTCGAACGATATTATTATTATATTCTGAATGTCTCATGGTACGATCCTTGTGTAGATATCTTGAGTACCAGGGAAGATACTGCCAGTCAATCAAACAGATTACCTCAGGCACACTGTACTTTTCAAAGTTTGCTTGTTGCATCCAATAAGGCAGATTTTTGAAGCCGTCGCAAAGTGTATTTTACAATAAGTTGGCCAACAGATTCTCTAGACTTCAATGGGATGGAGCTGAGCGCCCTAATCACTGCTAGGATGATTTTAACATTTTTCTCCAGCATTTTCCACCATCTTGAAATCTCAACCTTCAGTTCAGAATAGTTGCTGATCTTTTCTTTTAGCTTTCCTATTATATTGTAGACAGCAAGTCGGGCCGTATCATTATTTGGCATTCATTTTCAGTTCTGCTGAGGATTGCTACATCTGGTCTTCTGTGTTATTATTATTATTATTAGTAGTAGTAGTATTAGTATTAGTATTAGTATTAGTAGTAGTAGTAGTAGTAGTAGTAGTATTTTTCTCCCCTAGAGCATATGATTTTGGTTGTTGGCAATGAATTGTATTCTTGGGATTATTATTACTCTTATTATTATTATCATTAGTAGTAGTAGTGTTAGTATTAGTATTAGTAGTAGTATTTTGCGACCACAGAGTATATAATGTTGGTTGATGGTAAGGAGTTTTATAATTACTTTTATTATTCCTATTATTATTAATATTATTATTATTGTTAGCAGTAGTATTAGTAGTAGTAGTAGTAGTAGTAGTAGTACTATATCCTTTCTCCCAAAGAGCATATGTTCGTTGATGATAAGGACTTTTATTAATATTACTATTATTATTATTATTAGTAGTAGTAGTAGTACTACTAGTAGTAGTAGTACTTTTTAGAGTATGTAATGCTGGTTGTTGGTAAGACGTTTTATTATTGTTATTATTATTACTATTATTATTATTATTAGCAGTAGTAGTACTAAAAGTAGTAGTAGTCGTTTTTCTCCCATACAGTATATAATGTTGGTTGATGGGAAGGAGTTTCAGCATGATCTTTTCTATTTGCTTTGCTGTTACATTGTAGTCAGCAGGTATGCCCGCATCAATTATTTTACATTCATTTTCTGTTGCGTTGATGAGGACTATATCTGTTATTCGACGTTGAATAATAATAATAGTCATTATTATTATTATTATTATTATTATTATTATTAGCTGCACAGTAAAATTAATTTTCGTAACAGATTGCCACAGACGTTCATTAGTACCATCTATTCAATCATAACTAATTACGAGGTCCAATCAAAAATTAACGGAACTGTTACTATAGTAACGAACTAAAGTGCGCAGAGTGAAATCGCTAGGCACAAATTGTCCTTAAACTCTGTCTGCTTGACATCTCTCACTGGAAACGACGCCCCAATAAAGTATGTAGTTCAGAAGGAGATTACTTGGAAGGGGATTAAATCCCCGAATTGATATGTGCTGTAGTTTTCTTTTTATAGCACCAGTCCCGATACTTGTTGATCCAATCTCTTTTACGTCAACTCTTTCCTGATGTCAAACAACTAGAAATTACAAACGAGAGACGCAACGGAAAAGTGATATCGTTAATATTTAAACATTAACCTGGGAAATATAATTTTATGTACGCAAAAAATTTGACAGTCATAAGAAGCGGATAAAAAATAATGTAACATATCTTCCCTACTGTGATTACTTGCTGTATATTCAACTGTACTGCTAGCTTGCTTTTTATATACATTATTTTATTTTATTTATTTATTTATTTTTTATTTTATTGCTGTAGCTAAAGTATTTTAAATTTTCGCAATGTACCGAAAGCTTGCATTAAAGATTAAATTCACTAAATAGTTTTTTTTCTGGATATTTCCCGTTTTAAAGAGATGTCTAATATACACGTCTATGTAGTATCTATATTATGACAAAAAAACACGGTAAATGGAATCATCATACATCAATAGAGAGCTATATATGCAGTTAGTTTCTTATAGTTAGTAACAAAGAAAAAATGTGCTGTTATATAATACTTACTGGTCACTGACGGTTCAGGTTAAAAACATTGAAGCTGATTTCAACACTCCATTGAAATGGAAGTTTATTTTATTATGATTCATTTAAATCTTTCAATTCGTTCGTATCATCATTGGTCTGGTTTACAAGTTCCTGTTTAACATTTTACTGATTATTTACAGCATTTAATAGGAACACTTAATCCGGGATAAACTTGAGCTTTAAATCAGATTAACTTAATATTTATTATTAATATACCAAAAAATATTTTCAAATCATATACTCCTGAGATTTTTTTAAAATATGACAAAAATACTTTTTAAATATTTAAAATAGCGTTTCTTTAAAGAAAAATAAAGTATAATTATTACTCTACAAACAACTGAACGAAACAGCAAAGCAGCATCTCTTTGTATCTGTTTTTAAGTTAAAAATATTTTAATTAAAAAATTGTCTCGTTGAAGAAATTTAAAATAAAATACTTACTGTATAAACAACACGTATTTTTAAATCTTATTCACATAAAATATTTCTTTAAATATATGATTAACTTAAAAATATCTTTAAATATTTAAAATATTTCTTGTTTAAAGAAAACTGAAATATAAATAATTAAGCTACGAACAACTGAACGAAACAACAACGCGGGATTTCTTTGTGTCTGTATTTAACGTAAACATATTTTAGTTAAAAAATTGTCGTAAATCAAAGATGCGCCGGACGGACACACGAGGCAAGTACGCACGTAATCACAAACCTTTAGTATTTTAGCGATCACTCGTCTCATATGGCAATGAATGTTCGAGAATCTAACCATGGATGAAGAGAAAACAGGAGGCAACTGAAATGAAGTTCTACAGAAAGATGCTGAGAATAATATACTCCGCTTATGCAACAAGAAAGTCTTAAAATGGGAAAAGTGTCACTTATACGCAAAATCAGAAAGCGACAGATGCGCTTTGCTGTATATATAATGAGGAAGATTGGCTCGGAGAATTTGCTACTTGCAGGTTATATAGAAGGTAAAAGGGATAGGGATGTCATCGGTCAACCTACCCGACGAGGTAAAGTGAATGGATGGCGGAACGAGTTCATGTGAAAAGCTTGGCAAAAGTACAAAGGATGATGAGGGTTACAAGCGATAGGAAGTTCTGTATCGCCATAATTGCCTACGCCTTGCTATAGGATGCGTAGGCTAGCCGAAATTGGGAAAACCTACTGTACTCGTCAGAATTTTGACAACACGAATTGAGATATGTCCTTCTGAACCAAGCTTGCTTGAAATTATGAAAGTTATGGATTGTTTTTGTTTAATTTTTAATATAAGAACGAAAAATGCGCAAAGACAGTGAAGACGATGGCAGTAATATAATGGTGAAAACGCCTTTCTGCTTCCATATGCCTTGTTATACTTGATTTCAACAGATTCAGACAAGCCACCAACTGGACAAGGCATGTCGCAGCACAAGCTATTGATATACGTCTTCTTCTCACTTCCTCTAAGAAACGATGCTACAACTATTTTCTTGAGATAAAACGTGGAAAATATCAAAGAAAATTGTCCTTCTTTCATTCAGTTTCTGATGCAGCGCTGGAACCTGAGAAATTGCCGATAGACAATAAAACTTTGGCGACAATAGCAACATGAAATATAGGCGTTTTATATATGACAATAATTACTTACACAAACATACCTTTCACATCTGATCAAGGTCATGTATACAAAAGGAACTGCTCCCAAATGTCAGCATCAAATGTCCGTACTGTAGTCAGCTATATTTCGATGTAGGAATTAAGCGACATATGCATGAATATTTAATGCTGTTATAATACGCATTTAAAATTTTGGCTATTGCTGAACTCGAATACTGATTGCGAACATCGATATGAAATACGCAAGACACGATATATATATATATATATATATATATATATATATATATACACGCACAAATATACATATTCTTCTAAACAGTTCACCACAAGCGAGACAATAAAGCCACTAGGTCAAGCGGGGTTACTTAGTGTTAGATAAAATAAGAAAGACTTATTAATGAAAGCGACCATTGAAAGAATAAGAATTAAGTTGTAAATAACATTGAATTTAGAGCAGGAATTCGAAGAGAGTTTCACAAGGGCAAAAGCGATAGAAAAATAAATGTTAGAACAGAACTTACGGTGACACACACACACATCCATATATATATATATGTGTGTGTGTGTGTGTGTGTATGTGAAGAAATATACTCTTAAGATGTGCTATATTTATGGGATATAGTGCTCAATAACAGACATAGAATGTGTGTAAATATAAAAGTGAACATAGAAGTCAACGCTTAGAGGTGACAGTCTGTTTCATGCTAGATGCAATCGTGTTGACTTCAATGTTCACTCTTATATATATATATATATATATATATATATATATATATATATATATATATATATAAAATTTCTGATAGAGCTTATCTTTAAAAGACAATAAGAATAAAGACATAAGGAAAAACTAATCTTAGCCGACTCGTTTTGTCCTCTGCTGGAATTTACCATGGTAAATGTTATTTGCCTTGATAAAGTCCCTCAGAGGACGAAAAAACGAATCAGTTAAGATAAGTTTCCCCTTTTGTCTTTATATATATATATATATATATGTGGACTCCGGAGTTCGGAATTGTCAGGCTTAGTGCGAATGAGTCACTATTCAAGTGTATCTATTTCAAAGCAACAATATCTTTCGGAGTGCGTCATTTCCATTCTTGACTTTAGCAGGATCTACAATTGTTTTAACTCCGTGACTTAAAATATGACCGAAATACATTTCAATGATATAATTCATAATAAATAAGAAAGAAAGGAAAAATAACAAAGAAAGAAAGGAAAAACAATTGAAATAAAATTAATATGGCTATTCGGGCTGCGTAGATCTGAGTCCTATAAGTCTTGGGTCATACTTAGTAGACAATGTATTGCTTGATTTATCTTTATAAATAATCCTTTAAAAATCTCGAATGACTTATATGCTCTGTTTTTCAAACTACGCTTTCTTATTTCAACTTCTTGTCTTCAAATGTATATTTTAAATAATTTATCCAGTAGAATATAATGTTTTTCAGGCGAATCTATTAATCGAAAAACGGCAAATTAAATTTTCTCGACTTAAAATGGTAGCCTAAACTCATCGACTGGTGGGTTGGAGTCAGGAGTGTGACTGGGGTAGTGTTGAGCTAATATGATATCAGTCAACCTTGCAACGCATTTTTAACCGATGCTGCAAGTGCTAAACGAAGTTACAATTTGTAATCAGAGATCAATCTTCGTTTTTTTTTTTGCTAAGTTCTTATTCACCATTCTTCTGTTATCTCTTTCTATAAATGTCCCATTTGATTTTTAATAACGCAATACAGAGTTTAGTCCTGTGACTTTTTCATGAACAGTAAAGCAAAATAAATTATTTCGTGAAATTGCCGTACAAAGTTATTGTACTTTTTTACGGAAAAAATTCCATAAACATCGTTGTTAGTGTGGAATTAAGTTAAAGATTTTTAAAGAACCAAACACTGAAAAAAATAAGATACTAACCAAAGAATTGACTATAGTGTACTGGCGAGCTGAGTTCAAATATCGGTCTAGTCTTTTCGGTCCACTTACTATCAGAGGACTTGTATCCTATGCAGCACAATGTATCTCCAATTATTTTGAATACTTCTCGTCATTGGATCTTCGCTGCCTTATTTTGACAATCCATATAGTGTTACCCAAGCTATGGACATCTATAATCGCAGGCGTACCATCGATTTTTCGTCGGGTGGGGTACGAAAACCATTGCATCCGCCTCGATCTATTTAGTGAACAACAGAGTTAAGCGTGTGGACAGACATTATGTATTATGCTAAAGCGAAAGTCGTCGTCGTTTTGTTGAAAACTGGACAAAATATGGGAAACTTAGTTTTTAATAAAAAAAAAAACGAACGTCGGAAACTTTTGCCAAGTATTTATACACACTTAGATATTCATCTTTATATTCTGTGTTTTTTTTTTTCTTTTTTTTACCTGTATTATGTTATATCTTTAACGTTGCATGATGAGATTTAGTTGTTATGCCTACGCATTCTTTGACTGGAGAGACAAAAAGAGGTCTAGTAAAATTTATAAAAAATACGTAATTTCTTTTATCAATATGGCAACAGCAAGACAGAAAGACGTGACATAAGCTTTATCCCGATGGAAATCAATAGGAACGCAAATAACAAAGCGAAAATGAGTATATAATAAAGAAGAGCAGAAGAAGAAGAAAGACGTTAATAACGAGGCAAATGAATAAAAGAAAAATACATTCTAGATAAAAGAAAAATAGATGAAGAAACATCGCTTAAAAACCAGCACAATTCCAGCTAATAAAATAGATAAAAGGATAAAATTACTTTGATGAAGACGCGAAGAAAAAAACGGGAATTACAGGGTTACGAGCGAGGAAATCACAAATTAATGAAATGCCATCGGAAAATAAAATTGAAAGAAAGATGGCGCTGGGGTAAAAATCTAAAAATAAAGTAAAAAGGAAAACACTGATGCAAAAAATGTCTGTTTATGCTGTGGAAAAATAAAAACAAGTCAAAGTGGAGACAATGCACCCATGTGTTGAAAGCAGACAAGATAAAGCTATTTAAAATTTCAAAGAGATTTTTTCGTCCATTCCACATTGGCGTAATTCATTTGAGTTGGTAGAAAGCAAAAGTTTGTATCTCTGATACATATATATATATATATATATATATATATATATATATATATATGTGTGTGTGTGTGTGTGTGTGTGTGTGTATGTGTGTGTGTGTGTGTGTGTGTGCGTGTGTGTGTTTGCGCCGTCACGCGTGTCGATGTGTATACAAGCGGTATAATGGTTAGCGGCTTGAACTCTAACCATTGAACGCTGAATATTGGAGTTCGACGTGAAATCAGCTAGCTGAGATCGAATTTCAGTCGAGATCGTTAGATTACTTTTAAGCAAATACCCTTGCTTAAGACATATTATCCATCACTTTTCCGCTCCGCCATGGCTTAACTTATTGGGCAGAATAAGACAAATATTAGTAGATAATAACAAAATATTCTACAGAAGACAATAAACAGAAAAACAGAAAACGCTAGAAGCTATTACTGTCCAAAATAAACAGCCCACACTAAGTGAAATAGCATTCAACACAGGAAACGGTGCCTCTGACGTGTGTATGATATAATTAATGTGCTTATATAGTATATTAGTATTCAAAATCAAATAAAATACACTAAAATTCTATAAAATGAATAAATCGGATTCTGTTTTTGCTGCCTCGTTCCCAATAGCCGTTACACATGACGTCATGTTAGACCATTTCTAACGTCCAGATTCGCGAACAATACCAGGATGGAGATAAAGAAATTCCAAATACTACACATACACCACGTTTGTCCTGCAATAGTCGAAAGTACTTGAACAAACAAACAAGATGTGAACTTGGTATAGTTTATCCACAACTTCGAACATAATTCTCAAGAACTTATCCGAAAATTGGAAAAATACAATAAAATTAAACAGACGTGTCGCTTTTTTTTCTTTTTGATAAAACTTGTTTGCATTCATATATATATATATATATATATATATATATATATATATAAACAATTTTTATCAAATATATATATGTGTGTGTGTGTGTGTGTGCAAATATATAGAAAATGGGAAAGAAGTTCTTTAGTACTCTTGTTTTTATTTTTTTTTAAGTGCTCAATACAAAAGTAGAGCCTCGCAGACAGTACTGTTTCGCAGCTCCCCATTGCTACTAGCCATCCGAATGCCTCAAGCTAGGATCGAAATCCAACCGATTGTGCGTCAGTTAGAGTTTCTACCACTAAGCTATCTTCATTCGACCTAGAGTAACAGCCAAATCTAGCGTACTGCTTTTACGAATGTAAACAAACGCCAATCAGCCGTAGTGCTCCAGTTCATTTTACTGAAGAGCTTTGCATTAACGCAGGTGCCTGTTGTATATAGAATTAGCCTGTCAACAGTGTTCAATTGAAATATATTTTGAAGAGCTATGTAATTATAGTCCCCTCCCAAAAGTATTGGAACGACAGGTCCAATTACTTTGTTTTTGTTGCTCACTGAAGACATTTGGTTTTAACATGAAAAGATGAATATAATACAGAAGATCAGAATTTCAGCTTTTATTTCCTGGTATTTACATTTTAATGTGTTAAAGAGATTAGGGCATACAACCATTTGTATCAGCACGCCCCATTTTTAAATGAGAAAAATTTAAGGACAGATACTCTGTAAGTAAACATTTAATACTTGATTGCATAACACTTGCTTGAAATAACTGCATCTAGCCTGCGACACATAGACGTCACCAAACTGGTGCACTCTTCATTTGCGATGCTTTTCCAAACTTTAAACGGTTCTTGCTTGTTTCGTCTTGGCGGGGAGGGATCTTCATTCAGTCTCTTCTTCAA
>OZ038486.1:69149208-69354208 GCA_964036315.1 Acanthosepion esculentum
GTGACTCTGATATAGTGTGCGTTCCGATACCTCATGCGTGCGTGTGTGATGGTGCCTTTAACATAGAATGCGTCTTGGTCTTGGATAAAGTCTAATATAGCAGAGCCCCAAGTGAGGATGAAATTCGCCGCTCTATTGAATTCGCTTGCAAGGCGAGTTGACTTAATGCTTCGGTAAATGATCAATTCCTTTTTTATACGTACCGACATTTAAAGTTATATGCATCCTCACGGCACTCTAATAAATATATTTACCATAAAGACAGAAGCACATACATCATACATACATACACACACACACACACACACATATATATATATATATATATATATATATATATATATATATTTATACACACACACATACTTAATGGGTTTTATTTTTAAAGCAACATTTTTATTATATAAAACGTTAATGTCGCGGAAAATTCGTATTTGAAAGCGATGACACATTTATATATATATATATATATATATATATATATATATATATGTGTGTGTGTGTGTGTGTGTGTGTGTGCGTGTGCGTGTGCGTATGTATATATGTATATATATATATATATATATAAAAACATATCAGGCAGGAATTGAACATATTCCTAATTGAACGTATTCCTATATCGGAAGAAATAACCCAAATTGACACCGCCGCCAAACACTTAATTAGGAAAAGTCGTCTGCCACTGTGTGTTGCAGTTTCTTTCTGCGATAGGCCAGTTGCCAATCATGGTCTGTCCTTTTATTTACTCATACCTGGGGGGGAGACAAGACGAGCATTAATATCTTTCACAGGGGTATTAATACCTTACGGTTAAAAGGTGGTATAAAATATAATGTTGTGCTTATGGTGTTTCTTATTTTTACCTTCTTTGTTTATTTCTAAATACTGTGAATTTTCTTTATGATTGCTTTCTTCTAAAGCCTTTAGATATTTATTTATAGACTTATCGAGTATTTCCTTATTGCTGGAGTTCGTGCTTAATCAAACTTGAACTAATTAAAGTAATTATCTAAAATTTTGTGATGGTGGTTTGATTCTTTATTGATGTATCCATGGTTATATGGATCTTTTGCGTATGAAAAATGGAAAGATCCATGAATTACAATATTTATCCCTATTTTCATGTATTTACTATTTATTCGATAGCAGAATCTTTAAGTTCTGCCGATGTTAATTCACTGAATTCTTTCTATTGCTCTTTTTCACTACCACAGTGCGCCATTTACGTCAATGTCCTGTTTTGTAGCAATTGCTAACGAAATACTGTTTGTAAGCAAAGTAAAACGAATGTCTCTGTCAAGATGAAGATAATAAAATGCTTCTATCATTGGAAACTTTCTTGACATAAGATTGGTGCGCGTTTCATAAAATTCATTTATAACTGACGAAAATAAAAACGAAAATACAGCCTATTAATACGCACAGATGTAACGACGTATATTTTTTTCCACGAATACACACGTTTCGGTGATTTTAATATCTAAGAATTTCCACTCAAATGAAGATACACATGACAGCCAAATTAAAAGAAATATCACTCGTACTGACTCGAAAACATCTTGCTTCCTAGAAGAAAGAATGTGAGAAAATCTTTTATAGTTAAAATTGGCAAAATTATTACCTTGATAAATTTATTCAGTAGACTGTCTTTCTTTTACTTTCAATAGGCCTCGAGTACTTACTTTCTCTCAAGTTATCTCCCACACAGACTCTGTCTTTATCACTCTTACACACACACATACACAGACTATCTCTCTTTCCCTCTCTCACAAACACACGTAATTACATACACACATACTTTCTCTTTCACTTTCAGAATTTTTCCGTCTTGACTGGTGTGTCTTGACTTTAGAAGTAAAGATTTAGGTCAGGATCCCTTGTAGGTTGTAAGACTGAATGAAAATTTGTGGTGCTTGCAATGTACAAGCAAGTTGTTAGCATTCGAAACAGGAGTATTTCCTTGCGTAGAATCTGTTTATCTATCTCCATCTAAGGATTGTTGTCAAGTTGTTGTTTTTTAATTGTATTTTGATTTGTCAAGGTAGCTTAAGTAACAATGTTTCCCCTACTGAGGGGAGTTTGTTTGGTTTTGAATTTTGTAAAAATCTTTATTCTGCAATAAACACCATTGATGTTATAATTTTTGAATAAGTACTATTTGATCTACTCAGTATAGAGTAATATTTTAAGAATAGTGTTTTTGGTCATTGGAATTTTATTCCATCTATTCCAATCCTATACTAGGTTATATATATATATATATATATATATATATATATATATATATATATATATATATATATATTTCTACACGCGCACAAACACGCATGCACACACATACACACACACACACATATATATATATATATATATATATATATATATATATATATATATATATATTTACCAAAAGCAAAAGGTTTGTATCTTTTATAGAGTAAAAGATAAAATTTCAGTAACTACAGTGTATTTTATTTTATTTTTCAGTCTTTCTCCAGACTCTATCTCTGTATATATTTCTACACTCACACAGACATGCACATTTACATTATATATATATATATATATATATATATATATATATATATATATATATATATATATATATATATATATAGGTAACTATACTCGTGTCGAAAAACCTTCGAATTCTTGATTTACCAATAGCCAAATCAATCACGAAGGGAAAAAAAATTTTTAAAAAAGAATGAGCTCGGAACATGAAAGTCTGTCGAAAATAATCGCACAGATACAGGTTCAAGGCCCAAAGAAAAAAACCCGATACGAGTAAACAACTAACTAAAGAGCTCGACACAAACGTAGAGCAGACCTAGTCAAACCTAATGAGCCAGACAACCTACCAAGGTTTTACTTAGGCAGATCGTCAGGGCCAGCTGACCCTGACGATCTGCCTAATTTAAACCTTGGTAGGTTTGTCTGGCTCATTATGTTTGACTATATATATATATATATATATATATATATATATATATACACCACATGCAAAAGGTTTGATCTTAACCTGCATTTCTTAAAAACACCTTAAACAAGTAAAAGATAAAACTTCAGTAACTACATGTATTTGCTTTTATTTTTCAGTCTTTCTCCAGACTCTATCTACCTGAAAGTTCCAAATTGGTTTTGTTTGCCCAGAATAAATTTTGCTAAATTGTGTATATTTTATATGAGATACATTATACTTTGTTTTCACGATTAACCCTTCAGTGAACTTTTTGTGATTACAAAAAGTGGTGGAGATTTGATTCAGTTCAAGTGAAACATGAAAAAAGAATACCATCATTCAATCTTGTAAAGACATCTAGTTTACGCATAATTTGACAAAAGCTTTTTGAACAAGACAACGATTCCAAACATTCGTAAATTATGCCCAAATTACCACACGTCAAAAAAGAAAAAAAATTAGAAATTATGACTTGGCTGCCTCAATCTCCTGATCTCTCTCCCACTGGATTTGTATGTGGTGAATTGGAAGGTGAGTTCGTAGAGAATACCAAAATAGTGAGAGTGAGCTTTGAAGTATTCTTGGAATGGTCTTCTTTTTCAATAACTGTTGGAAATAATTTTTTACACTTAAGTTCTTATGCTTTGTCAAAATAAAAACAAATATACAAATATTTCAATATGTTTTTTTAAGAAATGCAGCTGGGGAGTTTTCCCTATAGTGTATGGATTAATTAAATCCGATAGTCTCTGTAAATTATGGGTTCTAACTAATCCCTTTTATCAGACGGCTGCTCAGATGCAGTTTAATTTCTTCAAGACTCACAGATCAAATCTTTTGCTTACACTGCAACTAAGTTGAGCTGAATCGGTAGTGGTTTCTTGAACAGATCGCATTAACTGCGGTGATCAGTGGTTGGACAAGACTAGCATACACAGACCCGCGGTGACGATGATCTGTGACATCGTTCAAGCCATCGTTGTCTACTGAATAGCTTTGTCCACCCAGTTGCCCTCACAAGCTTTGAGTGAGCCGAACGGAATCGTTCCCAACTAAGTTAAAAAGGTGCAGCTAGCAAAGAGTGTTTCTCCAGGCATTTATATTACAGATGTCCCCCTCTTTCGTTTTGATGACGGTGAAATCTGAACCCGGGTCCCCCATGGTTTGGTAATGCTACCATGCCGAGGAGAAATACACCGACAGAATGTGTCGGCTAGTAAAAAGGACAATGACTGAAATTTTTAAGGCATGTGAGTACCAGAATCTGACTCAATCAGAAATAGAGCTTACCACCTAAAGATATAATGGATTTTAAGCAATATGACTATTTCTGTCTACCAATACGTTGTAGTACGCTCCCGCTAACTATATGAACTTGTCCATTACTATAAAGAGCCCTAGATCAGAGGTAAGACTGGTCGTTGTTTCGACACAGACATTTTGCTGTTTAGCTCGCGATTAACAAGACCTATATCTTCAAGCAAATGATGACTCCGTTGCGGATAGAGACTCGGCTACGAAAAACAGAGATGTTCCCGTTCACCGGAATTGTTGGGGATGGGTAGATTTTCGACCGGTGGCCTGAGTGTTCGTGCTCGGGTTCCCCACATTAAGCCTGATCTTATGTCGCATCCCCTGCCAGTGAGAGAGTTTTGGGCAAATACATAGTTGTTTTGAGCCAGGCATATTGTTGTCTTAGTTGTGACTGTCAAGAACTCTCTCATCGGGCGGAGGGTGACTCAGTCGTCTCAGAAACTCGGCCGAGAAAAAAAGAGAAAACTTTACTCGAGTCCACTTTAGCCGGGAGCTGGGTAAATTTTGACCACTAGATCGAGTAGACACGCTTGCGTTCCCCACATTAATCCCGACCTTGTGACACATCTCATCCCAGTGGTCAAATACTTAGTCGTTTCGAATCAGGCAGTTGACTAGAAGCCTGTCTTCGGAGAAACAGGGTTACTCCATCGGAATTCTGTCTTCGAATATAGACTCGGCTGAGAAAAACAGAGAAATAATGTACCCAAACCCTATTTTGCGGAGTGGGGGGGGGTAAATT
The DNA here is from genome assembly GCA_964036315.1 of Acanthosepion esculentum. Lineage (NCBI taxonomy): Eukaryota > Metazoa > Mollusca > Cephalopoda > Sepiida > Sepiidae > Acanthosepion > Acanthosepion esculentum. Next base: position 69,154,227 of record OZ038486.1, read on the forward strand.
TTGACCAGCGGCCCGAGTAGATACGATCTGTTTCTCCACATAAAAAACCCGACCTTTTATCGCATCCTAGTGGGGAGTCATGGGTAAATAACTAGTAGTTTAGAGTCAAGCTGTTCGCTGTCTGGCTTGCGACTGACAAGACATCTGTCATCGGGTAGAGGGTGACTCAGTTGGGGCTCTGTCTACGGATAGTGACTCGACTGAGAAAAACAGACAAGTAATTTATTCGTTGCTCGGTTTTACAGGGAATGGGTAAAAATTCGACAAGCGGCCCGAGTGTACGCGCTCGGGTTCCCACGCTAAACATAACCTTGTGTCGCATCCCGTCTAAGTGTGGAGGCATGGGTAAACACCTAACCGTTTGGAGTCGATCTTTAGACAAACTAGTACAGTATCACGGCAAGTAAACAAAGCTTTACGTATAGAGACTCCTTATACGAAGTACGTTATATAAGTAAGAGTGTGTTATAAGAATAGCGATACAATAGTGGCGCCACAATACAATATGTACGTGTAGTCAAGAGAGAAAAACACTAAAAACAGAAATAACAGAAAGAAAGCATGAAAGAAGGGACAAAAATAAAACATGAAATCAAAGAAAGAAAGAAAGAAAGAAAGAAAGAAAGAAAGAAAATAAAGAATGCAAGTATGATGGTCGCAGAAAGAAAACAGAAAAAAGAAAGGATAAATTACTAGCATAACAAGAAAGAAAGAAAGAAAGAAAGAAAGAATCAAATAAACAAACAAACAAATGGAAAAGAAAGCAAGAAAGGAAGCAAAAAAGAAAGAATGAAAAAAGAAAGAAAAAAAGACAGAAAGAAAATAAAGACAGGATAATTTCCTATCATAAGAAAGAAAGAAAGAAAGAAAACAGAAAAAGAAAGGATAAATTACTAGCATAACAAGAAAGAAAGAAAGAAAGAAAGAAAGAAAGAAAGAAAGAAAGAAAGAATCAAATAAACAAACAAACAAATGGAAAAGAAATCAAGAAAGGAAGCAAAGAAGAAAGAATGAAAAAAGAAAGAAAGAAAGACAGAAAGAAAATAAAGACAGGATAATTTCCTATCATAAATGTTGAGTCTTGACTCAATGTTGAATCTCGCCTATTGCATGGAATAATAATGCAACACAAAATGTAATTAGAACAAGAATGTATTATAACAAGAAAGTGTACACGATAAGTACATATAGTATTTCTGTATATTTCTGGGAAGACGTTCCTGGAGAATGTGTTGACTAGTCGCAGTCGATCAGAGTCTCTAGTTGGATCTCGTGATTCTTCTCAGGATTTATTCGTATAAAATACAAATTGTGGCACGTGGCCTAGAGAGGGGGGGGGGTAAGGCTGGTCTTGACTAACTATCCTATACCTAGCTAATCAGATTCGTGACCCATTCATACATTACAATTGACGCATTCACCACAAGAATTCGTCCATCACCATTCGATCCTCCGAACACCATAATACCACATCCACACCAGGGGGGACCTACAAAAAAGCGCCCCATTTAATGATAATGAAAATACATAAAAATATCGTCGCGAGCGGATGAAAGGGGAGGGAGATGAACCCGATAACAAACTAAAATTTCAACAAAATCTTAAACTAAAACATAATTGATGTTAGTAGGGCCCGTCCAACCCTCAAAATAGAGAGGCCGCTGTATTCTGGCCAGAGGACAAAATCAAGAGGCACTCTCGCTAAGGGAGTGGGAAAGAGATAAAATAACTGGGACGTGGGGAAGTAAAAGGCTGATCCAGTTGAGATGAAAAGGAGGCCAAAACAAACTGGGGAGGTTGGGAATCTCGACTTGGATCATAACTAAAATGAAGGCCGGGAAACAGGCCGGGAACAACAGTTACTCATATTAACTAGGTACACTTAAGCATGTCTAACCTAACAGAGGGGAGGGTTCCACAGGAAACCACCCCGATGTGACTTTGGTTGACCTAGAAAAGAAAATCAAGGCTAACCCCGTTCAAACGAACCAAGCTCGCCTCTTTTACCCACCTTTCAGTGAAGACTGTCGAATGCAATCGTTTTCTATCAGTTCTAATCTTCATCTTGAGCTGATGCTCAAAGAATCGGATCAGATCCTGATGCGAAAGACTATTGCCTCGCAAGACCTCCTCCATTCGCGTCGTCCATATCACCATTCGAGCCGTGGCTAGCAGCGTTAGAAACACCATTCGTTTCACCCCGGAATACGGGGGCGACACATTGTCACACGCGTATGCGCGATCAATGGACACGAGTTCTTCGGGAGCGAGACGAGCCGTCAGCTCGCCGACATGGTCCCATAAGGGGCGGACCCGGGGGCAATGGTAGAAGGCGTGCGCAGCCGTTTCCTCTAAGCCAAGGCCACACCGATCACAGTCTGGCAAATCCGCCAAGCCCCATATGAAAGCCATGTCGTTGAGAGGCAGCCGATTCCGAGCCAGTCGCCAGGTAAGCGAAAACTCAGGGTTACTGAGATAATCCGCCGCTGGCGCCCAAGACCAGTAGGAGCGATACTGCTCCTCCGAACAGTCGAGCGTATCACGTAGAGAATCCTTCGCGCGACCCTCCACTAATTCCCGATAGAAGACCTTCCTAGGCCGTGAAAGGTCACTGGACCGCGGAATAGCCCTCAAGGCTGACCGACACTCGCTGAGGAAAAGCGATTCATCTCGAGACTTACAATGGCGCTCAGCCTTCGAGATGGGGGGATTGATGGTAAGGCTAGGGAAGGCGTCCCTAACAATCCCCTCCAGAATCGGATCTCCTCTAGTCAATGCGCGGCGTAGGAAAGCCAAGCGAGAGGCACGGATGTGACTCTCCAAGTGTGGCATTCCCAGCCCCCCATGACACGGACGTTTGGTGCAGACTCGTCTGTCGACCCTGTTGGCGCGTCCCCTCCACAAAATGGAGGATAGCGCCTGCTCGAGCGCCGTCATCTGGGCCTCACAGAGAGGAAGTACTGACAATCGATAAAGAATCAGGGGGAAAATGTATGTAACACACACCTCCGCCCTGCCCTTTACGGACAACCTCCGTCGATTCCAAGTCTTACCGGCAGAAACGACCTTTGCTAGTACTTCAGACCAATTTTTCTTCAGCTGGAGGTCGGGTCCAAACCACACTCCAAGAATGCGGACAGGACCGTCCGTCCAACCGAAGCGGCCCGGAAGATCACGCCCCTTCCAGGCACCTAACCGCAAGCCGGAAGACTTGTCGCGGTTTATCTTGGCCCCTGTCACCTTCTCGTACCGATCAAGCGCCTTCTGCACCGCCTCAATGTCGTTAAGGGACGACACGAAAGCAGATACGTCATCGGCGTACGCGGAAACCCTGGCTCGAGACCCTCCAGGAACGGCGATCCCGCGTAGGGCCGGACTGCACGCCTCGTCCTTCAGCCGGCGCAGGAGAGGCTCCAACGCCAAAGCGTAAAGGAGAGGCGACAGCGGACAACCCTGACGAACCGACCTCGACAGAACAAAAGCGCCCGACAACTTTCCGTTCACCTGTACCACAGCACTGGGGGAGCGATACAGGAGGCTAATCCAGCGGCAGAAGTCGGGTGCGAATCCGGCGGCCTGCAGGACAGTAGCAAGGTAGCGATGGTCGACCCTATCAAATGCCTTGGACTGATCCAAATTGATCAGCGCGGCTTCTTCGTCGTCTTTTACGCCCTCTACGATCGTGCGGATCAAATGCAGGTTGCTCTGAATTGTTCGGCCCCTCACAGAACAAGTCTGCTCAGGTCCCAACAGAGACTCGGCAACTGACTGCAAACGCTCCTGCAGGATCTTGGCCATAATCTTTAAATCTGTGTTTAGCAGAGTTATGGGCCTATAATCATCTAGTTTCCCCCCAACACCCTTGCCCTTTTTCAACAGAGTGATCACACCCCTGGAAATGCGATTGGGGATGGACCCCGACCGAAACCAGTTGTTGAACACTGCTGTCAAAATCGGAACAAAGATGTGCGACAGCCTCAAGTACAATTCATAGGGCAAACCATCCAGACCGGGCGACTTGCCTCTGCCGACCCTCTTCAGTGCCTCATAGACTTCGCCCTCCGTGATCTCTCCCTCGCAGCTAGCCGCTTCAGTCGGCGCAAGCCGAGGAAAGTCAGCCAAATAGCTGCGAAACTCCTCCTCACGGAGACCAGGCTCCTTGGTAAAGCGGCTCTCGAAATGCCGCCGAAACGCCTCGCACATGTCGTCAGTCGACCGCAGAGTACGCCCCTCCGGGGTTTCGACTTGACGAACGTAACGATCACCACCTCGACGGATTTCTTCCCGACGCAGATCTGCGCCCAGGTTCACAGCTTCGTTAGACATCTTACTTAACTTATGCCTAATTACCTGACCCATGTAACGATCGCTATTCGACCGCTGCAGGGCCTCCCTAGCTAGAGCTATCTCTAGGGGATCCCCCCCAGCCTCCGCCCGGGAAAAATTAGCCTTAAGTGTCTTCACCTTCTCAGCCTTATCTAGAGCGAGCCGTTTGCTGAAATCGGTGGTGAAAGACCTAATTCTATCTTTCAATTTTTCCCACCACCTATTCCCGATAACCGCCCCCACTAGCTCCCGCTGCACTAATTTAATTAGCTGCTCCCGGAAGTCCCGCCTGTCCAGTAAGGACAGATTGAACTTCCAGTAACCAGCCATTCTAGGCCTATGTTCTAACGCCACACGGGCACAAACGAGTTTGTGGTCCGTGTAGCCTACCCAGTGGAACGTGGGACAATCTAACAGGTCTATGTCGGCCCTACGAACTAACATTCTGTCAAGGTAGCTAACTACCTTGTCAGACGGCCAATTATGCGCCCACGTCCACATTTTCCCACTGGGATGATCGACCCGGTATCTATCGACGAGACCATAATCGCCGATCAGATCGACCAGGCTGCGATCGCCCCTTCTCCCGCTAGCGCCCCGCCCCCTGTCTAACTTGGGGTCCAGGATGGCATTCCAGTCCCCCATTAGAACTAGGCGCGAAGAATCGACCAGGAACGGCCCTAACTGCCGAAAAAAGTCACACCGCTCCCCCTGGTCGTTGGGCGCATAAACCGCAACGACCCGAAACGAACCACTTTTCACGGCAATATCGGCCACGATTAACCTGCCCTCGGCATCGGTATGCACAAGGTCCACCTTCGCATCAAGAGTACGTTTGACTAACAAAGAAACTCCTCTGGCCAACCGGTTCCCATATGCTGAATAGACGACAAAGTCATCCTCCAGCACACACGCATCGGAAGTGCAAACAAAGTGGGTCTCTTCAATCGCGGCAACATCTACACCGAAGGACAGGAGATCCCGACGCAGGCGGGCAGCCTTACCCCGATTTCTCAAGCCCTTCACATTCAAACTGGCTATCTTTATTTCCATTTTCTAGGCCTGCAAATATAAAAAAGAATTAGTGCAAAAACCTTAGACACATACGGGGCGGAAATCTGAGCTGGACAGGACCCCGACGGATTGCCCCAGGCTCCCTACTCCCAACTCTGACGTAATGCGTCCATCCAGGGCAATACCGCCAACGTCCATGGGGTATATTAGTTTGATCGCTCTATATAATGAGGGATGGATCAAAACGGGGACCCTCCCTGCACAAAATTGTCGCAATCTTCTTATACTGGGGTCCTCCATATCGAACATTCTGATGTTCGGGAAGGCCTCTTTAGCTTCAAACAAATGACTCCACACACGCAAGTAAGCCCCCGTGTCTCTTACGCAGGTTATCACTCCTGGCGCCTTAGGAAAGTTACGAGGGTCTTCTGTTGACTTCCCGTCAACCTCGTTCATTTGGAAAAGGAGCCCCGACAGTGCTTTTCTTTGCTTGGTGAGCCCGTTCTTGTAGACTTCTTTGTCTACATGACAAATTGATTCGGGCCCTTCGAAAAGTTTCTTTTTCTTCTTTTTCTTCTCCCTTGAAGGATGGGGAGGGGAAGAAGTGGATGTATGGGGTGGTGTATTTAGAGAACTGGGGGAAGAAGTAGAGGGAGAGGGGGATGGAGTACGTGTATGGGAGGAAGGGAGACTCCTATCTCTAGGGGAAACAGTTTGTCTTATGGGCGATGCAGGGAAGGAGTGCCGCCTGGTTCTGTCCATGCTACACTCTGCCCTGCTACGTCCAGAGGTACCTTTTTCTTGCTCTTCAGAGTCTTCCTCCCTACTTCTTTTTAAAGAGGAAGCTCGTGGTGGAGGCATACTTTCTACCTCCATTGGTGCTTCCTGCTGCTGCTCCATCTGTGGATGCTCTTGCTGCTTCTTGGTTTTCTGCTGTGACCGCTGCTGTTGAGGTTGCTGTTGCTTCTTCTGTCGTTGCTGTTGAGGTTGTTCAGGTTGCTTCTGCTGTTGAGGCTGCTGTTCTATTTGCTTCTGTTGCAGTTTAGGTTGATCCTCGGGCCGCTTGTTTTGGCCTTCTTTGGGTTGCTTTTTAAATTCCCCTTCCGTCTGCCTTTTGGGGGGAATCTCCTTCTGGGGTGGAGCCGGCGCACTTTGGGGCTTCCGCCTTTTAGTGACTTCCTTCCACTCGCCTTCCGGATTCGGGGTTTCCTTCTCTGGGGTACTGGTTTTTGCTGCAGGTGCTGGAGGTGGTGGGGCTGGTGTCTTCTCTTTCTTAGGGCACGCCTTTGCCATGTGTCCTGCCTCTCCGCATGACCAACAGAACGGCTTTCTGCCCTCCACCACTACCAACATCCTTCTGTTGCGGCAGATTAATACGTTTGGGATGTTCTGGAATCCTTCTCTGTCCAATGTGATGTGGATTTCGAAATCTCCCGTCTCAATTCCTGCCTTACTGCTGATGGCCTTCACTTCGTTAACTTCTCCGAATTCGGCGAAGAAGGCCCCGAGTCTGTCACCGGAAATGTCTATGGGCACCCCATGAACCATCACCTTTGTTCGACGGGTGCCCATATACTCGGTTTGAAGTCTTAAAGACTTTGTATTCAAGACACTGCCGGCTAATTTCTTGGCTTGTTCTTCTGTGTGTAGGAGGAGGTCCCATAGAGCATTTGTTCTTCGTGCTAAAATTTTCGGACAAATGCCTAACGCCTTCAGGGCCTCCTCCATACCCTCCCTGCACACTCCAACCAGCTTATGAGTCCTGACATCCGAGGTGAGCAAAGAAATGGTACGAGGTTTCACCTCCTCGAATGCCTCGGTGATTGTTAAGAATTCATTGCCACTGAAGGTTTCTTGGAGACGAATTCTTTCGTTTGCGTAAAATACGCCATCCTTTTTTAGCGGCCTATTTTGGCTCCAGGCCGTTTTTTCAGCTGACACCGGTATTGTTAACGGTGTAGCTGGAGTGTCAATGTTTTTCTCAGCCATTTTGGTGAACAAAGTTCACCGCGGCTGACTATACTTTCTTTTCTCACACTTTTCTTTTTTTTTTTTAAGCAGAAATTTTTAACAAATAAATAAAACCAAATAAAAAAGGTCGGACCGAAATCCGAGAAAAATAAATAAAACCAACAATGAACAGTAAACGAAAAAGAACAGAATCAAATAAAAGTCGGGGAGGGTAACAGCAAAATAAAAGAAATAAAAAACTAAACAAATATCAAACTGAAAAAAAGAAAGTGTTCAAAGAAAAAGAAAGAAAGGGTTCAAAAATGCGTACAAATTAAAAAAAAAAACGGAAAGAAAGGGTTCACAAAATGCGTGCAAATTTAAAAAAAAATGTAACTTTCCAACTTAGCTTATAGCTGGACCAAAAAACACGTAAGACGAACAGAAAATCTCGGGATTCCTTCTCAGGATTTATTCGTATAAAATACAAATTGTGGCACGTGGCCTAGAGAGGGGGAGGGGTAAGGCTGGTCTTGACTAACTATCCTATACCTAGCTAATCAGATTCGTGACCCATTCATACATTACAATTGACGCATTCACCACAAGAATTCGTCCATCACCATTCGATCCTCCGAACACCATAATACCACATCCACACCAGGGGGGACCTACAAAAAAGCGCCCCATTTAATGATAATGAAAATACATAAAAATATCGTCGTGAGCGGATGAAAGGGGAGGGAGATGAACCCCATAACAAACTAAAATTTCAACAAAATCTTAAACTAAAACATAATTGATGTTAGTAGGGCCCGTCCAACCCTCAAAATAGAGAGGCCGCTGTATTCTGGCCAGAGGACAAAATCAAGAGGCACTCTCGCTAAGGGAGTGGGAAAGAGATAAAATAACTGGGACGTGGGGAAGTAAAAGGCTGATCCAGTTGAGATGAAAAGGAGGCCAAAACAAACTGGGGAGGTTGGGAATCTCGACTTGGATCATAACTAAAATGAAGGCCGGGAAACAGGCCGGGAACAACAGTTACTCATATTAACTAGGTACACTTAAGCATGTCTAACCTAACAGAGGGGAGGGTTCCACAGGAAACCACCCCGATGTGACTTTGGTTGACCTAGAAAAGAAAATCAAGGCTAACCCCGTTCAAACGAACCAAGCTCGCCTCTTTTACCCACCTTTCAGTGAAGACTGTCGAATGCAATCGTTTTCTATCAGTTCTAATCTTCATCTTGAGCTGATGCTCAAAGAATCGGATCAGATCCTGATGCGAAAGACTATTGCCTCGCAAGACCTCCTCCATTCGCGTCGTCCATATCACCATTCGAGCCGTGGCTAGCAGCGTTAGAAACACCATTCGTTTCACCCCGGAATACGGGGGCGACACATTGTCACACGCGTATGCGCGATCAATGGACACGAGTTCTTCGGGAGCGAGACGAGCCGTCAGCTCGCCGACATGGTCCCATAAGGGGCGGACCCGGGGGCAATGGTAGAAGGCGTGCGCAGCCGTTTCCTCTAAGCCAAGGCCACACCGATCACAGTCTGGCAAATCCGCCAAGCCCCATATGAAAGCCATGTCGTTGAGAGGCAGCCGATTCCGAGCCAATCGCCAGGTAAGCGAAAACTCAGGGTTACTGAGATAATCCGCCGCTGGCGCCCAAGACCAGTAGGAGCGATACTGCTCCTCCGAACAGTCGAGCGTATCACGTAGAGAATCCTTCGCGCGACCCTCCACTAATTCCCGATAGAAGACCTTCCTAGGCCGTGAAAGGTCACTGGACCGCGGAATAGCCCTCAAGGCTGACCGACACTCGCTGAGGAAAAGCGATTCATCTCGAGACTTACAATGGCGCTCAGCCTTCGAGATGGGGGGATTGATGGTAAGGCTAGGGAAGGCGTCCCTAACAATCCCCTCCAGAATCGGATCTCCTCTAGTCAATGCGCGGCGTAGGAAAGCCAAGCGAGAGGCACGGATGTGACTCTCCAAGTGTGGCATTCCCAGCCCCCCATGACACGGACGTTTGGTGCAGACTCGTCTGTCGACCCTGTTGGCGCGTCCCCTCCACAAAATGGAGGATAGCGCCTGCTCGAGCGCCGTCATCTGGGCCTCACAGAGAGGAAGTACTGACAATCGATAAAGAATCAGGGGGAAAATGTATGTAACACACACCTCCGCCCTGCCCTTTACGGACAACCTCCGTCGATTCCAAGTCTTACCGGCAGAAACGACCTTTGCTAGTACTTCAGACCAATTTTTCTTCAGCTGGAGGTCGGGTCCAAACCACACTCCAAGAATGCGGACAGGACCGTCCGTCCAACCGAAGCGGCCCGGAAGATCACGCCCCTTCCAGGCACCTAACCGCAAGCCAGAAGACTTGTCGCGGTTTATCTTGGCCCCTGTCACCTTCTCGTACCGATCAAGCGCCTTCTGCACCGCCTCAATGTCGTTAAGGGACGACACGAAAGCAGATACGTCATCGGCGTACGCGGAAACCCTGGCTCGAGACCCTCCAGGAACGGCGATCCCGCGTAGGGCCGGACTGCACGCCTCGTCCTTCAGCCGGCGCAGGAGAGGCTCCAACGCCAAAGCGTAAAGGAGAGGCGACAGCGGACAACCCTGACGAACCGACCTCGACAGAACAAAAGCGCCCGACAACTTTCCGTTCACCTGTACCACAGCACTGGGGGAGCGATACAGGAGGCTAATCCAGCGGCAGAAGTCGGGTGCGAATCCGGCGGCCTGCAGGACAGTAGCAAGGTAGCGATGGTCGACCCTATCAAATGCCTTGGACTGATCCAAATTGATCAGCGCGGCTTCTTCGTCGTCTTTTACGCCCTCTACGATCGTGCGGATCAAATGCAGGTTGCTCTGAATTGTTCGGCCCCTCACAGAACAAGTCTGCTCAGGTCCCAACAGAGACTCGGCAACTGACTGCAAACGCTCCTGCAGGATCTTGGCCATAATCTTTAACTCTGTGTTTAGCAGAGTTATGGGCCTATAATCATCTAGTTTCCCCCCAACACCCTTGCCCTTTTTCAACAGAGTGATCACACCCCTGGAAATGCGATTGGGGATGGACCCCGACCGAAACCAGTTGTTGAACACTGCTGTCAAAATCGGAACAAAGATGTGCGACAGCCTCAAGTACAATTCATAGGGCAAACCATCCAGACCGGGCGACTTGCCTCTGCCGACCCTCTTCAGTGCCTCATAGACTTCGCCCTCCGTGATCTCTCCCTCGCAGCTAGCCGCTTCAGTCGGCGCAAGCCGAGGAAAGTCAGCCAAATAGCTGCGAAACTCCTCCTCACGGAGACCAGGCTCCTTGGTAAAGCGGCTCTCGAAATGCCGCCGAAACGCCTCGCACATGTCGTCAGTCGACCGCAGAGTACGCCCCTCCGGGGTTTCGACTTGACGAACGTAACGATCACCACCTCGACGGATTTCTTCCCGACGCAGATCTGCGCCCAGGTTCACAGCTTCGTTAGACATCTTACTTAACTTATGCCTAATTACCTGACCCATGTAACGATCGCTATTCGACCGCTGCAGGGCCTCCCTAGCTAGGGCTATCTCTAGGGGATCCCCCCCAGCCTCCGCCCGGGAGAAATTAGACTTAAGTGTCTTCACCTTCTCAGCCTTATCTAGAGCGAGCCGTTTGCTGAAATCGGTGGTGAAAGACCTAATTCTATCTTTCAATTTTTCCCACCACCTATTCCCGATAACCGCCCCCACTAGCTCCCGCTGCACTAATTTAATTAGCTGCTCCCGGAAGTCCCGCCTGTCCAGTAAGGACAGATTGAACTTCCAGTAACCAGCCATTCTAGGCCTATGTTCTAACGCCACACGGGCACAAACGAGTTTGTGGTCCGTGTAGCCTACCCAGTGGAACGTGGGACAATCTAACAGGTCTATGTCGGCCCTACGAACTAACATTCTGTCAAGGTAGCTAACTACCTTGTCAGACGGCCAATTATGCGCCCACGTCCACATTTTCCCACTGGGATGATCGACCCGGTATCTATCGACGAGACCATAATCGCCGATCAGATCGACCAGGCTGCGATCGCCCCTTCTCCCGCTAGCGCCCCGCCCCCTGTCTAACTTGGGGTCCAGGATGGCATTCCAGTCCCCCATTAGAACTAGGCGCGAAGAATCGACTAGGAACGGCCCTAACTGCCGAAAAAAGTCACACCGCTCCCCCTGGTCGTTGGGCGCATAAACCGCAACGACCCGAAACGAACCACTTTTCACGGCAATATCGGCCACGATTAACCTGCCCTCGGCATCGGTATGCACAAGGTCCACCTTCGCATCAAGAGTACGTTTGACTAACAAAGAAACTCCTCTGGCCAACCGGTCCCCATATGCTGAATAGACGACAAAGTCATCCTCCAGCACACACGCATCGGAAGTGCAAACAAAGTGGGTCTCTTCGATCGCGGCAACATCTACACCGAAGGACAGGAGATCCCGAAGCAGGCGGGCAGCCTTACCCCGATTTCTCAAGCCCTTCACATTCAAACTGGCTATCTTTATTTCCATTTTCTAGGCCTGCAAATATAAAAAAGAATTAGTGCAAAAACCTTAGACACATACGGGGCGGAAATCTGAGCTGGACAGGACCCCGACGGATTGCCCCAGGCTCCCTACTCCCAACTCTGACGTAATGCGTCCATCCAGGGCAATACCGCCAACGTCCATGGGGTATATTAGTTTGATCGCTCTATATAATGAGGGATGGATCAAAACGGGGACCCTCCCTGCACAAAATTGTCGCAATCTTCTTATACTGGGGTCCTCCATATCGAACATTCTGATGTTCGGGAAGGCCTCTTTAGCTTCAAACAAATGACTCCACACACGCAAGTAAGCCCCCGTGTCTCTTACGCAGGTTATCACTCCTGGCGCCTTAGGAAAGTTACGAGGGTCTTCTGTTGACTTCCCGTCAACCTCGTTCATTTGGAAAAGGAGCCCCGACAGTGCTTTTCTTTGCTTGGTGAGCCCGTTCTTGTAGACTTCTTTGTCTACATGACAAATTGATTCGGGCCCTTCGAAAAGTTTCTTTTTCTTCTTTTTCTTCTCCCTTGAAGGATGGGGAGGGGAAGAAGTGGATGTATGGGGTGGTGTATTTAGAGAACTGGGGGAAGAAGTAGAGGGAGAGGGGGATGGAGTACGTGTATGGGAGGAAGGGAGACTCCTATCTCTAGGGGAAACAGATTGTCTTATGGGCGATGCAGGGAAGGAGTGCCGCCTGGTTCTGTCCATGCTACACTCTGCCCTGCTACGTCCAGAGGTACCTTTTTCTTGCTCTTCAGAGTCTTCCTCCCTACTTCTTTTTAAAGAGGAAGCTCGTGGTGGAGGCATACTTTCTACCTCCATTGGTGCTTCCTGCTGCTGCTCCATCTGTGGATGCTCTTGCTGCTTCTTGGTTTTATGCTGTGACCGCTGCTGTTGAGGCTGCTGTTGCTTCTTCTGTCGTTGCTGTTGAGGTTGTTCAGCTTGCTTCTGCTGTTGAGGCTGCTGTTCTATTTGCTTCTGTTGCAGTTTAGGTTGATCCTCGGGCCGCTTGTTTTGGCCTTCTTTGGGTTGCTTTTTAAATTCCCCTTCCGTCTGCCTTTTGGGGGGAATCTCCTTCTGGGGTGGAGCCGGCGCACTTTGGGGCTTCCGCCTTTTAGTGACTTCCTTCCACTCGCCTTCCGGATTCGGGGTTTCCTTCTCTGGGGTACTGGTTTTTGCTGCAGGTGCTGGAGGTGGTGGGGCTGGTGTCTTCTCTTTCTTAGGGCACGCCTTTGCCATGTGTCCTGCCTCTCCGCATGACCAACAGAACGGCTTTCTGCCCTCCACCACTACCAACATCCTTCTGTTGCGGCAGATTAATACGTTTGGGATGTTCTGGAATCCTTCTCTGTCCAATGTGATGTGGATTTCGAAATCTCCCGTCTCGATTCCTGCCTTACTGCTGATGGCCTTCACTTCGTTAACTTCTCCGAATTCGGCGAAGAAGGCCCCGAGTCTGTCACCGGAAATGTCTATGGGCACCCCATGAACCATCACCTTTGTTCGACGGGTGCCCATATACTCGGTTTGTAGTCTTAAAGACTTTGTATTCAAGACACTGCCGGCTAATTTCTTGGCTTGTTCTTCTGTGTGTAGGAGGAGGTCCCATAGAGCATTTGTTCTTCGTGCTAAAATTTTCGGACAAATGCCTAACGCCTTCAGGGCCTCCTCCATACCCTCCCTGCTCACTCCAACCAGCTTATGAGTCCTGACATCCGAGGTGAGCAAAGAAATGGTACGAGGTTTCACCTCCTCGAATGCCTCGGTGATTGTTAAGAATTCATTGCCACTGAAGGTTTCTTGGAGACGAATTCTTTCGTTAGCGTAAAATACGCCATCCTTTTTTAGCGGGCTATTTTGGCTCCAGGCCGTTTTTTCAGCTGACACCGGTATTGTTAACGGTGTAGCTGGAGTGTCAATGTTTTTCTCAGCCATTTTGGTGAACAAAGTTCACCGCGGCTGACTATACTTTCTTTTCTCACACTTTTTTTTTTTTTTTTTTTTAAGCAGAAATTTTTAACAAATAAATAAAACCAAATAAAAAAGGTCGGACCGAAATCCGGGAAAAATAAATAAAACCAACAATGAACAGTAAACGAAAAAGAACAGAATCAAATAAAAGTCGGGGAGGGTAACAGCAAAATAAAAGAAATAAAAAACTAAACAAATATCAAACTGAAAAAAGAAAGTGTTCAAAAAAAAGAAAGAAAGGGTTCAAAAATGCGTACAAATTAAAAAAAAAAACGGAAAGAAAGGGTTCACAAAATGCGTGCAAATTTAAAAAAAAATGTAACTTTCCAACTTAGCTTATAGCTGGACCAAAAAACACGTAAGACGAACAGAAAATCTCGGGATTCCTTCTCAGGATTTATTCGTATAAAATACAAATTGTGGCACAAGGCCTAAAAAGGGGAGGGGTAAGGCTGGTCTTAACTAACTATCCTATACCTAGCTAATCAGATTCGTGACCCATTCATACATTACAATTGACGCAATCACCACAAGAATTCGTCCATCACCATTCGATCCTCCGAACACCATAATACCACATCCACACCAGGGGGGACCTACAAAAAAGCGCCCCATTTAATGATAATGAAAATACATAAAAATATCGTCGTGAGCGGATGAAAGGGGAGGGAGATGAACCCCATAACAAACTAAAATTTCAACAAAATCTTAAACTAAAACATAATTGATGTTAGTAGGGCCCGTCCAACCCTCAAAATAGAGAGGCCGCTGTATTCTGGCCAGAGGACAAAATCAAGAGGCACTCTCGCTAAGGGAGTGGGAAAGAGATAAAATAACTGGGACGTGGGGAAGTAAAAGGCTGATCCAGTTGAGATGAAAAGGAGGCCAAAACAAACTGGGGAGGTTGGGAATCTCGACTTGGATCATAACTAAAATGAAGGCCGGGAAACAGGCCGGGAACAACAGTTACTCATATTAACTAGGTACACTTAAGCATGTCTAACCTAACAGAGGGGAGGGTTCCACAGGAAACCACCCCGATGTGACTTTGGTTGACCTAGAAAAGAAAATCAAGGCTAACCCCGTTCAAACGAACCAAGCTCGCCTCTTTTACCCACCTTTCAGTGAAGACTGTCGAATGCAATCGTTTTCTATCAGTTCTAATCTTCATCTTGAGCTGATGCTCAAAGAATCGGATCAGATCCTGATGCGAAAGACTATTGCCTCGCAAGACCTCCTCCATTCGCGTCGTCCATATCACCATTCGAGCCGTGGCTAGCAGCGTTAGAAACACCATTCGTTTCACCCCGGAATACGGGGGCGACACATTGTCACACGCGTATGCGCGATCAATGGACACGAGTTCTTCGGGAGCGAGACGAGCCGTCAGCTCGCCGACATGGTCCCATAAGGGGCGGACCCGGGGGCAATGGTAGAAGGCGTGCGCAGCCGTTTCCTCTAAGCCAAGGCCACACCGATCACAGTCTGGCAAATCCGCCAAGCCCCATATGAAAGCCATGTCGTTGAGAGGCAGCCGATTCCGAGCCAATCGCCAGGTAAGCGAAAACTCAGGGTTACTGAGATAATCCGCCGCTGGCGCCCAAGACCAGTAGGAGCGATACTGCTCCTCCGAACAGTCGAGCGTATCACGTAGAGAATCCTTCGCGCGACCCTCCACTAATTCCCGATAGAAGACCTTCCTAGGCCGTGAAAGGTCACTGGACCGCGGAATAGCCCTCAAGGCTGACCGACACTCGCTGAGGAAAAGCGATTCATCTCGAGACTTACAATGGCGCTCAGCCTTCGAGATGGGGGGATTGATGGTAAGGCTAGGGAAGGCGTCCCTAACAATCCCCTCCAGAATCGGATCTCCTCTAGTCAATGCGCGGCGTAGGAAAGCCAAGCGAGAGGCACGGATGTGACTCTCCAAGTGTGGCATTCCCAGCCCCCCATGACACGGACGTTTGGTGCAGACTCGTCTGTCGACCCTGTTGGCGCGTCCCCTCCACAAAATGGAGGATAGCGCCTGCTCGAGCGCCGTCATCTGGGCCTCACAGAGAGGAAGTACTGACAATCGATAAAGAATCAGGGGGAAAATGTATGTAACACACACCTCCGCCCTGCCCTTTACGGACAACCTCCGTCGATTCCAAGTCTTACCGGCAGAAACGACCTTTGCTAGTACTTCAGACCAATTTTTCTTCAGCTGGAGGTCGGGTCCAAACCACACTCCAAGAATGCGGACAGGACCGTCCGTCCAACCGAAGCGGCCCGGAAGATCACGCCCCTTCCAGGCACCTAACCGCAAGCCGGAAGACTTGTCGCGGTTTATCTTGGCCCCTGTCACCTTCTCGTACCGATCAAGCGCCTTCTGCACCGCCTCAATGTCGTTAAGGGACGACACGAAAGCGGATACGTCATCGGCGTACGCGGAAACCCTGGCTCGAGACCCTCCAGGAACGGCGATCCCGCGTAGGGCCGGACTGCACGCCTCGTCCTTCAGCCGGCGCAGGAGAGGCTCCAACGCCAAAGCGTAAAGGAGAGGCGACAGCGGACAACCCTGACGAACCGACCTCGACAGAACAAAAGCGCCCGACAACTTTCCGTTCACCTGTACCACAGCACTGGGGGAGCGATACAGGAGGCTAATCCAGCGGCAGAAGTCGGGTGCGAATCCGGCGGCCTGCAGGACAGTAGCAAGGTAGCGATGGTCGACCCTATCAAATGCCTTGGACTGATCCAAATTGATCAGCGCGGCTTCTTCGTCGTCTTTTACGCCCTCTACGATCGTGCGGATCAAATGCAGGTTGCTCTGAATTGTTCGGCCCCTCACAGAACAAGTCTGCTCAGGTCCCAACAGAGACTCGGCAACTGACTGCAAACGCTCCTGCAGGATCTTGGCCATAATCTTTAACTCTGTGTTTAGCAGAGTTATGGGCCTATAGTCATCTAGTTTCCCCCCAACACCCTTGCCCTTTTTCAACAGAGTGATCACACCCCTGGAAATGCGATTGGGGATGGACCCCGACCGAAACCAGTTGTTGAACACTGCTGTCAAAATCGGAACAAAGATGTGCGACAGCCTCAAGTACAATTCATAGGGCAAACCATCCAGACCGGGCGACTTGCCTCTGCCGACCCTCTTCAGTGCCTCATAGACTTCGCCCTCCGTGATCTCTCCCTCGCAGCTAGCCGCTTCAGTCGGCGCAAGCCGAGGAAAGTCAGCCAAATAGCTGCGAAACTCCTCCTCACGGAGACCAGGCTCCTTGGTAAAGCGGCTCTCGAAATGCCGCCGAAACGCCTCGCACATGTCGTCAGTCGACCGCAGAGTACGCCCCTCCGGGGTTTCGACTTGACGAACGTAACGATCACCACCTCGACGGATTTCTTCCCGACGCAGATCTGCGCCCAGGTTCACAGCTTCGTTAGACATCTTACTTAACTTATGCCTAATTACCTGACCCATGTAACGATCGCTATTCGACCGCTGCAGGGCCTCCCTAGCTAGAGCTATCTCTAGGGGATCCCCCCCAGCCTCCGCCCGGGAAAAATTAGCCTTAAGTGTCTTCACCTTCTCAGCCTTATCTAGAGCGAGCCGTTTGCTGAAATCGGTGGTGAAAGACCTAATTCTATCTTTCAATTTTTCCCACCACCTATTCCCGATAACCGCCCCCACTAGCTCCCGCTGCACTAATTTAATTAGCTGCTCCCGGAAGTCCCGCCTGTCCAGTAAGGACAGATTGAACTTCCAGTAACCAGCCATTCTAGGCCTATGTTCTAACGCCACACGGGCACAAACGAGTTTGTGGTCCGTGTAGCCTACCCAGTGGAACGTGGGACAATCTAACAGGTCTATGTCGGCCCTACGAACTAACATTCTGTCAAGGTAGCTAACTACCTTGTCAGACGGCCAATTATGCGCCCACGTCCACATTTTCCCACTGGGATGATCGACCCGGTATCTATCGACGAGACCATAATCGCCGATCAGATCGACCAGGCTGCGATCGCCCCTTCTCCCGCTAGCGCCCCGCCCCCTGTCTAACTTGGGGTCCAGGATGGCATTCCAGTCCCCCATTAGAACTAGGCGCGAAGAATCGACTAGGAACGGCCCTAACTGCCGAAAAAAGTCACACCGCTCCCCCTGGTCGTTGGGCGCATAAACCGCAACGACCCGAAACGAACCACTTTTCACGGCAATATCGGCCACGATTAACCTGCCCTCGGCATCGGTATGCACAAGGTCCACCTTCGCATCAAGAGTACGTTTGACTAACAAAGAAACTCCTCTGGCCAACCGGTCCCCATATGCTGAATAGACGACAAAGTCATCCTCCAGCACACACGCATCGGAAGTGCAAACAAAGTGGGTCTCTTCGATCGCGGCAACATCTACACCGAAGGACAGGAGATCCCGAAGCAGGCGGGCAGCCTTACCCCGATTTCTCAAGCCCTTCACATTCAAACTGGCTATCTTTATTTCCATTTTCTAGGCCTGCAAATATAAAAAAGAATTAGTGCAAAAACCTTAGACACATACGGGGCGGAAATCTGAGCTGGACAGGACCCCGACGGATTGCCCCAGGCTCCCTACTCCCAACTCTGACGTAATGCGTCCATCCAGGGCAATACCGCCAACGTCCATGGGGTATATTAGTTTGATCGCTCTATATAATGAGGGATGGATCAAAACGGGGACCCTCCCTGCACAAAATTGTCGCAATCTTCTTATACTGGGGTCCTCCATATCGAACATTCTGATGTTCGGGAAGGCCTCTTTAGCTTCAAACAAATGACTCCACACACGCAAGTAAGCCCCCGTGTCTCTTACGCAGGTTATCACTCCTGGCGCCTTAGGAAAGTTACGAGGGTCTTCTGTTGACTTCCCGTCAACCTCGTTCATTTGGAAAAGGAGCCCCGACAGTGCTTTTCTTTGCTTGGTGAGCCCGTTCTTGTAGACTTCTTTGTCTACATGACAAATTGATTCGGGCCCTTCGAAAAGTTTCTTTTTCTTCTTTTTCTTCTCCCTTGAAGGATGGGGAGGGGAAGAAGTGGATGTATGGGGTGGTGTATTTAGAGAACTGGGGGAAGAAGTAGAGGGAGAGGGGGATGGAGTACGTGTATGGGAGGAAGGGAGACTCCTATCTCTAGGGGAAACAGATTGTCTTATGGGCGATGCAGGGAAGGAGTGCCGCCTGGTTCTGTCCATGCTACACTCTGCCCTGCTACGTCCAGAGTTACCTTTTTCTTGCTCTTCAGAGTCTTCCTCCCTACTTCTTTTTAAAGAGGAAGCTCGTGGTGGAGGCATACTTTCTACCTCCATTGGTGCTTCCTGCTGCTGCTCCATCTGTGGATGCTCTTGCTGCTTCTTGGTTTTCTGCTGTGACCGCTGCTGTTGAGGCTGCTGTTGCTTCTTCTGTCGTTGCTGTTGAGGTTGTTCAGCTTGCTTCTGCTGTTGAGGCTGCTGTTCTATTTGCTTCTGTTGCAGTTTAGGTTGATCCTCGGGCCGCTTGTTTTGGCCTTCTTTGGGTTGCTTTTTAAATTCCCCTTCCGTCTGCCTTTTGGGGGGAATCTCCTTCTGGGGTGGAGCCGGCGCACTTTGGGGCTTCCGCCTTTTAGTGACTTCCTTCCACTCGCCTTCCGGATTCGGGGTTTCCTTCTCTGGGGTACTGGTTTTTGCTGCAGGTGCTGGAGGTGGTGGGGCTGGTGTCTTCTCTTTCTTAGGGCACGCCTTTGCCATGTGTCCTGCCTCTCCGCATGACCAACAGAACGGCTTTCTGCCCTCCACCACTACCAACATCCTTCTGTTGCGGCAGATTAATACGTTTGGGATGTTCTGGAATCCTTCTCTGTCCAATGTGATGTGGATTTCGAAATCTCCCGTCTCGATTCCTGCCTTACTGCTGATGGCCTTCACTTCGTTAACTTCTCCGAATTCGGCGAAGAAGGCCCCGAGTCTGTCACCGGAAATGTCTATGGGCACCCCATGAACCATCACCTTTGTTCGACGGGTGCCCATATACTCGGTTTGTAGTCTTAAAGACTTTGTATTCAAGACACTGCCGGCTAATTTCTTGGCTTGTTCTTCTGTGTGTAGGAGGAGGTCCCATAGAGCATTTGTTCTTCGTGCTAAAATTTTCGGACAAATGCCTAACGCCTTCAGGGCCTCCTCCATACCCTCCCTGCTCACTCCAACCAGCTTATGAGTCCTGACATCCGAGGTGAGCAAAGAAATGGTACGAGGTTTCACCTCCTCGAATGCCTCGGTGATGGTCAAGAATTCATTGCCACTGAAGGTTTCTTGGAGACGAATTCTTTCGTTTGCGTAAAATACGCCATCCTTTTTTATCGGGCTATTTTGGCTCCAGGCCGTTTTTTCAGCTGACACCGGTATTGTTAACGGTGTAGCTGGAGTGTCAATGTTTTTCTCAGCCATTTTTGGCGAACAAAGTTCACCGCGGCTGACTATAATTTCTTTTCTCACACTTTTCTTTTTTTTTTTTTTTTAAGCAGAAATTTTTAACAAATAAATAAAACCAAATAAAAAAGGTCGGACCGAAATCCGAAAAAATAAATAAAACCAACAATGAACAGTAAACGAAAAAGAACAGAATCAAATAAAAGTCGGGGAGGGTAACAGCAAAATAAAAGAAATAAAAAACTAAACAAATATCAAACTGAAAAAAGAAAGTGTTCAAAAAAAGAAAGAAAGGGTTCAAAAATGCGTACAAATTAAAAAAAAAAACGGAAAGAAAGGGTTCACAAAATGCGTGCAAATTTAAAAAAAAATGTAACTTTCCAACTTAGCTTATAGCTGGACCAAAAAACACGTAAGACGAACAGAAAATCTCGGGATTCCTTCTCAGGATTTATTTGTATAAAATACAAATTGTGGCACAAGGCCTAAAAAGGGGAGGGGTAAGGCTGGTCTTGACTAACTATCCTATACCTAGCTAATCAGATTCGTGACCCATTCATACATTACAATTGACGCATTCACCACAAGAATTCGTCCATCACCATTCGATCCTCCGAACACCATAATACCACATCCACACCAGGGGGGACCTACAAAAAAGCGCCCCATTTAATGATAATGAAAATACATAAAAATATCGTCGTGAGCGGATGAAAGGGGAGGGAGATGAACCCCATAACAAACTAAAATTTCAACAAAATCTTAAACTAAAACATAATTGATGTTAGTAGGGCCCGTCCAACCCTCAAAATAGAGAGGCCGCTGTATTCTGGCCAGAGGACAAAATCAAGAGGCACTCTCGCTAAGGGAGTGGGAAAGAGATAAAATAACTGGGACGTGGGGAAGTAAAAGGCTGATCCAGTTGAGATGAAAAGGAGGCCAAAACAAACTGGGGAGGTTGGGAATCTCGACTTGGATCATAACTAAAATGAAGGCCGGGAAACAGGCCGGGAACAACAGTTACTCATATTAACTAGGTACACTTAAGCATGTCTAACCTAACAGAGGGGAGGGTTCCACAGGAAACCACCCCGATGTGACTTTGGTTGACCTAGAAAAGAAAATCAAGGCTAACCCCGTTCAAACGAACCAAGCTCGCCTCTTTTACCCACCTTTCAGTGAAGACTGTCGAATGCAATCGTTTTCTATCAGTTCTAATCTTCATCTTGAGCTGATGCTCAAAGAATCGGATCAGATCCTGATGCGAAAGACTATTGCCTCGCAAGACCTCCTCCATTCGCGTCGTCCATATCACCATTCGAGCCGTGGCTAGCAGCGTTAGAAACACCATTCGTTTCACCCCGGAATACGGGGGCGACACATTGTCACACGCGTATGCGCGATCAATGGACACGAGTTCTTCGGGAGCGAGACGAGCCGTCAGCTCGCCGACATGGTCCCATAAGGGGCGGACCCGGGGGCAATGGTAGAAGGCGTGCGCAGCCGTTTCCTCTAAGCCAAGGCCACACCGATCACAGTCTGGCAAATCCGCCAAGCCCCATATGAAAGCCATGTCGTTGAGAGGCAGCCGATTCCGAGCCAATCGCCAGGTAAGCGAAAACTCAGGGTTACTGAGATAATCCGCCGCTGGCGCCCAAGACCAGTAGGAGCGATACTGCTCCTCCGAACAGTCGAGCGTATCACGTAGAGAATCCTTCGCGCGACCCTCCACTAATTCCCGATAGAAGACCTTCCTAGGCCGTGAAAGGTCACTGGACCGCGGAATAGCCCTCAAGGCTGACCGACACTCGCTGAGGAAAAGCGATTCATCTCGAGACTTACAATGGCGCTCAGCCTTCGAGATGGGGGGATTGATGGTAAGGCTAGGGAAGGCGTCCCTAACAATCCCCTCCAGAATCGGATCTCCTCTAGTCAATGCGCGGCGTAGGAAAGCCAAGCGAGAGGCACGGATGTGACTCTCCAAGTGTGGCATTCCCAGCCCCCCATGACACGGACGTTTGGTGCAGACTCGTCTGTCGACCCTGTTGGCGCGTCCCCTCCACAAAATGGAGGATAGCGCCTGCTCGAGCGCCGTCATCTGGGCCTCACAGAGAGGAAGTACTGACAATCGATAAAGAATCAGGGGGAAAATGTATGTAACACACACCTCCGCCCTGCCCTTTACGGACAACCTCCGTCGATTCCAAGTCTTACCGGCAGAAACGACCTTTGCTAGTACTTCAGACCAATTTTTCTTCAGCTGGAGGTCGGGTCCAAACCACACTCCAAGAATGCGGACAGGACCGTCCGTCCAACCGAAGCGGCCCGGAAGATCACGCCCCTTCCAGGCACCTAACCGCAAGCCGGAAGACTTGTCGCGGTTTATCTTGGCCCCTGTCACCTTCTCGTACCGATCAAGCGCCTTCTGCACCGCCTCAATGTCGTTAAGGGACGACACGAAAGCGGATACGTCATCGGCGTACGCGGAAACCCTGGCTCGAGACCCTCCAGGAACGGCGATCCCGCGTAGGGCCGGACTGCACGCCTCGTCCTTCAGCCGGCGCAGGAGAGGCTCCAACGCCAAAGCGTAAAGGAGAGGCGACAGCGGACAACCCTGACGAACCGACCTCGACAGAACAAAAGCGCCCGACAACTTTCCGTTCACCTGTACCACAGCACTGGGGGAGCGATACAGGAGGCTAACCCAGCGGCAGAAGTCGGGTGCGAATCCGGCGGCCTGCAGGACAGTAGCAAGGTAGCGATGGTCGACCCTATCAAATGCCTTGGACTGATCCAAATTGATCAGCGCGGCTTCTTCGTCGTCTTTTACGCCCTCTACGATCGTGCGGATCAAATGCAGGTTGCTCTGAATTGTTCGGCCCCTCACAGAACAAGTCTGCTCAGGTCCCAACAGAGACTCGGCAACTGACTGCAAACGCTCCTGCAGGATCTTGGCCATAATTTTTAACTCTGTGTTTAGCAGAGTTATGGGCCTATAATCATCTAGTTTCCCCCCAACACCCTTGCCCTTTTTCAACAGAGTGATCACACCCCTGGAAATGCGATTGGGGATGGACCCCGACCGAAACCAGTTGTTGAACACTGCTGTCAAAATCGGAACAAAGATGTGCGACAGCCTCAAGTACAATTCATAGGGCAAACCATCCAGACCGGGCGACTTGCCTCTGCCGACCCTCTTCAGTGCCTCATAGACTTCGCCCTCCGTGATCTCTCCCTCGCAGCTAGCCGCTTCAGTCGGCGCAAGCCGAGGAAAGTCAGCCAAATAGCTGCGAAACTCCTCCTCACGGAGACCAGGCTCCTTGGTAAAGCGGCTCTCGAAATGCCGCCGAAACGCCTCGCACATGTCGTCAGTCGACCGCAGAGTACGCCCCTCCGGGGTTTCGACTTGACGAACGTAACGATCACCACCTCGACGGATTTCTTCCCGACGCAGATCTGCGCCCAGGTTCACAGCTTCGTTAGACATCTTACTTAACTTATGCCTAATTACCTGACCCATGTAACGATCGCTATTCGACCGCTGCAGGGCCTCCCTAGCTAGAGCTATCTCTAGGGGATCCCCCCCAGCCTCCGCCCGGGAAAAATTAGCCTTAAGTGTCTTCACCTTCTCAGCCTTATCTAGAGCGAGCCGTTTGCTGAAATCGGTGGTGAAAGACCTAATTCTATCTTTCAATTTTTCCCACCACCTATTCCCGATAACCGCCCCCACTAGCTCCCGCTGCACTAATTTAATTAGCTGCTCCCGGAAGTCCCGCCTGTCCAGTAAGGACAGATTGAACTTCCAGTAACCAG
The DNA here is from genome assembly GCA_964036315.1 of Acanthosepion esculentum. Taxonomy (NCBI): domain Eukaryota; kingdom Metazoa; phylum Mollusca; class Cephalopoda; order Sepiida; family Sepiidae; genus Acanthosepion; species Acanthosepion esculentum. Next base: position 69,178,295 of record OZ038486.1, read on the forward strand.
CCATTCTAGGCCTATGTTCTAACGCCACACGGGCACAAACGAGTTTGTGGTCCGTGTAGCCTACCCAGTGGAACGTGGGACAATCTAACAGGTCTATGTCGGCCCTACGAACTAACATTCTGTCAAGGTAGCTAACTACCTTGTCAGACGGCCAATTATGCGCCCACGTCCACATTTTCCCACTGGGATGATCGACCCGGTATCTATCGACGAGACCATAATCGCCGATCAGATCGACCAGGCTGCGATCGCCCCTTCTCCCGCTAGCGCCCCGCCCCCTGTCTAACTTGGGGTCCAGGATGGCATTCCAGTCCCCCATTAGAACTAGGCGCGAAGAATCGACTAGGAACGGCCCTAACTGCCGAAAAAAGTCACACCGCTCCCCCTGGTCGTTGGGCGCATAAACCGCAACGACCCGAAACGAACCACTTTTCACGGCAATATCGGCCACGATTAACCTGCCCTCGGCATCGGTATGCACAAGGTCCACCTTCGCATCAAGAGTACGTTTGACTAACAAAGAAACTCCTCTGGCCAACCGGTCCCCATATGCTGAATAGACGACAAAGTCATCCTCCAGCACACACGCATCGGAAGTGCAAACAAAGTGGGTCTCTTCGATCGCGGCAACATCTACACCGAAGGACAGGAGATCCCGAAGCAGGCGGGCAGCCTTACCCCGATTTCTCAAGCCCTTCACATTCAAACTGGCTATCTTTATTTCCATTTTCTAGGCCTGCAAATATAAAAAAGAATTAGTGCAAAAACCTTAGACACATACGGGGCGGAAATCTGAGCTGGACAGGACCCCGACGGATTGCCCCAGGCTCCCTACTCCCAACTCTGACGTAATGCGTCCATCCAGGGCAATACCGCCAACGTCCATGGGGTATATTAGTTTGATCGCTCTATATAATGAGGGATGGATCAAAACGGGGACCCTCCCTGCACAAAATTGTCGCAATCTTCTTATACTGGGGTCCTCCATATCGAACATTCTGATGTTCGGGAAGGCCTCTTTAGCTTCAAACAAATGACTCCACACACGCAAGTAAGCCCCCGTGTCCCTTACGCAGGTTATCACTCCTGGCGCCTTAGGAAAGTTACGAGGGTCTTCTGTTGACTTCCCGTCAACCTCGTTCATTTGGAAAAGGAGCCCCGACAGTGCTTTTCTTTGCTTGGTGAGCCCGTTCTTGTAGACTTCTTTGTCTACATGACAAATTGATTCGGGCCCTTCGAAAAGTTTCTTTTTCTTCTTTTTCTTCTCCCTTGAAGGATGGGGAGGGGAAGAAGTGGATGTATGGGGTGGTGTATTTAGAGAACTGGGGGAAGAGGTAGAGGGAGAGGGGGATGGAGTACGTGTATGGGAGGAAGGGAGACTCCTATCTCTAGGGGAAACAGATTGTCTTATGGGCGATGCAGGGAAGGAGTGCCGCCTGGTTCTGTCCATGCTACACTCTGCCCTGCTACGTCCAGAGGTACCTTTTTCTTGCTCTTCAGAGTCTTCCTCCCTACTTCTTTTTAAAGAGGAAGCTCGTGGTGGAGGCATACTTTCTACCTCCATTGGTGCTTCCTGCTGCTGCTCCATCTGTGGATGCTCTTGCTGCTTCTTGGTTTTCTGCTGTGACCGCTGCTGTTGAGGCTGCTGTTGCTTCTTCTGTCGTTGCTGTTGAGGTTGTTCAGGTTGCTTCTGCTGTTGAGGCTGCTGTTCTATTTGCTTCTGTTGCAGTTTAGGTTGATCCTCGGGCCGCTTGTTTTGGCCTTCTTTGGGTAGCTTTTTAAATTCCCCTTCCGTCTGCCTTTTGGGGAGAATCTCCTTCTGGGGTGGAGCCGGCGCACTTTGGGGCTTCCGCCTTTTAGTGACTTCCTTCCACTCGCCTTCCGGATTCGGGGTTTCCTTCTCTGGGGTACTGGTTTTTGCTGCAGGTGCTGGAGGTGGTGGGGCTGGTGTCTTCTCTTTCTTAGGGCACGCCTTTGCCATGTGTCCTGCCTCTCCGCATGACCAACAGAACGGCTTTCTGCCCTCCACCACTACCAACATCCTTCTGTTGCGGCAGATTAATACGTTTGGGATGTTCTGGAATCCTTCTCTGTCCAATGTGATGTGGATTTCGAAATCTCCCGTCTCGATTCCTGCCTTACTGCTGATGGCCTTCACTTCGTTAACTTCTCCGAATTCGGCGAAGAAGGCCCCGAGTCTGTCACCGGAAATGTCTATGGGCACCCCATGAACCATCACCTTTGTTCGACGGGTGCCCATATACTCGGTTTGAAGTCTTAAAGACTTTGTATTCAAGACACTGCCGGCTAATTTCTTGGCTTGTTCTTCTGTGTGTAGGAGGAGGTCCCATAGAGCATTTGTTCTTCGTGCTAAAATTTTCGGACAAATGCCTAACGCCTTCAGGGCCTCCTCCATACCCTCCCTGCACACTCCAACCAGCTTATGAGTCCTGACATCCGAGGTGAGCAAAGAAATGGTACGAGGTTTCACCTCCTCGAATGCCTCGGTGATTGTTAAGAATTCATTGCCACTGAAGGTTTCTTGGAGACGAATTCTTTCGTTTGCGTAAAATACGCCATCCTTTTTTAGCGGGCTATTTTGGCTCCAGGCCGTTTTTTCAGCTGGCACCGGTATTGTTAACGGTGTAGCTGGAGTGTCAATGTTTTTCTCAGCCATTTTTGGCGAACAAAGTTCACCGTGGCTGACTATAATTTCTTTTCTCACACTTTTTTTTTTTTTTTTAAGCAGAAATTTTTAACAAATAAATAAAACCAAATAAAAAAGGTCGGACCGAAATCCGAGAAAAATAAATAAAACCAACAATGAACAGTAAACGAAAAAGAACAGAATCAAATAAAAGTCGGGGAGGGTAACAGCAAAATAAAAGAAATAAAAAACTAAACAAATATCAAACTGAAAAAAGAAAGTGTTCAAAAAAAGAAAGAAAGGGTTCAAAAATGCGTACAAATTAAAAAAAAAAACGGAAAGAAAGGGTTCACAAAATGCGTGCAAATTTAAAAAAAAATGTAACTTTCCAACTTAGCTTATAGCTGGACCAAAAAACACGTAAGACGAACAGAAAATCTCGGGATTCCTTCTCAGGATTTATTCGTATAAAATACAAATTGTGGCACGTGGCCTAGAAAGGGGGAGGGGTAAGGCTGGTCTTGACTAACTATCCTATACCTAGCTAATCAGATTCGTGACCCATTCATACATTACAATTGACGCATTCACCACAAGAATTCGTCCATCACCATTCGATCCTCCGAACACCATAATACCACATCCACACCAGGGGGGACCTACAAAAAAGCGCCCCATTTAATGATAATGAAAATACATAAAAATATCGTCGTGAGCGGATGAAAGGGGAGGGAGATGAACCCGATAACAAACTAAAATTTCAACAAAATCTTAAACTAAAACATAATTGATGTTAGTAGGGCCCGTCCAACCCTCAAAATAGAGAGGCCGCTGTATTCTGGCCAGAGGACAAAATCAAGAGGCACTCTCGCTAAGGGAGTGGGAAAGAGATAAAATAACTGGGACGTGGGGAAGTAAAAGGCTGATCCAGTTGAGATGAAAAGGAGGCCAAAAGAAACTGGGGAGGTTGGGAATCTCGACTTGGATCATAACTAAAATGAAGGCCGGGAAACAGGCCGGGAACAACAGTTACTCATATTAACTAGGTACACTTAAGCATGTCTAACCTAACAGAGGGGAGGGTTCCACAGGAAACCACCCCGATGTGACTTTGGTTGACCTAGAAAAGAAAATCAAGGCTAACCCCGTTCAAACGAACCAAGCTCGCCTCTTTTACCCACCTTTCAGTGAAGACTGTCGAATGCAATCGTTTTCTATCAGTTCTAATCTTCATCTTGAGCTGATGCTCAAAGAATCGGATCAGATCCTGATGCGAAAGACTATTGCCTCGCAAGACCTCCTCCATTCGCGTCGTCCATATCACCATTCGAGCCGTGGCTAGCAGCGTTAGAAACACCATTCGTTTCACCCCGGAATACGGGGGCGACACATTGTCACACGCGTATGCGCGATCAATGGACACGAGTTCTTCGGGAGCGAGACGAGCCGTCAGCTCGCCGACATGGTCCCATAAGGGGCGGACCCGGGGGCAATGGTAGAAGGCGTGCGCAGCCGTTTCCTCTAAGCCAAGGCCACACCGATCACAGTCTGGCAAATCCGCCAAGCCCCATATGAAAGCCATGTCGTTGAGAGGCAGCCGATTCCGAGCCAATCGCCAGGTAAGCGAAAACTCAGGGTTACTGAGATAATCCGCCGCTGGCGCCCAAGACCAGTAGGAGCGATACTGCTCCTCCGAACAGTCGAGCGTATCACGTAGAGAATCCTTCGCGCGACCCTCCACTAATTCCCGATAGAAGACCTTCCTAGGCCGTGAAAGGTCACTGGACCGCGGAATAGCCCTCAAGGCTGACCGACACTCGCTGAGGAAAAGCGATTCATCTCGAGACTTACAATGGCGCTCAGCCTTCGAGATGGGGGGATTGATGGTAAGGCTAGGGAAGGCGTCCCTAACAATCCCCTCCAGAATCGGATCTCCTCTAGTCAATGCGCGGCGTAGGAAAGCCAAGCGAGAGGCACGGATGTGACTCTCCAAGTGTGGCATTCCCAGCCCCCCATGACACGGACGTTTGGTGCAGACTCGTCTGTCGACCCTGTTGGCGCGTCCCCTCCACAAAATGGAGGATAGCGCCTGCTCGAGCGCCGTCATCTGGGCCTCAGAGAGAGGAAGTACTGACAATCGATAAAGAATCAGGGGGAAAATGTATGTAACACACACCTCCGCCCTGCCCTTTACGGACAACCTCCGTCGATTCCAAGTCTTACCGGCAGAAACGACCTTTGCTAGTACTTCAGACCAATTTTTCTTCAGCTGGAGGTCGGGTCCAAACCACACTCCAAGAATGCGGACAGGACCGTCCGTCCAACCGAAGCGGCCCGGAAGATCACGCCCCTTCCAGGCACCTAACCGCAAGCCGGAAGACTTGTCGCGGTTTATCTTGGCCCCTGTCACCTTCTCGTACCGATCAAGCGCCTTCTGCACCGCCTCAATGTCGTTAAGGGACGACACGAAAGCGGATACGTCATCGGCGTACGCGGAAACCCTGGCTCGAGACCCTCCAGGAACGGCGATCCCGCGTAGGGCCGGACTGCACGCCTCGTCCTTCAGCCGGCGCAGGAGAGGCTCCAACGCCAAAGCGTAAAGGAGAGGCGACAGCGGACAACCCTGACGAACCGACCTCGACAGAACAAAAGCGCCCGACAACTTTCCGTTCACCTGTACCACAGCACTGGGGGAGCGATACAGGAGGCTAATCCAGCGGCAGAAGTCGGGTGCGAATCCGGCGGCCTGCAGGACAGTAGCAAGGTAGCGATGGTCGACCCTATCAAATGCCTTGGACTGATCCAAATTGATCAGCGCGGCTTCTTCGTCGTCTTTTACGCCCTCTACGATCGTGCGGATCAAATGCAGGTTGCTCTGAATTGTTCGGCCCCTCACAGAACAAGTCTGCTCAGGTCCCAACAGAGACTCGGCAACTGACTGCAAACGCTCCTGCAGGATCTTGGCCATAATCTTTAACTCTGTGTTTAGCAGAGTTATGGGCCTATAATCATCTAGTTTCCCCCCAACACCCTTGCCCTTTTTCAACAGAGTGATCACACCCCTGGAAATGCGATTGGGGATGGACCCCGACCGAAACCAGTTGTTGAACACTGCTGTCAAAATCGGAACAAAGATGTGCGACAGCCTCAAGTACAATTCATAGGGCAAACCATCCAGACCGGGCGACTTGCCTCTGCCGACCCTCTTCAGTGCCTCATAGACTTCGCCCTCCGTGATCTCTCCCTCGCAGCTAGCCGCTTCAGTCGGCGCAAGCCGAGGAAAGTCAGCCAAATAGCTGCGAAACTCCTCCTCACGGAGACCAGGCTCCTTGGTAAAGCGGCTCTCGAAATGCCGCCGAAACGCCTCGCACATGTCGTCAGTCGACCGCAGAGTACGCCCCTCCGGGGTTTCGACTTGACGAACGTAACGATCACCACCTCGACGGATTTCTTCCCGACGCAGATCTGCGCCCAGGTTCACAGCTTCGTTAGACATCTTACTTAACTTATGCCTAATTACCTGACCCATGTAACGCTCGCTATTCGACCGCTGCAGGGCCTCCCTAGCTAGAGCTATCTCTAGGGGATCCCCCCCAGCCTCCGCCCGGGAAAAATTAGCCTTAAGTGTCTTCACCTTCTCAGCCTTATCTAGAGCGAGCCGTTTGCTGAAATCGGTGGTGAAGGACCTAATTCTATCTTTCAGTTTTTCCCACCACCTATTCCCGATAACCGCCCCCACTAGCTCCCGCTGCACTAATTTAATTAGCTGCTCCCGGAAGTCCCGCCTGTCCAGTAAGGACAGATTGAACTTCCAGTAACCAGCCATTCTAGGCCTATGTTCTAACGCCACACGGGCACAAACGAGTTTGTGGTCCGTGTAGCCTACCCAGTGGAACGTGGGACAATCTAACAGGTCTATGTCGGCCCTACGAACTAACATTCTGTCAAGGTAGCTAACTACCTTGTCAGACGGCCAATTATGCGCCCACGTCCACATTTTCCCACTGGGATGATCGACCCGGTATCTATCGACGAGACCATAATCGCCGATCAGATCGACCAGGCTGCGATCGCCCCTTCTCCCGCTAGCGCCCCGCCCCCTGTCTAACTTGGGGTCCAGGATGGCATTCCAGTCCCCCATTAGAACTAGGCGCGAAGAATCGACTAGGAACGGCCCTAACTGCCGAAAAAAGTCACACCGCTCCCCCTGGTCGTTGGGCGCATAAACCGCAACGACCCGAAACGAACCACTTTTCACGGCAATATCGGCCACGATTAACCTGCCCTCGGCATCGGTATGCACAAGGTCCACCTTCGCATCAAGAGTACGTTTGACTAACAAAGAAACTCCTCTGGCCAACCGGTCCCCATATGCTGAATAGACGACAAAGTCATCCTCCAGCACACACGCATCGGAAGTGCAAACAAAGTGGGTCTCTTCGATCGCGGCAACATCTACACCGAAGGACAGGAGATCCCGAAGCAGGCGGGCAGCCTTACCCCGATTTCTCAAGCCCTTCACATTCAAACTGGCTATCTTTATTTCCATTTTCTAGGCCTGCAAATATAAAAAAGAATTAGTGCAAAAACCTTAGACACATACGGGGCGGAAATCTGAGCTGGACAGGACCCCGACGGATTGCCCCAGGCTCCCTACTCCCAACTCTGACGTAATGCGTCCATCCAGGGCAATACCGCCAACGTCCATGGGGTATATTAGTTTGATCGCTCTATATAATGAGGGATGGATCAAAACGGGGACCCTCCCTGCACAAAATTGTCGCAATCTTCTTATACTGGGGTCCTCCATATCGAACATTCTGATGTTCGGGAAGGCCTCTTTAGCTTCAAACAAATGACTCCACACACGCAAGTAAGCCCCCGTGTCCCTTACGCAGGTTATCACTCCTGGCGCCTTAGGAAAGTTACGAGGGTCTTCTGTTGACTTCCCGTCAACCTCGTTCATTTGGAAAAGGAGCCCCGACAGTGCTTTTCTTTGCTTGGTGAGCCCGTTCTTGTAGACTTCTTTGTCTACATGACAAATTGATTCGGGCCCTTCGAAAAGTTTCTTTTTCTTCTTTTTCTTCTCCCTTGAAGGATGGGGAGGGGAAGAAGTGGATGTATGGGGTGGTGTATTTAGAGAACTGGGGGAAGAAGTAGAGGGAGAGGGGGATGGAGTACGTGTATGGGAGGAAGGGAGACTCCTATCTCTAGGGGAAACAGTTTGTCTTATGGGCGATGCAGGGAAGGAGTGCCGCCTGGTTCTGTCCATGCTACACTCTGCCCTGCTACGTCCAGAGGTACCTTTTTCTTGCTCTTCAGAGTCTTCCTCCCTACTTCTTTTTAAAGAGGAAGCTCGTGGTGGAGGCATACTTTCTACCTCCATTGGTGCTTCCTGCTGCTGCTCCATCTGTGGATGCTCTTGCTGCTTCTTGGTTTTCTGCTGTGACCGCTGCTGTTGAGGCTGCTGTTGCTTCTTCTGTCGTTGCTGTTGAGGTTGTTCAGGTTGCTTCTGCTGTTGAGGCTGCTGTTCTATTTGCTTCTGTTGCAGTTTAGGTTGATCCTCGGGCCGCTTGTTTTGGCCTTCTTTGGGTTGCTTTTTAAATTCCCCTTCCGTCTGCCTTTTTGGGGGAATCTCCTTCTGGGGTGGAGCCGGCGCACTTTGGGGCTTCCGCCTTTTAGTGACTTCCTTCCACTCGCCTTCCGGATTCGGGGTTTCCTTCTCTGGGGTACTGGTTTTTGCTGCAGGTGCTGGAGGTGGTGGGGCTGGAGTCTTCTCTTTCTTAGGGCACGCCTTTGCCATGTGTCCTGCCTCTCCGCATGACCAACAGAACGGCTTTCTGCCCTCCACCACTACCAACATCCTTCTGTTGCGGCAGATTAATACGTTTGGGATGTTCTGGAATCCTTCTCTGTCCAATGTGATGTGGATTTCGAAATCTCCCGTCTCGATTCCTGCCTTACTGCTGATGGCCTTCACTTCGTTAACTTCTCCGAATTCGGCGAAGAAGGCCCCGAGTCTGTCACCGGAAATGTCTATGGGCACCCCATGAACCATCACCTTTGTTCGACGGGTGCCCATATACTCGGTTTGTAGTCTTAAAGATTTTGTATTTAAGACACAGCCGGCTAATTTCTTGGCTTGTTCTTCCGTCTGTAGGAGGAGGTCCCATAGAGCATTTGTTCTTCTTGCTAAAATTTTGGGACAAATGCTCAACGCCTTCAGGGCTTCCTCCATACCCTCCCTGCTCACTCCAACCAGCTTATGAGTCCTGACATCCGAGGTGAGCAAAGAAATGGTACGAGGTTTCACCTCCTCGAATGCCTCGGTGATTGTTAAGAATTCATTGCCACTGAAGGTTTCTTGGAGACGAATTCTTTCGTTTGCGTAAAATACGCCATCCTTTTTTAGCGGCCTATTTTGGCTCCAGGCCGTTTTTTCAGCTGACACCGGTATTGTTAACGGTGTAGCTGGAGTGTCAATGTTTTTCTCAGCCATTTTTGGCGAACAAAGTTCACCGCGGCTGACTATAATTTCTTTTCTCACACTTTTTTTTTTTTTTTAAGCAGAAATTTTTAACAAATAAATAAAACCAAATAAAAAAGGTCGGACCGAAATCCGAGAAAAATAAATAAAACCAACAATGAACAGTAAACGAAAAAGAACAGAATCAAATAAAAGTCGGGGAGGGTAACAGCAAAATAAAAGAAATAAAAAACTAAACAAATATCAAACTGAAAAAAGAAAGTGTTCAAAAAAAGAAAGAAAGGGTTCAAAAATGCGTACAAATTAAAAAAAAACGGAAAGAAAGGGTTCAAAAAATGCGTGCAAATTTAAAAAAAAAAAAATGTAACTTTCCAAACAACTTAGCTTATAGCTGGTCCAAAAACCACGTAAGACGAACAGAAAATCTCGTGATTCCTTCTCAGGATTTATTTGTATAAAATACAAATTGTGGCACAAGGCCTAAAAAGGGGAGGGGTAAGGCTGGTCTTGACTAACTATCCTATACCTAGCTAATCAGATTCGTGACCCATTCATACATTACAATTGACGCATTCACCACAAGAATTCGTCCATCACCATTCGATCCTCCGAACACCATAATACCACATCCACACCAGGGGGGACCTACAAAAAAGCGCCCCATTTAATGATAATGAAAATACATAAAAATATCGTCGTGAGCGGATGAAAGGGGAGGGAGATGAACCCCATAACAAACTAAAATTTCAACAAAATCTTAAACTAAAACATAATTGATGTTAGTAGGGCCCGTCCAACCCTCAAAATAGAGAGGCCGCTGTATTCTGGCCAGAGGACAAAATCAAGAGGCACTCTCGCTAAGGGAGTGGGAAAGAGATAAAATAACTGGGACGTGGGGAAGTAAAAGGCTGATCCAGTTGAGATGAAAAGGAGGCCAAAACAAACTGGGGAGGTTGGGAATCTCGACTTGGATCATAACTAAAATGAAGGCCGGGAAACAGGCCGGGAACAACAGTTACTCATATTAACTAGGTACACTTAAGCATGTCTAACCTAACAGAGGGGAGGGTTCCACAGGAAACCACCCCGATGTGACTTTGGTTGACCTAGAAAAGAAAATCAAGGCTAACCCCGTTCAAACGAACCAAGCTCGCCTCTTTTACCCACCTTTCAGTGAAGACTGTCGAATGCAATCGTTTTCTATCAGTTCTAATCTTCATCTTGAGCTGATGCTCAAAGAATCGGATCAGATCCTGATGCGAAAGACTATTGCCTCGCAAGACCTCCTCCATTCGCGTCGTCCATATCACCATTCGAGCCGTGGCTAGCAGCGTTAGAAACACCATTCGTTTCACCCCGGAATACGGGGGCGACACATTGTCACACGCGTATGCGCGATCAATGGACACGAGTTCTTCGGGAGCGAGACGAGCCGTCAGCTCGCCGACATGGTCCCATAAGGGGCGGACCCGGGGGCAATGGTAGAAGGCGTGCGCAGCCGTTTCCTCTAAGCCAAGGCCACACCGATCACAGTCTGGCAAATCCGCCAAGCCCCATATGAAAGCCATGTCGTTGAGAGGCAGCCGATTCCGAGCCAATCGCCAGGTAAGCGAAAACTCAGGGTTACTGAGATAATCCGCCGCTGGCGCCCAAGACCAGTAGGAGCGATACTGCTCCTCCGAACAGTCGAGCGTATCACGTAGAGAATCCTTCGCGCGACCCTCCACTAATTCCCGATAGAAGACCTTCCTAGGCCGTGAAAGGTCACTGGACCGCGGAATAGCCCTCAAGGCTGACCGACACTCGCTGAGGAAAAGCGATTCATCTCGAGACTTACAATGGCGCTCAGCCTTCGAGATGGGGGGATTGATGGTAAGGCTAGGGAAGGCGTCCCTAACAATCCCCTCCAGAATCGGATCTCCTCTAGTCAATGCGCGGCGTAGGAAAGCCAAGCGAGAGGCACGGATGTGACTCTCCAAGTGTGGCATTCCCAGCCCCCCATGACACGGACGTTTGGTGCAGACTCGTCTGTCGACCCTGTTGGCGCGTCCCCTCCACAAAATGGAGGATAGCGCCTGCTCGAGCGCCGTCATCTGGGCCTCACAGAGAGGAAGTACTGACAATCGATAAAGAATCAGGGGGAAAATGTATGTAACACACACCTCCGCCCTGCCCTTTACGGACAACCTCCGTCGATTCCAAGTCTTACCGGCAGAAACGACCTTTGCTAGTACTTCAGACCAATTTTTCTTCAGCTGGAGGTCGGGTCCAAACCACACTCCAAGAATGCGGACAGGACCGTCCGTCCAACCGAAGCGGCCCGGAAGATCACGCCCCTTCCAGGCACCTAACCGCAAGCCGGAAGACTTGTCGCGGTTTATCTTGGCCCCTGTCACCTTCTCGTACCGATCAAGCGCCTTCTGCACCGCCTCAATGTCGTTAAGGGACGACACGAAAGCGGATACGTCATCGGCGTACGCGGAAACCCTGGCTCGAGACCCTCCAGGAACGGCGATCCCGCGTAGGGCCGGACTGCACGCCTCGTCCTTCAGCCGGCGCAGGAGAGGCTCCAACGCCAAAGCGTAAAGGAGAGGCGACAGCGGACAACCCTGACGAACCGACCTCGACAGAACAAAAGCGCCCGACAACTTTCCGTTCACCTGTACCACAGCACTGGGGGAGCGATACAGGAGGCTAACCCAGCGGCAGAAGTCGGGTGCGAATCCGGCGGCCTGCAGGACAGTAGCAAGGTAGCGATGGTCGACCCTATCAAATGCCTTGGACTGATCCAAATTGATCAGCGCGGCTTCTTCGTCGTCTTTTACGCCCTCTACGATCGTGCGGATCAAATGCAGGTTGCTCTGAATTGTTCGGCCCCTCACAGAACAAGTCTGCTCAGGTCCCAACAGAGACTCGGCAACTGACTGCAAACGCTCCTGCAGGATCTTGGCCATAATTTTTAACTCTGTGTTTAGCAGAGTTATGGGCCTATAATCATCTAGTTTCCCCCCAACACCCTTGCCCTTTTTCAACAGAGTGATCACACCCCTGGAAATGCGATTGGGGATGGACCCCGACCGAAACCAGTTGTTGAACACTGCTGTCAAAATCGGAACAAAGATGTGCGACAGCCTCAAGTACAATTCATAGGGCAAACCATCCAGACCGGGCGACTTGCCTCTGCCGACCCTCTTCAGTGCCTCATAGACTTCGCCCTCCGTGATCTCTCCCTCGCAGCTAGCCGCTTCAGTCGGCGCAAGCCGAGGAAAGTCAGCCAAATAGCTGCGAAACTCCTCCTCACGGAGACCAGGCTCCTTGGTAAAGCGGCTCTCGAAATGCCGCCGAAACGCCTCGCACATGTCGTCAGTCGACCGCAGAGTACGCCCCTCCGGGGTTTCGACTTGACGAACGTAACGATCACCACCTCGACGGATTTCTTCCCGACGCAGATCTGCGCCCAGGTTCACAGCTTCGTTAGACATCTTACTTAACTTATGCCTAATTACCTGACCCATGTAACGATCGCTATTCGACCGCTGCAGGGCCTCCCTAGCTAGAGCTATCTCTAGGGGATCCCCCCCAGCCTCCGCCCGGGAAAAATTAGCCTTAAGTGTCTTCACCTTCTCAGCCTTATCTAGAGCGAGCCGTTTGCTGAAATCGGTGGTGAAAGACCTAATTCTATCTTTCAATTTTTCCCACCACCTATTCCCGATAACCGCCCCCACTAGCTCCCGCTGCACTAATTTAATTAGCTGCTCCCGGAAGTCCCGCCTGTCCAGTAAGGACAGATTGAACTTCCAGTAACCAGCCATTCTAGGCCTATGTTCTAACGCCACACGGGCACAAACGAGTTTGTGGTCCGTGTAGCCTACCCAGTGGAACGTGGGACAATCTAACAGGTCTATGTCGGCCCTACGAACTAACATTCTGTCAAGGTAGCTAACTACCTTGTCAGACGGCCAATTATGCGCCCACGTCCACATTTTCCCACTGGGATGATCGACCCGGTATCTATCGACGAGACCATAATCGCCGATCAGATCGACCAGGCTGCGATCGCCCCTTCTCCCGCTAGCGCCCCGCCCCCTGTCTAACTTGGGGTCCAGGATGGCATTCCAGTCCCCCATTAGAACTAGGCGCGAAGAATCGACTAGGAACGGCCCTAACTGCCGAAAAAAGTCACACCGCTCCCCCTGGTCGTTGGGCGCATAAACCGCAACGACCCGAAACGAACCACTTTTCACGGCAATATCGGCCACGATTAACCTGCCCTCGGCATCGGTATGCACAAGGTCCACCTTCGCATCAAGAGTACGTTTGACTAACAAAGAAACTCCTCTGGCCAACCGGTCCCCATATGCTGAATAGACGACAAAGTCATCCTCCAGCACACACGCATCGGAAGTGCAAACAAAGTGGGTCTCTTCGATCGCGGCAACATCTACACCGAAGGACAGGAGATCCCGAAGCAGGCGGGCAGCCTTACCCCGATTTCTCAAGCCCTTCACATTCAAACTGGCTATCTTTATTTCCATTTTCTAGGCCTGCAAATATAAAAAAGAATTAGTGCAAAAACCTTAGACACATACGGGGCGGAAATCTGAGCTGGACAGGACCCCGACGGATTGCCCCAGGCTCCCTACTCCCAACTCTGACGTAATGCGTCCATCCAGGGCAATACCGCCAACGTCCATGGGGTATATTAGTTTGATCGCTCTATATAATGAGGGATGGATCAAAACGGGGACCCTCCCTGCACAAAATTGTCGCAATCTTCTTATACTGGGGTCCTCCATATCGAACATTCTGATGTTCGGGAAGGCCTCTTTAGCTTCAAACAAATGACTCCACACACGCAAGTAAGCCCCCGTGTCCCTTACGCAGGTTATCACTCCTGGCGCCTTAGGAAAGTTACGAGGGTCTTCTGTTGACTTCCCGTCAACCTCGTTCATTTGGAAAAGGAGCCCCGACAGTGCTTTTCTTTGCTTGGTGAGCCCGTTCTTGTAGACTTCTTTGTCTACATGACAAATTGATTCGGGCCCTTCGAAAAGTTTCTTTTTCTTCTTTTTCTTCTCCCTTGAAGGATGGGGAGGGGAAGAAGTGGATGTATGGGGTGGTGTATTTAGAGAACTGGGGGAAGAGGTAGAGGGAGAGGGGGATGGAGTACGTGTATGGGAGGAAGGGAGACTCCTATCTCTAGGGGAAACAGATTGTCTTATGGGCGATGCAGGGAAGGAGTGCCGCCTGGTTCTGTCCATGCTACACTCTGCCCTGCTACGTCCAGAGGTACCTTTTTCTTGCTCTTCAGAGTCTTCCTCCCTACTTCTTTTTAAAGAGGAAGCTCGTGGTGGAGGCATACTTTCTACCTCCATTGGTGCTTCCTGCTGCTGCTCCATCTGTGGATGCTCTTGCTGCTTCTTGGTTTTCTGCTGTGACCGCTGCTGTTGAGGCTGCTGTTGCTTCTTCTGTCGTTGCTGTTGAGGTTGTTCAGGTTGCTTCTGCTGTTGAGGCTGCTGTTCTATTTGCTTCTGTTGCAGTTTAGGTTGATCCTCGGGCCGCTTGTTTTGGCCTTCTTTGGGTAGCTTTTTAAATTCCCCTTCCGTCTGCCTTTTGGGGAGAATCTCCTTCTGGGGTGGAGCCGGCGCACTTTGGGGCTTCCGCCTTTTAGTGACTTCCTTCCACTCGCCTTCCGGATTCGGGGTTTCCTTCTCTGGGGTACTGGTTTTTGCTGCAGGTGCTGGAGGTGGTGGGGCTGGTGTCTTCTCTTTCTTAGGGCACGCCTTTGCCATGTGTCCTGCCTCTCCGCATGACCAACAGAACGGCTTTCTGCCCTCCACCACTACCAACATCCTTCTGTTGCGGCAGATTAATACGTTTGGGATGTTCTGGAATCCTTCTCTGTCCAATGTGATGTGGATTTCGAAATCTCCCGTCTCGATTCCTGCCTTACTGCTGATGGCCTTCACTTCGTTAACTTCTCCGAATTCGGCGAAGAAGGCCCCGAGTCTGTCACCGGAAATGTCTATGGGCACCCCATGAACCATCACCTTTGTTCGACGGGTGCCCATATACTCGGTTTGAAGTCTTAAAGACTTTGTATTCAAGACACTGCCGGCTAATTTCTTGGCTTGTTCTTCTGTGTGTAGGAGGAGGTCCCATAGAGCATTTGTTCTTCGTGCTAAAATTTTCGGACAAATGCCTAACGCCTTCAGGGCCTCCTCCATACCCTCCCTGCACACTCCAACCAGCTTATGAGTCCTGACATCCGAGGTGAGCAAAGAAATGGTACGAGGTTTCACCTCCTCGAATGCCTCGGTGATTGTTAAGAATTCATTGCCACTGAAGGTTTCTTGGAGACGAATTCTTTCGTTTGCGTAAAATACGCCATCCTTTTTTAGCGGGCTATTTTGGCTCCAGGCCGTTTTTTCAGCTGGCACCGGTATTGTTAACGGTGTACCTGGAGTGTCAATGTTTTTCTCAGCCATTTTTGGCGAACAAAGTTCACCGTGGCTGACTATAATTTCTTTTCTCACACTTTTTTTTTTTTTTTTAAGCAGAAATTTTTAACAAATAAATAAAACCAAATAAAAAAGGTCGGACCGAAATCCGAGAAAAATAAATAAAACCAACAATGAACAGTAAACGAAAAAGAACAGAATCAAATAAAAGTCGGGGAGGGTAACAGCAAAATAAAAGAAATAAAAAACTAAACAAATATCAAACTGAAAAAAGAAAGTGTTCAAAAAAAGAAAGAAAGGGTTCAAAAATGCGTACAAATTAAAAAAAAAAACGGAAAGAAAGGGTTCACAAAATGCGTGCAAATTTAAAAAAAAATGTAACTTTCCAACTTAGCTTATAGCTGGACCAAAAAACACGTAAGACGAACAGAAAATCTCGGGATTCCTTCTCAGGATTTATTTGTATAAAATACAAATTGTGGCACAAGGCCTAAAAAGGGGAGGGGTAAGGCTGGTCTTGACTAACTATCCTATACCTAGCTAATCAGATTCGTGACCCATTCATACATTACAATTGACGCATTCACCACAAGAATTCGTCCATCACCATTCGATCCTCCGAACACCATAATACCACATCCACACCAGGGGGGACCTACAAAAAAGCGCCCCATTTAATGATAATGAAAATACATAAAAATATCGTCGTGAGCGGATGAAAGGGGAGGGAGATGAACCCCATAACAAACTAAAATTTCAACAAAATCTTAAACTAAAACATAATTGATGTTAGTAGGGCCCGTCCAACCCTCAAAATAGAGAGGCCGCTGTATTCTGGCCAGAGGACAAAATCAAGAGGCACTCTCGCTAAGGGAGTGGGAAAGAGATAAAATAACTGGGACGTGGGGAAGTAAAAGGCTGATCCAGTTGAGATGAAAAGGAGGCCAAAACAAACTGGGGAGGTTGGGAATCTCGACTTGGATCATAACTAAAATGAAGGCCGGGAAACAGGCCGGGAACAACAGTTACTCATATTAACTAGGTACACTTAAGCATGTCTAACCTAACAGAGGGGAGGGTTCCACAGGAAACCACCCCGATGTGACTTTGGTTGACCTAGAAAAGAAAATCAAGGCTAACCCCGTTCAAACGAACCAAGCTCGCCTCTTTTACCCACCTTTCAGTGAAGACTGTCGAATGCAATCGTTTTCTATCAGTTCTAATCTTCATCTTGAGCTGATGCTCAAAGAATCGGATCAGATCCTGATGCGAAAGACTATTGCCTCGCAAGACCTCCTCCATTCGCGTCGTCCATATCACCATTCGAGCCGTGGCTAGCAGCGTTAGAAACACCATTCGTTTCACCCCGGAATACGGGGGCGACACATTGTCACACGCGTATGCGCGATCAATGGACACGAGTTCTTCGGGAGCGAGACGAGCCGTCAGCTCGCCGACATGGTCCCATAAGGGGCGGACCCGGGGGCAATGGTAGAAGGCGTGCGCAGCCGTTTCCTCTAAGCCAAGGCCACACCGATCACAGTCTGGCAAATCCGCCAAGCCCCATATGAAAGCCATGTCGTTGAGAGGCAGCCGATTCCGAGCCAATCGCCAGGTAAGCGAAAACTCAGGGTTACTGAGATAATCCGCCGCTGGCGCCCAAGACCAGTAGGAGCGATACTGCTCCTCCGAACAGTCGAGCGTATCACGTAGAGAATCCTTCGCGCGACCCTCCACTAATTCCCGATAGAAGACCTTCCTAGGCCGTGAAAGGTCACTGGACCGCGGAATAGCCCTCAAGGCTGACCGACACTCGCTGAGGAAAAGCGATTCATCTCGAGACTTACAATGGCGCTCAGCCTTCGAGATGGGGGGATTGATGGTAAGGCTAGGGAAGGCGTCCCTAACAATCCCCTCCAGAATCGGATCTCCTCTAGTCAATGCGCGGCGTAGGAAAGCCAAGCGAGAGGCACGGATGTGACTCTCCAAGTGTGGCATTCCCAGCCCCCCATGACACGGACGTTTGGTGCAGACTCGTCTGTCGACCCTGTTGGCGCGTCCCCTCCACAAAATGGAGGATAGCGCCTGCTCGAGCGCCGTCATCTGGGCCTCACAGAGAGGAAGTACTGACAATCGATAAAGAATCAGGGGGAAAATGTATGTAACACACACCTCCGCCCTGCCCTTTACGGACAACCTCCGTCGATTCCAAGTCTTACCGGCAGAAACGACCTTTGCTAGTACTTCAGACCAATTTTTCTTCAGCTGGAGGTCGGGTCCAAACCACACTCCAAGAATGCGGACAGGACCGTCCGTCCAACCGAAGCGGCCCGGAAGATCACGCCCCTTCCAGGCACCTAACCGCAAGCCGGAAGACTTGTCGCGGTTTATCTTGGCCCCTGTCACCTTCTCGTACCGATCAAGCGCCTTCTGCACCGCCTCAATGTCGTTAAGGGACGACACGAAAGCGGATACGTCATCGGCGTACGCGGAAACCCTGGCTCGAGACCCTCCAGGAACGGCGATCCCGCGTAGGGCCGGACTGCACGCCTCGTCCTTCAGCCGGCGCAGGAGAGGCTCCAACGCCAAAGCGTAAAGGAGAGGCGACAGCGGACAACCCTGACGAACCGACCTCGACAGAACAAAAGCGCCCGACAACTTTCCGTTCACCTGTACCACAGCACTGGGGGAGCGATACAGGAGGCTAACCCAGCGGCAGAAGTCGGGTGCGAATCCGGCGGCCTGCAGGACAGTAGCAAGGTAGCGATGGTCGACCCTATCAAATGCCTTGGACTGATCCAAATTGATCAGCGCGGCTTCTTCGTCGTCTTTTACGCCCTCTACGATCGTGCGGATCAAATGCAGGTTGCTCTGAATTGTTCGGCCCCTCACAGAACAAGTCTGCTCAGGTCCCAACAGAGACTCGGCAACTGACTGCAAACGCTCCTGCAGGATCTTGGCCATAATCTTTAACTCTGTGTTTAGCAGAGTTATGGGCCTATAATCATCTAGTTTCCCCCCAACACCCTTGCCCTTTTTCAACAGAGTGATCACACCCCTGGAAATGCGATTGGGGATGGACCCCGACCGAAACCAGTTGTTGAACACTGCTGTCAAAATCGGAACAAAGATGTGCGACAGCCTCAAGTACAATTCATAGGGCAAACCATCCAGACCGGGCGACTTGCCTCTGCCGACCCTCTTCAGTGCCTCATAGACTTCGCCCTCCGTGATCTCTCCCTCGCAGCTAGCCGCTTCAGTCGGCGCAAGCCGAGGAAAGTCAGCCAAATAGCTGCGAAACTCCTCCTCACGGAGACCAGGCTCCTTGGTAAAGCGGCTCTCGAAATGCCGCCGAAACGCCTCGCACATGTCGTCAGTCGACCGCAGAGTACGCCCCTCCGGGGTTTCGACTTGACGAACGTAACGATCACCACCTCGACGGATTTCTTCCCGACGCAGATCTGCGCCCAGGTTCACAGCTTCGTTAGACATCTTACTTAACTTATGCCTAATTACCTGACCCATGTAACGATCGCTATTCGACCGCTGCAGGGCCTCCCTAGCTAGAGCTATCTCTAGGGGATCCCCCCCAGCCTCCGCCCGGGAAAAATTAGCCTTAAGTGTCTTCACCTTCTCAGCCTTATCTAGAGCGAGCCGTTTGCTGAAATCGGTGGTGAAAGACCTAATTCTATCTTTCAATTTTTCCCACCACCTATTCCCGATAACCGCCCCCACTAGCTCCCGCTGCACTAATTTAATTAGCTGCTCCCGGAAGTCCCGCCTGTCCAGTAAGGACAGATTGAACTTCCAGTAACCAGCCATTCTAGGCCTATGTTCTAACGCCACACGGGCACAAACGAGTTTGTGGTCCGTGTAGCCTACCCAGTGGAACGTGGGACAATCTAACAGGTCTATGTCGGCCCTACGAACTAACATTCTGTCAAGGTAGCTAACTACCTTGTCAGACGGCCAATTATGCGCCCACGTCCACATTTTCCCACTGGGATGATCGACCCGGTATCTATCGACGAGACCATAATCGCCGATCAGATCGACCAGGCTGCGATCGCCCCTTCTCCCGCTAGCGCCCCGCCCCCTGTCTAACTTGGGGTCCAGGATGGCATTCCAGTCCCCCATTAGAACTAGGCGCGAAGAATCGACTAGGAACGGCCCTAACTGCCGAAAAAAGTCACACCGCTCCCCCTGGTCGTTGGGCGCATAAACCGCAACGACCCGAAACGAACCACTTTTCACGGCAATATCGGCCACGATTAACCTGCCCTCGGCATCGGTATGCACAAGGTCCACCTTCGCATCAAGAGTACGTTTGACTAACAAAGAAACTCCTCTGGCCAACCGGTCCCCATATGCTGAATAGACGACAAAGTCATCCTCCAGCACACACGCATCGGAAGTGCAAACAAAGTGGGTCTCTTCGATCGCGGCAACATCTACACCGAAGGACAGGAGATCCCGAAGCAGGCGGGCAGCCTTACCCCGATTTCTCAAGCCCTTCACATTCAAACTGGCTATCTTTATTTCCATTTTCTAGGCCTGCAAATATAAAAAAGAATTAGTGCAAAAACCTTAGACACATACGGGGCGGAAATCTGAGCTGGACAGGACCCCGACGGATTGCCCCAGGCTCCCTACTCCCAACTCTGACGTAATGCGTCCATCCAGGGCAATACCGCCAACGTCCATGGGGTATATTAGTTTGATCGCTCTATATAATGAGGGATGGATCAAAACGGGGACCCTCCCTGCACAAAATTGTCGCAATCTTCTTATACTGGGGTCCTCCATATCGAACATTCTGATGTTCGGGAAGGCCTCTTTAGCTTCAAACAAATGACTCCACACACGCAAGTAAGCCCCCGTGTCTCTTACGCAGGTTATCACTCCTGGCGCCTTAGGAAAGTTACGAGGGTCTTCTGTTGACTTCCCGTCAACCTCGTTCATTTGGAAAAGGAGCCCCGACAGTGCTTTTCTTTGCTTGGTGAGCCCGTTCTTGTAGACTTCTTTGTCTACATGACAAATTGATTCGGGCCCTTCGAAAAGTTTCTTTTTCTTCTTTTTCTTCTCCCTTGAAGGATGGGGAGGGGAAGAAGTGGATGTATGGGGTGGTGTATTTAGAGAACTGGGGGAAGAAGTAGAGGGAGAGGGGGATGGAGTACGTGTATGGGAGGAAGGGAGACTCCTATCTCTAGGGGAAACAGATTGTCTTATGGGCGATGCAGGGAAGGAGTGCCGCCTGGTTCTGTCCATGCTACACTCTGCCCTGCTACGTCCAGAGGTACCTTTTTCTTGCTCTTCAGAGTCTTCCTCCCTACTTCTTTTTAAAGACGAAGCTCGTGGTGGAGGCATACTTTCTACCTCCATTGGTGCTTCCTGCTGCTGCTCCATCTGTGGATGCTCTTGCTGCTTCTTGGTTTTCTGCTGTGACCGCTGCTGTTGAGGCTGCTGTTGCTTCTTCTGTCGTTGCTGTTGAGGTTGTTCAGCTTGCTTCTGCTGTTGAGGCTGCTGTTCTATTTGCTTCTGTTGCAGTTTAGGTTGATCCTCGGGCCGCTTGTTTTGGCATTCTTTGGGTTGCTTTTTAAATTCCCCTTCCGTCTGCCTTTTGGGGGGAATCTCCTTCTGGGGTGGAGCCGGCGCACTTTGGGGCTTCCGCCTTTTAGTGACTTCCTTCCACTCGCCTTCCGGATTCGGGGTTTCCTTCTCTGGGGTACTGGTTTTTGCTGCAGGTGCTGGAGGTGGTGGGGCTGGTGTCTTCTCTTTCTTAGGGCACGCCTTTGCCATGTGTCCTGCCTCTCCGCATGACCAACAGAACGGCTTTCTGCCCTCCACCACTACCAACATCCTTCTGTTGCGGCAGATTAATACGTTTGGGATGTTCTGGAATCCTTCTCTGTCCAATGTGATGTGGATTTCGAAATCTCCCGTCTCGATTCCTGCCTTACTGCTGATGGCCTTCACTTCGTTAACTTCTCCGAATTCGGCGAAGAAGGCCCCGAGTCTGTCACCGGAAATGTCTATGGGCACCCCATGAACCATCACCTTTGTTCGACGGGTGCCCATATACTCGGTTTGTAGTCTTAAAGACTTTGTATTCAAGACACTGCCGGCTAATTTCTTGGCTTGTTCTTCTGTGTGTAGGAGGAGGTCCCATAGAGCATTTGTTCTCCGTGCTAAAATTTTCGGACAAATGCCTAACGCCTTCAGGGCCTCCTCCATACCCTCCCTGCTCACTCCAACCAGCTTATGAGTCCTGACATCCGAGGTGAGCAAAGAAATGGTACGAGGTTTCACCTCCTCGAATGCCTCGGTGATTGTTAAGAATTCATTGCCACTGAAGGTTTCTTGGAGACGAATTCTTTCGTTTGCGTAAAATACGCCATCCTTTTTTATCGGGCTATTTTGGCTCCAGGCCGTTTTTTCAGCTGACACCGGTATTGTTAACGGTGTAGCTGGAGTGTCAATGTTTTTCTCAGCCATTTTGGTGAACAAAGTTCACCGCGGCTGACTATACTTTCTTTTCTCACACTTTTCTTTTTTTTTTTTAAGCAGAAATTTTTAACAAATAAATAAAACCAAATAAAAAAGGTCGGACCGAAATCCGAGAAAAATAAATAAAACCAACAATGAACAGTAAACGAAAAAGAACAGAATCAAATAAAAGTCGGGGAGGGTAACAGCAAAATAAAAGAAATAAAAAACTAAACAAATATCAAACTGAAAAAAGAAAGTGTTCAAAAAAAGAAAGAAAGGGTTCAAAAATGCGTACAAATTAAAAAAAAAAACGGAAAGAAAGGGTTCACAAAATGCGTGCAAATTTAAAAAAAAATGTAACTTTCCAACTTAGCTTATAGCTGGACCAAAAAACACGTAAGACGAACAGAAAATCTCGGGATTCCTTCTCAGGATTTATTTGTATAAAATACAAATTGTGGCACAAGGCCTAAAAAGGGGAGGGGTAAGGCTGGTCTTGACTAACTATCCTATACCTAGCTAATCAGATTCGTGACCCATTCATACATTACAATTGACGCATTCACCACAAGAATTCGTCCATCACCATTCGATCCTCCGAACACCATAATACCACATCCACACCAGGGGGGACCTACAAAAAAGCGCCCCATTTAATGATAATGAAAATACATAAAAATATCGTCGTGAGCGGATGAAAGGGGAGGGAGATGAACCCCATAACAAACTAAAATTTCAACAAAATCTTAAACTAAAACATAATTGATGTTAGTAGGGCCCGTCCAACCCTCAAAATAGAGAGGCCGCTGTATTCTGGCCAGAGGACAAAATCAAGAGGCACTCTCGCTAAGGGAGTGGGAAAGAGATAAAATAACTGGGACGTGGGGAAGTAAAAGGCTGATCCAGTTGAGATGAAAAGGAGGCCAAAACAAACTGGGGAGGTTGGGAATCTCGACTTGGATCATAACTAAAATGAAGGCCGGGAAACAGGCCGGGAACAACAGTTACTCATATTAACTAGGTACACTTAAGCATGTCTAACCTAACAGAGGGGAGGGTTCCACAGGAAACCACCCCGATGTGACTTTGGTTGACCTAGAAAAGAAAATCAAGGCTAACCCCGTTCAAACGAACCAAGCTCGCCTCTTTTACCCACCTTTCAGTGAAGACTGTCGAATGCAATCGTTTTCTATCAGTTCTAATCTTCATCTTGAGCTGATGCTCAAAGAATCGGATCAGATCCTGATGCGAAAGACTATTGCCTCGCAAGACCTCCTCCATTCGCGTCGTCCATATCACCATTCGAGCCGTGGCTAGCAGCGTTAGAAACACCATTCGTTTCACCCCGGAATACGGGGGCGACACATTGTCACACGCGTATGCGCGATCAATGGACACGAGTTCTTCGGGAGCGAGACGAGCCGTCAGCTCGCCGACATGGTCCCATAAGGGGCGGACCCGGGGGCAATGGTAGAAGGCGTGCGCAGCCGTTTCCTCTAAGCCAAGGCCACACCGATCACAGTCTGGCAAATCCGCCAAGCCCCATATGAAAGCCATGTCGTTGAGAGGCAGCCGATTCCGAGCCAATCGCCAGGTAAGCGAAAACTCAGGGTTACTGAGATAATCCGCCGCTGGCGCCCAAGACCAGTAGGAGCGATACTGCTCCTCCGAACAGTCGAGCGTATCACGTAGAGAATCCTTCGCGCGACCCTCCACTAATTCCCGATAGAAGACCTTCCTAGGCCGTGAAAGGTCACTGGACCGCGGAATAGCCCTCAAGGCTGACCGACACTCGCTGAGGAAAAGCGATTCATCTCGAGACTTACAATGGCGCTCAGCCTTCGAGATGGGGGGATTGATGGTAAGGCTAGGGAAGGCGTCCCTAACAATCCCCTCCAGAATCGGATCTCCTCTAGTCAATGCGCGGCGTAGGAAAGCCAAGCGAGAGGCACGGATGTGACTCTCCAAGTGTGGCATTCCCAGCCCCCCATGACACGGACGTTTGGTGCAGACTCGTCTGTCGACCCTGTTGGCGCGTCCCCTCCACAAAATGGAGGATAGCGCCTGCTCGAGCGCCGTCATCTGGGCCTCACAGAGAGGAAGTACTGACAATCGATAAAGAATCAGGGGGAAAATGTATGTAACACACACCTCCGCCCTGCCCTTTACGGACAACCTCCGTCGATTCCAAGTCTTACCGGCAGAAACGACCTTTGCTAGTACTTCAGACCAATTTTTCTTCAGCTGGAGGTCGGGTCCAAACCACACTCCAAGAATGCGGACAGGACCGTCCGTCCAACCGAAGCGGCCCGGAAGATCACGCCCCTTCCAGGCACCTAACCGCAAGCCGGAAGACTTGTCGCGGTTTATCTTGGCCCCTGTCACCTTCTCGTACCGATCAAGCGCCTTCTGCACCGCCTCAATGTCGTTAAGGGACGACACGAAAGCGGATACGTCATCGGCGTACGCGGAAACCCTGGCTCGAGACCCTCCAGGAACGGCGATCCCGCGTAGGGCCGGACTGCACGCCTCGTCCTTCAGCCGGCGCAGGAGAGGCTCCAACGCCAAAGCGTAAAGGAGAGGCGACAGCGGACAACCCTGACGAACCGACCTGGACAGAACAAAAGCGCCCGACAACTTTCCGTTCACCTGTACCACAGCACTGGGGGAGCGATACAGGAGGCTAACCCAGCGGCAGAAGTCGGGTGCGAATCCGGCGGCCTGCAGGACAGTAGCAAGGTAGCGATGGTCGACCCTATCAAATGCCTTGGACTGATCCAAATTGATCAGCGCGGCTTCTTCGTCGTCTTTTACGCCCTCTACGATCGTGCGGATCAAATGCAGGTTGCTCTGAATTGTTCGGCCCCTCACAGAACAAGTCTGCTCAGGTCCCAACAGAGACTCGGCAACTGACTGCAAACGCTCCTGCAGGATCTTGGCCATAATCTTTAACTCTGTGTTTAGCAGAGTTATGGGCCTATAATCATCTAGTTTCCCCCCAACACCCTTGCCCTTTTTCAACAGAGTGATCACACCCCTGGAAATGCGATTGGGGATGGACCCCGACCGAAACCAGTTGTTGAACACTGCTGTCAAAATCGGAACAAAGATGTGCGACAGCCTCAAGTACAATTCATAGGGCAAACCATCCAGACCGGGCGACTTGCCTCTGCCGACCCTCTTCAGTGCCTCATAGACTTCGCCCTCCGTGATCTCTCCCTCGCAGCTAGCCGCTTCAGTCGGCGCAAGCCGAGGAAAGTCAGCCAAATAGCTGCGAAACTCCTCCTCACGGAGACCAGGCTCCTTGGTAAAGCGGCTCTCGAAATGCCGCCGAAACGCCTCGCACATGTCGTCAGTCGACCGCAGAGTACGCCCCTCCGGGGTTTCGACTTGACGAACGTAACGATCACCACCTCGACGGATTTCTTCCCGACGCAGATCTGCGCCCAGGTTCACAGCTTCGTTAGACATCTTACTTAACTTATGCCTAATTACCTGACCCATGTAACGATCGCTATTCGACCGCTGCAGGGCCTCCCTAGCTAGAGCTATCTCTAGGGGATCCCCCCCAGCCTCCGCCCGGGAAAAATTAGCCTTAAGTGTCTTCACCTTCTCAGCCTTATCTAGAGCGAGCCGTTTGCTGAAATCGGTGGTGAAAGACCTAATTCTATCTTTCAATTTTTCCCACCACCTATTCCCGATAACCGCCCCCACTAGCTCCCGCTGCACTAATTTAATTAGCTGCTCCCGGAAGTCCCGCCTGTCCAGTAAGGACAGATTGAACTTCCAGTAACCAGCCATTCTAGGCCTATGTTCTAACGCCACACGGGCACAAACGAGTTTGTGGTCCGTGTAGCCTACCCAGTGGAACGTGGGACAATCTAACAGGTCTATGTCGGCCCTACGAACTAACATTCTGTCAAGGTAGCTAACTACCTTGTCAGACGGCCAATTATGCGCCCACGTCCACATTTTCCCACTGGGATGATCGACCCGGTATCTATCGACGAGACCATAATCGCCGATCAGATCGACCAGGCTGCGATCGCCCCTTCTCCCGCTAGCGCCCCGCCCCCTGTCTAACTTGGGGTCCAGGATGGCATTCCAGTCCCCCATTAGAACTAGGCGCGAAGAATCGACTAGGAACGGCCCTAACTGCCGAAAAAAGTCACACCGCTCCCCCTGGTCGTTGGGCGCATAAACCGCAACGACCCGAAACGAACCACTTTTCACGGCAATATCGGCCACGATTAACCTGCCCTCGGCATCGGTATGCACAAGGTCCACCTTCGCATCAAGAGTACGTTTGACTAACAAAGAAACTCCTCTGGCCAACCGGTCCCCATATGCTGAATAGACGACAAAGTCATCCTCCAGCACACACGCATCGGAAGTGCAAACAAAGTGGGTCTCTTCGATCGCGGCAACATCTACACCGAAGGACAGGAGATCCCGAAGCAGGCGGGCAGCCTTACCCCGATTTCTCAAGCCCTTCACATTCAAACTGGCTATCTTTATTTCCATTTTCTAGGCCTGCAAATATAAAAAAGAATTAGTGCAAAAACCTTAGACACATACGGGGCGGAAATCTGAGCTGGACAGGACCCCGACGGATTGCCCCAGGCTCCCTACTCCCAACTCTGACGTAATGCGTCCATCCAGGGCAATACCGCCAACGTCCATGGGGTATATTAGTTTGATCGCTCTATATAATGAGGGATGGATCAAAACGGGGACCCTCCCTGCACAAAATTGTCGCAATCTTCTTATACTGGGGTCCTCCATATCGAACATTCTGATGTTCGGGAAGGCCTCTTTAGCTTCAAACAAATGACTCCACACACGCAAGTAAGCCCCCGTGTCTCTTACGCAGGTTATCACTCCTGGCGCCTTAGGAAAGTTACGAGGGTCTTCTGTTGACTTCCCGTCAACCTCGTTCATTTGGAAAAGGAGCCCCGACAGTGCTTTTCTTTGCTTGGTGAGCCCGTTCTTGTAGACTTCTTTGTCTACATGACAAATTGATTCGGGCCCTTCGAAAAGTTTCTTTTTCTTCTTTTTCTTCTCCCTTGAAGGATGGGGAGGGGAAGAAGTGGATGTATGGGGTGGTGTATTTAGAGAACTGGGGGAAGAAGTAGAGGGAGAGGGGGATGGAGTACGTGTATGGGAGGAAGGGAGACTCCTATCTCTAGGGGAAACAGATTGTCTTATGGGCGATGCAGGGAAGGAGTGCCGCCTGGTTCTGTCCATGCTACACTCTGCCCTGCTACGTCCAGAGGTACCTTTTTCTTGCTCTTCAGAGTCTTCCTCCCTACTTCTTTTTAAAGACGAAGCTCGTGGTGGAGGCATACTTTCTACCTCCATTGGTGCTTCCTGCTGCTGCTCCATCTGTGGATGCTCTTGCTGCTTCTTGGTTTTCTGCTGTGACCGCTGCTGTTGAGGCTGCTGTTGCTTCTTCTGTCGTTGCTGTTGAGGTTGTTCAGCTTGCTTCTGCTGTTGAGGCTGCTGTTCTATTTGCTTCTGTTGCAGTTTAGGTTGATCCTCGGGCCGCTTGTTTTGGCATTCTTTGGGTTGCTTTTTAAATTCCCCTTCCGTCTGCCTTTTGGGGGGAATCTCCTTCTGGGGTGGAGCCGGCGCACTTTGGGGCTTCCGCCTTTTAGTGACTTCCTTCCACTCGCCTTCCGGATTCGGGGTTTCCTTCTCTGGGGTACTGGTTTTTGCTGCAGGTGCTGGAGGTGGTGGGGCTGGTGTCTTCTCTTTCTTAGGGCACGCCTTTGCCATGTGTCCTGCCTCTCCGCATGACCAACAGAACGGCTTTCTGCCCTCCACCACTACCAACATCCTTCTGTTGCGGCAGATTAATACGTTTGGGATGTTCTGGAATCCTTCTCTGTCCAATGTGATGTGGATTTCGAAATCTCCCGTCTCGATTCCTGCCTTACTGCTGATGGCCTTCACTTCGTTAACTTCTCCGAATTCGGCGAAGAAGGCCCCGAGTCTGTCACCGGAAATGTCTATGGGCACCCCATGAACCATCACCTTTGTTCGACGGGTGCCCATATACTCGGTTTGTAGTCTTAAAGACTTTGTATTCAAGACACTGCCGGCTAATTTCTTGGCTTGTTCTTCTGTGTGTAGGAGGAGGTCCCATAGAGCATTTGTTCTCCGTGCTAAAATTTTCGGACAAATGCCTAACGCCTTCAGGGCCTCCTCCATACCCTCCCTGCTCACTCCAACCAGCTTATGAGTCCTGACATCCGAGGTGAGCAAAGAAATGGTACGAGGTTTCACCTCCTCGAATGCCTCGGTGATTGTTAAGAATTCATTGCCACTGAAGGTTTCTTGGAGACGAATTCTTTCGTTTGCGTAAAATACGCCATCCTTTTTTATCGGGCTATTTTGGCTCCAGGCCGTTTTTTCAGCTGACACCGGTATTGTTAACGGTGTAGCTGGAGTGTCAATGTTTTTCTCAGCCATTTTGGTGAACAAAGTTCACCGCGGCTGACTATACTTTCTTTTCTCACACTTTTCTTTTTTTTTTTTAAGCAGAAATTTTTAACAAATAAATAAAACCAAATAAAAAAGGTCGGACCGAAATCCGAGAAAAATAAATAAAACCAACAATGAACAGTAAACGAAAAAGAACAGAATCAAATAAAAGTCGGGGAGGGTAACAGCAAAATAAAAGAAATAAAAAACTAAACAAATATCAAACTGAAAAAAGAAAGTGTTCAAAAAAAGAAAGAAAGGGTTCAAAAATGCGTACAAATTAAAAAAAAAAACGGAAAGAAAGGGTTCACAAAATGCGTGCAAATTTAAAAAAAAATGTAACTTTCCAACTTAGCTTATAGCTGGACCAAAAAACACGTAAGACGAACAGAAAATCTCGGGATTCCTTCTCAGGATTTATTCGTATAAAATACAAATTGTGGCACGTGGCCTAGAGAGGGGGAGGGGTAAGGCTGGTCTTGACTAACTATCCTATACCTAGCTAATCAGATTCGTGACCCATTCATACATTACAATTGACGCATTCACCACAAGAATTCGTCCATCACCATTCGATCCTCCGAACACCATAATACCACATCCACACCAGTGGGGACCTACAAAAAAGCGCCCCATTTAATGATAATGAAAATACATAAAAATATCGTCGTGAGCGGATGAAAGGGGAGGGAGATGAACCCGATAACAAACTAAAATTTCAACAAAATCTTAAACTAAAACATAATTGATGTTAGTAGGGCCCGTCCAACCCTCAAAATAGAGAGGCCGCTGTATTCTGGCCAGAGGACAAAATCAAGAGGCACTCTCGCTAAGGGAGTGGGAAAGAGATAAAATAACTGGGACGTGGGGAAGTAAAAGGCTGATCCAGTTGAGATGAAAAGGAGGCCAAAACAAACTGGGGAGGTTGGGAATCTCGACTTGGATCATAACTAAAATGAAGGCCGGGAAACAGGCCGGGAACAACAGTTACTCATATTAACTAGGTACACTTAAGCATGTCTAACCTAACAGAGGGTTGGGTTCCACAGGAAACCACCCCGATGTGACTTTGGTTGACCTAGAAAAGAAAATCAAGGCTAACCCCGTTCAAACGAACCAAGCTCGCCTCTTTTACCCACCTTTCAGTGAAGACTGTCGAATGCAATCGTTTTCTATCAGTTCTAATCTTCATCTTGAGCTGATGCTCAAAGAATCGGATCAGATCCTGATGCGAAAGACTATTGCCTCGCAAGACCTCCTCCAATCGCGTCGTCCATATCACCATTCGAGCCGTGGCTAGCAGCGTTAGAAACACCATTCGTTTCACCCCGGAATACGGGGGCGACACATTGTCACACGCGTATGCGCGATCAATGGACACGAGTTCTTCGGGAGCGAGACGAGCCGTCAGCTCGCCGACATGGTCCCATAAGGGGCGGACCCGGGGGCAATGGTAGAAGGCGTGCGCAGCCGTTTCCTCTAAGCCAAGGCCACACCGATCACAGTCTGGCAAATCCGCCAAGCCCCATATGAAAGCCATGTCGTTGAGAGGCAGCCGATTCCGAGCCAATCGCCAGGTAAGCGAAAACTCAGGGTTACTGAGATAATCCGCCGCTGGCGCCCAAGACCAGTAGGAGCGATACTGCTCCTCCGAACAGTCGAGCGTATCACGTAGAGAATCCTTCGCGCGACCCTCCACTAATTCCCGATAGAAGACCTTCCTAGGCCGTGAAAGGTCACTGGACCGCGGAATAGCCCTCAAGGCTGACCGACACTCGCTGAGGAAAAGCGATTCATCTCGAGACTTACAATGGCGCTCAGCCTTCGAGATGGGGGGATTGATGGTAAGGCTAGGGAAGGCGTCCCTAACAATCCCCTCCAGAATCGGATCTCCTCTAGTCAATGCGCGGCGTAGGAAAGCCAAGCGAGAGGCACGGATGTGACTCTCCAAGTGTGGCATTCCCAGCCCCCCATGACACGGTCGTTTGGTGCAGACTCGTCTGTCGACCCTGTTGGCGCGTCCCCTCCACAAAATGGAGGATAGCGCCTGCTCGAGCGCCGTCATCTGGGCCTCACAGAGAGGAAGTACTGACAATCGATAAAGAATCAGGGGGAAAATGTATGTAACACACACCTCCGCCCTGCCCTTTACGGACAACCTCCGTCGATTCCAAGTCTTACCGGCAGAAACGACCTTTGCTAGTACTTCAGACCAATTTTTCTTCAGCTGGAGGTCGGGTCCAAACCACACTCCAAGAATGCGGACAGGACCGTCCGTCCAACCGAAGCGGCCCGGAAGATCACGCCCCTTCCAGGCACCTAACCGCAAGCCGGAAGACTTGTCGCGGTTTATCTTGGCCCCTGTCACCTTCTCGTACCGATCAAGCGCCTTCTGCACCGCCTCAATGTCGTTAAGGGACGACACGAAAGCAGATACGTCATCGGCGTACGCGGAAACCCTGGCTCGAGACCCTCCAGGAACGGCGATCCCGCGTAGGGCCGGACTGCACGCCCCGTCCTTCAGCCGGCGCAGGAGAGGCTCCAACGCCAAAGCGTAAAGGAGAGGCGACAGCGGACAACCCTGACGAACCGACCTCGACAGAACAAAAGCGCCCGACAACTTTCCGTTCACCTGTACCACAGCACTGGGGGAGCGATACAGGAGGCTAATCCAGCGGCAGAAGTCGGGTGCGAATCCGGCGGCCTGCAGGACAGTAGCAAGGTAGCGATGGTCGACCCTATCAAATGCCTTGGACTGATCCAAATTGATCAGCGCGGCTTCTTCGTCGTCTTTTACGCCCTCTACGATCGTGCGGATCAAATGCAGGTTGCTCTGAATTGTTCGGCCCCTCACAGAACAAGTCTGCTCAGGTCCCAACAGAGACTCGGCAACTGACTGCAAACGCTCCTGCAGGATCTTGGCCATAATCTTTAACTCTGTGTTTAGCAGAGTTATGGGCCTATAATCATCTAGTTTCCCCCCAACACCCTTGCCCTTTTTCAACAGAGTGATCACACCCCTGGAAATGCGATTGGGGATGGACCCCGACCGAAACCAGTTGTTGAACACTGCTGTCAAAATCGGAACAAAGATGTGCGACAGCCTCAAGTACAATTCATAGGGCAAACCATCCAGACCGGGCGACTTGCCTCTGCCGACCCTCTTCAGTGCCTCATAGACTTCGCCCTCCGTGATCTCTCCCTCGCAGCTAGCCGCTTCAGTCGGCGCAAGCCGAGGAAAGTCAGCCAAATAGCTGCGAAACTCCTCCTCACGGAGACCAGGCTCCTTGGTAAAGCGGCTCTCGAAATGCCGCCGAAACGCCTCGCACATGTCGTCAGTCGACCGCAGAGTACGCCCCTCCGGGGTTTCGACTTGACGAACGTAACGATCACCACCTCGACGGATTTCTTCCCGACGCAGATCTGCGCCCAGGTTCACAGCTTCGTTAGACATCTTACTTAACTTATGCCTAATTACCTGACCCATGTAACGATCGCTATTCGACCGCTGCAGGGCCTCCCTAGCTAGAGCTATCTCTAGGGGATCCCCCCCAGCCTCCGCCCGGGAAAAATTAGCCTTAAGTGTCTTCACCTTCTCAGCCTTATCTAGAGCGAGCCGTTTGCTGAAATCGGTGGTGAAAGACCTAATTCTATCTTTCAGTTTTTCCCACCACCTATTCCCGATAACCGCCCCCACTAGCTCCCGCTGCACTAATTTAATTAGCTGCTCCCGGAAGTCCCGCGTGTCCAGTAAGGACAGATTGAACTTCCAGTAACCAGCCATTCTAGGCCTATGTTCTAACGCCACACGGGCACAAACGAGTTTGTGGTCCGTGTAGCCTACCCAGTGGAACGTGGGACAATCTAACAGGTCTATGTCGGCCCTACGAACTAACATTCTGTCAAGGTAGCTAACTACCTTGTCAGACGGCCAATTATGCGCCCACGTCCACATTTTCCCACTGGGATGATCGACCCGGTATCTATCGACGAGACCATAATCGCCGATCAGATCGACCAGGCTGCGATCGCCCCTTCTCCCGCTAGCGCCCCGCCCCCTGTCTAACTTGGGGTCCAGGATGGCATTCCAGTCCCCCATTAGAACTAGGCGCGAAGAATCGACTAGGAACGGCCCTAACTGCCGAAAAAAGTCACACCGCTCCCCCTGGTCGTTGGGCGCATAAACCGCAACGACCCGAAACGAACCACTTTTCACGGCAATATCGGCCACGATTAACCTGCCCTCGGCATCGGTATGCACAAGGTCCACCTTCGCATCAAGAGTACGTTTGACTAACAAAGAAACTCCTCTGGCCAACCGGTCCCCATATGCTGAATAGACGACAAAGTCATCCTCCAGCACACACGCATCGGAAGTGCAAACAAAGTGGGTCTCTTCGATCGCGGCAACATCTACACCGAAGGACAGGAGATCCCGAAGCAGGCGGGCAGCCTTACCCCGATTTCTCAAGCCCTTCACATTCAAACTGGCTATCTTTATTTCCATTTTCTAGGCCTGCAAATATAAAAAAGAATTAGTGCAAAAACCTTAGACACATACGGGGCGGAAATCTGAGCTGGACAGGACCCCGACGGATTGCCCCAGGCTCCCTACTCCCAACTCTGACGTAATGCGTCCATCCAGGGCAATACCGCCAACGTCCATGGGGTATATTAGTTTGATCGCTCTATATAATGAGGGATGGATCAAAACGGGGACCCTCCCTGCACAAAATTGTCGCAATCTTCTTATACTGGGGTCCTCCATATCGAACATTCTGATGTTCGGGAAGGCCTCTTTAGCTTCAAACAAATGACTCCACACACGCAAGTAAGCCCCCGTGTCCCTTACGCAGGTTATCACTCCTGGCGCCTTAGGAAAGTTACGAGGGTCTTCTGTTGACTTCCCGTCAACCTCGTTCATTTGGAAAAGGAGCCCCGACAGTGCTTTTCTTTGCTTGGTGAGCCCGTTCTTGTAGACTTCTTTGTCTACATGACAAATTGATTCGGGCCCTTCGAAAAGTTTCTTTTTCTTCTTTTTCTTCTCCCTTGAAGGATGGGGAGGGGAAGAAGTGGATGTATGGGGTGGTGTATTTAGAGAACTGGGGGAAGAAGTAGAGGGAGAGGGGGATGGAGTACGTGTATGGGAGGAAGGGAGACTCCTATCTCTAGGGGAAACAGATTGTCTTATGGGCGATGCAGGGAAGGAGTGCCGCCTGGTTCTGTCCATGCTACACTCTGCCCTGCTACGTCCAGAGGTACCTTTTTCTTGCTCTTCAGAGTCTTCCTCCCTACTTCTTTTTAAAGACGAAGCTCGTGGTGGAGGCATACTTTCTACCTCCATTGGTGCTTCCTGCTGCTGCTCCATCTGTGGATGCTCTTGCTGCTTCTTGGTTTTCTGCTGTGACCGCTGCTGTTGAGGTTGCTGTTGCTTCTTCTGTCGTTGCTGTTGAGGTTGTTCAGGTTGCTTCTGCTGTTGAGGCTGCTGTTCTATTTGCTTCTGTTGCAGTTTAGGTTGATCCTCGGGCCGCTTGTTTTGGCCTTCTTTGGGTTGCTTTTTAAATTCCCCTTCCGTCTGCCTTTTGGGGGGAATCTCCTTCTGGGGTGGAGCCGGCGCACTTTGGGGCTTCCGCCTTTTAGTGACTTCCTTCCACTCGCCTTCCGGATTCGGGGTTTCCTTCTCTGGGGTACTGGTTTTTGCTGCAGGTGCTGGAGGTGGTGGGGCTGGTGTCTTCTCTTTCTTAGGGCACGCCTTTGCCATGTGTCCTGCCTCTCCGCATGACCAACAGAACGGCTTTCTGCCCTCCACCACTACCAACATCCTTCTGTTGCGGCAGATTAATACGTTTGGGATGTTCTGGAATCCTTCTCTGTCCAATGTGATGTGGATTTCGAAATCTCCCGTCTCGATTCCTGCCTTACTGCTGATGGCCTTCACTTCGTTAACTTCTCCGAATTCGGCGAAGAAGGCCCCGAGTCTGTCACCGGAAATGTCTATGGGCACCCCATGAACCATCACCTTTGTTCGACGGGTGCCCATATACTCGGTTTGTAGTCTTAAAGACTTTGTATTCAAGACACTGCCGGCTAATTTCTTGGCTTGTTCTTCTGTGTGTAGGAGGAGGTCCCATAGAGCATTTGTTCTTCGTGCTAAAATTTTCGGACAAATGCCTAACGCCTTCAGGGCCTCCTCCATACCCTCCCTGCTCACTCCAACCAGCTTATGAGTCCTGACATCCGAGGTGAGCAAAGAAATGGTACGAGGTTTCACCTCCTCGAATGCCTCGGTGATTGTTAAGAATTCATTGCCACTGAAGGTTTCTTGGAGACGAATTCTTTCGTTAGCGTAAAATACGCCATCCTTTTTTAGCGGGCTATTTTGGCTCCAGGCCGTTTTTTCAGCTGACACCGGTATTGTTAACGGTGTAGCTGGAGTGTCAATGTTTTTCTCAGCCATTTTGGTGAACAAAGTTCACCGCGGCTGACTATACTTTCTTTTCTCACACTTTTTTTTTTTTTTTTTTTTTTTTTTTTAAGCAGAAATTTTTAACAAATAAATAAAACCAAATAAAAAAGGTCGGACCGAAATCCGAGAAAAATAAATAAAACCAACAATGAACAGTAAACGAAAAAGAACAGAATCAAATAAAAGTCGGGGAGGGTAACAGCAAAATAAAAGAAATAAAAAACTAAACAAATATCAAACTGAAAAAAGAAAGTGTTCAAAAAAAGAAAGAAAGGGTT
Source organism: Acanthosepion esculentum (assembly GCA_964036315.1). Lineage (NCBI taxonomy): Eukaryota > Metazoa > Mollusca > Cephalopoda > Sepiida > Sepiidae > Acanthosepion > Acanthosepion esculentum. Next base: position 69,213,606 of record OZ038486.1, read on the forward strand.
CAAAAATGCGTACAAATTAAAAAAAAAAACGGAAAGAAAGGGTTCACAAAATGCGTGCAAATTTAAAAAAAAATGTAACTTTCCAACTTAGCTTATAGCTGGACCAAAAAACACGTAAGACGAACAGAAAATCTCGGGATTCCTTCTCAGGATTTATTCGTATAAAATACAAATTGTGGCACGTGGCCTAGAGAGGGGGAGGGGTAAGGCTGGTCTTGACTAACTATCCTATACCTAGCTAATCAGATTCGTGACCCATTCATACATTACAATTGACGCATTCACCACAAGAATTCGTCCATCACCATTCGATCCTCCGAACACCATAATACCACATCCACACCAGTGGGGACCTACAAAAAAGCGCCCCATTTAATGATAATGAAAATACATAAAAATATCGTCGTGAGCGGATGAAAGGGGAGGGAGATGAACCCGATAACAAACTAAAATTTCAACAAAATCTTAAACTAAAACATAATTGATGTTAGTAGGGCCCGTCCAACCCTCAAAATAGAGAGGCCGCTGTATTCTGGCCAGAGGACAAAATCAAGAGGCACTCTCGCTAAGGGAGTGGGAAAGAGATAAAATAACTGGGACGTGGGGAAGTAAAAGGCTGATCCAGTTGAGATGAAAAGGAGGCCAAAACAAACTGGGGAGGTTGGGAATCTCGACTTGGATCATAACTAAAATGAAGGCCGGGAAACAGGCCGGGAACAACAGTTACTCATATTAACTAGGTACACTTAAGCATGTCTAACCTAACAGAGGGTTGGGTTCCACAGGAAACCACCCCGATGTGACTTTGGTTGACCTAGAAAAGAAAATCAAGGCTAACCCCGTTCAAACGAACCAAGCTCGCCTCTTTTACCCACCTTTCAGTGAAGACTGTCGAATGCAATCGTTTTCTATCAGTTCTAATCTTCATCTTGAGCTGATGCTCAAAGAATCGGATCAGATCCTGATGCGAAAGACTATTGCCTCGCAAGACCTCCTCCAATCGCGTCGTCCATATCACCATTCGAGCCGTGGCTAGCAGCGTTAGAAACACCATTCGTTTCACCCCGGAATACGGGGGCGACACATTGTCACACGCGTATGCGCGATCAATGGACACGAGTTCTTCGGGAGCGAGACGAGCCGTCAGCTCGCCGACATGGTCCCATAAGGGGCGGACCCGGGGGCAATGGTAGAAGGCGTGCGCAGCCGTTTCCTCTAAGCCAAGGCCACACCGATCACAGTCTGGCAAATCCGCCAAGCCCCATATGAAAGCCATGTCGTTGAGAGGCAGCCGATTCCGAGCCAATCGCCAGGTAAGCGAAAACTCAGGGTTACTGAGATAATCCGCCGCTGGCGCCCAAGACCAGTAGGAGCGATACTGCTCCTCCGAACAGTCGAGCGTATCACGTAGAGAATCCTTCGCGCGACCCTCCACTAATTCCCGATAGAAGACCTTCCTAGGCCGTGAAAGGTCACTGGACCGCGGAATAGCCCTCAAGGCTGACCGACACTCGCTGAGGAAAAGCGATTCATCTCGAGACTTACAATGGCGCTCAGCCTTCGAGATGGGGGGATTGATGGTAAGGCTAGGGAAGGCGTCCCTAACAATCCCCTCCAGAATCGGATCTCCTCTAGTCAATGCGCGGCGTAGGAAAGCCAAGCGAGAGGCACGGATGTGACTCTCCAAGTGTGGCATTCCCAGCCCCCCATGACACGGTCGTTTGGTGCAGACTCGTCTGTCGACCCTGTTGGCGCGTCCCCTCCACAAAATGGAGGATAGCGCCTGCTCGAGCGCCGTCATCTGGGCCTCACAGAGAGGAAGTACTGACAATCGATAAAGAATCAGGGGGAAAATGTATGTAACACACACCTCCGCCCTGCCCTTTACGGACAACCTCCGTCGATTCCAAGTCTTACCGGCAGAAACGACCTTTGCTAGTACTTCAGACCAATTTTTCTTCAGCTGGAGGTCGGGTCCAAACCACACTCCAAGAATGCGGACAGGACCGTCCGTCCAACCGAAGCGGCCCGGAAGATCACGCCCCTTCCAGGCACCTAACCGCAAGCCGGAAGACTTGTCGCGGTTTATCTTGGCCCCTGTCACCTTCTCGTACCGATCAAGCGCCTTCTGCACCGCCTCAATGTCGTTAAGGGACGACACGAAAGCAGATACGTCATCGGCGTACGCGGAAACCCTGGCTCGAGACCCTCCAGGAACGGCGATCCCGCGTAGGGCCGGACTGCACGCCCCGTCCTTCAGCCGGCGCAGGAGAGGCTCCAACGCCAAAGCGTAAAGGAGAGGCGACAGCGGACAACCCTGACGAACCGACCTCGACAGAACAAAAGCGCCCGACAACTTTCCGTTCACCTGTACCACAGCACTGGGGGAGCGATACAGGAGGCTAATCCAGCGGCAGAAGTCGGGTGCGAATCCGGCGGCCTGCAGGACAGTAGCAAGGTAGCGATGGTCGACCCTATCAAATGCCTTGGACTGATCCAAATTGATCAGCGCGGCTTCTTCGTCGTCTTTTACGCCCTCTACGATCGTGCGGATCAAATGCAGGTTGCTCTGAATTGTTCGGCCCCTCACAGAACAAGTCTGCTCAGGTCCCAACAGAGACTCGGCAACTGACTGCAAACGCTCCTGCAGGATCTTGGCCATAATCTTTAACTCTGTGTTTAGCAGAGTTATGGGCCTATAATCATCTAGTTTCCCCCCAACACCCTTGCCCTTTTTCAACAGAGTGATCACACCCCTGGAAATGCGATTGGGGATGGACCCCGACCGAAACCAGTTGTTGAACACTGCTGTCAAAATCGGAACAAAGATGTGCGACAGCCTCAAGTACAATTCATAGGGCAAACCATCCAGACCGGGCGACTTGCCTCTGCCGACCCTCTTCAGTGCCTCATAGACTTCGCCCTCCGTGATCTCTCCCTCGCAGCTAGCCGCTTCAGTCGGCGCAAGCCGAGGAAAGTCAGCCAAATAGCTGCGAAACTCCTCCTCACGGAGACCAGGCTCCTTGGTAAAGCGGCTCTCGAAATGCCGCCGAAACGCCTCGCACATGTCGTCAGTCGACCGCAGAGTACGCCCCTCCGGGGTTTCGACTTGACGAACGTAACGATCACCACCTCGACGGATTTCTTCCCGACGCAGATCTGCGCCCAGGTTCACAGCTTCGTTAGACATCTTACTTAACTTATGCCTAATTACCTGACCCATGTAACGATCGCTATTCGACCGCTGCAGGGCCTCCCTAGCTAGAGCTATCTCTAGGGGATCCCCCCCAGCCTCCGCCCGGGAAAAATTAGCCTTAAGTGTCTTCACCTTCTCAGCCTTATCTAGAGCGAGCCGTTTGCTGAAATCGGTGGTGAAAGACCTAATTCTATCTTTCAGTTTTTCCCACCACCTATTCCCGATAACCGCCCCCACTAGCTCCCGCTGCACTAATTTAATTAGCTGCTCCCGGAAGTCCCGCGTGTCCAGTAAGGACAGATTGAACTTCCAGTAACCAGCCATTCTAGGCCTATGTTCTAACGCCACACGGGCACAAACGAGTTTGTGGTCCGTGTAGCCTACCCAGTGGAACGTGGGACAATCTAACAGGTCTATGTCGGCCCTACGAACTAACATTCTGTCAAGGTAGCTAACTACCTTGTCAGACGGCCAATTATGCGCCCACGTCCACATTTTCCCACTGGGATGATCGACCCGGTATCTATCGACGAGACCATAATCGCCGATCAGATCGACCAGGCTGCGATCGCCCCTTCTCCCGCTAGCGCCCCGCCCCCTGTCTAACTTGGGGTCCAGGATGGCATTCCAGTCCCCCATTAGAACTAGGCGCGAAGAATCGACTAGGAACGGCCCTAACTGCCGAAAAAAGTCACACCGCTCCCCCTGGTCGTTGGGCGCATAAACCGCAACGACCCGAAACGAACCACTTTTCACGGCAATATCGGCCACGATTAACCTGCCCTCGGCATCGGTATGCACAAGGTCCACCTTCGCATCAAGAGTACGTTTGACTAACAAAGAAACTCCTCTGGCCAACCGGTCCCCATATGCTGAATAGACGACAAAGTCATCCTCCAGCACACACGCATCGGAAGTGCAAACAAAGTGGGTCTCTTCGATCGCGGCAACATCTACACCGAAGGACAGGAGATCCCGAAGCAGGCGGGCAGCCTTACCCCGATTTCTCAAGCCCTTCACATTCAAACTGGCTATCTTTATTTCCATTTTCTAGGCCTGCAAATATAAAAAAGAATTAGTGCAAAAACCTTAGACACATACGGGGCGGAAATCTGAGCTGGACAGGACCCCGACGGATTGCCCCAGGCTCCCTACTCCCAACTCTGACGTAATGCGTCCATCCAGGGCAATACCGCCAACGTCCATGGGGTATATTAGTTTGATCGCTCTATATAATGAGGGATGGATCAAAACGGGGACCCTCCCTGCACAAAATTGTCGCAATCTTCTTATACTGGGGTCCTCCATATCGAACATTCTGATGTTCGGGAAGGCCTCTTTAGCTTCAAACAAATGACTCCACACACGCAAGTAAGCCCCCGTGTCCCTTACGCAGGTTATCACTCCTGGCGCCTTAGGAAAGTTACGAGGGTCTTCTGTTGACTTCCCGTCAACCTCGTTCATTTGGAAAAGGAGCCCCGACAGTGCTTTTCTTTGCTTGGTGAGCCCGTTCTTGTAGACTTCTTTGTCTACATGACAAATTGATTCGGGCCCTTCGAAAAGTTTCTTTTTCTTCTTTTTCTTCTCCCTTGAAGGATGGGGAGGGGAAGAAGTGGATGTATGGGGTGGTGTATTTAGAGAACTGGGGGAAGAAGTAGAGGGAGAGGGGGATGGAGTACGTGTATGGGAGGAAGGGAGACTCCTATCTCTAGGGGAAACAGATTGTCTTATGGGCGATGCAGGGAAGGAGTGCCGCCTGGTTCTGTCCATGCTACACTCTGCCCTGCTACGTCCAGAGGTACCTTTTTCTTGCTCTTCAGAGTCTTCCTCCCTACTTCTTTTTAAAGACGAAGCTCGTGGTGGAGGCATACTTTCTACCTCCATTGGTGCTTCCTGCTGCTGCTCCATCTGTGGATGCTCTTGCTGCTTCTTGGTTTTCTGCTGTGACCGCTGCTGTTGAGGTTGCTGTTGCTTCTTCTGTCGTTGCTGTTGAGGTTGTTCAGGTTGCTTCTGCTGTTGAGGCTGCTGTTCTATTTGCTTCTGTTGCAGTTTAGGTTGATCCTCGGGCCGCTTGTTTTGGCCTTCTTTGGGTTGCTTTTTAAATTCCCCTTCCGTCTGCCTTTTGGGGGGAATCTCCTTCTGGGGTGGAGCCGGCGCACTTTGGGGCTTCCGCCTTTTAGTGACTTCCTTCCACTCGCCTTCCGGATTCGGGGTTTCCTTCTCTGGGGTACTGGTTTTTGCTGCAGGTGCTGGAGGTGGTGGGGCTGGTGTCTTCTCTTTCTTAGGGCACGCCTTTGCCATGTGTCCTGCCTCTCCGCATGACCAACAGAACGGCTTTCTGCCCTCCACCACTACCAACATCCTTCTGTTGCGGCAGATTAATACGTTTGGGATGTTCTGGAATCCTTCTCTGTCCAATGTGATGTGGATTTCGAAATCTCCCGTCTCGATTCCTGCCTTACTGCTGATGGCCTTCACTTCGTTAACTTCTCCGAATTCGGCGAAGAAGGCCCCGAGTCTGTCACCGGAAATGTCTATGGGCACCCCATGAACCATCACCTTTGTTCGACGGGTGCCCATATACTCGGTTTGTAGTCTTAAAGACTTTGTATTCAAGACACTGCCGGCTAATTTCTTGGCTTGTTCTTCTGTGTGTAGGAGGAGGTCCCATAGAGCATTTGTTCTTCGTGCTAAAATTTTCGGACAAATGCCTAACGCCTTCAGGGCCTCCTCCATACCCTCCCTGCTCACTCCAACCAGCTTATGAGTCCTGACATCCGAGGTGAGCAAAGAAATGGTACGAGGTTTCACCTCCTCGAATGCCTCGGTGATTGTTAAGAATTCATTGCCACTGAAGGTTTCTTGGAGACGAATTCTTTCGTTAGCGTAAAATACGCCATCCTTTTTTAGCGGGCTATTTTGGCTCCAGGCCGTTTTTTCAGCTGACACCGGTATTGTTAACGGTGTAGCTGGAGTGTCAATGTTTTTCTCAGCCATTTTGGTGAACAAAGTTCACCGCGGCTGACTATACTTTCTTTTCTCACACTTTTTTTTTTTTTTTTTTTTTTTTTTTTAAGCAGAAATTTTTAACAAATAAATAAAACCAAATAAAAAAGGTCGGACCGAAATCCGAGAAAAATAAATAAAACCAACAATGAACAGTAAACGAAAAAGAACAGAATCAAATAAAAGTCGGGGAGGGTAACAGCAAAATAAAAGAAATAAAAAACTAAACAAATATCAAACTGAAAAAAGAAAGTGTTCAAAAAAAGAAAGAAAGGGTTCAAAAATGCGTACAAATTAAAAAAAAAAACGGAAAGAAAGGGTTCACAAAATGCGTGCAAATTTAAAAAAAAATGTAACTTTCCAACTTAGCTTATAGCTGGACCAAAAAACACGTAAGACGAACAGAAAATCTCGGGATTCCTTCTCAGGATTTATTTGTATAAAATACAAATTGTGGCACAAGGCCTAAAAAGGGGAGGGGTAAGGCTGGTCTTGACTAACTATCCTATACCTAGCTAATCAGATTCGTGACCCATTCATACATTACAATTGACGCATTCACCACAAGAATTCGTCCATCACCATTCGATCCTCCGAACACCATAATACCACATCCACACCAGGGGGGACCTACAAAAAAGCGCCCCATTTAATGATAATGAAAATACATAAAAATATCGTCGTGAGCGGATGAAAGGGGAGGGAGATGAACCCCATAACAAACTAAAATTTCAACAAAATCTTAAACTAAAACATAATTGATGTTAGTAGGGCCCGTCCAACCCTCAAAATAGAGAGGCCGCTGTATTCTGGCCAGAGGACAAAATCAAGAGGCACTCTCGCTAAGGGAGTGGGAAAGAGATAAAATAACTGGGACGTGGGGAAGTAAAAGGCTGATCCAGTTGAGATGAAAAGGAGGCCAAAACAAACTGGGGAGGTTGGGAATCTCGACTTGGATCATAACTAAAATGAAGGCCGGGAAACAGGCCGGGAACAACAGTTACTCATATTAACTAGGTACACTTAAGCATGTCTAACCTAACAGAGGGGAGGGTTCCACAGGAAACCACCCCGATGTGACTTTGGTTGACCTAGAAAAGAAAATCAAGGCTAACCCCGTTCAAACGAACCAAGCTCGCCTCTTTTACCCACCTTTCAGTGAAGACTGTCGAATGCAATCGTTTTCTATCAGTTCTAATCTTCATCTTGAGCTGATGCTCAAAGAATCGGATCAGATCCTGATGCGAAAGACTATTGCCTCGCAAGACCTCCTCCATTCGCGTCGTCCATATCACCATTCGAGCCGTGGCTAGCAGCGTTAGAAACACCATTCGTTTCACCCCGGAATACGGGGGCGACACATTGTCACACGCGTATGCGCGATCAATGGACACGAGTTCTTCGGGAGCGAGACGAGCCGTCAGCTCGCCGACATGGTCCCATAAGGGGCGGACCCGGGGGCAATGGTAGAAGGCGTGCGCAGCCGTTTCCTCTAAGCCAAGGCCACACCGATCACAGTCTGGCAAATCCGCCAAGCCCCATATGAAAGCCATGTCGTTGAGAGGCAGCCGATTCCGAGCCAATCGCCAGGTAAGCGAAAACTCAGGGTTACTGAGATAATCCGCCGCTGGCGCCCAAGACCAGTAGGAGCGATACTGCTCCTCCGAACAGTCGAGCGTATCACGTAGAGAATCCTTCGCGCGACCCTCCACTAATTCCCGATAGAAGACCTTCCTAGGCCGTGAAAGGTCACTGGACCGCGGAATAGCCCTCAAGGCTGACCGACACTCGCTGAGGAAAAGCGATTCATCTCGAGACTTACAATGGCGCTCAGCCTTCGAGATGGGGGGATTGATGGTAAGGCTAGGGAAGGCGTCCCTAACAATCCCCTCCAGAATCGGATCTCCTCTAGTCAATGCGCGGCGTAGGAAAGCCAAGCGAGAGGCACGGATGTGACTCTCCAAGTGTGGCATTCCCAGCCCCCCATGACACGGACGTTTGGTGCAGACTCGTCTGTCGACCCTGTTGGCGCGTCCCCTCCACAAAATGGAGGATAGCGCCTGCTCGAGCGCCGTCATCTGGGCCTCACAGAGAGGAAGTACTGACAATCGATAAAGAATCAGGGGGAAAATGTATGTAACACACACCTCCGCCCTGCCCTTTACGGACAACCTCCGTCGATTCCAAGTCTTACCGGCAGAAACGACCTTTGCTAGTACTTCAGACCAATTTTTCTTCAGCTGGAGGTCGGGTCCAAACCACACTCCAAGAATGCGGACAGGACCGTCCGTCCAACCGAAGCGGCCCGGAAGATCACGCCCCTTCCAGGCACCTAACCGCAAGCCGGAAGACTTGTCGCGGTTTATCTTGGCCCCTGTCACCTTCTCGTACCGATCAAGCGCCTTCTGCACCGCCTCAATGTCGTTAAGGGACGACACGAAAGCGGATACGTCATCGGCGTACGCGGAAACCCTGGCTCGAGACCCTCCAGGAACGGCGATCCCGCGTAGGGCCGGACTGCACGCCTCGTCCTTCAGCCGGCGCAGGAGAGGCTCCAACGCCAAAGCGTAAAGGAGAGGCGACAGCGGACAACCCTGACGAACCGACCTCGACAGAACAAAAGCGCCCGACAACTTTCCGTTCACCTGTACCACAGCACTGGGGGAGCGATACAGGAGGCTAACCCAGCGGCAGAAGTCGGGTGCGAATCCGGCGGCCTGCAGGACAGTAGCAAGGTAGCGATGGTCGACCCTATCAAATGCCTTGGACTGATCCAAATTGATCAGCGCGGCTTCTTCGTCGTCTTTTACGCCCTCTACGATCGTGCGGATCAAATGCAGGTTGCTCTGAATTGTTCGGCCCCTCACAGAACAAGTCTGCTCAGGTCCCAACAGAGACTCGGCAACTGACTGCAAACGCTCCTGCAGGATCTTGGCCATAATTTTTAACTCTGTGTTTAGCAGAGTTATGGGCCTATAATCATCTAGTTTCCCCCCAACACCCTTGCCCTTTTTCAACAGAGTGATCACACCCCTGGAAATGCGATTGGGGATGGACCCCGACCGAAACCAGTTGTTGAACACTGCTGTCAAAATCGGAACAAAGATGTGCGACAGCCTCAAGTACAATTCATAGGGCAAACCATCCAGACCGGGCGACTTGCCTCTGCCGACCCTCTTCAGTGCCTCATAGACTTCGCCCTCCGTGATCTCTCCCTCGCAGCTAGCCGCTTCAGTCGGCGCAAGCCGAGGAAAGTCAGCCAAATAGCTGCGAAACTCCTCCTCACGGAGACCAGGCTCCTTGGTAAAGCGGCTCTCGAAATGCCGCCGAAACGCCTCGCACATGTCGTCAGTCGACCGCAGAGTACGCCCCTCCGGGGTTTCGACTTGACGAACGTAACGATCACCACCTCGACGGATTTCTTCCCGACGCAGATCTGCGCCCAGGTTCACAGCTTCGTTAGACATCTTACTTAACTTATGCCTAATTACCTGACCCATGTAACGATCGCTATTCGACCGTTGCAGGGCCTCCCTAGCTAGAGCTATCTCTAGGGGATCCCCCCCAGCCTCCGCCCGGGAAAAATTAGCCTTAAGTGTCTTCACCTTCTCAGCCTTATCTAGAGCGAGCCGTTTGCTGAAATCGGTGGTGAAAGACCTAATTCTATCTTTCAATTTTTCCCACCACCTATTCCCGATAACCGCCCCCACTAGCTCCCGCTGCACTAATTTAATTAGCTGCTCCCGGAAGTCCCGCCTGTCCAGTAAGGACAGATTGAACTTCCAGTAACCAGCCATTCTAGGCCTATGTTCTAACGCCACACGGGCACAAACGAGTTTGTGGTCCGTGTAGCCTACCCAGTGGAACGTGGGACAATCTAACAGGTCTATGTCGGCCCTACGAACTAACATTCTGTCAAGGTAGCTAACTACCTTGTCAGACGGCCAATTATGCGCCCACGTCCACATTTTCCCACTGGGATGATCGACCCGGTATCTATCGACGAGACCATAATCGCCGATCAGATCGACCAGGCTGCGATCGCCCCTTCTCCCGCTAGCGCCCCGCCCCCTGTCTAACTTGGGGTCCAGGATGGCATTCCAGTCCCCCATTAGAACTAGGCGCGAAGAATCGACTAGGAACGGCCCTAACTGCCGAAAAAAGTCACACCGCTCCCCCTGGTCGTTGGGCGCATAAACCGCAACGACCCGAAACGAACCACTTTTCACGGCAATATCGGCCACGATTAACCTGCCCTCGGCATCGGTATGCACAAGGTCCACCTTCGCATCAAGAGTACGTTTGACTAACAAAGAAACTCCTCTGGCCAACCGGTCCCCATATGCTGAATAGACGACAAAGTCATCCTCCAGCACACACGCATCGGAAGTGCAAACAAAGTGGGTCTCTTCGATCGCGGCAACATCTACACCGAAGGACAGGAGATCCCGAAGCAGGCGGGCAGCCTTACCCCGATTTCTCAAGCCCTTCACATTCAAACTGGCTATCTTTATTTCCATTTTCTAGGCCTGCAAATATAAAAAAGAATTAGTGCAAAAACCTTAGACACATACGGGGCGGAAATCTGAGCTGGACAGGACCCCGACGGATTGCCCCAGGCTCCCTACTCCCAACTCTGACGTAATGCGTCCATCCAGGGCAATACCGCCAACGTCCATGGGGTATATTAGTTTGATCGCTCTATATAATGAGGGATGGATCAAAACGGGGACCCTCCCTGCACAAAATTGTCGCAATCTTCTTATACTGGGGTCCTCCATATCGAACATTCTGATGTTCGGGAAGGCCTCTTTAGCTTCAAACAAATGACTCCACACACGCAAGTAAGCCCCCGTGTCCCTTACGCAGGTTATCACTCCTGGCGCCTTAGGAAAGTTACGAGGGTCTTCTGTTGACTTCCCGTCAACCTCGTTCATTTGGAAAAGGAGCCCCGACAGTGCTTTTCTTTGCTTGGTGAGCCCGTTCTTGTAGACTTCTTTGTCTACATGACAAATTGATTCGGGCCCTTCGAAAAGTTTCTTTTTCTTCTTTTTCTTCTCCCTTGAAGGATGGGGAGGGGAAGAAGTGGATGTATGGGGTGGTGTATTTAGAGAACTGGGGGAAGAGGTAGAGGGAGAGGGGGATGGAGTACGTGTATGGGAGGAAGGGAGACTCCTATCTCTAGGGGAAACAGATTGTCTTATGGGCGATGCAGGGAAGGAGTGCCGCCTGGTTCTGTCCATGCTACACTCTGCCCTGCTACGTCCAGAGGTACCTTTTTCTTGCTCTTCAGAGTCTTCCTCCCTACTTCTTTTTAAAGAGGAAGCTCGTGGTGGAGGCATACTTTCTACCTCCATTGGTGCTTCCTGCTGCTGCTCCATCTGTGGATGCTCTTGCTGCTTCTTGGTTTTCTGCTGTGACCGCTGCTGTTGAGGCTGCTGTTGCTTCTTCTGTCGTTGCTGTTGAGGTTGTTCAGGTTGCTTCTGCTGTTGAGGCTGCTGTTCTATTTGCTTCTGTTGCAGTTTAGGTTGATCCTCGGGCCGCTTGTTTTGGCCTTCTTTGGGTAGCTTTTTAAATTCCCCTTCCGTCTGCCTTTTGGGGAGAATCTCCTTCTGGGGTGGAGCCGGCGCACTTTGGGGCTTCCGCCTTTTAGTGACTTCCTTCCACTCGCCTTCCGGATTCGGGGTTTCCTTCTCTGGGGTACTGGTTTTTGCTGCAGGTGCTGGAGGTGGTGGGGCTGGTGTCTTCTCTTTCTTAGGGCACGCCTTTGCCATGTGTCCTGCCTCTCCGCATGACCAACAGAACGGCTTTCTGCCCTCCACCACTACCAACATCCTTCTGTTGCGGCAGATTAATACGTTTGGGATGTTCTGGAATCCTTCTCTGTCCAATGTGATGTGGATTTCGAAATCTCCCGTCTCGATTCCTGCCTTACTGCTGATGGCCTTCACTTCGTTAACTTCTCCGAATTCGGCGAAGAAGGCCCCGAGTCTGTCACCGGAAATGTCTATGGGCACCCCATGAACCATCACCTTTGTTCGACGGGTGCCCATATACTCGGTTTGAAGTCTTAAAGACTTTGTATTCAAGACACTGCCGGCTAATTTCTTGGCTTGTTCTTCTGTGTGTAGGAGGAGGTCCCATAGAGCATTTGTTCTTCGTGCTAAAATTTTCGGACAAATGCCTAACGCCTTCAGGGCCTCCTCCATACCCTCCCTGCACACTCCAACCAGCTTATGAGTCCTGACATCCGAGGTGAGCAAAGAAATGGTACGAGGTTTCACCTCCTCGAATGCCTCGGTGATTGTTAAGAATTCATTGCCACTGAAGGTTTCTTGGAGACGAATTCTTTCGTTTGCGTAAAATACGCCATCCTTTTTTAGCGGGCTATTTTGGCTCCAGGCCGTTTTTTCAGCTGGCACCGGTATTGTTAACGGTGTAGCTGGAGTGTCAATGTTTTTCTCAGCCATTTTTGGCGAACAAAGTTCACCGTGGCTGACTATAATTTCTTTTCTCACACTTTTTTTTTTTTTTTTTTTTTTTTTTTTAAGCAGAAATTTTTAACAAATAAATAAAACCAAATAAAAAAGGTCGGACCGAAATCCGAGAAAAATAAATAAAACCAACAATGAACAGTAAACGAAAAAGAACAGAATCAAATAAAAGTCGGGGAGGGTAACAGCAAAATAAAAGAAATAAAAAACTAAACAAATATCAAACTGAAAAAAGAAAGTGTTCAAAAAAAGAAAGAAAGGGTTCAAAAATGCGTACAAATTAAAAAAAAAAACGGAAAGAAAGGGTTCACAAAATGCGTGCAAATTTAAAAAAAAATGTAACTTTCCAACTTAGCTTATAGCTGGACCAAAAAACACGTAAGACGAACAGAAAATCTCGGGATTCCTTCTCAGGATTTATTCGTATAAAATACAAATTGTGGCACACGGCCTAAAAAGGGGAGGGGTAAGGCTGGTCTTGACTAACTATCCTATACCTAGCTAATCAGATTCGTGACCCATTCATACATTACAATTGACGCATTCACCACAAGAATTCGTCCATCACCATTCGATCCTCCGAACACCATAATACCACATCCACACCAGGGGGGACCTACAAAAAAGCGCCCCATTTAATGATAATGAAAATACATAAAAATATCGTCGTGAGCGGATGAAAGGGGAGGGAGATGAACCCGATAACAAACTAAAATTTCAACAAAATCTTAAACTAAAACATAATTGATGTTAGTAGGGCCCGTCCAACCCTCAAAATAGAGAGGCCGCTGTATTCTGGCCAGAGGACAAAATCAAGAGGCACTCTCGCTAAGGGAGTGGGAAAGAGATAAAATAACTGGGACGTGGGGAAGTAAAAGGCTGATCCAGTTGAGATGAAAAGGAGGCCAAAACAAACTGGGGAGGTTGGGAATCTCGACTTGGATCATAACTAAAATGAAGGCCGGGAAACAGGCCGGGAACAACAGTTACTCATATTAACTAGGTACACTTAAGCATGTCTAACCTAACAGAGGGGAGGGTTCCACAGGAAACCACCCCGATGTGACTTTGGTTGACCTAGAAAAGAAAATCAAGGCTAACCCCGTTCAAACGAACCAAGCTCGCCTCTTTTACCCACCTTTCAGTGAAGACTGTCGAATGCAATCGTTTTCTATCAGTTCTAATCTTCATCTTGAGCTGATGCTCAAAGAATCGGATCAGATCCTGATGCGAAAGACTATTGCCTCGCAAGACCTCCTCCATTCGCGTCGTCCATATCACCATTCGAGCCGTGGCTAGCAGCGTTAGAAACACCATTCGTTTCACCCCGGAATACGGGGGCGACACATTGTCACACGCGTATGCGCGATCAATGGACACGAGTTCTTCGGGAGCGAGACGAGCCGTCAGCTCGCCGACATGGTCCCATAAGGGGCGGACCCGGGGGCAATGGTAGAAGGCGTGCGCAGCCGTTTCCTCTAAGCCAAGGCCACACCGATCACAGTCTGGCAAATCCGCCAAGCCCCATATGAAAGCCATGTCGTTGAGAGGCAGCCGATTCCGAGCCAATCGCCAGGTAAGCGAAAACTCAGGGTTACTGAGATAATCCGCCGCTGGCGCCCAAGACCAGTAGGAGCGATACTGCTCCTCCGAACAGTCGAGCGTATCACGTAGAGAATCCTTCGCGCGACCCTCCACTAATTCCCGATAGAAGACCTTCCTAGGCCGTGAAAGGTCACTGGACCGCGGAATAGCCCTCAAGGCTGACCGACACTCGCTGAGGAAAAGCGATTCATCTCGAGACTTACAATGGCGCTCAGCCTTCGAGATGGGGGGATTGATGGTAAGGCTAGGGAAGGCGTCCCTAACAATCCCCTCCAGAATCGGATCTCCTCTAGTCAATGCGCGGCGTAGGAAAGCCAAGCGAGAGGCACGGATGTGACTCTCCAAGTGTGGCATTCCCAGCCCCCCATGACACGGACGTTTGGTGCAGACTCGTCTGTCGACCCTGTTGGCGCGTCCCCTCCACAAAATGGAGGATAGCGCCTGCTCGAGCGCCGTCATCTGGGCCTCACAGAGAGGAAGTACTGACAATCGATAAAGAATCAGGGGGAAAATGTATGTAACACACACCTCCGCCCTGCCCTTTACGGACAACCTCCGTCGATTCCAAGTCTTACCGGCAGAAACGACCTTTGCTAGTACTTCAGACCAATTTTTCTTCAGCTGGAGGTCGGGTCCAAACCACACTCCAAGAATGCGGACAGGACCGTCCGTCCAACCGAAGCGGCCCGGAAGATCACGCCCCTTCCAGGCACCTAACCGCAAGCCGGAAGACTTGTCGCGGTTTATCTTGGCCCCTGTCACCTTCTCGTACCGATCAAGCGCCTTCTGCACCGCCTCAATGTCGTTAAGGGACGACACGAAAGCAGATACGTCATCGGCGTACGCGGAAACCCTGGCTCGAGACCCTCCAGGAACGGCGATCCCGCGTAGGGCCGGACTGCACGCCTCGTCCTTCAGCCGGCGCAGGAGAGGCTCCAACGCCAAAGCGTAAAGGAGAGGCGACAGCGGACAACCCTGACGAACCGACCTCGACAGAACAAAAGCGCCCGACAACTTTCCGTTCACCTGTACCACAGCACTGGGGGAGCGATACAGGAGGCTAATCCAGCGGCAGAAGTCGGGTGCGAATCCGGCGGCCTGCAGGACAGTAGCAAGGTAGCGATGGTCGACCCTATCAAATGCCTTGGACTGATCCAAATTGATCAGCGCGGCTTCTTCGTCGTCTTTTACGCCCTCTACGATCGTGCGGATCAAATGCAGGTTGCTCTGAATTGTTCGGCCCCTCACAGAACAAGTCTGCTCAGGTCCCAACAGAGACTCGGCAACTGACTGCAAACGCTCCTGCAGGATCTTGGCCATAATCTTTAACTCTGTGTTTAGCAGAGTTATGGGCCTATAATCATCTAGTTTCCCCCCAACACCCTTGCCCTTTTTCAACAGAGTGATCACACCCCTGGAAATGCGATTGGGGATGGACCCCGACCGAAACCAGTTGTTGAACACTGCTGTCAAAATCGGAACAAAGATGTGCGACAGCCTCAAGTACAATTCATAGGGCAAACCATCCAGACCGGGCGACTTGCCTCTGCCGACCCTCTTCAGTGCCTCATAGACTTCGCCCTCCGTGATCTCTCCCTCGCAGCTAGCCGCTTCAGTCGGCGCAAGCCGAGGAAAGTCAGCCAAATAGCTGCGAAACTCCTCCTCACGGAGACCAGGCTCCTTGGTAAAGCGGCTCTCGAAATGCCGCCGAAACGCCTCGCACATGTCGTCAGTCGACCGCAGAGTACGCCCCTCCGGGGTTTCGACTTGACGAACGTAACGATCACCACCTCGACGGATTTCTTCCCGACGCAGATCTGCGCCCAGGTTCACAGCTTCGTTAGACATCTTACTTAACTTATGCCTAATTACCTGACCCATGTAACGATCGCTATTCGACCGCTGCAGGGCCTCCCTAGCTAGAGCTATCTCTAGGGGATCCCCCCCAGCCTCCGCCCGGGAAAAATTAGCCTTAAGTGTCTTCACCTTCTCAGCCTTATCTAGAGCGAGCCGTTTGCTGAAATCGGTGGTGAAAGACCTAATTCTATCTTTCAGTTTTTCCCACCACCTATTCCCGATAACCGCCCCCACTAGCTCCCGCTGCACTAATTTAATTAGCTGCTCCCGGAAGTCCCGCCTGTCCAGTAAGGACAGATTGAACTTCCAGTAACCAGCCATTCTAGGCCTATGTTCTAACGCCACACGGGCACAAACGAGTTTGTGGTCCGTGTAGCCTACCCAGTGGAACGTGGGACAATCTAACAGGTCTATGTCGGCCCTACGAACTAACATTCTGTCAAGGTAGCTAACCACCTTGTCAGACGGCCAATTATGCGCCCACGTCCACATTTTCCCACTGGGATGATCGACCCGGTATCTATCGACGAGACCATAATCGCCGATCAGATCGACCAGGCTGCGATCGCCCCTTCTCCCGCTAGCGCCCCGCCCCCTGTCTAACTTGGGGTCCAGGATGGCATTCCAGTCCCCCATTAGAACTAGGCGCGAAGAATCGACTAGGAACGGCCCCAACTGCCGAAAGAAGTCACACCGCTCCCCCTGGTCGTTGGGCGCATAAACCGCAACGACCCGAAACGAACCACTTTTCACGGCAATATCGGCCACGATTAACCTGCCCTCGGCATCGGTATGCACAAGGTCCACCTTCGCATCAAGAGTACGTTTGACTAACAAGGAAACTCCTCTGGCCAACCGGTCCCCATATGCTGAATAGACGACAAAGTCATCCTCCAGCACACACGCATCGGAAGTGCAAACAAAGTGGGTCTCTTCGATCGCGGCAACATCTACACCGAAGGACAGGAGATCCCGACGCAGGCGGGCAGCCTTACCCCGATTTCTCAAGCCCTTCACATTCAAACTGGCTATCTTTATTTCCATTTTCTAGGCCTGCAAATATAAAAAAGAATTAGTGCAAAAACCTTAAACACATACGGGGCGGAAATCTGAGCTGGACAGGACCCCGACGGATTGCCCCAGGCTCCCTACTCCCAACTCTGACGTAATGCATCCATCCAGGGCAATACCGCCAACGTCCATGGGGTATATTAGTTTGATCGCTCTATATAATGAGGGATGGATCAAAACGGGGACCCTCCCTGCACAAAATTGTCGCAATCTTCTTATACTGGGGTCCTCCATATCGAACATTCTGATGTTCGGGAAGGCCTCTTTAGCTTCAAACAAATGACTCCACACACGCAAGTAAGCCCCCGTGTCCCTTACGCAGGTTATCACTCCTGGCGCCTTAGGAAAGTTACGAGGGTCTTCTGTTGACTTCCCGTCAACCTCGTTCATTTGGAAAAGGAGCCCCGACAGTGCTTTTCTTTGCTTGGTGAGCCCGTTCTTGTAGACTTCTTTGTCTACATGACAAATTGATTCGGGCCCTTCGAAAAGTTTCTTTTTCTTCTTTTTCTTCTCCCTTGACGGATGGGGAGGGGAAGAAGTGGATGTATGGGGTGGTGTATTTAGAGAACTGGGGGAAGAAGTAGAGGGAGAGGGGGATGGAGTACGTGTATGGGAGGAAGGGAGACTCCTATCTCTAGGGGAAACAGATTGTCTTATGGGCGATGCAGGGAAGGAGTGCCGCCTGGTTCTGTCCATGCTACACTCTGCCCTGCTACGTCCAGAGGTACCTTTTTCTTGCTCTTCAGAGTCTTCCTCCCTACTTCTTTTTAAAGAGGAAGCTCGTGGTGGAGGCATACTTTCTACCTCCATTGGTGCTTCCTGCTGCTGCTCCATCTGTGGATGCTCTTGCTGCTTCTTGGTTTTCTGCTGTGACCGCTGCTGTTGAGGCTGCTGTTGCTTCTTCTGTCGTTGCTGTTGAGGTTGTTCAGGTTGCTTCTGCTGTTGAGGCTGCTGTTCTATTTGCTTCTGTTGCAGTTTAGGTTGATCCTCGGGCCGCTTATTTTGGCCTTCTTTGGGTTGCTTTTTAAATTCCCCTTCCGTCTGCCTTTTGGGGGGAATCTCCTTCTGGGGTGGAGCCGGCGCACTTTGGGGCTTCCGCCTTTTAGTGACTTCCTTCCACTCGCCTTCCGGATTCGGGGTTTCCTTCTCTGGGGTACTGGTTTTTGCTGCAGGTGCTGGAGGTGGTGGGGCTGGTGTCTTCTCTTTCTTAGGGCACGCCTTTGCCATGTGTCCTGCCTCTCCGCATGACCAACAGAACGGCTTTCTGCCCTCCACCACTACCAACATCCTTCTGTTGCGGCAGATTAATACGTTTGGGATGTTCTGGAATCCTTCTCTGTCCAATGTGATGTGGATTTCGAAATCTCCCGTCTCGATTCCTGCCTTACTGCTGATGGCCTTCACTTCGTTAACTTCTCCGAATTCGGCGAAGAAGGCCCCGAGTCTGTCACCGGAAATGTCTATGGGCACCCCATGAACCATCACCTTTGTTCGACGGGTGCCCATATACTCGGTTTGAAGTCTTAAAGACTTTGTATTCAAGACACTGCCGGCTAATTTCTTGGCTTGTTCTTCTGTGTGTAGGAGGAGGTCCCATAGAGCATTTGTTCTTCGTGCTAAAATTTTCGGACAAATGCCTAACGCCTTCAGGGCCTCCTCCATACCCTCCCTGCACACTCCAACCAGCTTATGAGTCCTGACATCCGAGGTGAGCAAAGAAATGGTACGAGGTTTCACCTCCTCGAATGCCTCGGTGATTGTTAAGAATTCATTGCCACTGAAGGTTTCTTGGAGACGAATTCTTTCGTTAGCGTAAAATACGCCATCCTTTTTTAGCGGGCTATTTTGGCTCCAGGCCGTTTTTTCAGCTGACACCGGTATTGTTAACGGTGTAGCTGGAGTGTCAATGTTTTTCTCAGCCATTTTTGGCGAACAAAGTTCACCGCGGCTGACTAATTTCTTTTCTCACACTTTTCTTTTTTTTTTTTAAGCAGAAATTTTTAACAAATAAATAAAACCAAATAAAAAAGGTCGGACCGAAATCCGAGAAAAATAAATAAAACCAACAATGAACAGTAAACGAAAAAGAACAGAATCAAATAAAAGTCGGGGAGGGTAACAGCAAAATAAAAGAAATAAAAAACTAAACAAATATCAAACTGAAAAAAGAAAGTGTTCAAAAAAAGAAAGAAAGGGTTCAAAAATGCGTACAAATTAAAAAAAAAAACGGAAAGAAAGGGTTCACAAAATGCGTGCAAATTTAAAAAAAAATGTAACTTTCCAACTTAGCTTATAGCTGGACCAAAAAACACGTAAGACGAACAGAAAATCTCGGGATTCCTTCTCAGGATTTATTCGTATAAAATACAAATTGTGGCACACGGCCTAAAAAGGGGAGGGGTAAGGCTGGTCTTGACTAACTATCCTATACCTAGCTAATCAGATTCGTGACCCATTCATACATTACAATTGACGCATTCACCACAAGAATTCGTCCATCACCATTCGATCCTCCGAACACCATAATACCACATCCACACCAGGGGGGACCTACAAAAAAGCGCCCCATTTAATGATAATGAAAATACATAAAAATATCGTCGTGAGCGGATGAAAGGGGAGGGAGATGAACCCGATAACAAACTAAAATTTCAACAAAATCTTAAACTAAAACATAATTGATGTTAGTAGGGCCCGTCCAACCCTCAAAATAGAGAGGCCGCTGTATTCTGGCCAGAGGACAAAATCAAGAGGCACTCTCGCTAAGGGAGTGGGAAAGAGATAAAATAACTGGGACGTGGGGAAGTAAAAGGCTGATCCAGTTGAGATGAAAAGGAGGCCAAAACAAACTGGGGAGGTTGGGAATCTCGACTTGGATCATAACTAAAATGAAGGCCGGGAAACAGGCCGGGAACAACAGTTACTCATATTAACTAGGTACACTTAAGCATGTCTAACCTAACAGAGGGGAGGGTTCCACAGGAAACCACCCCGATGTGACTTTGGTTGACCTAGAAAAGAAAATCAAGGCTAACCCCGTTCAAACGAACCAAGCTCGCCTCTTTTACCCACCTTTCAGTGAAGACTGTCGAATGCAATCGTTTTCTATCAGTTCTAATCTTCATCTTGAGCTGATGCTCAAAGAATCGGATCAGATCCTGATGCGAAAGACTATTGCCTCGCAAGACCTCCTCCATTCGCGTCGTCCATATCACCATTCGAGCCGTGGCTAGCAGCGTTAGAAACACCATTCGTTTCACCCCGGAATACGGGGGCGACACATTGTCACACGCGTATGCGCGATCAATGGACACGAGTTCTTCGGGAGCGAGACGAGCCGTCAGCTCGCCGACATGGTCCCATAAGGGGCGGACCCGGGGGCAATGGTAGAAGGCGTGCGCAGCCGTTTCCTCTAAGCCAAGGCCACACCGATCACAGTCTGGCAAATCCGCCAAGCCCCATATGAAAGCCATGTCGTTGAGAGGCAGCCGATTCCGAGCCAATCGCCAGGTAAGCGAAAACTCAGGGTTACTGAGATAATCCGCCGCTGGCGCCCAAGACCAGTAGGAGCGATACTGCTCCTCCGAACAGTCGAGCGTATCACGTAGAGAATCCTTCGCGCGACCCTCCACTAATTCCCGATAGAAGACCTTCCTAGGCCGTGAAAGGTCACTGGACCGCGGAATAGCCCTCAAGGCTGACCGACACTCGCTGAGGAAAAGCGATTCATCTCGAGACTTACAATGGCGCTCAGCCTTCGAGATGGGGGGATTGATGGTAAGGCTAGGGAAGGCGTCCCTAACAATCCCCTCCAGAATCGGATCTCCTCTAGTCAATGCGCGGCGTAGGAAAGCCAAGCGAGAGGCACGGATGTGACTCTCCAAGTGTGGCATTCCCAGCCCCCCATGACACGGACGTTTGGTGCAGACTCGTCTGTCGACCCTGTTGGCGCGTCCCCTCCACAAAATGGAGGATAGCGCCTGCTCGAGCGCCGTCATCTGGGCCTCACAGAGAGGAAGTACTGACAATCGATAAAGAATCAGGGGGAAAATGTATGTAACACACACCTCCGCCCTGCCCTTTACGGACAACCTCCGTCGATTCCAAGTCTTACCGGCAGAAACGACCTTTGCTAGTACTTCAGACCAATTTTTCTTCAGCTGGAGGTCGGGTCCAAACCACACTCCAAGAATGCGGACAGGACCGTCCGTCCAACCGAAGCGGCCCGGAAGATCACGCCCCTTCCAGGCACCTAACCGCAAGCCGGAAGACTTGTCGCGGTTTATCTTGGCCCCTGTCACCTTCTCGTACCGATCAAGCGCCTTCTGCACCGCCTCAATGTCGTTAAGGGACGACACGAAAGCAGATACGTCATCGGCGTACGCGGAAACCCTGGCTCGAGACCCTCCAGGAACGGCGATCCCGCGTAGGGCCGGACTGCACGCCTCGTCCTTCAGCCGGCGCAGGAGAGGCTCCAACGCCAAAGCGTAAAGGAGAGGCGACAGCGGACAACCCTGACGAACCGACCTCGACAGAACAAAAGCGCCCGACAACTTTCCGTTCACCTGTACCACAGCACTGGGGGAGCGATACAGGAGGCTAATCCAGCGGCAGAAGTCGGGTGCGAATCCGGCGGCCTGCAGGACAGTAGCAAGGTAGCGATGGTCGACCCTATCAAATGCCTTGGACTGATCCAAATTGATCAGCGCGGCTTCTTCGTCGTCTTTTACGCCCTCTACGATCGTGCGGATCAAATGCAGGTTGCTCTGAATTGTTCGGCCCCTCACAGAACAAGTCTGCTCAGGTCCCAACAGAGACTCGGCAACTGACTGCAAACGCTCCTGCAGGATCTTGGCCATAATCTTTAACTCTGTGTTTAGCAGAGTTATGGGCCTATAATCATCTAGTTTCCCCCCAACACCCTTGCCCTTTTTCAACAGAGTGATCACACCCCTGGAAATGCGATTGGGGATGGACCCCGACCGAAACCAGTTGTTGAACACTGCTGTCAAAATCGGAACAAAGATGTGCGACAGCCTCAAGTACAATTCATAGGGCAAACCATCCAGACCGGGCGACTTGCCTCTGCCGACCCTCTTCAGTGCCTCATAGACTTCGCCCTCCGTGATCTCTCCCTCGCAGCTAGCCGCTTCAGTCGGCGCAAGCCGAGGAAAGTCAGCCAAATAGCTGCGAAACTCCTCCTCACGGAGACCAGGCTCCTTGGTAAAGCGGCTCTCGAAATGCCGCCGAAACGCCTCGCACATGTCGTCAGTCGACCGCAGAGTACGCCCCTCCGGGGTTTCGACTTGACGAACGTAACGATCACCACCTCGACGGATTTCTTCCCGACGCAGATCTGCGCCCAGGTTCACAGCTTCGTTAGACATCTTACTTAACTTATGCCTAATTACCTGACCCATGTAACGATCGCTATTCGACCGCTGCAGGGCCTCCCTAGCTAGAGCTATCTCTAGGGGATCCCCCCCAGCCTCCGCCCGGGAAAAATTAGCCTTAAGTGTCTTCACCTTCTCAGCCTTATCTAGAGCGAGCCGTTTGCTGAAATCGGTGGTGAAAGACCTAATTCTATCTTTCAGTTTTTCCCACCACCTATTCCCGATAACCGCCCCCACTAGCTCCCGCTGCACTAATTTAATTAGCTGCTCCCGGAAGTCCCGCCTGTCCAGTAAGGACAGATTGAACTTCCAGTAACCAGCCATTCTAGGCCTATGTTCTAACGCCACACGGGCACAAACGAGTTTGTGGTCCGTGTAGCCTACCCAGTGGAACGTGGGACAATCTAACAGGTCTATGTCGGCCCTACGAACTAACATTCTGTCAAGGTAGCTAACCACCTTGTCAGACGGCCAATTATGCGCCCACGTCCACATTTTCCCACTGGGATGATCGACCCGGTATCTATCGACGAGACCATAATCGCCGATCAGATCGACCAGGCTGCGATCGCCCCTTCTCCCGCTAGCGCCCCGCCCCCTGTCTAACTTGGGGTCCAGGATGGCATTCCAGTCCCCCATTAGAACTAGGCGCGAAGAATCGACTAGGAACGGCCCCAACTGCCGAAAGAAGTCACACCGCTCCCCCTGGTCGTTGGGCGCATAAACCGCAACGACCCGAAACGAACCACTTTTCACGGCAATATCGGCCACGATTAACCTGCCCTCGGCATCGGTATGCACAAGGTCCACCTTCGCATCAAGAGTACGTTTGACTAACAAGGAAACTCCTCTGGCCAACCGGTCCCCATATGCTGAATAGACGACAAAGTCATCCTCCAGCACACACGCATCGGAAGTGCAAACAAAGTGGGTCTCTTCGATCGCGGCAACATCTACACCGAAGGACAGGAGATCCCGACGCAGGCGGGCAGCCTTACCCCGATTTCTCAAGCCCTTCACATTCAAACTGGCTATCTTTATTTCCATTTTCTAGGCCTGCAAATATAAAAAAGAATTAGTGCAAAAACCTTAAACACATACGGGGCGGAAATCTGAGCTGGACAGGACCCCGACGGATTGCCCCAGGCTCCCTACTCCCAACTCTGACGTAATGCGTCCATCCAGGGCAATACCGCCAACGTCCATGGGGTATATTAGTTTGATCGCTCTATATAATGAGGGATGGATCAAAACGGGGACCCTCCCTGCACAAAATTGTCGCAATCTTCTTATACTGGGGTCCTCCATATCGAACATTCTGATGTTCGGGAAGGCCTCTTTAGCTTCAAACAAATGACTCCACACACGCAAGTAAGCCCCCGTGTCCCTTACGCAGGTTATCACTCCTGGCGCCTTAGGAAAGTTACGAGGGTCTTCTGTTGACTTCCCGTCAACCTCGTTCATTTGGAAAAGGAGCCCCGACAGTGCTTTTCTTTGCTTGGTGAGCCCGTTCTTGTAGACTTCTTTGTCTACATGACAAATTGATTCGGGCCCTTCGAAAAGTTTCTTTTTCTTCTTTTTCTTCTCCCTTGACGGATGGGGAGGGGAAGAAGTGGATGTATGGGGTGGTGTATTTAGAGAACTGGGGGAAGAAGTAGAGGGAGAGGGGGATGGAGTACGTGTATGGGAGGAAGGGAGACTCCTATCTCTAGGGGAAACAGATTGTCTTATGGGCGATGCAGGGAAGGAGTGCCGCCTGGTTCTGTCCATGCTACACTCTGCCCTGCTACGTCCAGAGGTACCTTTTTCTTGCTCTTCAGAGTCTTCCTCCCTACTTCTTTTTAAAGAGGAAGCTCGTGGTGGAGGCATACTTTCTACCTCCATTGGTGCTTCCTGCTGCTGCTCCATCTGTGGATGCTCTTGCTGCTTCTTGGTTTTCTGCTGTGACCGCTGCTGTTGAGGCTGCTGTTGCTTCTTCTGTCGTTGCTGTTGAGGTTGTTCAGGTTGCTTCTGCTGTTGAGGCTGCTGTTCTATTTGCTTCTGTTGCAGTTTAGGTTGATCCTCGGGCCGCTTATTTTGGCCTTCTTTGGGTTGCTTTTTAAATTCCCCTTCCGTCTGCCTTTTGGGGGGAATCTCCTTCTGGGGTGGAGCCGGCGCACTTTGGGGCTTCCGCCTTTTAGTGACTTCCTTCCACTCGCCTTCCGGATTCGGGGTTTCCTTCTCTGGGGTACTGGTTTTTGCTGCAGGTGCTGGAGGTGGTGGGGCTGGTGTCTTCTCTTTCTTAGGGCACGCCTTTGCCATGTGTCCTGCCTCTCCGCATGACCAACAGAACGGCTTTCTGCCCTCCACCACTACCAACATCCTTCTGTTGCGGCAGATTAATACGTTTGGGATGTTCTGGAATCCTTCTCTGTCCAATGTGATGTGGATTTCGAAATCTCCCGTCTCGATTCCTGCCTTACTGCTGATGGCCTTCACTTCGTTAACTTCTCCGAATTCGGCGAAGAAGGCCCCGAGTCTGTCACCGGAAATGTCTATGGGCACCCCATGAACCATCACCTTTGTTCGACGGGTGCCCATATACTCGGTTTGAAGTCTTAAAGACTTTGTATTCAAGACACTGCCGGCTAATTTCTTGGCTTGTTCTTCTGTGTGTAGGAGGAGGTCCCATAGAGCATTTGTTCTTCGTGCTAAAATTTTCGGACAAATGCCTAACGCCTTCAGGGCCTCCTCCATACCCTCCCTGCACACTCCAACCAGCTTATGAGTCCTGACATCCGAGGTGAGCAAAGAAATGGTACGAGGTTTCACCTCCTCGAATGCCTCGGTGATTGTTAAGAATTCATTGCCACTGAAGGTTTCTTGGAGACGAATTCTTTCGTTAGCGTAAAATACGCCATCCTTTTTTAGCGGGCTATTTTGGCTCCAGGCCGTTTTTTCAGCTGACACCGGTATTGTTAACGGTGTAGCTGGAGTGTCAATGTTTTTCTCAGCCATTTTTGGCGAACAAAGTTCACCGCGGCTGACTAATTTCTTTTCTCACACTTTTCTTTTTTTTTTTTAAGCAGAAATTTTTAACAAATAAATAAAACCAAATAAAAAAGGTCGGACCGAAATCCGAGAAAAATAAATAAAACCAACAATGAACAGTAAACGAAAAAGAACAGAATCAAATAAAAGTCGGGGAGGGTAACAGCAAAATAAAAGAAATAAAAAACTAAACAAATATCAAACTGAAAAAAGAAAGTGTTCAAAAAAAGAAAGAAAGGGTTCAAAAATGCGTACAAATTAAAAAAAAAAACGGAAAGAAAGGGTTCACAAAATGCGTGCAAATTTAAAAAAAAATGTAACTTTCCAACTTAGCTTATAGCTGGACCAAAAAACACGTAAGACGAACAGAAAATCTCGGGATTCCTTCTCAGGATTTATTCGTATAAAATACAAATTGTGGCACGTGGCCTAGAGAGGGGGAGGGGTAAGGCTGGTCTTGACTAACTATCCTATACCTAGCTAATCAGATTCGTGACCCATTCATACATTACAATTGACGCATTCACCACAAGAATTCGTCCATCACCATTCGATCCTCCGAACACCATAATACCACATCCACACCAGGGGGGACCTACAAAAAAGCGCCCCATTTAATGATAATGAAAATACATAAAAATATCGTCGTGAGCGGATGAAAGGGGAGGGAGATGAACCCCATAACAAACTAAAATTTCAACAAAATCTTAAACTAAAACATAATTGATGTTAGTAGGGCCCGTCCAACCCTCAAAATAGAGAGGCCGCTGTATTCTGGCCAGAGGACAAAATCAAGAGGCACTCTCGCTAAGGGAGTGGGAAAGAGATAAAATAACTGGGACGTGGGGAAGTAAAAGGCTGATCCAGTTGAGATGAAAAGGAGGCCAAAACAAACTGGGGAGGTTGGGAATCTCGACTTGGATCATAACTAAAATGAAGGCCGGGAAACAGGCCGGGAACAACAGTTACTCATATTAACTAGGTACACTTAAGCATGTCTAACCTAACAGAGGGGAGGGTTCCACAGGAAACCACCCCGATGTGACTTTGGTTGACCTAGAAAAGAAAATCAAGGCTAACCCCGTTCAAACGAACCAAGCTCGCCTCTTTTACCCACCTTTCAGTGAAGACTGTCGAATGCAATCGTTTTCTATCAGTTCTAATCTTCATCTTGAGCTGATGCTCAAAGAATCGGATCAGATCCTGATGCGAAAGACTATTGCCTCGCAAGACCTCCTCCATTCGCGTCGTCCATATCACCATTCGAGCCGTGGCTAGCAGCGTTAGAAACACCATTCGTTTCACCCCGGAATACGGGGGCGACACATTGTCACACGCGTATGCGCGATCAATGGACACGAGTTCTTCGGGAGCGAGACGAGCCGTCAGCTCGCCGACATGGTCCCATAAGGGGCGGACCCGGGGGCAATGGTAGAAGGCGTGCGCAGCCGTTTCCTCTAAGCCAAGGCCACACCGATCACAGTCTGGCAAATCCGCCAAGCCCCATATGAAAGCCATGTCGTTGAGAGGCAGCCGATTCCGAGCCAATCGCCAGGTAAGCGAAAACTCAGGGTTACTGAGATAATCCGCCGCTGGCGCCCAAGACCAGTAGGAGCGATACTGCTCCTCCGAACAGTCGAGCGTATCACGTAGAGAATCCTTCGCGCGACCCTCCACTAATTCCCGATAGAAGACCTTCCTAGGCCGTGAAAGGTCACTGGACCGCGGAATAGCCCTCAAGGCTGACCGACACTCGCTGAGGAAAAGCGATTCATCTCGAGACTTACAATGGCGCTCAGCCTTCGAGATGGGGGGATTGATGGTAAGGCTAGGGAAGGCGTCCCTAACAATCCCCTCCAGAATCGGATCTCCTCTAGTCAATGCGCGGCGTAGGAAAGCCAAGCGAGAGGCACGGATGTGACTCTCCAAGTGTGGCATTCCCAGCCCCCCATGACACGGACGTTTGGTGCAGACTCGTCTGTCGACCCTGTTGGCGCGTCCCCTCCACAAAATGGAGGATAGCGCCTGCTCGAGCGCCGTCATCTGGGCCTCACAGAGAGGAAGTACTGACAATCGATAAAGAATCAGGGGGAAAATGTATGCAACACACACCTCCGCCCTGCCCTTTACGGACAACCTCCGTCGATTCCAAGTCTTACCGGCAGAAACGACCTTTGCTAGTACTTCAGACCAGTTTTTCTTCAGCTGGAGGTCGGGTCCAAACCACACTCCAAGAATGCGGACAGGACCGTCCGTCCAACCGAAGCGGCCCGGAAGATCACGCCCCTTCCAGGCACCTAACCGCAAGCCGGAAGACTTGTCGCGGTTTATCTTGGCCCCTGTCACCTTCTCGTACCGATCAAGCGCCTTCTGCACCGCCTCAATGTCGTTAAGGGACGACACGAAAGCAGATACGTCATCGGCGTACGCGGAAACCCTGGCTCGAGACCCTCCAGGAACGGCGATCCCGCGTAGGGCCGGACTGCACGCCTCGTCCTTCAGCCGGCGCAGGAGAGGCTCCAACGCCAAAGCGTAAAGGAGAGGCGACAGCGGACAACCCTGACGAACCGACCTCGACAGAACAAAAGCGCCCGACAACTTTCCGTTCACCTGTACCACAGCACTGGGGGAGCGATACAGGAGGCTAATCCAGCGGCAGAAGTCGGGTGCGAATCCGGCGGCCTGCAGGACAGTAGCAAGGTAGCGATGGTCGACCCTATCAAATGCCTTGGACTGATCCAAATTGATCAGCGCGGCTTCTTCGTCGTCTTTTACGCCCTCTACGATCGTGCGGATCAAATGCAGGTTGCTCTGAATTGTTCGGCCCCTCACAGAACAAGTCTGCTCAGGTCCCAACAGAGACTCGGCAACTGACTGCAAACGCTCCTGCAGGATCTTGGCCATAATCTTTAACTCTGTGTTTAGCAGAGTTATGGGCCTATAATCATCTAGTTTCCCCCCAACACCCTTGCCCTTTTTCAACAGAGTGATCACACCCCTGGAAATGCGATTGGGGATGGACCCCGACCGAAACCAGTTGTTGAACACTGCTGTCAAAATCGGAACAAAGATGTGCGACAGCCTCAAGTACAATTCATAGGGCAAACCATCCAGACCGGGCGACTTGCCTCTGCCGACCCTCTTCAGTGCCTCATAGACTTCGCCCTCCGTGATCTCTCCCTCGCAGCTAGCCGCTTCAGTCGGCGCAAGCCGAGGAAAGTCAGCCAAATAGCTGCGAAACTCCTCCTCACGGAGACCAGGCTCCTTGGTAAAGCGGCTCTCGAAATGCCGCCGAAACGCCTCGCACATGTCGTCAGTCGACCGCAGAGTACGCCCCTCCGGGGTTTCGACTTGACGAACGTAACGATCACCACCTCGACGGATTTCTTCCCGACGCAGATCTGCGCCCAGGTTCACAGCTTCGTTAGACATCTTACTTAACTTATGCCTAATTACCTGACCCATGTAACGATCGCTATTCGACCGCTGCAGGGCCTCCCTAGCTAGAGCTATCTCTAGGGGATCCCCCCCAGCCTCCGCCCGGGAAAAATTAGCCTTAAGTGTCTTCACCTTCTCAGCCTTATCTAGAGCGAGCCGTTTGCTGAAATCGGTGGTGAAAGACCTAATTCTATCTTTCAATTTTTCCCACCACCTATTCCCGATAACCGCCCCCACTAGCTCCCGCTGCACTAATTTAATTAGCTGCTCCCGGAAGTCCCGCCTGTCCAGTAAGGACAGATTGAACTTCCAGTAACCAGCCATTCTAGGCCTATGTTCTAACGCCACACGGGCACAAACGAGTTTGTGGTCCGTGTAGCCTACCCAGTGGAACGTGGGACAATCTAACAGGTCTATGTCGGCCCTACGAACTAACATTCTGTCAAGGTAGCTAACTACCTTGTCAGACGGCCAATTATGCGCCCACGTCCACATTTTCCCACTGGGATGATCGACCCGGTATCTATCGACGAGACCATAATCGCCGATCAGATCGACCAGGCTGCGATCGCCCCTTCTCCCGCTAGCGCCCCGCCCCCTGTCTAACTTGGGGTCCAGGATGGCATTCCAGTCCCCCATTAGAACTAGGCGCGAAGAATCGACTAGGAACGGCCCTAACTGCCGAAAAAAGTCACACCGCTCCCCCTGGTCGTTGGGCGCATAAACCGCAACGACCCGAAACGAACCACTTTTCACGGCAATATCGGCCACGATTAACCTGCCCTCGGCATCGGTATGCACAAGGTCCACCTTCGCATCAAGAGTACGTTTGACTAACAAAGAAACTCCTCTGGCCAACCGGTCCCCATATGCTGAATAGACGACAAAGTCATCCTCCAGCACACACGCATCGGAAGTGCAAACAAAGTGGGTCTCTTCGATCGCGGCAACATCTACACCGAAGGACAGGAGATCCCGAAGCAGGCGGGCAGCCTTACCCCGATTTCTCAAGCCCTTCACATTCAAACTGGCTATCTTTATTTCCATTTTCTAGGCCTGCAAATATAAAAAAGAATTAGTGCAAAAACCTTAGACACATACGGGGCGGAAATCTGAGCTGGACAGGACCCCGACGGATTGCCCCAGGCTCCCTACTCCCAACTCTGACGTAATGCGTCCATCCAGGGCAATACCGCCAACGTCCATGGGGTATATTAGTTTGATCGCTCTATATAATGAGGGATGGATCAAAACGGGGACCCTCCCTGCACAAAATTGTCGCAATCTTCTTATACTGGGGTCCTCCATATCGAACATTCTGATGTTCGGGAAGGCCTCTTTAGCTTCAAACAAATGACTCCACACACGCAAGTAAGCCCCCGTGTCTCTTACGCAGGTTATCACTCCTGGCGCCTTAGGAAAGTTACGAGGGTCTTCTGTTGACTTCCCGTCAACCTCGTTCATTTGGAAAAGGAGCCCCGACAGTGCTTTTCTTTGCTTGGTGAGCCCGTTCTTGTAGACTTCTTTGTCTACATGACAAATTGATTCGGGCCCTTCGAAAAGTTTCTTTTTCTTCTTTTTCTTCTCCCTTGAAGGATGGGGAGGGGAAGAAGTGGATGTATGGGGTGGTGTATTTAGAGAACTGGGGGAAGAAGTAGAGGGAGTGGGGGATGGAGTACGTGTATGGGAGGAAGGGAGACTCCTATCTCTAGGGGAAACAGATTGTCTTATGGGCGATGCAGGGAAGGAGTGCCGCCTGGTTCTGTCCATGCTACACTCTGCCCTGCTACGTCCAGAGGTACCTTTTTCTTGCTCTTCAGAGTCTTCCTCCCTACTTCTTTTTAAAGACGAAGCTCGTGGTGGAGGCATACTTTCTACCTCCATTGGTGCTTCCTGCTGCTGCTCCATCTGTGGATGCTCTTGCTGCTTCTTGGTTTTCTGCTGTGACCGCTGCTGTTGAGGTTGCTGTTGCTTCTTCTGTCGTTGCTGTTGAGGTTGTTCAGGTTGCTTCTGCTGTTCTATTTGCTTCTGTTGCAGTTTAGGTTGATCCTCGGGCCGCTTGTTTTGGCCTTCTTTGGGTTGCTTTTTCAATTCCCCTTCCGTCTGCCTTTTGGGGGGAATCTCCTTCTGGGGTGGAGCCGGCGCACTTTGGGGCTTCCGCCTTTTAGTGACTTCCTTCCACTCGCCTTCCGGATTCGGGGTTTCCTTCTCTGGGGTACTGGTTTTTGCTGCAGGTGCTGGAGGTGGTGGGGCTGGTGTCTTCTCTTTCTTAGGGCACGCCTTTGCCATGTGTCCTGCCTCTCCGCATGACCAACAGAACGGCTTTCTGCCCTCCACCACTACCAACATCCTTCTGTTGCGGCAGATTAATACGTTTGGGATGTTCTGGAATCCTTCTCTGTCCAATGTGATGTGGATTTCGAAATCTCCCGTCTCGATTCCTGCCTTACTGCTGATGGCCTTCACTTCGTTAACTTCTCCGAATTCGGCGAAGAAGGCCCCGAGTCTGTCACCGGAAATGTCTATGGGCACCCCATGAACCATCACCTTTGTTCGACGGGTGCCCATATACTCGGTTTGTAGTCTTAAAGACTTTGTATTCAAGACACTGCCGGCTAATTTCTTGGCTTGTTCTTCTGTGTGTAGGAGGAGGTCCCATAGAGCATTTGTTCTTCGTGCTAAAATTTTCGGACAAATGCCTAACGCCTTCAGGGCCTCCTCCATACCCTCCCTGCTCACTCCAACCAGCTTATGAGTCCTGACATCCGAGGTGAGCAAAGAAATGGTACGAGGTTTCACCTCCTCGAATGCCTCGGTGATGGTCAAGAATTCATTTCCACTGAAAGTTTCTTGGAGACGAATTCTTTCGTTTGCGTAAAATACGCCATCCTTTTTTAGCGGGCTATTTTGGCTCCAGGCCGTTTTTTCAGCTGACACCGGTATTGTTATCGGTGTAGCTGGAGTGTCAATGTTTTTCTCAGCCATTTTGGTGAACAAAGTTCACCGCGGCTGACTAATTTCTTTTCTCACACTTTTCTTTTTTTTTTTTAAGCAGAAATTTTTAACAAATAAATAAAACCAAATAAAAAAGGTCGGACCGAAATCCGAGAAAAATAAATAAAACCAACAATGAACAGTAAACGAAAAAGAACAGAATCAAATAAAAGTCGGGGAGGGTAACAGCAAAATAAAAGAAATAAAAAACTAAACAAATATCAAACTGAAAAAAGAAAGTGTTCAAAAAAAGAAAGAAAGGGTTCAAAAATGCGTACAAATTAAAAAAAAAAACGGAAAGAAAGGGTTCACAAAATGCGTGCAAATTTAAAAAAAAATGTAACTTTCCAACTTAGCTTATAGCTGGACCAAAAAACACGTAAGACGAACAGAAAATCTCGGGATTCCTTCTCAGGATTTATTTGTATAAAATACAAATTGTGGCACAAGGCCTAAAAAGGGGAGGGGTAAGGCTGGTCTTGACTAACTATCCTATACCTAGCTAATCAGATTCGTGACCCATTCATACATTACAATTGACGCATTCACCACAAGAATTCGTCCATCACCATTCGATCCTCCGAACACCATAATACCACATCCACACCAGGGGGGACCTACAAAAAAGCGCCCCATTTAATGATAATGAAAATACATAAAAATATCGTCGTGAGCGGATGAAAGGGGAGGGAGATGAACCCCATAACAAACTAAAATTTCAACAAAATCTTAAACTAAAACATAATTGATGTTAGTAGGGCCCGTCCAACCCTCAAAATAGAGAGGCCGCTGTATTCTGGCCAGAGGACAAAATCAAGAGGCACTCTCGCTAAGGGAGTGGGAAAGAGATAAAATAACTGGGACGTGGGGAAGTAAAAGGCTGATCCAGTTGAGATGAAAAGGAGGCCAAAACAAACTGGGGAGGTTGGGAATCTCGACTTGGATCATAACTAAAATGAAGGCCGGGAAACAGGCCGGGAACAACAGTTACTCATATTAACTAGGTACACTTAAGCATGTCTAACCTAACAGAGGGGAGGGTTCCACAGGAAACCACCCCGATGTGACTTTGGTTGACCTAGAAAAGAAAATCAAGGCTAACCCCGTTCAAACGAACCAAGCTCGCCTCTTTTACCCACCTTTCAGTGAAGACTGTCGAATGCAATCGTTTTCTATCAGTTCTAATCTTCATCTTGAGCTGATGCTCAAAGAATCGGATCAGATCCTGATGCGAAAGACTATTGCCTCGCAAGACCTCCTCCATTCGCGTCGTCCATATCACCATTCGAGCCGTGGCTAGCAGCGTTAGAAACACCATTCGTTTCACCCCGGAATACGGGGGCGACACATTGTCACACGCGTATGCGCGATCAATGGACACGAGTTCTTCGGGAGCGAGACGAGCCGTCAGCTCGCCGACATGGTCCCATAAGGGGCGGACCCGGGGGCAATGGTAGAAGGCGTGCGCAGCCGTTTCCTCTAAGCCAAGGCCACACCGATCACAGTCTGGCAAATCCGCCAAGCCCCATATGAAAGCCATGTCGTTGAGAGGCAGCCGATTCCGAGCCAATCGCCAGGTAAGCGAAAACTCAGGGTTACTGAGATAATCCGCCGCTGGCGCCCAAGACCAGTAGGAGCGATACTGCTCCTCCGAACAGTCGAGCGTATCACGTAGAGAATCCTTCGCGCGACCCTCCACTAATTCCCGATAGAAGACCTTCCTAGGCCGTGAAAGGTCACTGGACCGCGGAATAGCCCTCAAGGCTGACCGACACTCGCTGAGGAAAAGCGATTCATCTCGAGACTTACAATGGCGCTCAGCCTTCGAGATGGGGGGATTGATGGTAAGGCTAGGGAAGGCGTCCCTAACAATCCCCTCCAGAATCGGATCTCCTCTAGTCAATGCGCGGCGTAGGAAAGCCAAGCGAGAGGCACGGATGTGACTCTCCAAGTGTGGCATTCCCAGCCCCCCATGACACGGACGTTTGGTGCAGACTCGTCTGTCGACCCTGTTGGCGCGTCCCCTCCACAAAATGGAGGATAGCGCCTGCTCGAGCGCCGTCATCTGGGCCTCACAGAGAGGAAGTACTGACAATCGATAAAGAATCAGGGGGAAAATGTATGCAACACACACCTCCGCCCTGCCCTTTACGGACAACCTCCGTCGATTCCAAGTCTTACCGGCAGAAACGACCTTTGCTAGTACTTCAGACCAGTTTTTCTTCAGCTGGAGGTCGGGTCCAAACCACACTCCAAGAATGCGGACAGGACCGTCCGTCCAACCGAAGCGGCCCGGAAGATCACGCCCCTTCCAGGCACCTAACCGCAAGCCGGAAGACTTGTCGCGGTTTATCTTGGCCCCTGTCACCTTCTCGTACCGATCAAGCGCCTTCTGCACCGCCTCAATGTCGTTAAGGGACGACACGAAAGCGGATACGTCATCGGCGTACGCGGAAACCCTGGCTCGAGACCCTCCAGGAACGGCGATCCCGCGTAGGGCCGGACTGCACGCCTCGTCCTTCAGCCGGCGCAGGAGAGGCTCCAACGCCAAAGCGTAAAGGAGAGGCGACAGCGGACAACCCTGACGAACCGACCTCGACAGAACAAAAGCGCCCGACAACTTTCCGTTCACCTGTACCACAGCACTGGGGGAGCGATACAGGAGGCTAATCCAGCGGCAGAAGTCGGGTGCGAATCCGGCGGCCTGCAGGACAGTAGCAAGGTAGCGATGGTCGACCCTATCAAATGCCTTGGACTGATCCAAATTGATCAGCGCGGCTTCTTCGTCGTCTTTTACGCCCTCTACGATCGTGCGGATCAAATGCAGGTTGCTCTGAATTGTTCGGCCCCTCACAGAACAAGTCTGCTCAGGTCCCAACAGAGACTCGGCAACTGACTGCAAACGCTCCTGCAGGATCTTGGCCATAATCTTTAACTCTGTGTTTAGCAGAGTTATGGGCCTATAGTCATCTAGTTTCCCCCAAACACCCTTGCCCTTTTTCAACAGAGTGATCACACCCCTGGAAATGCGATTGGGGATGGACCCCGACCGAAACCAGTTGTTGAACACTGCTGTCAAAATCGGAACAAAGATGTGCGACAGCCTCAAGTACAATTCATAGGGCAAACCATCCAGACCGGGCGACTTGCCTCTGCCGACCCTCTTCAGTGCCTCATAGACTTCGCCCTCCGTGATCTCTCCCTCGCAGCTAGCCGCTTCAGTCGGCGCAAGCCGAGGAAAGTCAGCCAAATAGCTGCGAAACTCCTCCTCACGGAGACCAGGCTCCTTGGTAAAGCGGCTCTCGAAATGCCGCCGAAACGCCTCGCACATGTCGTCAGTCGACCGCAGAGTACGCCCCTCCGGGGTTTCGACTTGACGAACGTAACGATCACCACCTCGACGGATTTCTTCCCGACGCAGATCTGCGCCCAGGTTCACAGCTTCGTTAGACATCTTACTTAACTTATGCCTAATTACCTGACCCATGTAACGATCGCTATTCGACCGCTGCAGGGCCTCCCTAGCTAGAGCTATCTCTAGGGGATCCCCCCCAGCCTCCGCCCGGGAAAAATTAGCCTTAAGTGTCTTCACCTTCTCAGCCTTATCTAGAGCGAGCCGTTTGCTGAAATCGGTGGTGAAAGACCTAATTCTATCTTTCAATTTTTCCCACCACCTATTCCCGATAACCGCCCCCACTAGCTCCCGCTGCACTAATGTAATTAGCTGCTCCCGGAAGTCCCGCCTGTCCAGTAAGGACAGATTGAACTTCCAGTAACCAGCCATTCTAGGCCTATGTTCTAACGCCACACGGGCACAAACGAGTTTGTGGTCCGTGTAGCCTACCCAGTGGAACGTGGGACAATCTAACAGGTCTATGTCGGCCCTACGAACTAACATTCTGTCAAGGTAGCTAACCACCTTGTCAGACGGCCAATTATGCGCCCACGTCCACATTTTCCCACTGGGATGATCGACCCGGTATCTATCGACGAGACCATAATCGCCGATCAGATCGACCAGGCTGCGATCGCCCCTTCTCCCGCTAGCGCCCCGCCCCCTGTCTAACTTGGGGTCCAGGATGGCATTCCAGTCCCCCATTAGAACTAGGCGCGAAGAATCGACTAGGAACGGCCCTAACTGCCGAAAAAAGTCACACCGCTCCCCCTGGTCGTTGGGCGCATAAACCGCAACGACCCGAAACGAACCACTTTTCACGGCAATATCGGCCACGATTAACCTGCCCTCGGCATCGGTATGCACAAGGTCCACCTTCGCATCAAGAGTACGTTTGACTAACAAAGAAACTCCTCTGGCCAACCGGTCCCCATATGCTGAATAGACGACAAAGTCATCCTCCAGCACACACGCATCGGAAGTGCAAACAAAGTGGGTCTCTTCGATCGCGGCAACATCTACACCGAAGGACAGGAGATCCCGAAGCAGGCGGGCAGCCTTACCCCGATTTCTCAAGCCCTTCACATTCAAACTGGCTATCTTTATTTCCATTTTCTAGGCCTGCAAATATAAAAAAGAATTAGTGCAAAAACCTTAGACACATACGGGGCGGAAATCTGAGCTGGACAGGACCCCGACGGATTGCCCCAGGCTCCCTACTCCCAACTCTGACGTAATGCGTCCATCCAGGGCAATACCGCCAACGTCCATGGGGTATATTAGTTTGATCGCTCTATATAATGAGGGATGGATCAAAACGGGGACCCTCCCTGCACAAAATTGTCGCAATCTTCTTATACTGGGGTCCTCCATATCGAACATTCTGATGTTCGGGAAGGCCTCTTTAGCTTCAAACAAATGACTCCACACACGCAAGTAAGCCCCCGTGTCTCTTACGCAGGTTATCACTCCTGGCGCCTTAGGAAAGTTACGAGGGTCTTCTGTTGACTTCCCGTCAACCTCGTTCATTTGGAAAAGGAGCCCCGACAGTGCTTTTCTTTGCTTGGTGAGCCCGTTCTTGTAGACTTCTTTGTCTACATGACAAATTGATTCGGGCCCTTCGAAAAGTTTCTTTTTCTTCTTTTTCTTCTCCCTTGAAGGATGGGGAGGGGAAGAAGTGGATGTATGGGGTGGTGTATTTAGAGAACTGGGGGAAGAAGTAGAGGGAGTGGGGGATGGAGTACGTGTATGGGAGGAAGGGAGACTCCTATCTCTAGGGGAAACAGATTGTCTTATGGGCGATGCAGGGAAGGAGTGCCGCCTGGTTCTGTCCATGCTACACTCTGCCCTGCTACGTCCAGAGGTACCTTTTTCTTGCTCTTCAGAGTCTTCCTCCCTACTTCTTTTTAAAGACGAAGCTCGTGGTGGAGGCATACTTTCTACCTCCATTGGTGCTTCCTGCTGCTGCTCCATCTGTGGATGCTCTTGCTGCTTCTTGGTTTTCTGCTGTGACCGCTGCTGTTGAGGTTGCTGTTGCTTCTTCTGTCGTTGCTGTTGAGGTTGTTCAGGTTGCTTCTGCTGTTCTATTTGCTTCTGTTGCAGTTTAGGTTGATCCTCGGGCCGCTTGTTTTGGCCTTCTTTGGGTTGCTTTTTCAATTCCCCTTCCGTCTGCCTTTTGGGGGGAATCTCCTTCTGGGGTGGAGCCGGCGCACTTTGGGGCTTCCGCCTTTTAGTGACTTCCTTCCACTCGCCTTCCGGATTCGGGGTTTCCTTCTCTGGGGTACTGGTTTTTGCTGCAGGTGCTGGAGGTGGTGGGGCTGGTGTCTTCTCTTTCTTAGGGCACGCCTTTGCCATGTGTCCTGCCTCTCCGCATGACCAACAGAACGGCTTTCTGCCCTCCACCACTACCAACATCCTTCTGTTGCGGCAGATTAATACGTTTGGGATGTTCTGGAATCCTTCTCTGTCCAATGTGATGTGGATTTCGAAATCTCCCGTCTCGATTCCTGCCTTACTGCTGATGGCCTTCACTTCGTTAACTTCTCCGAATTCGGCGAAGAAGGCCCCGAGTCTGTCACCGGAAATGTCTATGGGCACCCCATGAACCATCACCTTTGTTCGACGGGTGCCCATATACTCGGTTTGTAGTCTTAAAGACTTTGTATTCAAGACACTGCCGGCTAATTTCTTGGCTTGTTCTTCTGTGTGTAGGAGGAGGTCCCATAGAGCATTTGTTCTTCGTGCTAAAATTTTCGGACAAATGCCTAACGCCTTCAGGGCCTCCTCCATACCCTCCCTGCTCACTCCAACCAGCTTATGAGTCCTGACATCCGAGGTGAGCAAAGAAATGGTACGAGGTTTCACCTCCTCGAATGCCTCGGTGATGGTCAAGAATTCATTTCCACTGAAAGTTTCTTGGAGACGAATTCTTTCGTTTGCGTAAAATACGCCATCCTTTTTTAGCGGGCTATTTTGGCTCCAGGCCGTTTTTTCAGCTGACACCGGTATTGTTATCGGTGTAGCTGGAGTGTCAATGTTTTTCTCAGCCATTTTGGTGAACAAAGTTCACCGCGGCTGACTAATTTCTTTTCTCACACTTTTCTTTTTTTTTTTTAAGCAGAAATTTTTAACAAATAAATAAAACCAAATAAAAAAGGTCGGACCGAAATCCGAGAAAAATAAATAAAACCAACAATGAACAGTAAACGAAAAAGAACAGAATCAAATAAAAGTCGGGGAGGGTAACAGCAAAATAAAAGAAATAAAAAACTAAACAAATATCAAACTGAAAAAAGAAAGTGTTCAAAAAAAGAAAGAAAGGGTTCAAAAATGCGTACAAATTAAAAAAAAAAACGGAAAGAAAGGGTTCACAAAATGCGTGCAAATTTAAAAAAAAATGTAACTTTCCAACTTAGCTTATAGCTGGACCAAAAAACACGTAAGACGAACAGAAAATCTCGGGATTCCTTCTCAGGATTTATTCGTATAAAATACAAATTGTGGCACACGGCCTAAAAAGGGGAGGGGTAAGGCTGGTCTTGACTAACTATCCTATACCTAGCTAATCAGATTCGTGACCCATTCATACATTACAATTGACGCATTCACCACAAGAATTCGTCCATCACCATTCGATCCTCCGAACACCATAATACCACATCCACACCAGGGGGGACCTACAAAAAAGCGCCCCATTTAATGATAATGAAAATACATAAAAATATCGTCGTGAGCGGATGAAAGGGGAGGGAGATGAACCCGATAACAAACTAAAATTTCAACAAAATCTTAAACTAAAACATAATTGATGTTAGTAGGGCCCGTCCAACCCTCAAAATAGAGAGGCCGCTGTATTCTGGCCAGAGGACAAAATCAAGAGGCACTCTCGCTAAGGGAGTGGGAAAGAGATAAAATAACTGGGACGTGGGGAAGTAAAAGGCTGATCCAGTTGAGATGAAAAGGAGGCCAAAACAAACTGGGGAGGTTGGGAATCTCGACTTGGATCATAACTAAAATGAAGGCCGGGAAACAGGCCGGGAACAACAGTTACTCATATTAACTAGGTACACTTAAGCATGTCTAACCTAACAGAGGGGAGGGTTCCACAGGAAACCACCCCGATGTGACTTTGGTTGACCTAGAAAAGAAAATCAAGGCTAACCCCGTTCAAACGAACCAAGCTCGCCTCTTTTACCCACCTTTCAGTGAAGACTGTCGAATGCAATCGTTTTCTATCAGTTCTAATCTTCATCTTGAGCTGATGCTCAAAGAATCGGATCAGATCCTGATGCGAAAGACTATTGCCTCGCAAGACCTCCTCCATTCGCGTCGTCCATATCACCATTCGAGCCGTGGCTAGCAGCGTTAGAAACACCATTCGTTTCACCCCGGAATACGGGGGCGACACATTGTCACACGCGTATGCGCGATCAATGGACACGAGTTCTTCGGGAGCGAGACGAGCCGTCAGCTCGCCGACATGGTCCCATAAGGGGCGGACCCGGGGGCAATGGTAGAAGGCGTGCGCAGCCGTTTCCTCTAAGCCAAGGCCACACCGATCACAGTCTGGCAAATCCGCCAAGCCCCATATGAAAGCCATGTCGTTGAGAGGCAGCCGATTCCGAGCCAATCGCCAGGTAAGCGAAAACTCAGGGTTACTGAGATAATCCGCCGCTGGCGCCCAAGACCAGTAGGAGCGATACTGCTCCTCCGAACAGTCGAGCGTATCACGTAGAGAATCCTTCGCGCGACCCTCCACTAATTCCCGATAGAAGACCTTCCTAGGCCGTGAAAGGTCACTGGACCGCGGAATAGCCCTCAAGGCTGACCGACACTCGCTGAGGAAAAGCGATTCATCTCGAGACTTACAATGGCGCTCAGCCTTCGAGATGGGGGGATTGATGGTAAGGCTAGGGAAGGCGTCCCTAACAATCCCCTCCAGAATCGGATCTCCTCTAGTCAATGCGCGGCGTAGGAAAGCCAAGCGAGAGGCACGGATGTGACTCTCCAAGTGTGGCATTCCCAGCCCCCCATGACACGGACGTTTGGTGCAGACTCGTCTGTCGACCCTGTTGGCGCGTCCCCTCCACAAAATGGAGGATAGCGCCTGCTCGAGCGCCGTCATCTGGGCCTCACAGAGAGGAAGTACTGACAATCGATAAAGAATCAGGGGGAAAATGTATGTAACACACACCTCCGCCCTGCCCTTTACGGACAACCTCCGTCGATTCCAAGTCTTACCGGCAGAAACGACCTTTGCTAGTACTTCAGACCAATTTTTCTTCAGCTGGAGGTCGGGTCCAAACCACACTCCAAGAATGCGGACAGGACCGTCCGTCCAACCGAAGCGGCCCGGAAGATCACGCCCCTTCCAGGCACCTAACCGCAAGCCGGAAGACTTGTCGCGGTTTATCTTGGCCCCTGTCACCTTCTCGTACCGATCAAGCGCCTTCTGCACCGCCTCAATGTCGTTAAGGGACGACACGAAAGCAGATACGTCATCGGCGTACGCGGAAACCCTGGCTCGAGACCCTCCAGGAACGGCGATCCCGCGTAGGGCCGGACTGCACGCCTCGTCCTTCAGCCGGCGCAGGAGAGGCTCCAACGCCAAAGCGTAAAGGAGAGGCGACAGCGGACAACCCTGACGAACCGACCTCGACAGAACAAAAGCGCCCGACAACTTTCCGTTCACCTGTACCACAGCACTGGGGGAGCGATACAGGAGGCTAATCCAGCGGCAGAAGTCGGGTGCGAATCCGGCGGCCTGCAGGACAGTAGCAAGGTAGCGATGGTCGACCCTATCAAATGCCTTGGACTGATCCAAATTGATCAGCGCGGCTTCTTCGTCGTCTTTTACGCCCTCTACGATCGTGCGGATCAAATGCAGGTTGCTCTGAATTGTTCGGCCCCTCACAGAACAAGTCTGCTCAGGTCCCAACAGAGACTCGGCAACTGACTGCAAACGCTCCTGCAGGATCTTGGCCATAATCTTTAACTCTGTGTTTAGCAGAGTTATGGGCCTATAATCATCTAGTTTCCCCCCAACACCCTTGCCCTTTTTCAACAGAGTGATCACACCCCTGGAAATGCGATTGGGGATGGACCCCGACCGAAACCAGTTGTTGAACACTGCTGTCAAAATCGGAACAAAGATGTGCGACAGCCTCAAGTACAATTCATAGGGCAAACCATCCAGACCGGGCGACTTGCCTCTGCCGACCCTCTTCAGTGCCTCATAGACTTCGCCCTCCGTGATCTCTCCCTCGCAGCTAGCCGCTTCAGTCGGCGCAAGCCGAGGAAAGTCAGCCAAATAGCTGCGAAACTCCTCCTCACGGAGACCAGGCTCCTTGGTAAAGCGGCTCTCGAAATGCCGCCGAAACGCCTCGCACATGTCGTCAGTCGACCGCAGAGTACGCCCCTCCGGGGTTTCGACTTGACGAACGTAACGATCACCACCTCGACGGATTTCTTCCCGACGCAGATCTGCGCCCAGGTTCACAGCTTCGTTAGACATCTTACTTAACTTATGCCTAATTACCTGACCCATGTAACGATCGCTATTCGACCGCTGCAGGGCCTCCCTAGCTAGAGCTATCTCTAGGGGATCCCCCCCAGCCTCCGCCCGGGAAAAATTAGCCTTAAGTGTCTTCACCTTCTCAGCCTTATCTAGAGCGAGCCGTTTGCTGAAATCGGTGGTGAAAGACCTAATTCTATCTTTCAGTTTTTCCCACCACCTATTCCCGATAACCGCCCCCACTAGCTCCCGCTGCACTAATTTAATTAGCTGCTCCCGGAAGTCCCGCCTGTCCAGTAAGGACAGATTGAACTTCCAGTAACCAGCCATTCTAGGCCTATGTTCTAACGCCACACGGGCACAAACGAGTTTGTGGTCCGTGTAGCCTACCCAGTGGAACGTGGGACAATCTAACAGGTCTATGTCGGCCCTACGAACTAACATTCTGTCAAGGTAGCTAACCACCTTGTCAGACGGCCAATTATGCGCCCACGTCCACATTTTCCCACTGGGATGATCGACCCGGTATCTATCGACGAGACCATAATCGCCGATCAGATCGACCAGGCTGCGATCGCCCCTTCTCCCGCTAGCGCCCCGCCCCCTGTCTAACTTGGGGTCCAGGATGGCATTCCAGTCCCCCATTAGAACTAGGCGCGAAGAATCGACTAGGAACGGCCCCAACTGCCGAAAGAAGTCACACCGCTCCCCCTGGTCGTTGGGCGCATAAACCGCAACGACCCGAAACGAACCACTTTTCACGGCAATATCGGCCACGATTAACCTGCCCTCGGCATCGGTATGCACAAGGTCCACCTTCGCATCAAGAGTACGTTTGACTAACAAGGAAACTCCTCTGGCCAACCGGTCCCCATATGCTGAATAGACGACAAAGTCATCCTCCAGCACACACGCATCGGAAGTGCAAACAAAGTGGGTCTCTTCGATCGCGGCAACATCTACACCGAAGGACAGGAGATCCCGACGCAGGCGGGCAGCCTTACCCCGATTTCTCAAGCCCTTCACATTCAAACTGGCTATCTTTATTTCCATTTTCTAGGCCTGCAAATATAAAAAAGAATTAGTGCAAAAACCTTAAACACATACGGGGCGGAAATCTGAGCTGGACAGGACCCCGACGGATTGCCCCAGGCTCCCTACTCCCAACTCTGACGTAATGCGTCCATCCAGGGCAATACCGCCAACGTCCATGGGGTATATTAGTTTGATCGCTCTATATAATGAGGGATGGATCAAAACGGGGACCCTCCCTGCACAAAATTGTCGCAATCTTCTTATACTGGGGTCCTCCATATCGAACATTCTGATGTTCGGGAAGGCCTCTTTAGCTTCAAACAAATGACTCCACACACGCAAGTAAGCCCCCGTGTCCCTTACGCAGGTTATCACTCCTGGCGCCTTAGGAAAGTTACGAGGGTCTTCTGTTGACTTCCCGTCAACCTCGTTCATTTGGAAAAGGAGCCCCGACAGTGCTTTTCTTTGCTTGGTGAGCCCGTTCTTGTAGACTTCTTTGTCTACATGACAAATTGATTCGGGCCCTTCGAAAAGTTTCTTTTTCTTCTTTTTCTTCTCCCTTGACGGATGGGGAGGGGAAGAAGTGGATGTATGGGGTGGTGTATTTAGAGAACTGGGGGAAGAAGTAGAGGGAGAGGGGGATGGAGTACGTGTATGGGAGGAAGGGAGACTCCTATCTCTAGGGGAAACAGATTGTCTTATGGGCGATGCAGGGAAGGAGTGCCGCCTGGTTCTGTCCATGCTACACTCTGCCCTGCTACGTCCAGAGGTACCTTTTTCTTGCTCTTCAGAGTCTTCCTCCCTACTTCTTTTTAAAGAGGAAGCTCGTGGTGGAGGCATACTTTCTACCTCCATTGGTGCTTCCTGCTGCTGCTCCATCTGTGGATGCTCTTGCTGCTTCTTGGTTTTCTGCTGTGACCGCTGCTGTTGAGGCTGCTGTTGCTTCTTCTGTCGTTGCTGTTGAGGTTGTTCAGGTTGCTTCTGCTGTTGAGGCTGCTGTTCTATTTGCTT
The DNA here is from genome assembly GCA_964036315.1 of Acanthosepion esculentum. Lineage (NCBI taxonomy): Eukaryota > Metazoa > Mollusca > Cephalopoda > Sepiida > Sepiidae > Acanthosepion > Acanthosepion esculentum. The sequence goes on from OZ038486.1 coordinate 69,257,644, forward strand.
CTGTTGCAGTTTAGGTTGATCCTCGGGCCGCTTGTTTTGGCCTTCTTTGGGTTGCTTTTTCAATTCCCCTTCCGTCTGCCTTTTGGGGGGAATCTCCTTCTGGGGTGGAGCCGGCGCACTTTGGGGCTTCCGCCTTTTAGTGACTTCCTTCCACTCGCCTTCCGGATTCGGGGTTTCCTTCTCTGGGGTACTGGTTTTTGCTGCAGGTGCTGGAGGTGGTGGGGCTGGTGTCTTCTCTTTCTTAGGGCACGCCTTTGCCATGTGTCCTGCCTCTCCGCATGACCAACAGAACGGCTTTCTGCCCTCCACCACTACCAACATCCTTCTGTTGCGGCAGATTAATACGTTTGGGATGTTCTGGAATCCTTCTCTGTCCAATGTGATGTGGATTTCGAAATCTCCCGTCTCGATTCCTGCCTTACTGCTGATGGCCTTCACTTCGTTAACTTCTCCGAATTCGGCGAAGAAGGCCCCGAGTCTGTCACCGGAAATGTCTATGGGCACCCCATGAACCATCACCTTTGTTCGACGGGTGCCCATATACTCGGTTTGTAGTCTTAAAGACTTTGTATTCAAGACACTGCCGGCTAATTTCTTGGCTTGTTCTTCTGTGTGTAGGAGGAGGTCCCATAGAGCATTTGTTCTTCGTGCTAAAATTTTCGGACAAATGCCTAACGCCTTCAGGGCCTCCTCCATACCCTCCCTGCTCACTCCAACCAGCTTATGAGTCCTGACATCCGAGGTGAGCAAAGAAATGGTACGAGGTTTCACCTCCTCGAATGCCTCGGTGATGGTCAAGAATTCATTTCCACTGAAAGTTTCTTGGAGACGAATTCTTTCGTTTGCGTAAAATACGCCATCCTTTTTTAGCGGGCTATTTTGGCTCCAGGCCGTTTTTTCAGCTGACACCGGTATTGTTATCGGTGTAGCTGGAGTGTCAATGTTTTTCTCAGCCATTTTGGTGAACAAAGTTCACCGCGGCTGACTAATTTCTTTTCTCACACTTTTCTTTTTTTTTTTTAAGCAGAAATTTTTAACAAATAAATAAAACCAAATAAAAAAGGTCGGACCGAAATCCGAGAAAAATAAATAAAACCAACAATGAACAGTAAACGAAAAAGAACAGAATCAAATAAAAGTCGGGGAGGGTAACAGCAAAATAAAAGAAATAAAAAACTAAACAAATATCAAACTGAAAAAAGAAAGTGTTCAAAAAAAGAAAGAAAGGGTTCAAAAATGCGTACAAATTAAAAAAAAAAACGGAAAGAAAGGGTTCACAAAATGCGTGCAAATTTAAAAAAAAATGTAACTTTCCAACTTAGCTTATAGCTGGACCAAAAAACACGTAAGACGAACAGAAAATCTCGGGATTCCTTCTCAGGATTTATTCGTATAAAATACAAATTGTGGCACACGGCCTAAAAAGGGGAGGGGTAAGGCTGGTCTTGACTAACTATCCTATACCTAGCTAATCAGATTCGTGACCCATTCATACATTACAATTGACGCATTCACCACAAGAATTCGTCCATCACCATTCGATCCTCCGAACACCATAATACCACATCCACACCAGGGGGGACCTACAAAAAAGCGCCCCATTTAATGATAATGAAAATACATAAAAATATCGTCGTGAGCGGATGAAAGGGGAGGGAGATGAACCCGATAACAAACTAAAATTTCAACAAAATCTTAAACTAAAACATAATTGATGTTAGTAGGGCCCGTCCAACCCTCAAAATAGAGAGGCCGCTGTATTCTGGCCAGAGGACAAAATCAAGAGGCACTCTCGCTAAGGGAGTGGGAAAGAGATAAAATAACTGGGACGTGGGGAAGTAAAAGGCTGATCCAGTTGAGATGAAAAGGAGGCCAAAACAAACTGGGGAGGTTGGGAATCTCGACTTGGATCATAACTAAAATGAAGGCCGGGAAACAGGCCGGGAACAACAGTTACTCATATTAACTAGGTACACTTAAGCATGTCTAACCTAACAGAGGGGAGGGTTCCACAGGAAACCACCCCGATGTGACTTTGGTTGACCTAGAAAAGAAAATCAAGGCTAACCCCGTTCAAACGAACCAAGCTCGCCTCTTTTACCCACCTTTCAGTGAAGACTGTCGAATGCAATCGTTTTCTATCAGTTCTAATCTTCATCTTGAGCTGATGCTCAAAGAATCGGATCAGATCCTGATGCGAAAGACTATTGCCTCGCAAGACCTCCTCCATTCGCGTCGTCCATATCACCATTCGAGCCGTGGCTAGCAGCGTTAGAAACACCATTCGTTTCACCCCGGAATACGGGGGCGACACATTGTCACACGCGTATGCGCGATCAATGGACACGAGTTCTTCGGGAGCGAGACGAGCCGTCAGCTCGCCGACATGGTCCCATAAGGGGCGGACCCGGGGGCAATGGTAGAAGGCGTGCGCAGCCGTTTCCTCTAAGCCAAGGCCACACCGATCACAGTCTGGCAAATCCGCCAAGCCCCATATGAAAGCCATGTCGTTGAGAGGCAGCCGATTCCGAGCCAATCGCCAGGTAAGCGAAAACTCAGGGTTACTGAGATAATCCGCCGCTGGCGCCCAAGACCAGTAGGAGCGATACTGCTCCTCCGAACAGTCGAGCGTATCACGTAGAGAATCCTTCGCGCGACCCTCCACTAATTCCCGATAGAAGACCTTCCTAGGCCGTGAAAGGTCACTGGACCGCGGAATAGCCCTCAAGGCTGACCGACACTCGCTGAGGAAAAGCGATTCATCTCGAGACTTACAATGGCGCTCAGCCTTCGAGATGGGGGGATTGATGGTAAGGCTAGGGAAGGCGTCCCTAACAATCCCCTCCAGAATCGGATCTCCTCTAGTCAATGCGCGGCGTAGGAAAGCCAAGCGAGAGGCACGGATGTGACTCTCCAAGTGTGGCATTCCCAGCCCCCCATGACACGGACGTTTGGTGCAGACTCGTCTGTCGACCCTGTTGGCGCGTCCCCTCCACAAAATGGAGGATAGCGCCTGCTCGAGCGCCGTCATCTGGGCCTCACAGAGAGGAAGTACTGACAATCGATAAAGAATCAGGGGGAAAATGTATGTAACACACACCTCCGCCCTGCCCTTTACGGACAACCTCCGTCGATTCCAAGTCTTACCGGCAGAAACGACCTTTGCTAGTACTTCAGACCAATTTTTCTTCAGCTGGAGGTCGGGTCCAAACCACACTCCAAGAATGCGGACAGGACCGTCCGTCCAACCGAAGCGGCCCGGAAGATCACGCCCCTTCCAGGCACCTAACCGCAAGCCGGAAGACTTGTCGCGGTTTATCTTGGCCCCTGTCACCTTCTCGTACCGATCAAGCGCCTTCTGCACCGCCTCAATGTCGTTAAGGGACGACACGAAAGCAGATACGTCATCGGCGTACGCGGAAACCCTGGCTCGAGACCCTCCAGGAACGGCGATCCCGCGTAGGGCCGGACTGCACGCCCCGTCCTTCAGCCGGCGCAGGAGAGGCTCCAACGCCAAAGCGTAAAGGAGAGGCGACAGCGGACAACCCTGACGAACCGACCTCGACAGAACAAAAGCGCCCGACAACTTTCCGTTCACCTGTACCACAGCACTGGGGGAGCGATACAGGAGGCTAATCCAGCGGCAGAAGTCGGGTGCGAATCCGGCGGCCTGCAGGACAGTAGCAAGGTAGCGATGGTCGACCCTATCAAATGCCTTGGACTGATCCAAATTGATCAGCGCGGCTTCTTCGTCGTCTTTTACGCCCTCTACGATCGTGCGGATCAAATGCAGGTTGCTCTGAATTGTTCGGCCCCTCACAGAACAAGTCTGCTCAGGTCCCAACAGAGACTCGGCAACTGACTGCAAACGCTCCTGCAGGATCTTGGCCATAATCTTTAACTCTGTGTTTAGCAGAGTTATGGGCCTATAATCATCTAGTTTCCCCCCAACACCCTTGCCCTTTTTCAACAGAGTGATCACACCCCTGGAAATGCGATTGGGGATGGACCCCGACCGAAACCAGTTGTTGAACACTGCTGTCAAAATCGGAACAAAGATGTGCGACAGCCTCAAGTACAATTCATAGGGCAAACCATCCAGACCGGGCGACTTGCCTCTGCCGACCCTCTTCAGTGCCTCATAGACTTCGCCCTCCGTGATCTCTCCCTCGCAGCTAGCCGCTTCAGTCGGCGCAAGCCGAGGAAAGTCAGCCAAATAGCTGCGAAACTCCTCCTCACGGAGACCAGGCTCCTTGGTAAAGCGGCTCTCGAAATGCCGCCGAAACGCCTCGCACATGTCGTCAGTCGACCGCAGAGTACGCCCCTCCGGGGTTTCGACTTGACGAACGTAACGATCACCACCTCGACGGATTTCTTCCCGACGCAGATCTGCGCCCAGGTTCACAGCTTCGTTAGACATCTTACTTAACTTATGCCTAATTACCTGACCCATGTAACGATCGCTATTCGACCGCTGCAGGGCCTCCCTAGCTAGAGCTATCTCTAGGGGATCCCCCCCAGCCTCCGCCCGGGAAAAATTAGCCTTAAGTGTCTTCACCTTCTCAGCCTTATCTAGAGCGAGCCGTTTGCTGAAATCGGTGGTGAAAGACCTAATTCTATCTTTCAGTTTTTCCCACCACCTATTCCCGATAACCGCCCCCACTAGCTCCCGCTGCACTAATTTAATTAGCTGCTCCCGGAAGTCCCGCCTGTCCAGTAAGGACAGATTGAACTTCCAGTAACCAGCCATTCTAGGCCTATGTTCTAACGCCACACGGGCACAAACGAGTTTGTGGTCCGTGTAGCCTACCCAGTGGAACGTGGGACAATCTAACAGGTCTATGTCGGCCCTACGAACTAACATTCTGTCAAGGTAGCTAACCACCTTGTCAGACGGCCAATTATGCGCCCACGTCCACATTTTCCCACTGGGATGATCGACCCGGTATCTATCGACGAGACCATAATCGCCGATCAGATCGACCAGGCTGCGATCGCCCCTTCTCCCGCTAGCGCCCCGCCCCCTGTCTAACTTGGGGTCCAGGATGGCATTCCAGTCCCCCATTAGAACTAGGCGCGAAGAATCGACTAGGAACGGCCCCAACTGCCGAAAGAAGTCACACCGCTCCCCCTGGTCGTTGGGCGCATAAACCGCAACGACCCGAAACGAACCACTTTTCACGGCAATATCGGCCACGATTAACCTGCCCTCGGCATCGGTATGCACAAGGTCCACCTTCGCATCAAGAGTACGTTTGACTAACAAGGAAACTCCTCTGGCCAACCGGTCCCCATATGCTGAATAGACGACAAAGTCATCCTCCAGCACACACGCATCGGAAGTGCAAACAAAGTGGGTCTCTTCGATCGCGGCAACATCTACACCGAAGGACAGGAGATCCCGACGCAGGCGGGCAGCCTTACCCCGATTTCTCAAGCCCTTCACATTCAAACTGGCTATCTTTATTTCCATTTTCTAGGCCTGCAAATATAAAAAAGAATTAGTGCAAAAACCTTAAACACATACGGGGCGGAAATCTGAGCTGGACAGGACCCCGACGGATTGCCCCAGGCTCCCTACTCCCAACTCTGACGTAATGCGTCCATCCAGGGCAATACCGCCAACGTCCATGGGGTATATTAGTTTGATCGCTCTATATAATGAGGGATGGATCAAAACGGGGACCCTCCCTGCACAAAATTGTCGCAATCTTCTTATACTGGGGTCCTCCATATCGAACATTCTGATGTTCGGGAAGGCCTCTTTAGCTTCAAACAAATGACTCCACACACGCAAGTAAGCCCCCGTGTCCCTTACGCAGGTTATCACTCCTGGCGCCTTAGGAAAGTTACGAGGGTCTTCTGTTGACTTCCCGTCAACCTCGTTCATTTGGAAAAGGAGCCCCGACAGTGCTTTTCTTTGCTTGGTGAGCCCGTTCTTGTAGACTTCTTTGTCTACATGACAAATTGATTCGGGCCCTTCGAAAAGTTTCTTTTTCTTCTTTTTCTTCTCCCTTGACGGATGGGGAGGGGAAGAAGTGGATGTATGGGGTGGTGTATTTAGAGAACTGGGGGAAGAAGTAGAGGGAGAGGGGGATGGAGTACGTGTATGGGAGGAAGGGAGACTCCTATCTCTAGGGGAAACAGATTGTCTTATGGGCGATGCAGGGAAGGAGTGCCGCCTGGTTCTGTCCATGCTACACTCTGCCCTGCTACGTCCAGAGGTACCTTTTTCTTGCTCTTCAGAGTCTTCCTCCCTACTTCTTTTTAAAGAGGAAGCTCGTGGTGGAGGCATACTTTCTACCTCCATTGGTGCTTCCTGCTGCTGCTCCATCTGTGGATGCTCTTGCTGCTTCTTGGTTTTCTGCTGTGACCGCTGCTGTTGAGGCTGCTGTTGCTTCTTCTGTCGTTGCTGTTGAGGTTGTTCAGGTTGCTTCTGCTGTTGAGGCTGCTGTTCTATTTGCTTCTGTTGCAGTTTAGGTTGATCCTCGGGCCGCTTGTTTTGGCCTTCTTTGGGTTGCTTTTTCAATTCCCCTTCCGTCTGCCTTTTGGGGGGAATCTCCTTCTGGGGTGGAGCCGGCGCACTTTGGGGCTTCCGCCTTTTAGTGACTTCCTTCCACTCGCCTTCCGGATTCGGGGTTTCCTTCTCTGGGGTACTGGTTTTTGCTGCAGGTGCTGGAGGTGGTGGGGCTGGTGTCTTCTCTTTCTTAGGGCACGCCTTTGCCATGTGTCCTGCCTCTCCGCATGACCAACAGAACGGCTTTCTGCCCTCCACCACTACCAACATCCTTCTGTTGCGGCAGATTAATACGTTTGGGATGTTCTGGAATCCTTCTCTGTCCAATGTGATGTGGATTTCGAAATCTCCCGTCTCGATTCCTGCCTTACTGCTGATGGCCTTCACTTCGTTAACTTCTCCGAATTCGGCGAAGAAGGCCCCGAGTCTGTCACCGGAAATGTCTATGGGCACCCCATGAACCATCACCTTTGTTCGACGGGTGCCCATATACTCGGTTTGTAGTCTTAAAGACTTTGTATTCAAGACACTGCCGGCTAATTTCTTGGCTTGTTCTTCTGTGTGTAGGAGGAGGTCCCATAGAGCATTTGTTCTTCGTGCTAAAATTTTCGGACAAATGCCTAACGCCTTCAGGGCCTCCTCCATACCCTCCCTGCTCACTCCAACCAGCTTATGAGTCCTGACATCCGAGGTGAGCAAAGAAATGGTACGAGGTTTCACCTCCTCGAATGCCTCGGTGATGGTCAAGAATTCATTTCCACTGAAAGTTTCTTGGAGACGAATTCTTTCGTTTGCGTAAAATACGCCATCCTTTTTTAGCGGGCTATTTTGGCTCCAGGCCGTTTTTTCAGCTGACACCGGTATTGTTATCGGTGTAGCTGGAGTGTCAATGTTTTTCTCAGCCATTTTGGTGAACAAAGTTCACCGCGGCTGACTAATTTCTTTTCTCACACTTTTCTTTTTTTTTTTTAAGCAGAAATTTTTAACAAATAAATAAAACCAAATAAAAAAGGTCGGACCGAAATCCGAGAAAAATAAATAAAACCAACAATGAACAGTAAACGAAAAAGAACAGAATCAAATAAAAGTCGGGGAGGGTAACAGCAAAATAAAAGAAATAAAAAACTAAACAAATATCAAACTGAAAAAAGAAAGTGTTCAAAAAAAGAAAGAAAGGGTTCAAAAATGCGTACAAATTAAAAAAAAAAACGGAAAGAAAGGGTTCACAAAATGCGTGCAAATTTAAAAAAAAATGTAACTTTCCAACTTAGCTTATAGCTGGACCAAAAAACACGTAAGACGAACAGAAAATCTCGGGATTCCTTCTCAGGATTTATTTGTATAAAATACAAATTGTGGCACAAGGCCTAAAAAGGGGAGGGGTAAGGCTGGTCTTGACTAACTATCCTATACCTAGCTAATCAGATTCGTGACCCATTCATACATTACAATTGACGCATTCACCACAAGAATTCGTCCATCACCATTCGATCCTCCGAACACCATAATACCACATCCACACCAGGGGGGACCTACAAAAAAGCGCCCCATTTAATGATAATGAAAATACATAAAAATATCGTCGTGAGCGGATGAAAGGGGAGGGAGATGAACCCCATAACAAACTAAAATTTCAACAAAATCTTAAACTAAAACATAATTGATGTTAGTAGGGCCCGTCCAACCCTCAAAATAGAGAGGCCGCTGTATTCTGGCCAGAGGACAAAATCAAGAGGCACTCTCGCTAAGGGAGTGGGAAAGAGATAAAATAACTGGGACGTGGGGAAGTAAAAGGCTGATCCAGTTGAGATGAAAAGGAGGCCAAAACAAACTGGGGAGGTTGGGAATCTCGACTTGGATCATAACTAAAATGAAGGCCGGGAAACAGGCCGGGAACAACAGTTACTCATATTAACTAGGTACACTTAAGCATGTCTAACCTAACAGAGGGGAGGGTTCCACAGGAAACCACCCCGATGTGACTTTGGTTGACCTAGAAAAGAAAATCAAGGCTAACCCCGTTCAAACGAACCAAGCTCGCCTCTTTTACCCACCTTTCAGTGAAGACTGTCGAATGCAATCGTTTTCTATCAGTTCTAATCTTCATCTTGAGCTGATGCTCAAAGAATCGGATCAGATCCTGATGCGAAAGACTATTGCCTCGCAAGACCTCCTCCATTCGCGTCGTCCATATCACCATTCGAGCCGTGGCTAGCAGCGTTAGAAACACCATTCGTTTCACCCCGGAATACGGGGGCGACACATTGTCACACGCGTATGCGCGATCAATGGACACGAGTTCTTCGGGAGCGAGACGAGCCGTCAGCTCGCCGACATGGTCCCATAAGGGGCGGACCCGGGGGCAATGGTAGAAGGCGTGCGCAGCCGTTTCCTCTAAGCCAAGGCCACACCGATCACAGTCTGGCAAATCCGCCAAGCCCCATATGAAAGCCATGTCGTTGAGAGGCAGCCGATTCCGAGCCAATCGCCAGGTAAGCGAAAACTCAGGGTTACTGAGATAATCCGCCGCTGGCGCCCAAGACCAGTAGGAGCGATACTGCTCCTCCGAACAGTCGAGCGTATCACGTAGAGAATCCTTCGCGCGACCCTCCACTAATTCCCGATAGAAGACCTTCCTAGGCCGTGAAAGGTCACTGGACCGCGGAATAGCCCTCAAGGCTGACCGACACTCGCTGAGGAAAAGCGATTCATCTCGAGACTTACAATGGCGCTCAGCCTTCGAGATGGGGGGATTGATGGTAAGGCTAGGGAAGGCGTCCCTAACAATCCCCTCCAGAATCGGATCTCCTCTAGTCAATGCGCGGCGTAGGAAAGCCAAGCGAGAGGCACGGATGTGACTCTCCAAGTGTGGCATTCCCAGCCCCCCATGACACGGACGTTTGGTGCAGACTCGTCTGTCGACCCTGTTGGCGCGTCCCCTCCACAAAATGGAGGATAGCGCCTGCTCGAGCGCCGTCATCTGGGCCTCACAGAGAGGAAGTACTGACAATCGATAAAGAATCAGGGGGAAAATGTATGTAACACACACCTCCGCCCTGCCCTTTACGGACAACCTCCGTCGATTCCAAGTCTTACCGGCAGAAACGACCTTTGCTAGTACTTCAGACCAATTTTTCTTCAGCTGGAGGTCGGGTCCAAACCACACTCCAAGAATGCGGACAGGACCGTCCGTCCAACCGAAGCGGCCCGGAAGATCACGCCCCTTCCAGGCACCTAACCGCAAGCCGGAAGACTTGTCGCGGTTTATCTTGGCCCCTGTCACCTTCTCGTACCGATCAAGCGCCTTCTGCACCGCCTCAATGTCGTTAAGGGACGACACGAAAGCGGATACGTCATCGGCGTACGCGGAAACCCTGGCTCGAGACCCTCCAGGAACGGCGATCCCGCGTAGGGCCGGACTGCACGCCTCGTCCTTCAGCCGGCGCAGGAGAGGCTCCAACGCCAAAGCGTAAAGGAGAGGCGACAGCGGACAACCCTGACGAACCGACCTCGACAGAACAAAAGCGCCCGACAACTTTCCGTTCACCTGTACCACAGCACTGGGGGAGCGATACAGGAGGCTAACCCAGCGGCAGAAGTCGGGTGCGAATCCGGCGGCCTGCAGGACAGTAGCAAGGTAGCGATGGTCGACCCTATCAAATGCCTTGGACTGATCCAAATTGATCAGCGCGGCTTCTTCGTCGTCTTTTACGCCCTCTACGATCGTGCGGATCAAATGCAGGTTGCTCTGAATTGTTCGGCCCCTCACAGAACAAGTCTGCTCAGGTCCCAACAGAGACTCGGCAACTGACTGCAAACGCTCCTGCAGGATCTTGGCCATAATTTTTAACTCTGTGTTTAGCAGAGTTATGGGCCTATAATCATCTAGTTTCCCCCCAACACCCTTGCCCTTTTTCAACAGAGTGATCACACCCCTGGAAATGCGATTGGGGATGGACCCCGACCGAAACCAGTTGTTGAACACTGCTGTCAAAATCGGAACAAAGATGTGCGACAGCCTCAAGTACAATTCATAGGGCAAACCATCCAGACCGGGCGACTTGCCTCTGCCGACCCTCTTCAGTGCCTCATAGACTTCGCCCTCCGTGATCTCTCCCTCGCAGCTAGCCGCTTCAGTCGGCGCAAGCCGAGGAAAGTCAGCCAAATAGCTGCGAAACTCCTCCTCACGGAGACCAGGCTCCTTGGTAAAGCGGCTCTCGAAATGCCGCCGAAACGCCTCGCACATGTCGTCAGTCGACCGCAGAGTACGCCCCTCCGGGGTTTCGACTTGACGAACGTAACGATCACCACCTCGACGGATTTCTTCCCGACGCAGATCTGCGCCCAGGTTCACAGCTTCGTTAGACATCTTACTTAACTTATGCCTAATTACCTGACCCATGTAACGATCGCTATTCGACCGTTGCAGGGCCTCCCTAGCTAGAGCTATCTCTAGGGGATCCCCCCCAGCCTCCGCCCGGGAAAAATTAGCCTTAAGTGTCTTCACCTTCTCAGCCTTATCTAGAGCGAGCCGTTTGCTGAAATCGGTGGTGAAAGACCTAATTCTATCTTTCAATTTTTCCCACCACCTATTCCCGATAACCGCCCCCACTAGCTCCCGCTGCACTAATTTAATTAGCTGCTCCCGGAAGTCCCGCCTGTCCAGTAAGGACAGATTGAACTTCCAGTAACCAGCCATTCTAGGCCTATGTTCTAACGCCACACGGGCACAAACGAGTTTGTGGTCCGTGTAGCCTACCCAGTGGAACGTGGGACAATCTAACAGGTCTATGTCGGCCCTACGAACTAACATTCTGTCAAGGTAGCTAACTACCTTGTCAGACGGCCAATTATGCGCCCACGTCCACATTTTCCCACTGGGATGATCGACCCGGTATCTATCGACGAGACCATAATCGCCGATCAGATCGACCAGGCTGCGATCGCCCCTTCTCCCGCTAGCGCCCCGCCCCCTGTCTAACTTGGGGTCCAGGATGGCATTCCAGTCCCCCATTAGAACTAGGCGCGAAGAATCGACTAGGAACGGCCCTAACTGCCGAAAAAAGTCACACCGCTCCCCCTGGTCGTTGGGCGCATAAACCGCAACGACCCGAAACGAACCACTTTTCACGGCAATATCGGCCACGATTAACCTGCCCTCGGCATCGGTATGCACAAGGTCCACCTTCGCATCAAGAGTACGTTTGACTAACAAAGAAACTCCTCTGGCCAACCGGTCCCCATATGCTGAATAGACGACAAAGTCATCCTCCAGCACACACGCATCGGAAGTGCAAACAAAGTGGGTCTCTTCGATCGCGGCAACATCTACACCGAAGGACAGGAGATCCCGACGCAGGCGGGCAGCCTTACCCCGATTTCTCAAGCCCTTCACATTCAAACTGGCTATCTTTATTTCCATTTTCTAGGCCTGCAAATATAAAAAAGAATTAGTGCAAAAACCTTAAACACATACGGGGCGGAAATCTGAGCTGGACAGGACCCCGACGGATTGCCCCAGGCTCCCTACTCCCAACTCTGACGTAATGCGTCCATCCAGGGCAATACCGCCAACGTCCATGGGGTATATTAGTTTGATCGCTCTATATAATGAGGGATGGATCAAAACGGGGACCCTCCCTGCACAAAATTGTCGCAATCTTCTTATACTGGGGTCCTCCATATCGAACATTCTGATGTTCGGGAAGGCCTCTTTAGCTTCAAACAAATGACTCCACACACGCAAGTAAGCCCCCGTGTCCCTTACGCAGGTTATCACTCCTGGCGCCTTAGGAAAGTTACGAGGGTCTTCTGTTGACTTCCCGTCAACCTCGTTCATTTGGAAAAGGAGCCCCGACAGTGCTTTTCTTTGCTTGGTGAGCCCGTTCTTGTAGACTTCTTTGTCTACATGACAAATTGATTCGGGCCCTTCGAAAAGTTTCTTTTTCTTCTTTTTCTTCTCCCTTGACGGATGGGGAGGGGAAGAAGTGGATGTATGGGGTGGTGTATTTAGAGAACTGGGGGAAGAAGTAGAGGGAGAGGGGGATGGAGTACGTGTATGGGAGGAAGGGAGACTCCTATCTCTAGGGGAAACAGATTGTCTTATGGGCGATGCAGGGAAGGAGTGCCGCCTGGTTCTGTCCATGCTACACTCTGCCCTGCTACGTCCAGAGGTACCTTTTTCTTGCTCTTCAGAGTCTTCCTCCCTACTTCTTTTTAAAGAGGAAGCTCGTGGTGGAGGCATACTTTCTACCTCCATTGGTGCTTCCTGCTGCTGCTCCATCTGTGGATGCTCTTGCTGCTTCTTGGTTTTCTGCTGTGACCGCTGCTGTTGAGGCTGCTGTTGCTTCTTCTGTCGTTGCTGTTGAGGTTGTTCAGGTTGCTTCTGCTGTTGAGGCTGCTGTTCTATTTGCTTCTGTTGCAGTTTAGGTTGATCCTCGGGCCGCTTGTTTTGGCCTTCTTTGGGTTGCTTTTTCAATTCCCCTTCCGTCTGCCTTTTGGGGGGAATCTCCTTCTGGGGTGGAGCCGGCGCACTTTGGGGCTTCCGCCTTTTAGTGACTTCCTTCCACTCGCCTTCCGGATTCGGGGTTTCCTTCTCTGGGGTACTGGTTTTTGCTGCAGGTGCTGGAGGTGGTGGGGCTGGTGTCTTCTCTTTCTTAGGGCACGCCTTTGCCATGTGTCCTGCCTCTCCGCATGACCAACAGAACGGCTTTCTGCCCTCCACCACTACCAACATCCTTCTGTTGCGGCAGATTAATACGTTTGGGATGTTCTGGAATCCTTCTCTGTCCAATGTGATGTGGATTTCGAAATCTCCCGTCTCGATTCCTGCCTTACTGCTGATGGCCTTCACTTCGTTAACTTCTCCGAATTCGGCGAAGAAGGCCCCGAGTCTGTCACCGGAAATGTCTATGGGCACCCCATGAACCATCACCTTTGTTCGACGGGTGCCCATATACTCGGTTTGTAGTCTTAAAGACTTTGTATTCAAGACACTGCCGGCTAATTTCTTGGCTTGTTCTTCTGTGTGTAGGAGGAGGTCCCATAGAGCATTTGTTCTTCGTGCTAAAATTTTCGGACAAATGCCTAACGCCTTCAGGGCCTCCTCCATACCCTCCCTGCTCACTCCAACCAGCTTATGAGTCCTGACATCCGAGGTGAGCAAAGAAATGGTACGAGGTTTCACCTCCTCGAATGCCTCGGTGATGGTCAAGAATTCATTTCCACTGAAAGTTTCTTGGAGACGAATTCTTTCGTTTGCGTAAAATACGCCATCCTTTTTTAGCGGGCTATTTTGGCTCCAGGCCGTTTTTTCAGCTGACACCGGTATTGTTATCGGTGTAGCTGGAGTGTCAATGTTTTTCTCAGCCATTTTGGTGAACAAAGTTCACCGCGGCTGACTAATTTCTTTTCTCACACTTTTCTTTTTTTTTTTTAAGCAGAAATTTTTAACAAATAAATAAAACCAAATAAAAAAGGTCGGACCGAAATCCGAGAAAAATAAATAAAACCAACAATGAACAGTAAACGAAAAAGAACAGAATCAAATAAAAGTCGGGGAGGGTAACAGCAAAATAAAAGAAATAAAAAACTAAACAAATATCAAACTGAAAAAAGAAAGTGTTCAAAAAAAGAAAGAAAGGGTTCAAAAATGCGTACAAATTAAAAAAAAAAACGGAAAGAAAGGGTTCACAAAATGCGTGCAAATTTAAAAAAAAATGTAACTTTCCAACTTAGCTTATAGCTGGACCAAAAAACACGTAAGACGAACAGAAAATCTCGGGATTCCTTCTCAGGATTTATTCGTATAAAATACAAATTGTGGCACGTGGCCTAGAGAGGGGGAGGGGTAAGGCTGGTCTTGACTAACTATCCTATACCTAGCTAATCAGATTCGTGACCCATTCATACATTACAATTGACGCATTCACCACAAGAATTCGTCCATCACCATTCGATCCTCCGAACACCATAATACCACATCCACACCAGGGGGGACCTACAAAAAGCGCCCCATTTAATGATAATGAAAATACATAAAAATATCGTCGTGAGCGGATGAAAGGGGAGGGAGATGAACCCCATAACAAACTAAAATTTCAACAAAATCTTAAACTAAAACATAATTGATGTTAGTAGGGCCCGTCCAACCCTCAAAATAGAGAGGCCGCTGTATTCTGGCCAGAGGACAAAATCAAGAGGCACTCTCGCTAAGGGAGTGGGAAAGAGATAAAATAACTGGGACGTGGGGAAGTAAAAGGCTGATCCAGTTGAGATGAAAAGGAGGCCAAAACAAACTGGGGAGGTTGGGAATCTCGACTTGGATTATAACTAAAATGAAGGCCGGGAAACAGGCCGGGAACAACAGTTACTCATATTAACTAGGTACACTTAAGCATGTCTAACCTAACAGAGGGGAGGGTTCCACAGGAAACCACCCCGATGTGACTTTGGTTGACCTAGAAAAGAAAATCAAGGCTAACCCCGTTCAAACGAACCAAGCTCGCCTCTTTTACCCACCTTTCAGTGAAGACTGTCGAATGCAATCGTTTTCTATCAGTTCTAATCTTCATCTTGAGCTGATGCTCAAAGAATCGGATCAGATCCTGATGCGAAAGACTATTGCCTCGCAAGACCTCCTCCATTCGCGTCGTCCATATCACCATTCGAGCCGTGGCTAGCAGCGTTAGAAACACCATTCGTTTCACCCCGGAATACGGGGGCGACACATTGTCACACGCGTATGCGCGATCAATGGACACGAGTTCTTCGGGAGCGAGACGAGCCGTCAGCTCGCCGACATGGTCCCATAAGGGGCGGACCCGGGGGCAATGGTAGAAGGCGTGCGCAGCCGTTTCCTCTAAGCCAAGGCCACACCGATCACAGTCTGGCAAATCCGCCAAGCCCCATATGAAAGCCATGTCGTTGAGAGGCAGCCGATTCCGAGCCAATCGCCAGGTAAGCGAAAACTCAGGGTTACTGAGATAATCCGCCGCTGGCGCCCAAGACCAGTAGGAGCGATACTGCTCCTCCGAACAGTCGAGCGTATCACGTAGAGAATCCTTCGCGCGACCCTCCACTAATTCCCGATAGAAGACCTTGCTAGGCCGTGAAAGGTCACTGGACCGCGGAATAGCCCTCAAGGCTGACCGACACTCGCTGAGGAAAAGCGATTCATCTCGAGACTTACAATGGCGCTCAGCCTTCGAGATGGGGGGATTGATGGTAAGGCTAGGGAAGGCGTCCCTAACAATCCCCTCCAGAATCGGATCTCCTCTAGTCAATGCGCGGCGTAGGAAAGCCAAGCGAGAGGCACGGATGTGACTCTCCAAGTGTGGCATTCCCAGCCCCCCATGACACGGACGTTTGGTGCAGACTCGTCTGTCGACCCTGTTGGCGCGTCCCCTCCACAAAATGGAGGATAGCGCCTGCTCGAGCGCCGTCATCTGGGCCTCACAGAGAGGAAGTACTGACAATCGATAAAGAATCAGGGGGAAAATGTATGTAACACACACCTCCGCCCTGCCCTTTACGGACAACCTCCGTCGATTCCAAGTCTTACCGGCAGAAACGACCTTTGCTAGTACTTCAGACCAATTTTTCTTCAGCTGGAGGTCGGGTCCAAACCACACTCCAAGAATGCGGACAGGACCGTCCGTCCAACCGAAGCGGCCCGGAAGATCACGCCCCTTCCAGGCACCTAACCGCAAGCCGGAAGACTTGTCGCGGTTTATCTTGGCCCCTGTCACCTTCTCGTACCGATCAAGCGCCTTCTGCACCGCCTCAATGTCGTTAAGGGACGACACGAAAGCGGATACGTCATCGGCGTAAGCGGAAACCCTGGCTCGAGACCCTCCAGGAACGGCGATCCCGCGTAGGGCCGGACTGCACGCCTCGTCCTTCAGCCGGCGCAGGAGAGGCTCCAACGCCAAAGCGTAAAGGAGAGGCGACAGCGGACAACCCTGACGAACCGACCTCGACAGAACAAAAGCGCCCGACAACTTTCCGTTCACCTGTACCACAGCACTGGGGGAGCGATACAGGAGGCTAACCCAGCGGCAGAAGTCGGGTGCGAATCCGGCGGCCTGCAGGACAGTAGCAAGGTAGCGATGGTCGACCCTATCAAATGCCTTGGACTGATCCAAATTGATCAGCGCGGCTTCTTCGTCGTCTTTTACGCCCTCTACGATCGTGCGGATCAAATGCAGGTTGCTCTGAATTGTTCGGCCCCTCACAGAACAAGTCTGCTCAGGTCCCAACAGAGACTCGGCAACTGACTGCAAACGCTCCTGCAGGATCTTGGCCATAATCTTTAACTCTGTGTTTAGCAGAGTTATGGGCCTATAATCATCTAGTTTCCCCCCAACACCCTTGCCCTTTTTCAACAGAGTGATCACACCCCTGGAAATGCGATTGGGGATGGACCCCGACCGAAACCAGTTGTTGAACACTGCTGTCAAAATCGGAACAAAGATGTGCGACAGCCTCAAGTACAATTCATAGGGCAAACCATCCAGACCGGGCGACTTGCCTCTGCCGACCCTCTTCAGTGCCTCATAGACTTCGCCCTCCGTGATCTCTCCCTCGCAGCTAGCCGCTTCAGTCGGCGCAAGCCGAGGAAAGTCAGCCAAATAGCTGCGAAACTCCTCCTCACGGAGACCAGGCTCCTTGGTAAAGCGGCTCTCGAAATGCCGCCGAAACGCCTCGCACATGTCGTCAGTCGACCGCAGAGTACGCCCCTCCGGGGTTTCGACTTGACGAACGTAACGATCACCACCTCGACGGATTTCTTCCCGACGCAGATCTGCGCCCAGGTTCACAGCTTCGTTAGACATCTTACTTAACTTATGCCTAATTACCTGACCCATGTAACGATCGCTATTCGACCGCTGCAGGGCCTCCCTAGCTAGAGCTATCTCTAGGGGATCCCCCCCAGCCTCCGCCCGGGAAAAATTAGCCTTAAGTGTCTTCACCTTCTCAGCCTTATCTAGAGCGAGCCGTTTGCTGAAATCGGTGGTGAAAGACCTAATTCTATCTTTCAATTTTTCCCACCACCTATTCCCGATAACCGCCCCCACTAGCTCCCGCTGCACTAATTTAATTAGCTGCTCCCGGAAGTCCCGCCTGTCCAGTAAGGACAGATTGAACTTCCAGTAACCAGCCATTCTAGGCCTATGTTCTAACGCCACACGGGCACAAACGAGTTTGTGGTCCGTGTAGCCTACCCAGTGGAACGTGGGACAATCTAACAGGTCTATGTCGGCCCTACGAACTAACATTCTGTCAAGGTAGCTAACTACCTTGTCAGACGGCCAATTATGCGCCCACGTCCACATTTTCCCACTGGGATGATCGACCCGGTATCTATCGACGAGACCATAATCGCCGATCAGATCGACCAGGCTGCGATCGCCCCTTCTCCCGCTAGCGCCCCGCCCCCTGTCTAACTTGGGGTCCAGGATGGCATTCCAGTCCCCCATTAGAACTAGGCGCGAAGAATCGACTAGGAACGGCCCTAACTGCCGAAAAAAGTCACACCGCTCCCCCTGGTCGTTGGGCGCATAAACCGCAACGACCCGAAACGAACCACTTTTCACGGCAATATCGGCCACGATTAACCTGCCCTCGGCATCGGTATGCACAAGGTCCACCTTCGCATCAAGAGTACGTTTGACTAACAAAGAAACTCCTCTGGCCAACCGGTCCCCATATGCTGAATAGACGACAAAGTCATCCTCCAGCACACACGCATCGGAAGTGCAAACAAAGTGGGTCTCTTCGATCGCGGCAACATCTACACCGAAGGACAGGAGATCCCGAAGCAGGCGGGCAGCCTTACCCCGATTTCTCAAGCCCTTCACATTCAAACTGGCTATCTTTATTTCCATTTTCTAGGCCTGCAAATATAAAAAAGAATTAGTGCAAAAACCTTAGACACATACGGGGCGGAAATCTGAGCTGGACAGGACCCCGACGGATTGCCCCAGGCTCCCTACTCCCAACTCTGACGTAATGCGTCCATCCAGGGCAATACCGCCAACGTCCATGGGGTATATTAGTTTGATCGCTCTATATAATGAGGGATGGATCAAAACGGGGACCCTCCCTGCACAAAATTGTCGCAATCTTCTTATACTGGGGTCCTCCATATCGAACATTCTGATGTTCGGGAAGGCCTCTTTGGCTTCAAACAAATGACTCCACACACGCAAGTAAGCCCCCGTGTCCCTTACGCAGGTTATCACTCCTGGCGCCTTAGGAAAGTTACGAGGGTCTTCTGTTGACTTCCCGTCAACCTCGTTCATTTGGAAAAGGAGCCCCGACAGTGCTTTTCTTTGCTTGGTGAGCCCGTTCTTGTAGACTTCTTTGTCTACATGACAAATTGATTCGGGCCCTTCGAAAAGTTTCTTTTTCTTCTTTTTCTTCTCCCTTGAAGGATGGGGAGGGGAAGAAGTGGATGTATGGGGTGGTGTATTTAGAGAACTGGGGGAAGAAGTAGAGGGAGAGGGGGATGGAGTACGTGTATGGGAGGAAGGGAGACTCCTATCTCTAGGGGAAACAGCTTGTCTTATGGGCGATGCAGGGAAGGAGTGCCGCCTGGTTCTGTCCATGCTACACTCTGCCCTGCTACGTCCAGAGGTACCTTTTTCTTGCTCTTCAGAGTCTTCCTCCCTACTTCTTTTTAAAGAGGAAGCTCGTGGTGGAGGCATACTTTCTACCTCCATTGGTGCTTCCTGCTGCTGCTCCATCTGTGGATGCTCTTGCTGCTTCTTGGTTTTCTGCTGTGACCGCTGCTGTTGAGGCTGCTGTTGCTTCTTCTGTCGTTGCTGTTGAGGTTGTTCAGGTTGCTTCTGCTGTTCTATTTGCTTCTGTTGCAGTTTAGGTTGATCCTCGGGCCGCTTGTTTTGGCCTTCTTTGGGTTGCTTTTTAAATTCCCCTTCCGTCTGCCTTTTGGGGGGAATCTCCTTCTGGGGTGGAGCCGGCGAACTTTGGGGCTTCCGCCTTTTAGTGACTTCCTTCCACTCGCCTTCCGGATTCGGGGTTTCCTTCTCTGGGGTACTGGTTTTTGCTGCAGGTGCTGGAGGTGGTGGGGCTGGTGTCTTCTCTTTCTTAGGGCACGCCTTTGCCATGTGTCCTGCCTCTCCGCATGACCAACAGAACGGCTTTCTGCCCTCCACCACTACCAACATCCTTCTGTTGCGGCAGATTAATACGTTTGGGATGTTCTGGAATCCTTCTCTGTCCAATGTGATGTGGATTTCGAAATCTCCCGTCTCGATTCCTGCCTTACTGCTGATGGCCTTCACTTCGTTAACTTCTCCGAATTCGGCGAAGAAGGCCCCGAGTCTGTCACCGGAAATGTCTATGGGCACCCCATGAACCATCACCTTTGTTCGACGGGTGCCCATATACTCGGTTTGTAGTCTTAAAGACTTTGTATTCAAGACACTGCCGGCTAATTTCTTGGCTTGTTCTTCTGTGTGTAGGAGGAGGTCCCATAGAGCATTTGTTCTTCGTGCTAAAATTTTCGGACAAATGCCTAACGCCTTCAGGGCCTCCTCCATACCCTCCCTGCTCACTCCAACCAGCTTATGAGTCCTGACATCCGAGGTGAGCAAAGAAATGGTACGAGGTTTCACCTCCTCGAATGCCTCGGTGATGGTCAAGAATTCATTTCCACTGAAAGTTTCTTGGAGACGAATTCTTTCGTTTGCGTAAAATACGCCATCCTTTTTTAGCGGGCTATTTTGGCTCCAGGCCGTTTTTTCAGCTGACACCGGTATTGTTATCGGTGTAGCTGGAGTGTCAATGTTTTTCTCAGCCATTTTGGTGAACAAAGTTCACCGCGGCTGACTAATTTCTTTTCTCACACTTTTCTTTTTTTTTTTTAAGCAGAAATTTTTAACAAATAAATAAAACCAAATAAAAAAGGTCGGACCGAAATCCGAGAAAAATAAATAAAACCAACAATGAACAGTAAACGAAAAAGAACAGAATCAAATAAAAGTCGGGGAGGGTAACAGCAAAATAAAAGAAATAAAAAACTAAACAAATATCAAACTGAAAAAAGAAAGTGTTCAAAAAAAGAAAGAAAGGGTTCAAAAATGCGTACAAATTAAAAAAAAAAACGGAAAGAAAGGGTTCACAAAATGCGTGCAAATTTAAAAAAAAATGTAACTTTCCAACTTAGCTTATAGCTGGACCAAAAAACACGTAAGACGAACAGAAAATCTCGGGATTCCTTCTCAGGATTTATTCGTATAAAATACAAATTGTGGCACGTGGCCTAGAGAGGGGGAGGGGTAAGGCTGGTCTTGACTAACTATCCTATACCTAGCTAATCAGATTCGTGACCCATTCATACATTACAATTGACGCATTCACCACAAGAATTCGTCCATCACCATTCGATCCTCCGAACACCATAATACCACATCCACACCAGGGGGGACCTACAAAAAAGCGCCCCATTTAATGATAATGAAAATACATAAAAATATCGTCGTGAGCGGATGAAAGGGGAGGGAGATGAACCCCATAACAAACTAAAATTTCAACAAAATCTTAAACTAAAACATAATTGATGTTAGTAGGGCCCGTCCAACCCTCAAAATAGAGAGGCCGCTGTATTCTGGCCAGAGGACAAAATCAAGAGGCACTCTCGCTAAGGGAGTGGGAAAGAGATAAAATAACTGGGACGTGGGGAAGTAAAAGGCTGATCCAGTTGAGATGAAAAGGAGGCCAAAACAAACTGGGGAGGTTGGGAATCTCGACTTGGATCATAACTAAAATGAAGGCCGGGAAACAGGCCGGGAACAACAGTTACTCATATTAACTAGGTACACTTAAGCATGTCTAACCTAACAGAGGGGAGGGTTCCACAGGAAACCACCCCGATGTGACTTTGGTTGACCTAGAAAAGAAAATCAAGGCTAACCCCGTTCAAACGAACCAAGCTCGCCTCTTTTACCCACCTTTCAGTGAAGACTGTCGAATGCAATCGTTTTCTATCAGTTCTAATCTTCATCTTGAGCTGATGCTCAAAGAATCGGATCAGATCCTGATGCGAAAGACTATTGCCTCGCAAGACCTCCTCCATTCGCGTCGTCCATATCACCATTCGAGCCGTGGCTAGCAGCGTTAGAAACACCATTCGTTTCACCCCGGAATACGGGGGCGACACATTGTCACACGCGTATGCGCGATCAATGGACACGAGTTCTTCGGGAGCGAGACGAGCCGTCAGCTCGCCGACATGGTCCCATAAGGGGCGGACCCGGGGGCAATGGTAGAAGGCGTGCGCAGCCGTTTCCTCTAAGCCAAGGCCACACCGATCACAGTCTGGCAAATCCGCCAAGCCCCATATGAAAGCCATGTCGTTGAGAGGCAGCCGATTCCGAGCCAATCGCCAGGTAAGCGAAAACTCAGGGTTACTGAGATAATCCGCCGCTGGCGCCCAAGACCAGTAGGAGCGATACTGCTCCTCCGAACAGTCGAGCGTATCACGTAGAGAATCCTTCGCGCGACCCTCCACTAATTCCCGATAGAAGACCTTCCTAGGCCGTGAAAGGTCACTGGACCGCGGAATAGCCCTCAAGGCTGACCGACACTCGCTGAGGAAAAGCGATTCATCTCGAGACTTACAATGGCGCTCAGCCTTCGAGATGGGGGGATTGATGGTAAGGCTAGGGAAGGCGTCCCTAACAATCCCCTCCAGAATCGGATCTCCTCTAGTCAATGCGCGGCGTAGGAAAGCCAAGCGAGAGGCACGGATGTGACTCTCCAAGTGTGGCATTCCCAGCCCCCCATGACACGGACGTTTGGTGCAGACTCGTCTGTCGACCCTGTTGGCGCGTCCCCTCCACAAAATGGAGGATAGCGCCTGCTCGAGCGCCGTCATCTGGGCCTCACAGAGAGGAAGTACTGACAATCGATAAAGAATCAGGGGGAAAATGTATGTAACACACACCTCCGCCCTGCCCTTTACGGACAACCTCCGTCGATTCCAAGTCTTACCGGCAGAAACGACCTTTGCTAGTACTTCAGACCAATTTTTCTTCAGCTGGAGGTCGGGTCCAAACCACACTCCAAGAATGCGGACAGGACCGTCCGTCCAACCGAAGCGGCCCGGAAGATCACGCCCCTTCCAGGCACCTAACCGCAAGCCGGAAGACTTGTCGCGGTTTATCTTGGCCCCTGTCACCTTCTCGTACCGATCAAGCGCCTTCTGCACCGCCTCAATGTCGTTAAGGGACGACACGAAAGCAGATACGTCATCGGCGTACGCGGAAACCCTGGCTCGAGACCCTCCAGGAACGGCGATCCCGCGTAGGGCCGGACTGCACGCCTCGTCCTTCAGCCGGCGCAGGAGAGGCTCCAACGCCAAAGCGTAAAGGAGAGGCGACAGCGGACAACCCTGACGAACCGACCTGGACAGAACAAAAGCGCCCGACAACTTTCCGTTCACCTGTACCACAGCACTGGGGGAGCGATACAGGAGGCTAATCCAGCGGCAGAAGTCGGGTGCGAATCCGGCGGCCTGCAGGACAGTAGCAAGGTAGCGATGGTCGACCCTATCAAATGCCTTGGACTGATCCAAATTGATCAGCGCGGCTTCTTCGTCGTCTTTTACGCCCTCTACGATCGTGCGGATCAAATGCAGGTTGCTCTGAATTGTTCGGCCCCTCACAGAACAAGTCTGCTCAGGTCCCAACAGAGACTCGGCAACTGACTGCAAACGCTCCTGCAGGATCTTGGCCATAATCTTTAACTCTGTGTTTAGCAGAGTTATGGGCCTATAATCATCTAGTTTCCCCCCAACACCCTTGCCCTTTTTCAACAGAGTGATCACACCCCTGGAAATGCGATTGGGGATGGACCCCGACCGAAACCAGTTGTTGAACACTGCTGTCAAAATCGGAACAAAGATGTGCGACAGCCTCAAGTACAATTCATAGGGCAAACCATCCAGACCGGGCGACTTGCCTCTGCCGACCCTCTTCAGTGCCTCATAGACTTCGCCCTCCGTGATCTCTCCCTCGCAGCTAGCCGCTTCAGTCGGCGCAAGCCGAGGAAAGTCAGCCAAATAGCTGCGAAACTCCTCCTCACGGAGACCAGGCTCCTTGGTAAAGCGGCTCTCGAAATGCCGCCGAAACGCCTCGCACATGTCGTCAGTCGACCGCAGAGTACGCCCCTCCGGGGTTTCGACTTGACGAACGTAACGATCACCACCTCGACGGATTTCTTCCCGACGCAGATCTGCGCCCAGGTTCACAGCTTCGTTAGACATCTTACTTAACTTATGCCTAATTACCTGACCCATGTAACGATCGCTATTCGACCGCTGCAGGGCCTCCCTAGCTAGAGCTATCTCTAGGGGATCCCCCCCAGCCTCCGCCCGGGAAAAATTAGCCTTAAGTGTCTTCACCTTCTCAGCCTTATCTAGAGCGAGCCGTTTGCTGAAATCGGTGGTGAAAGACCTAATTCTATCTTTCAATTTTTCCCACCACCTATTCCCGATAACCGCCCCCACTAGCTCCCGCTGCACTAATGTAATTAGCTGCTCCCGGAAGTCCCGCCTGTCCAGTAAGGACAGATTGAACTTCCAGTAACCAGCCATTCTAGGCCTATGTTCTAACGCCACACGGGCACAAACGAGTTTGTGGTCCGTGTAGCCTACCCAGTGGAACGTGGGACAATCTAACAGGTCTATGTCGGCCCTACGAACTAACATTCTGTCAAGGTAGCTAACCACCTTGTCAGACGGCCAATTATGCGCCCACGTCCACATTTTCCCACTGGGATGATCGACCCGGTATCTATCGACGAGACCATAATCGCCGATCAGATCGACCAGGCTGCGATCGCCCCTTCTCCCGCTAGCGCCCCGCCCCCTGTCTAACTTGGGGTCCAGGATGGCATTCCAGTCCCCCATTAGAACTAGGCGCGAAGAATCGACTAGGAACGGCCCCAACTGCCGAAAGAAGTCACACCGCTCCCCCTGGTCGTTGGGCGCATAAACCGCAACGACCCGAAACGAACCACTTTTCACGGCAATATCGGCCACGATTAACCTGCCCTCGGCATCGGTATGCACAAGGTCCACCTTCGCATCAAGAGTACGTTTGACTAACAAAGAAACTCCTCTGGCCAACCGGTCCCCATATGCTGAATAGACGACAAAGTCATCCTCCAGCACACACGCATCGGAAGTGCAAACAAAGTGGGTCTCTTCGATCGCGGCAACATCTACACCGAAGGACAGGAGATCCCGAAGCAGGCGGGCAGCCTTACCCCGATTTCTCAAGCCCTTCACATTCAAACTGGCTATCTTTATTTCCATTTTCTAGGCCTGCAAATATAAAAAAGAATTAGTGCAAAAACCTTAGACACATACGGGGCGGAAATCTGAGCTGGACAGGACCCCGACGGATTGCCCCAGGCTCCCTACTCCCAACTCTGACGTAATGCGTCCATCCAGGGCAATACCGCCAACGTCCATGGGGTATATTAGTTTGATCGCTCTATATAATGAGGGATGGATCAAAACGGGGACCCTCCCTGCACAAAATTGTCGCAATCTTCTTATACTGGGGTCCTCCATATCGAACATTCTGATGTTCGGGAAGGCCTCTTTGGCTTCAAACAAATGACTCCACACACGCAAGTAAGCCCCCGTGTCCCTTACGCAGGTTATCACTCCTGGCGCCTTAGGAAAGTTACGAGGGTCTTCTGTTGACTTCCCGTCAACCTCGTTCATTTGGAAAAGGAGCCCCGACAGTGCTTTTCTTTGCTTGGTGAGCCCGTTCTTGTAGACTTCTTTGTCTACATGACAAATTGATTCGGGCCCTTCGAAAAGTTTCTTTTTCTTCTTTTTCTTCTCCCTTGAAGGATGGGGAGGGGAAGAAGTGGATGTATGGGGTGGTGTATTTAGAGAACTGGGGGAAGAAGTAGAGGGAGAGGGGGATGGAGTACGTGTATGGGAGGAAGGGAGACTCCTATCTCTAGGGGAAACAGATTGTCTTATGGGCGATGCAGGGAAGGAGTGCCGCCTGGTTCTGTCCATGCTACACTCTGCCCTGCTACGTCCAGAGGTACCTTTTTCTTGCTCTTCAGAGTCTTCCTCCCTACTTCTTTTTAAAGAGGAAGCTCGTGGTGGAGGCATACTTTCTACCTCCATTGGTGCTTCCTGCTGCTGCTCCATCTGTGGATGCTCTTGCTGCTTCTTGGTTTTCTGCTGTGACCGCTGCTGTTGAGGCTGCTGTTGCTTCTTCTGTCGTTGCTGTTGAGGTTGTTCAGGTTGCTTCTGCTGTTGAGGCTGCTGTTCTATTTGCTTCTGTTGCAGTTTAGGTTGATCCTCGGGCCGCTTGTTTTGGCCTTCTTTGGGTTGCTTTTTAAATTCCCCTTCCGTCTGCCTTTTGGGGGGAATCTCCTTCTGGGGTGGAGCCGGCGCACTTTGGGGCTTCCGCCTTTTAGTGACTTCCTTCCACTCGCCTTCCGGATTCGGGGTTTCCTTCTCTGGGGTACTGGTTTTTGCTGCAGGTGCTGGAGGTGGTGGGGCTGGTGTCTTCTCTTTCTTAGGGCACGCCTTTGCCATGTGTCCTGCCTCTCCGCATGACCAACAGAACGGCTTTCTGCCCTCCACCACTACCAACATCCTTCTGTTGCGGCAGATTAATACGTTTGGGATGTTCTGGAATCCTTCTCTGTCCAATGTGATGTGGATTTCGAAATCTCCCGTCTCGATTCCTGCCTTACTGCTGATGGCCTTCACTTCGTTAACTTCTCCGAATTCGGCGAAGAAGGCCCC
The DNA here is from genome assembly GCA_964036315.1 of Acanthosepion esculentum. Lineage (NCBI taxonomy): Eukaryota > Metazoa > Mollusca > Cephalopoda > Sepiida > Sepiidae > Acanthosepion > Acanthosepion esculentum. The sequence continues at coordinate 69,283,971 of OZ038486.1, forward strand.
GAGTCTGTCACCGGAAATGTCTATGGGCACCCCATGAACCATCACCTTTGTTCGACGGGTGCCCATGTACTCGGTTTGTAGTCTTAAAGACTTTGTATTCAAGACACTGCCGGCTAATTTCTTGGCTTGTTCTTCTGTGTGTAGGAGGAGGTCCCATAGAGCATTTGTCCTTCGTGCTAAAATTTTCGGACAAATGCCTAACGCCTTCAGGGCCTCCTCCATACCCTCCCTGCTCACTCCAACCAGCTTATGAGTCCTGACATCCGAGGTGAGCAAAGAAATGGTACGAGGTTTCACCTCCTCGAATGCCTCGGTGATTGTTAAGAATTCATTGCCACTGAAGGTTTCTTGGAGACGAATTCTTTCGTTTGCGTAAAATACGCCATCCTTTTTTAGCGGGCTATTTTGGCTCCAGGCCGTTTTTTCAGCTGACACCGGTATTGTTAACGGTGTAGCTGGAGTGTCAATGTTTTTCTCAGCCATTTTTGGCGAACAAAGTTCACCGTGGCTGACTATAATTTATTTTCTCACACTTTTCTTTTTTTTTTAAGCAGAAATTTTTAACAAATAAATAAAACCAAATAAAAAAGGTCGGACCGAAATCCGAGAAAAATAAATAAAACCAACAATGAACAGTAAACGAAAAAGAACAGAATCAAATAAAAGTCGGGGAGGGTAACAGCAAAATAAAAGAAATAAAAAACTAAACAAATATCAAACTGAAAAAAAGAAAGTGTTCAAAGAAAAAGAAAGAAAGGGTTCAAAAATGCGTACAAATTAAAAAAAAAAACGGAAAGAAAGGGTTCACAAAATGCGTGCAAATTTAAAAAAAAATGTAACTTTCCAACTTAGCTTATAGCTGGACCAAAAAACACGTAAGACGAACAGAAAATCTCGGGATTCCTTCTCAGGATTTATTTGTATAAAATACAAATTGTGGCACAAGGCCTAAAAAGGGGAGGGGTAAGGCTGGTCTTGACTAACTATCCTATACCTAGCTAATCAGATTCGTGACCCATTCATACATTACAATTGACGCATTCACCACAAGAATTCGTCCATCACCATTCGATCCTCCGAACACCATAATACCACATCCACACCAGGGGGGACCTACAAAAAAGCGCCCCATTTAATGATAATGAAAATACATAAAAATATCGTCGTGAGCGGATGAAAGGGGAGGGAGATGAACCCCATAACAAACTAAAATTTCAACAAAATCTTAAACTAAAACATAATTGATGTTAGTAGGGCCCGTCCAACCCTCAAAATAGAGAGGCCGCTGTATTCTGGCCAGAGGACAAAATCAAGAGGCACTCTCGCTAAGGGAGTGGGAAAGAGATAAAATAACTGGGACGTGGGGAAGTAAAAGGCTGATCCAGTTGAGATGAAAAGGAGGCCAAAACAAACTGGGGAGGTTGGGAATCTCGACTTGGATCATAACTAAAATGAAGGCCGGGAAACAGGCCGGGAACAACAGTTACTCATATTAACTAGGTACACTTAAGCATGTCTAACCTAACAGAGGGGAGGGTTCCACAGGAAACCACCCCGATGTGACTTTGGTTGACCTAGAAAAGAAAATCAAGGCTAACCCCGTTCAAACGAACCAAGCTCGCCTCTTTTACCCACCTTTCAGTGAAGACTGTCGAATGCAATCGTTTTCTATCAGTTCTAATCTTCATCTTGAGCTGATGCTCAAAGAATCGGATCAGATCCTGATGCGAAAGACTATTGCCTCGCAAGACCTCCTCCATTCGCGTCGTCCATATCACCATTCGAGCCGTGGCTAGCAGCGTTAGAAACACCATTCGTTTCACCCCGGAATACGGGGGCGACACATTGTCACACGCGTATGCGCGATCAATGGACACGAGTTCTTCGGGAGCGAGACGAGCCGTCAGCTCGCCGACATGGTCCCATAAGGGGCGGACCCGGGGGCAATGGTAGAAGGCGTGCGCAGCCGTTTCCTCTAAGCCAAGGCCACACCGATCACAGTCTGGCAAATCCGCCAAGCCCCATATGAAAGCCATGTCGTTGAGAGGCAGCCGATTCCGAGCCAATCGCCAGGTAAGCGAAAACTCAGGGTTACTGAGATAATCCGCCGCTGGCGCCCAAGACCAGTAGGAGCGATACTGCTCCTCCGAACAGTCGAGCGTATCACGTAGAGAATCCTTCGCGCGACCCTCCACTAATTCCCGATAGAAGACCTTCCTAGGCCGTGAAAGGTCACTGGACCGCGGAATAGCCCTCAAGGCTGACCGACACTCGCTGAGGAAAAGCGATTCATCTCGAGACTTACAATGGCGCTCAGCCTTCGAGATGGGGGGATTGATGGTAAGGCTAGGGAAGGCGTCCCTAACAATCCCCTCCAGAATCGGATCTCCTCTAGTCAATGCGCGGCGTAGGAAAGCCAAGCGAGAGGCACGGATGTGACTCTCCAAGTGTGGCATTCCCAGCCCCCCATGACACGGACGTTTGGTGCAGACTCGTCTGTCGACCCTGTTGGCGCGTCCCCTCCACAAAATGGAGGATAGCGCCTGCTCGAGCGCCGTCATCTGGGCCTCACAGAGAGGAAGTACTGACAATCGATAAAGAATCAGGGGGAAAATGTATGTAACACACACCTCCGCCCTGCCCTTTACGGACAACCTCCGTCGATTCCAAGTCTTACCGGCAGAAACGACCTTTGCTAGTACTTCAGACCAATTTTTCTTCAGCTGGAGGTCGGGTCCAAACCACACTCCAAGAATGCGGACAGGACCGTCCGTCCAACCGAAGCGGCCCGGAAGATCACGCCCCTTCCAGGCACCTAACCGCAAGCCGGAAGACTTGTCGCGGTTTATCTTGGCCCCTGTCACCTTCTCGTACCGATCAAGCGCCTTCTGCACCGCCTCAATGTCGTTAAGGGACGACACGAAAGCGGATACGTCATCGGCGTACGCGGAAACCCTGGCTCGAGACCCTCCAGGAACGGCGATCCCGCGTAGGGCCGGACTGCACGCCTCGTCCTTCAGCCGGCGCAGGAGAGGCTCCAACGCCAAAGCGTAAAGGAGAGGCGACAGCGGACAACCCTGACGAACCGACCTGGACAGAACAAAAGCGCCCGACAACTTTCCGTTCACCTGTACCACAGCACTGGGGGAGCGATACAGGAGGCTAACCCAGCGGCAGAAGTCGGGTGCGAATCCGGCGGCCTGCAGGACAGTAGCAAGGTAGCGATGGTCGACCCTATCAAATGCCTTGGACTGATCCAAATTGATCAGCGCGGCTTCTTCGTCGTCTTTTACGCCCTCTACGATCGTGCGGATCAAATGCAGGTTGCTCTGAATTGTTCGGCCCCTCACAGAACAAGTCTGCTCAGGTCCCAACAGAGACTCGGCAACTGACTGCAAACGCTCCTGCAGGATCTTGGCCATAATCTTTAACTCTGTGTTTAGCAGAGTTATGGGCCTATAATCATCTAGTTTCCCCCCAACACCCTTGCCCTTTTTCAACAGAGTGATCACACCCCTGGAAATGCGATTGGGGATGGACCCCGACCGAAACCAGTTGTTGAACACTGCTGTCAAAATCGGAACAAAGATGTGCGACAGCCTCAAGTACAATTCATAGGGCAAACCATCCAGACCGGGCGACTTGCCTCTGCCGACCCTCTTCAGTGCCTCATAGACTTCGCCCTCCGTGATCTCTCCCTCGCAGCTAGCCGCTTCAGTCGGCGCAAGCCGAGGAAAGTCAGCCAAATAGCTGCGAAACTCCTCCTCACGGAGACCAGGCTCCTTGGTAAAGCGGCTCTCGAAATGCCGCCGAAACGCCTCGCACATGTCGTCAGTCGACCGCAGAGTACGCCCCTCCGGGGTTTCGACTTGACGAACGTAACGATCACCACCTCGACGGATTTCTTCCCGACGCAGATCTGCGCCCAGGTTCACAGCTTCGTTAGACATCTTACTTAACTTATGCCTAATTACCTGACCCATGTAACGATCGCTATTCGACCGCTGCAGGGCCTCCCTAGCTAGAGCTATCTCTAGGGGATCCCCCCCAGCCTCCGCCCGGGAAAAATTAGCCTTAAGTGTCTTCACCTTCTCAGCCTTATCTAGAGCGAGCCGTTTGCTGAAATCGGTGGTGAAAGACCTAATTCTATCTTTCAATTTTTCCCACCACCTATTCCCGATAACCGCCCCCACTAGCTCCCGCTGCACTAATTTAATTAGCTGCTCCCGGAAGTCCCGCCTGTCCAGTAAGGACAGATTGAACTTCCAGTAACCAGCCGTTCTAGGCCTATGTTCTAACGCCACACGGGCACAAACGAGTTTGTGGTCCGTGTAGCCTACCCAGTGGAACGTGGGACAATCTAACAGGTCTATGTCGGCCCTACGAACTAACATTCTGTCAAGGTAGCTAACTACCTTGTCAGACGGCCAATTATGCGCCCACGTCCACATTTTCCCACTGGGATGATCGACCCGGTATCTATCGACGAGACCATAATCGCCGATCAGATCGACCAGGCTGCGATCGCCCCTTCTCCCGCTAGCGCCCCGCCCCCTGTCTAACTTGGGGTCCAGGATGGCATTCCAGTCCCCCATTAGAACTAGGCGCGAAGAATCGACTAGGAACGGCCCTAACTGCCGAAAAAAGTCACACCGCTCCCCCTGGTCGTTGGGCGCATAAACCGCAACGACCCGAAACGAACCACTTTTCACGGCAATATCGGCCACGATTAACCTGCCCTCGGCATCGGTATGCACAAGGTCCACCTTCGCATCAAGAGTACGTTTGACTAACAAAGAAACTCCTCTGGCCAACCGGTCCCCATATGCTGAATAGACGACAAAGTCATCCTCCAGCACACACGCATCGGAAGTGCAAACAAAGTGGGTCTCTTCGATCGCGGCAACATCTACACCGAAGGACAGGAGATCCCGAAGCAGGCGGGCAGCCTTACCCCGATTTCTCAAGCCCTTCACATTCAAACTGGCTATCTTTATTTCCATTTTCTAGGCCTGCAAATATAAAAAAGAATTAGTGCAAAAACCTTAGACACATACGGGGCGGAAATCTGAGCTGGACAGGACCCCGACGGATTGCCCCAGGCTCCCTACTCCCAACTCTGACGTAATGCGTCCATCCAGGGCAATACCGCCAACGTCCATGGGGTATATTAGTTTGATCGCTCTATATAATGAGGGATGGATCAAAACGGGGACCCTCCCTGCACAAAATTGTCGCAATCTTCTTATACTGGGGTCCTCCATATCGAACATTCTGATGTTCGGGAAGGCCTCTTTAGCTTCAAACAAATGACTCCACACACGCAAGTAAGCCCCCGTGTCTCTTACGCAGGTTATCACTCCTGGCGCCTTAGGAAAGTTACGAGGGTCTTCTGTTGACTTCCCGTCAACCTCGTTCATTTGGAAAAGGAGCCCCGACAGTGCTTTTCTTTGCTTGGTGAGCCCGTTCTTGTAGACTTCTTTGTCTACATGACAAATTGATTCGGGCCCTTCGAAAAGTTTCTTTTTCTTCTTTTTCTTCTCCCTTGAAGGATGGGGAGGGGAAGAAGTGGATGTATGGGGTGGTGTATTTAGAGAACTGGGGGAAGAAGTAGAGGGAGAGGGGGATGGAGTACGTGTATGGGAGGAAGGGAGACTCCTATCTCTAGGGGAAACAGATTGTCTTATGGGCGATGCAGGGAAGGAGTGCCGCCTGGTTCTGTCCATGCTACACTCTGCCCTGCTACGTCCAGAGGTACCTTTTTCTTGCTCTTCAGAGTCTTCCTCCCTACTTCTTTTTAAAGAGGAAGCTCGTGGTGGAGGCATACTTTCTACCTCCATTGGTGCTTCCTGCTGCTGCTCCATCTGTGGATGCTCTTGCTGCTTCTTGGTTTTCTGCTGTGACCGCTGCTGTTGAGGTTGCTGTTGCTTCTTCTGTCGTTGCTGTTGAGGTTGTTCAGGTTGCTTCTGCTGTTCTATTTGCTTCTGTTGCAGTTTAGGTTGATCCTCGGGCCGCTTGTTTTGGCCTTCTTTGGGTAGCTTTTTCAATTCCCCTTCCGTCTGCCTTTTGGGGGGAATCTCCTTCTGGGGTGGAGTCGGCGCACTTTGGGGCTTCCGCCTTTTAGTGACTTCCTTCCACTCGCCTTCCGGATTCGGGGTTTCCTTCTCTGGGGTACTGGTTTTTGCTGCAGGTGCTGGAGGTGGTGGGGCTGGTGTCTTCTCTTTCTTAGGGCACGCCTTTGCCATGTGTCCTGCCTCTCCGCATGACCAACAGAACGGCTTTCTGCCCTCCACCACTACCAACATCCTTCTGTTGCGGCAGATTAATACGTTTGGGATGTTCTGGAATCCTTCTCTGTCCAATGTGATGTGGATTTCGAAATCTCCCGTCTCGATTCCTGCCTTACTGCTGATGGCCTTCACTTCGTTAACTTCTCCGAATTCGGCGAAGAAGGCCCCGAGTCTGTCACCGGAAATGTCTATGGGCACCCCATGAACCATCACCTTTGTTCGACGGGTGCCCATATACTCGGTTTGTAGTCTTAAAGACTTTGTATTCAAGACACTGCCGGCTAATTTCTTGGCTTGTTCTTCTGTGTGTAGGAGGAGGTCCCATAGAGCATTTGTTCTTCGTGCTAAAATTTTCGGACAAATGCCTAACGCCTTCAGGGCCTCCTCCATACCCTCCCTGCTCACTCCAACCAGCTTATGAGTCCTGACATCCGAGGTGAGCAAAGAAATGGTACGAGGTTTCACCTCCTCGAATGCCTCGGTGATTGTTAAGAATTCATTGCCACTGAAGGTTTCTTGGAGACGAATTCTTTCGTTTGCGTAAAATACGCCATCCTTTTTTAGCGGGCTATTTTGGCTCCAGGCCGTTTTTTCAGCTGACACCGGTATTGTTAACGGTGTAGCTGGAGTGTCAATGTTTTTCTCAGCCATTTTTGGCGAACAAAGTTCACCGTGGCTGACTATAATTTATTTTCTCACACTTTTCTTTTTTTTTTAAGCAGAAATTTTTAACAAATAAATAAAACCAAATAAAAAAGGTCGGACCGAAATCCGAGAAAAATAAATAAAACCAACAATGAACAGTAAACGAAAAAGAACAGAATCAAATAAAAGTCGGGGAGGGTAACAGCAAAATAAAAGAAATAAAAAACTAAACAAATATCAAACTGAAAAAAAGAAAGTGTTCAAAGAAAAAGAAAGAAAGGGTTCAAAAATGCGTACAAATTAAAAAAAAAAACGGAAAGAAAGGGTTCACAAAATGCGTGCAAATTTAAAAAAAAATGTAACTTTCCAACTTAGCTTATAGCTGGACCAAAAAACACGTAAGACGAACAGAAAATCTCGGGATTCCTTCTCAGGATTTATTCGTATAAAATACAAATTGTGGCACGTGGCCTAGAGAGGGGGGGGGTAAGGCTGGTCTTGACTAACTATCCTATACCTAGCTAATCAGATTCGTGACCCATTCATACATTACAATTGACGCATTCACCACAAGAATTCGTCCATCACCATTCGATCCTCCAAACACCATAATACCACATCCACACCAGGGGGGACCTACAAAAAAGCGCCCCATTTAATGATAATGAAAATACATAAAAATATCGTCGTGAGCGGATGAAAGGGGAGGGAGATGAACCCCATAACAAACTAAAATTTCAACAAAATCTTAAACTAAAACATAATTGATGTTAGTAGGGCCCGTCCAACCCTCAAAATAGAGAGGCCGCTGTATTCTGGCCAGAGGACAAAATCAAGAGGCACTCTCGCTAAGGGAGTGGGAAAGAGATAAAATAACTGGGACGCGGGGAAGTAAAAGGCTGATCCAGTTGAGATGAAAAGGAGGCCAAAACAAACTGGGGAGGTTGGGAATCTCGACTTGGATCATAACTAAAATGAAGGCCGGGAAACAGGCCGGGAACAACAGTTACTCATATTAACTAGGTACACTTAAGCATGTCTAACCTAACAGAGGGGAGGGTTCCACAGGAAACCACCCCGATGTGACTTTGGTTGACCTAGAAAAGAAAATCAAGGCTAACCCCGTTCAAACGAACCAAGCTCGCCTCTTTTACCCACCTTTCAGTGAAGACTGTCGAATGCAATCGTTTTCTATCAGTTCTAATCTTCATCTTGAGCTGATGCTCAAAGAATCGGATCAGATCCTGATGCGAAAGACTATTGCCTCGCAAGACCTCCTCCATTCGCGTCGTCCATATCACCATTCGAGCCGTGGCTAGCAGCGTTAGAAACACCATTCGTTTCACCCCGGAATACGGGGGCGACACATTGTCACACGCGTATGCGCGATCAATGGACACGAGTTCTTCGGGAGCGAGACGAGCCGTCAGCTCGCCGACATGGTCCCATAAGGGGCGGACCCGGGGGCAATGGTAGAAGGCGTGCGCAGCCGTTTCCTCTAAGCCAAGGCCACACCGATCACAGTCTGGCAAATCCGCCAAGCCCCATATGAAAGCCATGTCGTTGAGAGGCAGCCGATTCCGAGCCAGTCGCCAGGTAAGCGAAAACTCAGGGTTACTGAGATAATCCGCCGCTGGCGCCCAAGACCAGTAGGAGCGATACTGCTCCTCCGAACAGTCGAGCGTATCACGTAGAGAATCCTTCGCGCGACCCTCCACTAATTCCCGATAGAAGACCTTCCTAGGCCGTGAAAGGTCACTGGACCGCGGAATAGCCCTCAAGGCTGACCGACACTCGCTGAGGAAAAGCGATTCATCTCGAGACTTACAATGGCGCTCAGCCTTCGAGATGGGGGGATTGATGGTAAGGCTAGGGAAGGCGTCCCTAACAATCCCCTCCAGAATCGGATCTCCTCTAGTCAATGCGCGGCGTAGGAAAGCCAAGCGAGAGGCACGGATGTGACTCTCCAAGTGTGGCATTCCCAGCCCCCCATGACACGGACGTTTGGTGCAGACTCGTCTGTCGACCCTGTTGGCGCGTCCCCTCCACAAAATGGAGGATAGCGCCTGCTCGAGCGCCGTCATCTGGGCCTCACAGAGAGGAAGTACTGACAATCGATAAAGAATCAGGGGGAAAATGTATGTAACACACACCTCCGCCCTGCCCTTTACGGACAACCTCCGTCGATTCCAAGTCTTACCGGCAGAAACGACCTTTGCTAGTACTTCAGACCAATTTTTCTTCAGCTGGAGGTCGGGTCCAAACCACACTCCAAGAATGCGGACAGGACCGTCCGTCCAACCGAAGCGGCCCGGAAGATCACGCCCCTTCCAGGCACCTAACCGCAAGCCGGAAGACTTGTCGCGGTTTATCTTGGCCCCTGTCACCTTCTCGTACCGATCAAGCGCCTTCTGCACCGCCTCAATGTCGTTAAGGGACGACACGAAAGCAGATACGTCATCGGCGTACGCGGAAACCCTGGCTCGAGACCCTCCAGGAACGGCGATCCCGCGTAGGGCCGGACTGCACGCCTCGTCCTTCAGCCGGCGCAGGAGAGGCTCCAACGCCAAAGCGTAAAGGAGAGGCGACAGCGGACAACCCTGACGAACCGACCTCGACAGAACAAAAGCGCCCGACAACTTTCCGTTCACCTGTACCACAGCACTGGGGGAGCGATACAGGAGGCTAATCCAGCGGCAGAAGTCGGGTGCGAATCCGGCGGCCTGCAGGACAGTAGCAAGGTAGCGATGGTCGACCCTATCAAATGCCTTGGACTGATCCAAATTGATCAGCGCGGCTTCTTCGTCGTCTTTTACGCCCTCTACGATCGTGCGGATCAAATGCAGGTTGCTCTGAATTGTTCGGCCCCTCACAGAACAAGTCTGCTCAGGTCCCAACAGAGACTCGGCAACTGACTGCAAACGCTCCTGCAGGATCTTGGCCATAATCTTTAACTCTGTGTTTAGCAGAGTTATGGGCCTATAATCATCTAGTTTCCCCCCAACACCCTTGCCCTTTTTCAACAGAGTGATCACACCCCTGGAAATGCGATTGGGGATGGACCCCGACCGAAACCAGTTGTTGAACACTGCTGTCAAAATCGGAACAAAGATGTGCGACAGCCTCAAGTACAATTCATAGGGCAAACCATCCAGACCGGGCGACTTGCCTCTGCCGACCCTCTTCAGTGCCTCATAGACTTCGCCCTCCGTGATCTCTCCCTCGCAGCTAGCCGCTTCAGTCGGCGCAAGCCGAGGAAAGTCAGCCAAATAGCTGCGAAACTCCTCCTCACGGAGACCAGGCTCCTTGGTAAAGCGGCTCTCGAAATGCCGCCGAAACGCCTCGCACATGTCGTCAGTCGACCGCAGAGTACGCCCCTCCGGGGTTTCGACTTGACGAACGTAACGATCACCACCTCGACGGATTTCTTCCCGACGCAGATCTGCGCCCAGGTTCACAGCTTCGTTAGACATCTTACTTAACTTATGCCTAATTACCTGACCCATGTAACGATCGCTATTCGACCGCTGCAGGGCCTCCCTAGCTAGAGCTATCTCTAGGGGATCCCCCCCAGCCTCCGCCCGGGAAAAATTAGCCTTAAGTGTCTTCACCTTCTCAGCCTTATCTAGAGCGAGCCGTTTGCTGAAATCGGTGGTGAAAGACCTAATTCTATCTTTCAATTTTTCCCACCACCTATTCCCGATAACCGCCCCCACTAGCTCCCGCTGCACTAATTTAATTAGCTGCTCCCGGAAGTCCCGCCTGTCCAGTAAGGACAGATTGAACTTCCAGTAACCAGCCATTCTAGGCCTATGTTCTAACGCCACACGGGCACAAACGAGTTTGTGGTCCGTGTAGCCTACCCAGTGGAACGTGGGACAATCTAACAGGTCTATGTCGGCCCTACGAACTAACATTCTGTCAAGGTAGCTAACTACCTTGTCAGACGGCCAATTATGCGCCCACGTCCACATTTTCCCACTGGGATGATCGACCCGGTATCTATCGACGAGACCATAATCGCCGATCAGATCGACCAGGCTGCGATCGCCCCTTCTCCCGCTAGCGCCCCGCCCCCTGTCTAACTTGGGGTCCAGGATGGCATTCCAGTCCCCCATTAGAACTAGGCGCGAAGAATCGACTAGGAACGGCCCTAACTGCCGAAAAAAGTCACACCGCTCCCCCTGGTCGTTGGGCGCATAAACCGCAACGACCCGAAACGAACCACTTTTCACGGCAATATCGGCCACGATTAACCTGCCCTCGGCATCGGTATGCACAAGGTCCACCTTCGCATCAAGAGTACGTTTGACTAACAAAGAAACTCCTCTGGCCAACCGGTCCCCATATGCTGAATAGACGACAAAGTCATCCTCCAGCACACACGCATCGGAAGTGCAAACAAAGTGGGTCTCTTCGATCGCGGCAACATCTACACCGAAGGACAGGAGATCCCGACGCAGGCGGGCAGCCTTACCCCGATTTCTCAAGCCCTTCACATTCAAACTGGCTATCTTTATTTCCATTTTCTAGGCCTGCAAATATAAAAAAGAATTAGTGCAAAAACCTTAAACACATACGGGGCGGAAATCTGAGCTGGACAGGACCCCGACGGATTGCCCCAGGCTCCCTACTCCCAACTCTGACGTAATGCGTCCATCCAGGGCAATACCGCCAACGTCCATGGGGTATATTAGTTTGATCGCTCTATATAATGAGGGATGGATCAAAACGGGGACCCTCCCTGCACAAAATTGTCGCAATCTTCTTATACTGGGGTCCTCCATATCGAACATTCTGATGTTCGGGAAGGCCTCTTTAGCTTCAAACAAATGACTCCACACACGCAAGTAAGCCCCCGTGTCCCTTACGCAGGTTATCACTCCTGGCGCCTTAGGAAAGTTACGAGGGTCTTCTGTTGACTTCCCGTCAACCTCGTTCATTTGGAAAAGGAGCCCCGACAGTGCTTTTCTTTGCTTGGTGAGCCCGTTCTTGTAGACTTCTTTGTCTACATGACAAATTGATTCGGGCCCTTCGAAAAGTTTCTTTTTCTTCTTTTTCTTCTCCCTTGAAGGATGGGGAGGGGAAGAAGTGGATGTATGGGGTGGTGTATTTAGAGAACTGGGGGAAGAAGTAGAGGGAGAGGGGGATGGAGTACGTGTATGGGAGGAAGGGAGACTCCTATCTCTAGGGGAAACAGTTTGTCTTATGGGCGATGCAGGGAAGGAGTGCCGCCTGGTTCTGTCCATGCTACACTCTGCCCTGCTACGTCCAGAGGTACCTTTTTCTTGCTCTTCAGAGTCTTCCTCCCTACTTCTTTTTAAAGAGGAAGCTCGTGGTGGAGGCATACTTTCTACCTCCATTGGTGCTTCCTGCTGCTGCTCCATCTGTGGATGCTCTTGCTGCTTCTTGGTTTTCTGCTGTGACCGCTGCTGTTGAGGTTGCTGTTGCTTCTTCTGTCGTTGCTGTTGAGGTTGTTCAGGTTGCTTCTGCTGTTCTATTTGCTTCTGTTGCAGTTTAGGTTGATCCTCGGGCCGCTTGTTTTGGCCTTCTTTGGGTAGCTTTTTCAATTCCCCTTCCGTCTGCCTTTTGGGGGGAATCTCCTTCTGGGGTGGAGTCGGCGCACTTTGGGGCTTCCGCCTTTTAGTGACTTCCTTCCACTCGCCTTCCGGATTCGGGGTTTCCTTCTCTGGGGTACTGGTTTTTGCTGCAGGTGCTGGAGGTGGTGGGGCTGGTGTCTTCTCTTTCTTAGGGCACGCCTTTGCCATGTGTCCTGCCTCTCCGCATGACCAACAGAACGGCTTTCTGCCCTCCACCACTACCAACATCCTTCTGTTGCGGCAGATTAATACGTTTGGGATGTTCTGGAATCCTTCTCTGTCCAATGTGATGTGGATTTCGAAATCTCCCGTCTCGATTCCTGCCTTACTGCTGATGGCCTTCACTTCGTTAACTTCTCCGAATTCGGCGAAGAAGGCCCCGAGTCTGTCACCGGAAATGTCTATGGGCACCCCATGAACCATCACCTTTGTTCGACGGGTGCCCATATACTCGGTTTGTAGTCTTAAAGACTTTGTATTCAAGACACTGCCGGCTAATTTCTTGGCTTGTTCTTCTGTGTGTAGGAGGAGGTCCCATAGAGCATTTGTTCTTCGTGCTAAAATTTTCGGACAAATGCCTAACGCCTTCAGGGCCTCCTCCATACCCTCCCTGCTCACTCCAACCAGCTTATGAGTCCTGACATCCGAGGTGAGCAAAGAAATGGTACGAGGTTTCACCTCCTCGAATGCCTCGGTGATTGTTAAGAATTCATTGCCACTGAAGGTTTCTTGGAGACGAATTCTTTCGTTTGCGTAAAATACGCCATCCTTTTTTAGCGGGCTATTTTGGCTCCAGGCCGTTTTTTCAGCTGACACCGGTATTGTTAACGGTGTAGCTGGAGTGTCAATGTTTTTCTCAGCCATTTTTGGCGAACAAAGTTCACCGTGGCTGACTATAATTTATTTTCTCACACTTTTCTTTTTTTTTTAAGCAGAAATTTTTAACAAATAAATAAAACCAAATAAAAAAGGTCGGACCGAAATCCGAGAAAAATAAATAAAACCAACAATGAACAGTAAACGAAAAAGAACAGAATCAAATAAAAGTCGGGGAGGGTAACAGCAAAATAAAAGAAATAAAAAACTAAACAAATATCAAACTGAAAAAAAGAAAGTGTTCAAAGAAAAAGAAAGAAAGGGTTCAAAAATGCGTACAAATTAAAAAAAAAAACGGAAAGAAAGGGTTCACAAAATGCGTGCAAATTTAAAAAAAAATGTAACTTTCCAACTTAGCTTATAGCTGGACCAAAAAACACGTAAGACGAACAGAAAATCTCGGGATTCCTTCTCAGGATTTATTCGTATAAAATACAAATTGTGGCACGTGGCCTAGAGAGGGGGGGGGTAAGGCTGGTCTTGACTAACTATCCTATACCTAGCTAATCAGATTCGTGACCCATTCATACATTACAATTGACGCATTCACCACAAGAATTCGTCCATCACCATTCGATCCTCCAAACACCATAATACCACATCCACACCAGGGGGGACCTACAAAAAAGCGCCCCATTTAATGATAATGAAAATACATAAAAATATCGTCGTGAGCGGATGAAAGGGGAGGGAGATGAACCCCATAACAAACTAAAATTTCAACAAAATCTTAAACTAAAACATAATTGATGTTAGTAGGGCCCGTCCAACCCTCAAAATAGAGAGGCCGCTGTATTCTGGCCAGAGGACAAAATCAAGAGGCACTCTCGCTAAGGGAGTGGGAAAGAGATAAAATAACTGGGACGCGGGGAAGTAAAAGGCTGATCCAGTTGAGATGAAAAGGAGGCCAAAACAAACTGGGGAGGTTGGGAATCTCGACTTGGATCATAACTAAAATGAAGGCCGGGAAACAGGCCGGGAACAACAGTTACTCATATTAACTAGGTACACTTAAGCATGTCTAACCTAACAGAGGGGAGGGTTCCACAGGAAACCACCCCGATGTGACTTTGGTTGACCTAGAAAAGAAAATCAAGGCTAACCCCGTTCAAACGAACCAAGCTCGCCTCTTTTACCCACCTTTCAGTGAAGACTGTCGAATGCAATCGTTTTCTATCAGTTCTAATCTTCATCTTGAGCTGATGCTCAAAGAATCGGATCAGATCCTGATGCGAAAGACTATTGCCTCGCAAGACCTCCTCCATTCGCGTCGTCCATATCACCATTCGAGCCGTGGCTAGCAGCGTTAGAAACACCATTCGTTTCACCCCGGAATACGGGGGCGACACATTGTCACACGCGTATGCGCGATCAATGGACACGAGTTCTTCGGGAGCGAGACGAGCCGTCAGCTCGCCGACATGGTCCCATAAGGGGCGGACCCGGGGGCAATGGTAGAAGGCGTGCGCAGCCGTTTCCTCTAAGCCAAGGCCACACCGATCACAGTCTGGCAAATCCGCCAAGCCCCATATGAAAGCCATGTCGTTGAGAGGCAGCCGATTCCGAGCCAGTCGCCAGGTAAGCGAAAACTCAGGGTTACTGAGATAATCCGCCGCTGGCGCCCAAGACCAGTAGGAGCGATACTGCTCCTCCGAACAGTCGAGCGTATCACGTAGAGAATCCTTCGCGCGACCCTCCACTAATTCCCGATAGAAGACCTTCCTAGGCCGTGAAAGGTCACTGGACCGCGGAATAGCCCTCAAGGCTGACCGACACTCGCTGAGGAAAAGCGATTCATCTCGAGACTTACAATGGCGCTCAGCCTTCGAGATGGGGGGATTGATGGTAAGGCTAGGGAAGGCGTCCCTAACAATCCCCTCCAGAATCGGATCTCCTCTAGTCAATGCGCGGCGTAGGAAAGCCAAGCGAGAGGCACGGATGTGACTCTCCAAGTGTGGCATTCCCAGCCCCCCATGACACGGACGTTTGGTGCAGACTCGTCTGTCGACCCTGTTGGCGCGTCCCCTCCACAAAATGGAGGATAGCGCCTGCTCGAGCGCCGTCATCTGGGCCTCACAGAGAGGAAGTACTGACAATCGATAAAGAATCAGGGGGAAAATGTATGTAACACACACCTCCGCCCTGCCCTTTACGGACAACCTCCGTCGATTCCAAGTCTTACCGGCAGAAACGACCTTTGCTAGTACTTCAGACCAATTTTTCTTCAGCTGGAGGTCGGGTCCAAACCACACTCCAAGAATGCGGACAGGACCGTCCGTCCAACCGAAGCGGCCCGGAAGATCACGCCCCTTCCAGGCACCTAACCGCAAGCCGGAAGACTTGTCGCGGTTTATCTTGGCCCCTGTCACCTTCTCGTACCGATCAAGCGCCTTCTGCACCGCCTCAATGTCGTTAAGGGACGACACGAAAGCGGATACGTCATCGGCGTACGCGGAAACCCTGGCTCGAGACCCTCCAGGAACGGCGATCCCGCGTAGGGCCGGACTGCACGCCTCGTCCTTCAGCCGGCGCAGGAGAGGCTCCAACGCCAAAGCGTAAAGGAGAGGCGACAGCGGACAACCCTGACGAACCGACCTCGACAGAACAAAAGCGCCCGACAACTTTCCGTTCACCTGTACCACAGCACTGGGGGAGCGATACAGGAGGCTAATCCAGCGGCAGAAGTCGGGTGCGAATCCGGCGGCCTGCAGGACAGTAGCAAGGTAGCGATGGTCGACCCTATCAAATGCCTTGGACTGATCCAAATTGATCAGCGCGGCTTCTTCGTCGTCTTTTACGCCCTCTACGATCGTGCGGATCAAATGCAGGTTGCTCTGAATTGTTCGACCCCTCACAGAACAAGTCTGCTCAGGTCCCAACAGAGACTCGGCAACTGACTGCAAACGCTCCTGCAGGATCTTGGCCATAATCTTTAACTCTGTGTTTAGCAGAGTTATGGGCCTATAATCATCTAGTTTCCCCCCAACACCCTTGCCCTTTTTCAACAGAGTGATCACACCCCTGGAAATGCGATTGGGGATGGACCCCGACCGAAACCAGTTGTTGAACACTGCTGTCAAAATCGGAACAAAGATGTGCGACAGCCTCAAGTACAATTCATAGGGCAAACCATCCAGACCGGGCGACTTGCCTCTGCCGACCCTCTTCAGTGCCTCATAGACTTCGCCCTCCGTGATCTCTCCCTCGCAGCTAGCCGCTTCAGTCGGCGCAAGCCGAGGAAAGTCAGCCAAATAGCTGCGAAACTCCTCCTCACGGAGACCAGGCTCCTTGGTAAAGCGGCTCTCGAAATGCCGCCGAAACGCCTCGCACATGTCGTCAGTCGACCGCAGAGTACGCCCCTCCGGGGTTTCGACTTGACGAACGTAACGATCACCACCTCGACGGATTTCTTCCCGACGCAGATCTGCGCCCAGGTTCACAGCTTCGTTAGACATCTTACTTAACTTATGCCTAATTACCTGACCCATGTAACGATCGCTATTCGACCGCTGCAGGGCCTCCCTAGCTAGAGCTATCTCTAGGGGATCCCCCCCAGCCTCCGCCCGGGAAAAATTAGCCTTAAGTGTCTTCACCTTCTCAGCCTTATCTAGAGCGAGCCGTTTGCTGAAATCGGTGGTGAAAGACCTAATTCTATCTTTCAATTTTTCCCACCACCTATTCCCGATAACCGCCCCCACTAGCTCCCGCTGCACTAATTTAATTAGCTGCTCCCGGAAGTCCCGCCTGTCCAGTAAGGACAGATTGAACTTCCAGTAACCAGCCATTCTAGGCCTATGTTCTAACGCCACACGGGCACAAACGAGTTTGTGGTCCGTGTAGCCTACCCAGTGGAACGTGGGACAATCTAACAGGTCTATGTCGGCCCTACGAACTAACATTCTGTCAAGGTAGCTAACCACCTTGTCAGACGGCCAATTATGCGCCCACGTCCACATTTTCCCACTGGGATGATCGACCCGGTATCTATCGACGAGACCATAATCGCCGATCAGATCGACCAGGCTGCGATCGCCCCTTCTCCCGCTAGCGCCCCGCCCCCTGTCTAACTTGGGGTCCAGGATGGCATTCCAGTCCCCCATTAGAACTAGGCGCGAAGAATCGACTAGGAACGGCCCTAACTGCCGAAAAAAGTCACACCGCTCCCCCTGGTCGTTGGGCGCATAAACCGCAACGACCCGAAACGAACCACTTTTCACGGCAATATCGGCCACGATTAACCTGCCCTCGGCATCGGTATGCACAAGGTCCACCTTCGCATCAAGAGTACGTTTGACTAACAAAGAAACTCCTCTGGCCAACCGGTCCCCATATGCTGAATAGACGACAAAGTCATCCTCCAGCACACACGCATCGGAAGTGCAAACAAAGTGGGTCTCTTCGATCGCGGCAACATCTACACCGAAGGACAGGAGATCCCGAAGCAGGCGGGCAGCCTTACCCCGATTTCTCAAGCCCTTCACATTCAAACTGGCTATCTTTATTTCCATTTTCTAGGCCTGCAAATATAAAAAAGAATTAGTGCAAAAACCTTAGACACATACGGGGCGGAAATCTGAGCTGGACAGGACCCCGACGGATTGCCCCAGGCTCCCTACTCCCAACTCTGACGTAATGCGTCCATCCAGGGCAATACCGCCAACGTCCATGGGGTATATTAGTTTGATCGCTCTATATAATGAGGGATGGATCAAAACGGGGACCCTCCCTGCACAAAATTGTCGCAATCTTCTTATACTGGGGTCCTCCATATCGAACATTCTGATGTTCGGGAAGGCCTCTTTAGCTTCAAACAAATGACTCCACACACGCAAGTAAGCCCCCGTGTCTCTTACGCAGGTTATCACTCCTGGCGCCTTAGGAAAGTTACGAGGGTCTTCTGTTGACTTCCCGTCAACCTCGTTCATTTGGAAAAGGAGCCCCGACAGTGCTTTTCTTTGCTTGGTGAGCCCGTTCTTGTAGACTTCTTTGTCTACATGACAAATTGATTCGGGCCCTTCGAAAAGTTTCTTTTTCTTCTTTTTCTTCTCCCTTGAAGGATGGGGAGGGGAAGAAGTGGATGTATGGGGTGGTGTATTTAGAGAACTGGGGGAAGAAGTAGAGGGAGAGGGGGATGGAGTACGTGTATGGGAGGAAGGGAGACTCCTATCTCTAGGGGAAACAGATTGTCTTATGGGCGATGCAGGGAAGGAGTGCCGCCTGGTTCTGTCCATGCTACACTCTGCCCTGCTACGTCCAGAGGTACCTTTTTCTTGCTCTTCAGAGTCTTCCTCCCTACTTCTTTTTAAAGACGAAGCTCGTGGTGGAGGCATACTTTCTACCTCCATTGGTGCTTCCTGCTGCTGCTCCATCTGTGGATGCTCTTGCTGCTTCTTGGTTTTCTGCTGTGACCGCTGCTGTTGAGGCTGCTGTTGCTTCTTCTGTCGTTGCTGTTGAGGTTGTTCAGCTTGCTTCTGCTGTTGAGGCTGCTGTTCTATTTGCTTCTGTTGCAGTTTAGGTTGATCCTCGGGCCGCTTGTTTTGGCCTTCTTTGGGTTGCTTTTTAAATTCCCCTTCCGTCTGCCTTTTGGGGGGAATCTCCTTCTGGGGTGGAGCCGGCGCACTTTGGGGCTTCCGCCTTTTAGTGACTTCCTTCCACTCGCCTTCCGGATTCGGGGTTTCCTTCTCTGGGGTACTGGTTTTTGCTGCAGGTGCTGGAGGTGGTGGGGCTGGTGTCTTCTCTTTCTTAGGGCACGCCTTTGCCATGTGTCCTGCCTCTCCGCATGACCAACAGAACGGCTTTCTGCCCTCCACCACTACCAACATCCTTCTGTTGCGGCAGATTAATACGTTTGGGATGTTCTGGAATCCTTCTCTGTCCAATGTGATGTGGATTTCGAAATCTCCCGTCTCGATTCCTGCCTTACTGCTGATGGCCTTCACTTCGTTAACTTCTCCGAATTCGGCGAAGAAGGCCCCGAGTCTGTCACCGGAAATGTCTATGGGCACCCCATGAACCATCACCTTTGTTCGACGGGTGCCCATATACTCGGTTTGTAGTCTTAAAGACTTTGTATTCAAGACACTGCCGGCTAATTTCTTGGCTTGTTCTTCTGTGTGTAGGAGGAGGTCCCATAGAGCATTTGTTCTTCGTGCTAAAATTTTGGGACAAATGCTCAACGCCTTCAGGGCTTCCTCCATACCCTCCCTGCTCACTCCAACCAGCTTATGAGTCCTGACATCCGAGGTGAGCAAAGAAATGGTACGAGGTTTCACCTCCTCGAATGCCTCGGTGATTGTTAAGAATTCATTGCCACTGAAGGTTTCTTGGAGACGAATTCTTTCGTTTGCGTAAAATACGCCATCCTTTTTTAGCGGGCTATTTTGGCTCCAGGCCGTTTTTTCAGCTGACACCGGTATTGTTAACGGTGTAGCTGGAGTGTCAATGTTTTTCTCAGCCATTTTTGGCGAACAAAGTTCACCGCGGCTGACTATAATTTCTTTTCTACACTTTTTTTTTTTTTTTTTTTTTAAGCAGAAATTTTTAACAAATAAATAAAACCAAAATAAAAAAGGTCGGACCGAAATCCGGGAAAAATAAATAAAACCAACAATGAACAGTAAACGAAAAAGAACAGAATCAAATAAAAGTCGGGGAGGGTAACAGCAAAATAAAAGAAATAAAAAACTAAACAAATATCAAACTGAAAAAAGAAAGTGTTCAAAAAAAGAAAGAAAGGGTTCAAAAATGCGTACAAATTAAAAAAAAAAACGGAAAGAAAGGGTTCACAAAATGCGTGCAAATTTAAAAAAAAATGTAACTTTCCAACTTAGCTTATAGCTGGACCAAAAAACACGTAAGACGAACAGAAAATCTCGGGATTCCTTCTCAGGATTTATTTGTATAAAATACAAATTGTGGCACAAGGCCTAAAAAGGGGAGGGGTAAGGCTGGTCTTGACTAACTATCCTATACCTAGCTAATCAGATTCGTGACCCATTCATACATTACAATTGACGCATTCACCACAAGAATTCGTCCATCACCATTCGATCCTCCGAACACCATAATACCACATCCACACCAGGGGGGACCTACAAAAAAGCGCCCCATTTAATGATAATGAAAATACATAAAAATATCGTCGTGAGCGGATGAAAGGGGAGGGAGATGAACCCCATAACAAACTAAAATTTCAACAAAATCTTAAACTAAAACATAATTGATGTTAGTAGGGCCCGTCCAACCCTCAAAATAGAGAGGCCGCTGTATTCTGGCCAGAGGACAAAATCAAGAGGCACTCTCGCTAAGGGAGTGGGAAAGAGATAAAATAACTGGGACGTGGGGAAGTAAAAGGCTGATCCAGTTGAGATGAAAAGGAGGCCAAAACAAACTGGGGAGGTTGGGAATCTCGACTTGGATCATAACTAAAATGAAGGCCGGGAAACAGGCCGGGAACAACAGTTACTCATATTAACTAGGTACACTTAAGCATGTCTAACCTAACAGAGGGGAGGGTTCCACAGGAAACCACCCCGATGTGACTTTGGTTGACCTAGAAAAGAAAATCAAGGCTAACCCCGTTCAAACGAACCAAGCTCGCCTCTTTTACCCACCTTTCAGTGAAGACTGTCGAATGCAATCGTTTTCTATCAGTTCTAATCTTCATCTTGAGCTGATGCTCAAAGAATCGGATCAGATCCTGATGCGAAAGACTATTGCCTCGCAAGACCTCCTCCATTCGCGTCGTCCATATCACCATTCGAGCCGTGGCTAGCAGCGTTAGAAACACCATTCGTTTCACCCCGGAATACGGGGGCGACACATTGTCACACGCGTATGCGCGATCAATGGACACGAGTTCTTCGGGAGCGAGACGAGCCGTCAGCTCGCCGACATGGTCCCATAAGGGGCGGACCCGGGGGCAATGGTAGAAGGCGTGCGCAGCCGTTTCCTCTAAGCCAAGGCCACACCGATCACAGTCTGGCAAATCCGCCAAGCCCCATATGAAAGCCATGTCGTTGAGAGGCAGCCGATTCCGAGCCAATCGCCAGGTAAGCGAAAACTCAGGGTTACTGAGATAATCCGCCGCTGGCGCCCAAGACCAGTAGGAGCGATACTGCTCCTCCGAACAGTCGAGCGTATCACGTAGAGAATCCTTCGCGCGACCCTCCACTAATTCCCGATAGAAGACCTTCCTAGGCCGTGAAAGGTCACTGGACCGCGGAATAGCCCTCAAGGCTGACCGACACTCGCTGAGGAAAAGCGATTCATCTCGAGACTTACAATGGCGCTCAGCCTTCGAGATGGGGGGATTGATGGTAAGGCTAGGGAAGGCGTCCCTAACAATCCCCTCCAGAATCGGATCTCCTCTAGTCAATGCGCGGCGTAGGAAAGCCAAGCGAGAGGCACGGATGTGACTCTCCAAGTGTGGCATTCCCAGCCCCCCATGACACGGACGTTTGGTGCAGACTCGTCTGTCGACCCTGTTGGCGCGTCCCCTCCACAAAATGGAGGATAGCGCCTGCTCGAGCGCCGTCATCTGGGCCTCACAGAGAGGAAGTACTGACAATCGATAAAGAATCAGGGGGAAAATGTATGTAACACACACCTCCGCCCTGCCCTTTACGGACAACCTCCGTCGATTCCAAGTCTTACCGGCAGAAACGACCTTTGCTAGTACTTCAGACCAATTTTTCTTCAGCTGGAGGTCGGGTCCAAACCACACTCCAAGAATGCGGACAGGACCGTCCGTCCAACCGAAGCGGCCCGGAAGATCACGCCCCTTCCAGGCACCTAACCGCAAGCCGGAAGACTTGTCGCGGTTTATCTTGGCCCCTGTCACCTTCTCGTACCGATCAAGCGCCTTCTGCACCGCCTCAATGTCGTTAAGGGACGACACGAAAGCGGATACGTCATCGGCGTACGCGGAAACCCTGGCTCGAGACCCTCCAGGAACGGCGATCCCGCGTAGGGCCGGACTGCACGCCTCGTCCTTCAGCCGGCGCAGGAGAGGCTCCAACGCCAAAGCGTAAAGGAGAGGCGACAGCGGACAACCCTGACGAACCGACCTGGACAGAACAAAAGCGCCCGACAACTTTCCGTTCACCTGTACCACAGCACTGGGGGAGCGATACAGGAGGCTAACCCAGCGGCAGAAGTCGGGTGCGAATCCGGCGGCCTGCAGGACAGTAGCAAGGTAGCGATGGTCGACCCTATCAAATGCCTTGGACTGATCCAAATTGATCAGCGCGGCTTCTTCGTCGTCTTTTACGCCCTCTACGATCGTGCGGATCAAATGCAGGTTGCTCTGAATTGTTCGGCCCCTCACAGAACAAGTCTGCTCAGGTCCCAACAGAGACTCGGCAACTGACTGCAAACGCTCCTGCAGGATCTTGGCCATAATCTTTAACTCTGTGTTTAGCAGAGTTATGGGCCTATAATCATCTAGTTTCCCCCCAACACCCTTGCCCTTTTTCAACAGAGTGATCACACCCCTGGAAATGCGATTGGGGATGGACCCCGACCGAAACCAGTTGTTGAACACTGCTGTCAAAATCGGAACAAAGATGTGCGACAGCCTCAAGTACAATTCATAGGGCAAACCATCCAGACCGGGCGACTTGCCTCTGCCGACCCTCTTCAGTGCCTCATAGACTTCGCCCTCCGTGATCTCTCCCTCGCAGCTAGCCGCTTCAGTCGGCGCAAGCCGAGGAAAGTCAGCCAAATAGCTGCGAAACTCCTCCTCACGGAGACCAGGCTCCTTGGTAAAGCGGCTCTCGAAATGCCGCCGAAACGCCTCGCACATGTCGTCAGTCGACCGCAGAGTACGCCCCTCCGGGGTTTCGACTTGACGAACGTAACGATCACCACCTCGACGGATTTCTTCCCGACGCAGATCTGCGCCCAGGTTCACAGCTTCGTTAGACATCTTACTTAACTTATGCCTAATTACCTGACCCATGTAACGATCGCTATTCGACCGCTGCAGGGCCTCCCTAGCTAGAGCTATCTCTAGGGGATCCCCCCCAGCCTCCGCCCGGGAAAAATTAGCCTTAAGTGTCTTCACCTTCTCAGCCTTATCTAGAGCGAGCCGTTTGCTGAAATCGGTGGTGAAAGACCTAATTCTATCTTTCAATTTTTCCCACCACCTATTCCCGATAACCGCCCCCACTAGCTCCCGCTGCACTAATTTAATTAGCTGCTCCCGGAAGTCCCGCCTGTCCAGTAAGGACAGATTGAACTTCCAGTAACCAGCCATTCTAGGCCTATGTTCTAACGCCACACGGGCACAAACAAGTTTGTGGTCCGTGTAGCCTACCCAGTGGAACGTGGGACAATCTAACAGGTCTATGTCGGCCCTACGAACTAACATTCTGTCAAGGTAGCTAACTACCTTGTCAGACGGCCAATTATGCGCCCACGTCCACATTTTCCCACTGGGATGATCGACCCGGTATCTATCGACGAGACCATAATCGCCGATCAGATCGACCAGGCTGTGATCGCCCCTTCTCCCGCTAGCGCCCCGCCCCCTGTCTAACTTGGGGTCCAGGATGGCATTCCAGTCCCCCATTAGAACTAGGCGCGAAGAATCGACTAGGAACGGCCCTAACTGCCGAAAAAAGTCACACCGCTCCCCCTGGTCGTTGGGCGCATAAACCGCAACGACCCGAAACGAACCACTTTTCACGGCAATATCGGCCACGATTAACCTGCCCTCGGCATCGGTATGCACAAGGTCCACCTTCGCATCAAGAGTACGTTTGACTAACAAAGAAACTCCTCTGGCCAACCGGTCCCCATATGCTGAATAGACGACAAAGTCATCCTCCAGCACACACGCATCGGAAGTGCAAACAAAGTGGGTCTCTTCGATCGCGGCAACATCTACACCGAAGGACAGGAGATCCCGAAGCAGGCGGGCAGCCTTACCCCGATTTCTCAAGCCCTTCACATTCAAACTGGCTATCTTTATTTCCATTTTCTAGGCCTGCAAATATAAAAAAGAATTAGTGCAAAAACCTTAGACACATACGGGGCGGAAATCTGAGCTGGACAGGACCCCGACGGATTGCCCCAGGCTCCCTACTCCCAACTCTGACGTAATGCGTCCATCCAGGGCAATACCGCCAACGTCCATGGGGTATATTAGTTTGATCGCTCTATATAATGAGGGATGGATCAAAACGGGGACCCTCCCTGCACAAAATTGTCGCAATCTTCTTATACTGGGGTCCTCCATATCGAACATTCTGATGTTCGGGAAGGCCTCTTTAGCTTCAAACAAATGACTCCACACACGCAAGTAAGCCCCCGTGTCTCTTACGCAGGTTATCACTCCTGGCGCCTTAGGAAAGTTACGAGGGTCTTCTGTTGACTTCCCGTCAACCTCGTTCATTTGGAAAAGGAGCCCCGACAGTGCTTTTCTTTGCTTGGTGAGCCCGTTCTTGTAGACTTCTTTGTCTACATGACAAATTGATTCGGGCCCTTCGAAAAGTTTCTTTTTCTTCTTTTTCTTCTCCCTTGAAGGATGGGGAGGGGAAGAAGTGGATGTATGGGGTGGTGTATTTAGAGAACTGGGGGAAGAAGTAGAGGGAGAGGGGGATGGAGTACGTGTATGGGAGGAAGGGAGACTCCTATCTCTAGGGGAAACAGATTGTCTTATGGGCGATGCAGGGAAGGAGTGCCGCCTGGTTCTGTCCATGCTACACTCTGCCCTGCTACGTCCAGAGGTACCTTTTTCTTGCTCTTCAGAGTCTTCCTCCCTACTTCTTTTTAAAGACGAAGCTCGTGGTGGAGGCATACTTTCTACCTCCATTGGTGCTTCCTGCTGCTGCTCCATCTGTGGATGCTCTTGCTGCTTCTTGGTTTTCTGCTGTGACCGCTGCTGTTGAGGCTGCTGTTGCTTCTTCTGTCGTTGCTGTTGAGGTTGTTCAGCTTGCTTCTGCTGTTGAGGCTGCTGTTCTATTTGCTTCTGTTGCAGTTTAGGTTGATCCTCGGGCCGCTTGTTTTGGCCTTCTTTGGGTTGCTTTTTAAATTCCCCTTCCGTCTGCCTTTTGGGGGGAATCTCCTTCTGGGGTGGAGCCGGCGCACTTTGGGGCTTCCGCCTTTTAGTGACTTCCTTCCACTCGCCTTCCGGATTCGGGGTTTCCTTCTCTGGGGTACTGGTTTTTGCTGCAGGTGCTGGAGGTGGTGGGGCTGGTGTCTTCTCTTTCTTAGGGCACGCCTTTGCCATGTGTCCTGCCTCTCCGCATGACCAACAGAACGGCTTTCTGCCCTCCACCACTACCAACATCCTTCTGTTGCGGCAGATTAATACGTTTGGGATGTTCTGGAATCCTTCTCTGTCCAATGTGATGTGGATTTCGAAATCTCCCGTCTCGATTCCTGCCTTACTGCTGATGGCTTTCACTTCGTTAACTTCTCCGAATTCGGCGAAGAAGGCCCCGAGTCTGTCACCGGAAATGTCTATGGGCACCCCATGAACCATCACCTTTGTTCGACGGGTGCCCATATACTCGGTTTGTAGTCTTAAAGACTTTGTATTCAAGACACTGCCGGCTAATTTCTTGGCTTGTTCTTCTGTGTGTAGGAGGAGGTCCCATAGAGCATTTGTTCTTCGTGCTAAAATTTTCGGACAAATGCCTAACGCCTTCAGGGCCTCCTCCATACCCTCCCTGCACACTCCAACCAGCTTATGAGTCCTGACATCCGAGGTGAGCAAAGAAATGGTACGAGGTTTCACCTCCTCGAATGCCTCGGTGATTGTTAAGAATTCATTGCCACTGAAGGTTTCTTGGAGACGAATTCTTTCGTTTGCGTAAAATACGCCATCCTTTTTTAGCGGCCTATTTTGGCTCCAGACCGTTTTTTCAGCTGACACCGGTATTGTTAACGGTGTAGCTGGAGTGTCAATGTTTTTCTCAGCCATTTTGGTGAACAAAGTTCACCGCGGCTGACTATAATTTCTTTTCTACACTTTTTTTTTTTTTTTTTTTTTAAGCAGAAATTTTTAACAAATAAATAAAACCAAAATAAAAAAGGTCGGACCGAAATCCGGGAAAAATAAATAAAACCAACAATGAACAGTAAACGAAAAAGAACAGAATCAAATAAAAGTCGGGGAGGGTAACAGCAAAATAAAAGAAATAAAAAACTAAACAAATATCAAACTGAAAAAAGAAAGTGTTCAAAAAAAGAAAGAAAGGGTTCAAAAATGCGTACAAATTAAAAAAAAAAACGGAAAGAAAGGGTTCACAAAATGCGTGCAAATTTAAAAAAAAATGTAACTTTCCAACTTAGCTTATAGCTGGACCAAAAAACACGTAAGACGAACAGAAAATCTCGGGATTCCTTCTCAGGATTTATTCGTATAAAATACAAATTGTGGCACGTGGCCTAGAGAGGGGGAGGGGTAAGGCTGGTCTTGACTAACTATCCTATACCTAGCTAATCAGATTCGTGACCCATTCATACATTACAATTGACGCATTCACCACAAGAATTCGTCCATCACCATTCGATCCTCCGAACACCATAATACCACATCCACACCAGGGGGGACCTACAAAAAAGCGCCCCATTTAATGATAATGAAAATACATAAAAATATCGTCGTGAGCGGATGAAAAGGGAGGGAGATGAACCCCATAACAAACTAAAATTTCAACAAAATCTTAAACTAAAACATAATTGATGTTAGTAGGGCCCGTCCAACCCTCAAAATAGAGAGGCCGCTGTATTCTGGCCAGAGGACAAAATCAAGAGGCACTCTCGCTAAGGGAGTGGGAAAGAGATAAAATAACTGGGACGTGGGGAAGTAAAAGGCTGATCCAGTTGAGATGAAAAGGAGGCCAAAACAAACTGGGGAGGTTGGGAATCTCGACTTGGATCATAACTAAAATGAAGGCCGGGAAACAGGCCGGGAACAACAGTTACTCATATTAACTAGGTACACTTAAGCATGTCTAACCTAACAGAGGGGAGGGTTCCACAGGAAACCACCCCGATGTGACTTTGGTTGACCTAGAAAAGAAAATCAAGGCTAACCCCGTTCAAACGAACCAAGCTCGCCTCTTTTACCCACCTTTCAGTGAAGACTGTCGAATGCAATCGTTTTCTATCAGTTCTAATCTTCATCTTGAGCTGATGCTCAAAGAATCGGATCAGATCCTGATGCGAAAGACTATTGCCTCGCAAGACCTCCTCCATTCGCGTCGTCCATATCACCATTCGAGCCGTGGCTAGCAGCGTTAGAAACACCATTCGTTTCACCCCGGAATACGGGGGCGACACATTGTCACACGCGTATGCGCGATCAATGGACACGAGTTCTTCGGGAGCGAGACGAGCCGTCAGCTCGCCGACATGGTCCCATAAGGGGCGGACCCGGGGGCAATGGTAGAAGGCGTGCGCAGCCGTTTCCTCTAAGCCAAGGCCACACCGATCACAGTCTGGCAAATCCGCCAAGCCCCATATGAAAGCCATGTCGTTGAGAGGCAGCCGATTCCGAGCCAATCGCCAGGTAAGCGAAAACTCAGGGTTACTGAGATAATCCGCCGCTGGCGCCCAAGACCAGTAGGAGCGATACTGCTCCTCCGAACAGTCGAGCGTATCACGTAGAGAATCCTTCGCGCGACCCTCCACTAATTCCCGATAGAAGACCTTCCTAGGCCGTGAAAGGTCACTGGACCGCGGAATAGCCCTCAAGGCTGACCGACACTCGCTGAGGAAAAGCGATTCATCTCGAGACTTACAATGGCGCTCAGCCTTCGAGATGGGGGGATTGATGGTAAGGCTAGGGAAGGCGTCCCTAACAATCCCCTCCAGAATCGGATCTCCTCTAGTCAATGCGCGGCGTAGGAAAGCCAAGCGAGAGGCACGGATGTGACTCTCCAAGTGTGGCATTCCCAGCCCCCCATGACACGGACGTTTGGTGCAGACTCGTCTGTCGACCCTGTTGGCGCGTCCCCTCCACAAAATGGAGGATAGCGCCTGCTCGAGCGCCGTCATCTGGGCCTCACAGAGAGGAAGTACTGACAATCGATAAAGAATCAGGGGGAAAATGTATGTAACACACACCTCCGCCCTGCCCTTTACGGACAACCTCCGTCGATTCCAAGTCTTACCGGCAGAAACGACCTTTGCTAGTACTTCAGACCAATTTTTCTTCAGCTGGAGGTCGGGTCCAAACCACACTCCAAGAATGCGGACAGGACCGTCCGTCCAACCGAAGCGGCCCGGAAGATCACGCCCCTTCCAGGCACCTAACCGCAAGCCGGAAGACTTGTCGCGGTTTATCTTGGCCCCTGTCACCTTCTCGTACCGATCAAGCGCCTTCTGCACCGCCTCAATGTCGTTAAGGGACGACACGAAAGCAGATACGTCATCGGCGTACGCGGAAACCCTGGCTCGAGACCCTCCAGGAACGGCGATCCCGCGTAGGGCCGGACTGCACGCCTCGTCCTTCAGCCGGCGCAGGAGAGGCTCCAACGCCAAAGCGTAAAGGAGAGGCGACAGCGGACAACCCTGACGAACCGACCTCGACAGAACAAAGGCGCCCGACAACTTTCCGTTCACCTGTACCACAGCACTGGGGGAGCGATACAGGAGGCTAATCCAGCGGCAGAAGTCGGGTGCGAATCCGGCGGCCTGCAGGACAGTAGCAAGGTAGCGATGGTCGACCCTATCAAATGCCTTGGACTGATCCAAATTGATCAGCGCGGCTTCTTCGTCGTCTTTTACGCCCTCTACGATCGTGCGGATCAAATGCAGGTTGCTCTGAATTGTTCGGCCCCTCACAGAACAAGTCTGCTCAGGTCCCAACAGAGACTCGGCAACTGACTGCAAACGCTCCTGCAGGATCTTGGCCATAATCTTTAACTCTGTGTTTAGCAGAGTTATGGGCCTATAATCATCTAGTTTCCCCCCAACACCCTTGCCCTTTTTCAACAGAGTGATCACACCCCTGGAAATGCGATTGGGGATGGACCCCGACCGAAACCAGTTGTTGAACACTGCTGTCAAAATCGGAACAAAGATGTGCGACAGCCTCAAGTACAATTCATAGGGCAAACCATCCAGACCGGGCGACTTGCCTCTGCCGACCCTCTTCAGTGCCTCATAGACTTCGCCCTCCGTGATCTCTCCCTCGCAGCTAGCCGCTTCAGTCGGCGCAAGCCGAGGAAAGTCAGCCAAATAGCTGCGAAACTCCTCCTCACGGAGACCAGGCTCCTTGGTAAAGCGGCTCTCGAAATGCCGCCGAAACGCCTCGCACATGTCGTCAGTCGACCGCAGAGTACGCCCCTCCGGGGTTTCGACTTGACGAACGTAACGATCACCACCTCGACGGATTTCTTCCCGACGCAGATCTGCGCCCAGGTTCACAGCTTCGTTAGACATCTTACTTAACTTATGCCTAATTACCTGACCCATGTAACGATCGCTATTCGACCGCTGCAGGGCCTCCCTAGCTAGAGCTATCTCTAGGGGATCCCCCCCAGCCTCCGCCCGGGAAAAATTAGCCTTAAGTGTCTTCACCTTCTCAGCCTTATCTAGAGCGAGCCGTTTGCTGAAATCGGTGGTGAAAGACCTAATTCTATCTTTCAATTTTTCCCACCACCTATTCCCGATAACCGCCCCCACTAGCTCCCGCTGCACTAATTTAATTAGCTGCTCCCGGAAGTCCCGCCTGTCCAGTAAGGACAGATTGAACTTCCAGTAACCAGCCATTCTAGGCCTATGTTCTAACGCCACACGGGCACAAACGAGTTTGTGGTCCGTGTAGCCTACCCAGTGGAACGTGGGACAATCTAACAGGTCTATGTCGGCCCTACGAACTAACATTCTGTCAAGGTAGCTAACTACCTTGTCAGACGGCCAATTATGCGCCCACGTCCACATTTTCCCACTGGGATGATCGACCCGGTATCTATCGACGAGACCATAATCGCCGATCAGATCGACCAGGCTGCGATCGCCCCTTCTCCCGCTAGCGCCCCGCCCCCTGTCTAACTTGGGGTCCAGGATGGCATTCCAGTCCCCCATTAGAACTAGGCGCGAAGAATCGACCAGGAACGGCCCTAACTGCCGAAAAAAGTCACACCGCTCCCCCTGGTCGTTGGGCGCATAAACCGCAACGACCCGAAACGAACCACTTTTCACGGCAATATCGGCCACGATTAACCTGCCCTCGGCATCGGTATGCACAAGGTCCACCTTCGCATCAAGAGTACGTTTGACTAACAAAGAAACTCCTCTGGCCAACCGGTCCCCATATGCTGAATAGACGACAAAGTCATCCTCCAGCACACACGCATCGGAAGTGCAAACAAAGTGGGTCTCTTCGATCGCGGCAACATCTACACCGAAGGACAGGAGATCCCGAAGCAGGCGGGCAGCCTTACCCCGATTTCTCAAGCCCTTCACATTCAAACTGGCTATCTTTATTTCCATTTTCTAGGCCTGCAAATATAAAAAAGAATTAGTGCAAAAACCTTAGACACATACGGGGCGGAAATCTGAGCTGGACAGGACCCCGACGGATTGCCCCAGGCTCCCTACTCCCAACTCTGACGTAATGCGTCCATCCAGGGCAATACCGCCAACGTCCATGGGGTATATTAGTTTGATCGCTCTATATAATGAGGGATGGATCAAAACGGGGACCCTCCCTGCACAAAATTGTCGCAATCTTCTTATACTGGGGTCCTCCATATCGAACATTCTGATGTTCGGGAAGGCCTCTTTGGCTTCAAACAAATGACTCCACACACGCAAGTAAGCCCCCGTGTCCCTTACGCAGGTTATCACTCCTGGCGCCTTAGGAAAGTTACGAGGGTCTTCTGTTGACTTCCCGTCAACCTCGTTCATTTGGAAAAGGAGCCCCGACAGTGCTTTTCTTTGCTTGGTGAGCCCGTTCTTGTAGACTTCTTTGTCTACATGACAAATTGATTCGGGCCCTTCGAAAAGTTTCTTTTTCTTCTTTTTCTTCTCCCTTGAAGGATGGGGAGGGGAAGAAGTGGATGTATGGGGTGGTGTATTTAGAGAACTGGGGGAAGAAGTAGAGGGAGAGGGGGATGGAGTACGTGTATGGGAGGAAGGGAGACTCCTATCTCTAGGGGAAACAGATTGTCTTATGGGCGATGCAGGGAAGGAGTGCCGCCTGGTTCTGTCCATGCTACACTCTGCCCTGCTACGTCCAGAGGTACCTTTTTCTTGCTCTTCAGAGTCTTCCTCCCTACTTCTTTTTAAAGACGAAGCTCGTGGTGGAGGCATACTTTCTACCTCCATTGGTGCTTCCTGCTGCTGCTCCATCTGTGGATGCTCTTGCTGCTTCTTGGTTTTCTGCTGTGACCGCTGCTGTTGAGGCTGCTGTTGCTTCTTCTGTCGTTGCTGTTGAGGTTGTTCAGCTTGCTTCTGCTGTTGAGGCTGCTGTTCTATTTGCTTCTGTTGCAGTTTAGGTTGATCCTCGGGCCGCTTGTTTTGGCCTTCTTTGGGTTGCTTTTTAAATTCCCCTTCCGTCTGCCTTTTGGGGGGAATCTCCTTCTGGGGTGGAGCCGGCGCACTTTGGGGCTTCCGCCTTTTAGTGACTTCCTTCCACTCGCCTTCCGGATTCGGGGTTTCCTTCTCTGGGGTACTGGTTTTTGCTGCAGGTGCTGGAGGTGGTGGGGCTGGTGTCTTCTCTTTCTTAGGGCACGCCTTTGCCATGTGTCCTGCCTCTCCGCATGACCAACAGAACGGCTTTCTGCCCTCCACCACTACCAACATCCTTCTGTTGCGGCAGATTAAAACGTTTGGGATGTTCTGGAATCCTTCTCTGTCCAATGTGATGTGGATTTCGAAATCTCCCGTCTCGATTCCTGCCTTACTGCTGATGGCCTTCACTTCGTTAACCTCTCCGAATTCGGCGAAGAAGGCCCCGAGTCTGTCACCGGAAATGTCTATGGGCACCCCATGAACCATCACCTTTGTTCGACGGGTGCCCATATACTCGGTTTGAAGTCTTAAAGACTTTGTATTCAAGACACTGCCGGCTAATTTCTTGGCTTGTTCTTCTGTGTGTAGGAGGAGGTCCCATAGAGCATTTGTTCTTCGTGCTAAAATTTTCGGACAAATGCCTAACGCCTTCAGGGCCTCCTCCATACCCTCCCTGCTCACTCCAACCAGCTTATGAGTCCTGACATCCGAGGTGAGCAAAGAAATGGTACGAGGTTTCACCTCCTCGAATGCCTCGGTGATGGTCAAGAATTCATTGCCACTGAAGGTTTCTTGGAGACGAATTCTTTCGTTTGCGTAAAATACGCCATCCTTTTTTATCGGGCTATTTTGGCTCCAGGCCGTTTTTTCAGCTGACACCGGTATTGTTAACGGTGTAGCTGGAGTGTCAATGTTTTTCTCAGCCATTTTGGTGAACAAAGTTCACCGCGGCTGACTATACTTTCTTTTCTCACACTTTTCTTTTTTTTTTTAAGCAGAAATTTTTAACAAATAAATAAAACCAAATAAAAAAGGTCGGACCGAAATCCGAGAAAAATAAATAAAACCAACAATGAACAGTAAACGAAAAAGAACAGAATCAAATAAAAGTCGGGGAGGGTAACAGCAAAATAAAAGAAATAAAAAACTAAACAAATATCAAACTGAAAAAAAGAAAGTGTTCAAAGAAAAAGAAAGAAAGGGTTCAAAAATGCGTACAAATTAAAAAAAAAAACGGAAAGAAAGGGTTCACAAAATGCGTGCAAATTTAAAAAAAATATAACTTTCCAAACAACTTAGCTTATAGCTGGTCCAAAAAACACGTAAGACGAACAGAAAATCTCGGGATTCCTTCTCAGGATTTATTTGTATAAAATACAAATTGTGGCACAAGGCCTAAAAAGGGGAGGGGTAAGGCTGGTCTTGACTAACTATCCTATACCTAGCTAATCAGATTCGTGACCCATTCATACATTACAATTGACGCATTCACCACAAGAATTCGTCCATCACCATTCGATCCTCCGAACACCATAATACCACATCCACACCAGGGGGGACCTACAAAAAAGCGCCCCATTTAATGATAATGAAAATACATAAAAATATCGTCGTGAGCGGATGAAAGGGGAGGGAGATGAACCCCATAACAAACTAAAATTTCAACAAAATCTTAAACTAAAACATAATTGATGTTAGTAGGGCCCGTCCAACCCTCAAAATAGAGAGGCCGCTGTATTCTGGCCAGAGGACAAAATCAAGAGGCACTCTCGCTAAGGGAGTGGGAAAGAGATAAAATAACTGGGACGTGGGGAAGTAAAAGGCTGATCCAGTTGAGATGAAAAGGAGGCCAAAACAAACTGGGGAGGTTGGGAATCTCGACTTGGATCATAACTAAAATGAAGGCCGGGAAACAGGCCGGGAACAACAGTTACTCATATTAACTAGGTACACTTAAGCATGTCTAACCTAACAGAGGGGAGGGTTCCACAGGAAACCACCCCGATGTGACTTTGGTTGACCTAGAAAAGAAAATCAAGGCTAACCCCGTTCAAACGAACCAAGCTCGCCTCTTTTACCCACCTTTCAGTGAAGACTGTCGAATGCAATCGTTTTCTATCAGTTCTAATCTTCATCTTGAGCTGATGCTCAAAGAATCGGATCAGATCCTGATGCGAAAGACTATTGCCTCGCAAGACCTCCTCCATTCGCGTCGTCCATATCACCATTCGAGCCGTGGCTAGCAGCGTTAGAAACACCATTCGTTTCACCCCGGAATACGGGGGCGACACATTGTCACACGCGTATGCGCGATCAATGGACACGAGTTCTTCGGGAGCGAGACGAGCCGTCAGCTCGCCGACATGGTCCCATAAGGGGCGGACCCGGGGGCAATGGTAGAAGGCGTGCGCAGCCGTTTCCTCTAAGCCAAGGCCACACCGATCACAGTCTGGCAAATCCGCCAAGCCCCATATGAAAGCCATGTCGTTGAGAGGCAGCCGATTCCGAGCCAATCGCCAGGTAAGCGAAAACTCAGGGTTACTGAGATAATCCGCCGCTGGCGCCCAAGACCAGTAGGAGCGATACTGCTCCTCCGAACAGTCGAGCGTATCACGTAGAGAATCCTTCGCGCGACCCTCCACTAATTCCCGATAGAAGACCTTCCTAGGCCGTGAAAGGTCACTGGACCGCGGAATAGCCCTCAAGGCTGACCGACACTCGCTGAGGAAAAGCGATTCATCTCGAGACTTACAATGGCGCTCAGCCTTCGAGATGGGGGGATTGATGGTAAGGCTAGGGAAGGCGTCCCTAACAATCCCCTCCAGAATCGGATCTCCTCTAGTCAATGCGCGGCGTAGGAAAGCCAAGCGAGAGGCACGGATGTGACTCTCCAAGTGTGGCATTCCCAGCCCCCCATGACACGGACGTTTGGTGCAGACTCGTCTGTCGACCCTGTTGGCGCGTCCCCTCCACAAAATGGAGGATAGCGCCTGCTCGAGCGCCGTCATCTGGGCCTCACAGAGAGGAAGTACTGACAATCGATAAAGAATCAGGGGGAAAATGTATGTAACACACACCTCCGCCCTGCCCTTTACGGACAACCTCCGTCGATTCCAAGTCTTACCGGCAGAAACGACCTTTGCTAGTACTTCAGACCAATTTTTCTTCAGCTGGAGGTCGGGTCCAAACCACACTCCAAGAATGCGGACAGGACCGTCCGTCCAACCGAAGCGGCCCGGAAGATCACGCCCCTTCCAGGCACCTAACCGCAAGCCGGAAGACTTGTCGCGGTTTATCTTGGCCCCTGTCACCTTCTCGTACCGATCAAGCGCCTTCTGCACCGCCTCAATGTCGTTAAGGGACGACACGAAAGCAGATACGTCATCGGCGTACGCGGAAACCCTGGCTCGAGACCCTCCAGGAACGGCGATCCCGCGTAGGGCCGGACTGCACGCCTCGTCCTTCAGCCGGCGCAGGAGAGGCTCCAACGCCAAAGCGTAAAGGAGAGGCGACAGCGGACAACCCTGACGAACCGACCTCGACAGAACAAAAGCGCCCGACAACTTTCCGTTCACCTGTACCACAGCACTGGGGGAGCGATACAGGAGGCTAATCCAGCGGCAGAAGTCGGGTGCGAATCCGGCGGCCTGCAGGACAGTAGCAAGGTAGCGATGGTCGACCCCATCAAATGCCTTGGACTGATCCAAATTGATCAGCGCGGCTTCTTCGTCGTCTTTTACGCCCTCTACGATCGTGCGGATCAAATGCAGGTTGCTCTGAATTGTTCGGCCCCTCACAGAACAAGTCTGCTCAGGTCCCAACAGAGACTCGGCAACTGACTGCAAACGCTCCTGCAGGATCTTGGCCATAATCTTTAACTCTGTGTTTAGCAGAGTTATGGGCCTATAATCATCTAGTTTCCCCCCAACACCCTTGCCCTTTTTCAACAGAGTGATCACACCCCTGGAAATGCGATTGGGGATGGACCCCGACCGAAACCAGTTGTTGAACACTGCTGTCAAAATCGGAACAAAGATGTGCGACAGCCTCAAGTACAATTCATAGGGCAAACCATCCAGACCGGGCGACTTGCCTCTGCCGACCCTCTTCAGTGCCTCATAGACTTCGCCCTCCGTGATCTCTCCCTCGCAGCTAGCCGCTTCAGTCGGCGCAAGCCGAGGAAAGTCAGCCAAATAGCTGCGAAACTCCTCCTCACGGAGACCAGGCTCCTTGGTAAAGCGGCTCTCGAAATGCCGCCGAAACGCCTCGCACATGTCGTCAGTCGACCGCAGAGTACGCCCCTCCGGGGTTTCGACTTGACGAACGTAACGATCACCACCTCGACGGATTTCTTCCCGACGCAGATCTGCGCCCAGGTTCACAGCTTCGTTAGACATCTTACTTAACTTATGCCTAATTACCTGACCCATGTAACGATCGCTATTCGACCGCTGCAGGGCCTCCCTAGCTAGAGCTATCTCTAGGGGATCCCCCCCAGCCTCCGCCCGGGAAAAATTAGCCTTAAGTGTCTTCACCTTCTCAGCCTTATCTAGAGCGAGCCGTTTGCTGAAATCGGTGGTGAAAGACCTAATTCTATCTTTCAGTTTTTCCCACCACCTATTCCCGATAACCGCCCCCACTAGCTCCCGCTGCACTAATTTAATTAGCTGCTCCCGGAAGTCCCGCCTGTCCAGTAAGGACAGATTGAACTTCCAGTAACCAGCCATTCTAGGCCTATGTTCTAACGCCACACGGGCACAAACGAGTTTGTGGTCCGTGTAGCCTACCCAGTGGAACGTGGGACAATCTAACAGGTCTATGTCGGCCCTACGAACTAACATTCTGTCAAGGTAGCTAACTACCTTGTCAGACGGCCAATTATGCGCCCACGTCCACATTTTCCCACTGGGATGATCGACCCGGTATCTATCGACGAGACCATAATCGCCGATCAGATCGACCAGGCTGCGATCGCCCCTTCTCCCGCTAGCGCCCCGCCCCCTGTCTAACTTGGGGTCCAGGATGGCATTCCAGTCCCCCATTAGAACTAGGCGCGAAGAATCGACTAGGAACGGCCCTAACTGCCGAAAAAAGTCACACCGCTCCCCCCGGTCGTTGGGCGCATAAACCGCAACGACCCGAAACGAACCACTTTTCACGGCAATATCGGCCACGATTAACCTGCCCTCGGCATCGGTATGCACAAGGTCCACCTTCGCATCAAGAGTACGTTTGACTAACAAAGAAACTCCTCTGGCCAACCGGTCCCCATATGCTGAATAGACGACAAAGTCGTCCTCCAGCACACACGCATCGGAAGTGCAAACAAAGTGGGTCTCTTCGATCGCGGCAACATCTACACCGAAGGACAGGAGATCCCGACGCAGGCGGGCAGCCTTACCCCGATTTCTCAAGCCCTTCACATTCAAACTGGCTATCTTTATTTCCATTTTCTAGGCCTGCAAATATAAAAAAGAATTAGTGCAAAAACCTTAGACACATACGGGGCGGAAATCTGAGCTGGACAGGACCCCGACGGATTGCCCCAGGCTCCCTACTCCCAACTCTGACGTAATGCGTCCATCCAGGGCAATACCGCCAACGTCCATGGGGTATATTAGTTTGATCGCTCTATATAATGAGGGATGGATCAAAACGGGGACCCTCCCTGCACAAAATTGTCGCAATCTTCTTATACTGGGGTCCTCCATATCGAACATTCTGATGTTCGGGAAGGCCTCTTTAGCTTCAAACAAATGACTCCACACACGCAAGTAAGCCCCCGTGTCCCTTACGCAGGTTATCACTCCTGGCGCCTTAGGAAAGTTACGAGGGTCTTCTGTTGACTTCCCGTCAACCTCGTTCATTTGGAAAAGGAGCCCCGACAGTGCTTTTCTTTGCTTGGTGAGCCCGTTCTTGTAGACTTCTTTGTCTACATGACAAATTGATTCGGGCCCTTCGAAAAGTTTCTTTTTCTTCTTTTTCTTCTCCCTTGAAGGATGGGGAGGGGAAGAAGTGGATGTATGGGGTGGTGTATTTAGAGAACTGGGGGAAGAAGTAGAGGGAGAGGGGGATGGAGTACGTGTATGGGAGGAAGGGAGACTCCTATCTCTAGGGGAAACAGATTGTCTTATGGGCGATGCAGGGAAGGAGTGCCGCCTGGTTCTGTCCATGCTACACTCTGCCCTGCTACGTCCAGAGGTACCTTTTTCTTGCTCTTCAGAGTCTTCCTCCCTACTTCTTTTTAAAGACGAAGCTCGTGGTGGAGGCATACTTTCTACCTCCATTGGTGCTTCCTGCTGCTGCTCCATCTGTGGATGCTCTTGCTGCTTCTTGGTTTTCTGCTGTGACCGCTGCTGTTGAGGCTGCTGTTGCTTCTTCTGTCGTTGCTGTTGAGGTTGTTCAGCTTGCTTCTGCTGTTGAGGCTGCTGTTCTATTTGCTTCTGTTGCAGTTTAGGTTGATCCTCGGGCCGCTTGTTTTGGCCTTCTTTGGGTTGCTTTTTAAATTCCCCTTCCGTCTGCCTTTTGGGGGGAATCTCCTTCTGGGGTGGAGCCGGCGCACTTTGGGGCTTCCGCCTTTTAGTGACTTCCTTCCACTCGCCTTCCGGATTCGGGGTTTCCTTCTCTGGGGTACTGGTTTTTGCTGCAGGTGCTGGAGGTGGTGGGGCTGGTGTCTTCTCTTTCTTAGGGCACGCCTTTGCCATGTGTCCTGCCTCTCCGCATGACCAACAGAACGGCTTTCTGCCCTCCACCACTACCAACATCCTTCTGTTGCGGCAGATTAAAACGTTTGGGATGTTCTGGAATCCTTCTCTGTCCAATGTGATGTGGATTTCGAAATCTCCCGTCTCGATTCCTGCCTTACTGCTGATGGCCTTCACTTCGTTAACCTCTCCGAATTCGGCGAAGAAGGCCCCGAGTCTGTCACCGGAAATGTCTATGGGCACCCCATGAACCATCACCTTTGTTCGACGGGTGCCCATATACTCGGTTTGAAGTCTTAAAGACTTTGTATTCAAGACACTGCCGGCTAATTTCTTGGCTTGTTCTTCTGTGTGTAGGAGGAGGTCCCATAGAGCATTTGTTCTTCGTGCTAAAATTTTCGGACAAATGCCTAACGCCTTCAGGGCCTCCTCCATACCCTCCCTGCTCACTCCAACCAGCTTATGAGTCCTGACATCCGAGGTGAGCAAAGAAATGGTACGAGGTTTCACCTCCTCGAATGCCTCGGTGATGGTCAAGAATTCATTGCCACTGAAGGTTTCTTGGAGACGAATTCTTTCGTTTGCGTAAAATACGCCATCCTTTTTTATCGGGCTATTTTGGCTCCAGGCCGTTTTTTCAGCTGACACCGGTATTGTTAACGGTGTAGCTGGAGTGTCAATGTTTTTCTCAGCCATTTTGGTGAACAAAGTTCACCGCGGCTGACTATACTTTCTTTTCTCACACTTTTCTTTTTTTTTTTAAGCAGAAATTTTTAACAAATAAATAAAACCAAATAAAAAAGGTCGGACCGAAATCCGAGAAAAATAAATAAAACCAACAATGAACAGTAAACGAAAAAGAACAGAATCAAATAAAAGTCGGGGAGGGTAACAGCAAAATAAAAGAAATAAAAAACTAAACAAATATCAAACTGAAAAAAAGAAAGTGTTCAAAGAAAAAGAAAGAAAGGGTTCAAAAATGCGTACAAATTAAAAAAAAAAACGGAAAGAAAGGGTTCACAAAATGCGTGCAAATTTAAAAAAAATATAACTTTCCAAACAACTTAGCTTATAGCTGGTCCAAAAAACACGTAAGACGAACAGAAAATCTCGGGATTCCTTCTCAGGATTTATTTGTATAAAATACAAATTGTGGCACAAGGCCTAAAAAGGGGAGGGGTAAGGCTGGTCTTGACTAACTATCCTATACCTAGCTAATCAGATTCGTGACCCATTCATACATTACAATTGACGCATTCACCACAAGAATTCGTCCATCACCATTCGATCCTCCGAACACCATAATACCACATCCACACCAGGGGGGACCTACAAAAAAGCGCCCCATTTAATGATAATGAAAATACATAAAAATATCGTCGTGAGCGGATGAAAGGGGAGGGAGATGAACCCCATAACAAACTAAAATTTCAACAAAATCTTAAACTAAAACATAATTGATGTTAGTAGGGCCCGTCCAACCCTCAAAATAGAGAGGCCGCTGTATTCTGGCCAGAGGACAAAATCAAGAGGCACTCTCGCTAAGGGAGTGGGAAAGAGATAAAATAACTGGGACGTGGGGAAGTAAAAGGCTGATCCAGTTGAGATGAAAAGGAGGCCAAAACAAACTGGGGAGGTTGGGAATCTCGACTTGGATCATAACTAAAATGAAGGCCGGGAAACAGGCCGGGAACAACAGTTACTCATATTAACTAGGTACACTTAAGCATGTCTAACCTAACAGAGGGGAGGGTTCCACAGGAAACCACCCCGATGTGACTTTGGTTGACCTAGAAAAGAAAATCAAGGCTAACCCCGTTCAAACGAACCAAGCTCGCCTCTTTTACCCACCTTTCAGTGAAGACTGTCGAATGCAATCGTTTTCTATCAGTTCTAATCTTCATCTTGAGCTGATGCTCAAAGAATCGGATCAGATCCTGATGCGAAAGACTATTGCCTCGCAAGACCTCCTCCATTCGCGTCGTCCATATCACCATTCGAGCCGTGGCTAGCAGCGTTAGAAACACCATTCGTTTCACCCCGGAATACGGGGGCGACACATTGTCACACGCGTATGCGCGATCAATGGACACGAGTTCTTCGGGAGCGAGACGAGCCGTCAGCTCGCCGACATGGTCCCATAAGGGGCGGACCCGGGGGCAATGGTAGAAGGCGTGCGCAGCCGTTTCCTCTAAGCCAAGGCCACACCGATCACAGTCTGGCAAATCCGCCAAGCCCCATATGAAAGCCATGTCGTTGAGAGGCAGCCGATTCCGAGCCAATCGCCAGGTAAGCGAAAACTCAGGGTTACTGAGATAATCCGCCGCTGGCGCCCAAGACCAGTAGGAGCGATACTGCTCCTCCGAACAGTCGAGCGTATCACGTAGAGAATCCTTCGCGCGACCCTCCACTAATTCCCGATAGAAGACCTTCCTAGGCCGTGAAAGGTCACTGGACCGCGGAATAGCCCTCAAGGCTGACCGACACTCGCTGAGGAAAAGCGATTCATCTCGAGACTTACAATGGCGCTCAGCCTTCGAGATGGGGGGATTGATGGTAAGGCTAGGGAAGGCGTCCCTAACAATCCCCTCCAGAATCGGATCTCCTCTAGTCAATGCGCGGCGTAGGAAAGCCAAGCGAGAGGCACGG
The DNA here is from genome assembly GCA_964036315.1 of Acanthosepion esculentum. Lineage (NCBI taxonomy): Eukaryota > Metazoa > Mollusca > Cephalopoda > Sepiida > Sepiidae > Acanthosepion > Acanthosepion esculentum. The sequence continues at coordinate 69,325,212 of OZ038486.1, forward strand.
ATGTGACTCTCCAAGTGTGGCATTCCCAGCCCCCCATGACACGGACGTTTGGTGCAGACTCGTCTGTCGACCCTGTTGGCGCGTCCCCTCCACAAAATGGAGGATAGCGCCTGCTCGAGCGCCGTCATCTGGGCCTCACAGAGAGGAAGTACTGACAATCGATAAAGAATCAGGGGGAAAATGTATGTAACACACACCTCCGCCCTGCCCTTTACGGACAACCTCCGTCGATTCCAAGTCTTACCGGCAGAAACGACCTTTGCTAGTACTTCAGACCAATTTTTCTTCAGCTGGAGGTCGGGTCCAAACCACACTCCAAGAATGCGGACAGGACCGTCCGTCCAACCGAAGCGGCCCGGAAGATCACGCCCCTTCCAGGCACCTAACCGCAAGCCGGAAGACTTGTCGCGGTTTATCTTGGCCCCTGTCACCTTCTCGTACCGATCAAGCGCCTTCTGCACCGCCTCAATGTCGTTAAGGGACGACACGAAAGCAGATACGTCATCGGCGTACGCGGAAACCCTGGCTCGAGACCCTCCAGGAACGGCGATCCCGCGTAGGGCCGGACTGCACGCCTCGTCCTTCAGCCGGCGCAGGAGAGGCTCCAACGCCAAAGCGTAAAGGAGAGGCGACAGCGGACAACCCTGACGAACCGACCTCGACAGAACAAAAGCGCCCGACAACTTTCCGTTCACCTGTACCACAGCACTGGGGGAGCGATACAGGAGGCTAATCCAGCGGCAGAAGTCGGGTGCGAATCCGGCGGCCTGCAGGACAGTAGCAAGGTAGCGATGGTCGACCCCATCAAATGCCTTGGACTGATCCAAATTGATCAGCGCGGCTTCTTCGTCGTCTTTTACGCCCTCTACGATCGTGCGGATCAAATGCAGGTTGCTCTGAATTGTTCGGCCCCTCACAGAACAAGTCTGCTCAGGTCCCAACAGAGACTCGGCAACTGACTGCAAACGCTCCTGCAGGATCTTGGCCATAATCTTTAACTCTGTGTTTAGCAGAGTTATGGGCCTATAATCATCTAGTTTCCCCCCAACACCCTTGCCCTTTTTCAACAGAGTGATCACACCCCTGGAAATGCGATTGGGGATGGACCCCGACCGAAACCAGTTGTTGAACACTGCTGTCAAAATCGGAACAAAGATGTGCGACAGCCTCAAGTACAATTCATAGGGCAAACCATCCAGACCGGGCGACTTGCCTCTGCCGACCCTCTTCAGTGCCTCATAGACTTCGCCCTCCGTGATCTCTCCCTCGCAGCTAGCCGCTTCAGTCGGCGCAAGCCGAGGAAAGTCAGCCAAATAGCTGCGAAACTCCTCCTCACGGAGACCAGGCTCCTTGGTAAAGCGGCTCTCGAAATGCCGCCGAAACGCCTCGCACATGTCGTCAGTCGACCGCAGAGTACGCCCCTCCGGGGTTTCGACTTGACGAACGTAACGATCACCACCTCGACGGATTTCTTCCCGACGCAGATCTGCGCCCAGGTTCACAGCTTCGTTAGACATCTTACTTAACTTATGCCTAATTACCTGACCCATGTAACGATCGCTATTCGACCGCTGCAGGGCCTCCCTAGCTAGAGCTATCTCTAGGGGATCCCCCCCAGCCTCCGCCCGGGAAAAATTAGCCTTAAGTGTCTTCACCTTCTCAGCCTTATCTAGAGCGAGCCGTTTGCTGAAATCGGTGGTGAAAGACCTAATTCTATCTTTCAGTTTTTCCCACCACCTATTCCCGATAACCGCCCCCACTAGCTCCCGCTGCACTAATTTAATTAGCTGCTCCCGGAAGTCCCGCCTGTCCAGTAAGGACAGATTGAACTTCCAGTAACCAGCCATTCTAGGCCTATGTTCTAACGCCACACGGGCACAAACGAGTTTGTGGTCCGTGTAGCCTACCCAGTGGAACGTGGGACAATCTAACAGGTCTATGTCGGCCCTACGAACTAACATTCTGTCAAGGTAGCTAACTACCTTGTCAGACGGCCAATTATGCGCCCACGTCCACATTTTCCCACTGGGATGATCGACCCGGTATCTATCGACGAGACCATAATCGCCGATCAGATCGACCAGGCTGCGATCGCCCCTTCTCCCGCTAGCGCCCCGCCCCCTGTCTAACTTGGGGTCCAGGATGGCATTCCAGTCCCCCATTAGAACTAGGCGCGAAGAATCGACTAGGAACGGCCCTAACTGCCGAAAAAAGTCACACCGCTCCCCCCGGTCGTTGGGCGCATAAACCGCAACGACCCGAAACGAACCACTTTTCACGGCAATATCGGCCACGATTAACCTGCCCTCGGCATCGGTATGCACAAGGTCCACCTTCGCATCAAGAGTACGTTTGACTAACAAAGAAACTCCTCTGGCCAACCGGTCCCCATATGCTGAATAGACGACAAAGTCGTCCTCCAGCACACACGCATCGGAAGTGCAAACAAAGTGGGTCTCTTCGATCGCGGCAACATCTACACCGAAGGACAGGAGATCCCGACGCAGGCGGGCAGCCTTACCCCGATTTCTCAAGCCCTTCACATTCAAACTGGCTATCTTTATTTCCATTTTCTAGGCCTGCAAATATAAAAAAGAATTAGTGCAAAAACCTTAGACACATACGGGGCGGAAATCTGAGCTGGACAGGACCCCGACGGATTGCCCCAGGCTCCCTACTCCCAACTCTGACGTAATGCGTCCATCCAGGGCAATACCGCCAACGTCCATGGGGTATATTAGTTTGATCGCTCTATATAATGAGGGATGGATCAAAACGGGGACCCTCCCTGCACAAAATTGTCGCAATCTTCTTATACTGGGGTCCTCCATATCGAACATTCTGATGTTCGGGAAGGCCTCTTTAGCTTCAAACAAATGACTCCACACACGCAAGTAAGCCCCCGTGTCCCTTACGCAGGTTATCACTCCTGGCGCCTTAGGAAAGTTACGAGGGTCTTCTGTTGACTTCCCGTCAACCTCGTTCATTTGGAAAAGGAGCCCCGACAGTGCTTTTCTTTGCTTGGTGAGCCCGTTCTTGTAGACTTCTTTGTCTACATGACAAATTGATTCGGGCCCTTCGAAAAGTTTCTTTTTCTTCTTTTTCTTCTCCCTTGAAGGATGGGGAGGGGAAGAAGTGGATGTATGGGGTGGTGTATTTAGAGAACTGGGGGAAGAAGTAGAGGGAGAGGGGGATGGAGTACGTGTATGGGAGGAAGGGAGACTCCTATCTCTAGGGGAAACAGATTGTCTTATGGGCGATGCAGGGAAGGAGTGCCGCCTGGTTCTGTCCATGCTACACTCTGCCCTGCTACGTCCAGAGGTACCTTTTTCTTGCTCTTCAGAGTCTTCCTCCCTACTTCTTTTTAAAGACGAAGCTCGTGGTGGAGGCATACTTTCTACCTCCATTGGTGCTTCCTGCTGCTGCTCCATCTGTGGATGCTCTTGCTGCTTCTTGGTTTTCTGCTGTGACCGCTGCTGTTGAGGCTGCTGTTGCTTCTTCTGTCGTTGCTGTTGAGGTTGTTCAGCTTGCTTCTGCTGTTGAGGCTGCTGTTCTATTTGCTTCTGTTGCAGTTTAGGTTGATCCTCGGGCCGCTTGTTTTGGCCTTCTTTGGGTTGCTTTTTAAATTCCCCTTCCGTCTGCCTTTTGGGGGGAATCTCCTTCTGGGGTGGAGCCGGCGCACTTTGGGGCTTCCGCCTTTTAGTGACTTCCTTCCACTCGCCTTCCGGATTCGGGGTTTCCTTCTCTGGGGTACTGGTTTTTGCTGCAGGTGCTGGAGGTGGTGGGGCTGGTGTCTTCTCTTTCTTAGGGCACGCCTTTGCCATGTGTCCTGCCTCTCCGCATGACCAACAGAACGGCTTTCTGCCCTCCACCACTACCAACATCCTTCTGTTGCGGCAGATTAAAACGTTTGGGATGTTCTGGAATCCTTCTCTGTCCAATGTGATGTGGATTTCGAAATCTCCCGTCTCGATTCCTGCCTTACTGCTGATGGCCTTCACTTCGTTAACCTCTCCGAATTCGGCGAAGAAGGCCCCGAGTCTGTCACCGGAAATGTCTATGGGCACCCCATGAACCATCACCTTTGTTCGACGGGTGCCCATATACTCGGTTTGAAGTCTTAAAGACTTTGTATTCAAGACACTGCCGGCTAATTTCTTGGCTTGTTCTTCTGTGTGTAGGAGGAGGTCCCATAGAGCATTTGTTCTTCGTGCTAAAATTTTCGGACAAATGCCTAACGCCTTCAGGGCCTCCTCCATACCCTCCCTGCTCACTCCAACCAGCTTATGAGTCCTGACATCCGAGGTGAGCAAAGAAATGGTACGAGGTTTCACCTCCTCGAATGCCTCGGTGATGGTCAAGAATTCATTGCCACTGAAGGTTTCTTGGAGACGAATTCTTTCGTTTGCGTAAAATACGCCATCCTTTTTTATCGGGCTATTTTGGCTCCAGGCCGTTTTTTCAGCTGACACCGGTATTGTTAACGGTGTAGCTGGAGTGTCAATGTTTTTCTCAGCCATTTTGGTGAACAAAGTTCACCGCGGCTGACTATACTTTCTTTTCTCACACTTTTCTTTTTTTTTTTAAGCAGAAATTTTTAACAAATAAATAAAACCAAATAAAAAAGGTCGGACCGAAATCCGAGAAAAATAAATAAAACCAACAATGAACAGTAAACGAAAAAGAACAGAATCAAATAAAAGTCGGGGAGGGTAACAGCAAAATAAAAGAAATAAAAAACTAAACAAATATCAAACTGAAAAAAAGAAAGTGTTCAAAGAAAAAGAAAGAAAGGGTTCAAAAATGCGTACAAATTAAAAAAAAAAACGGAAAGAAAGGGTTCACAAAATGCGTGCAAATTTAAAAAAAATATAACTTTCCAAACAACTTAGCTTATAGCTGGTCCAAAAAACACGTAAGACGAACAGAAAATCTCGGGATTCCTTCTCCCTCGTCTTCCGGTATCAACCATTATTTATATAGTTGGTAGTCACCTATGCAGATTAGGTGGATCCCACCACAACAATAAGAAAGAAAGAAAGAAAGAAAGAAAACAGAAAAAAGAAAGGATAAATTACTAGTATAGCAAGAAAGAAAGAGAGAAAGAAAGAAAGAAAGAAAGAAACAAACAAACAAATGGAAAAGAAAGAAAAATAGGAAGCAAAAAAGAAAGAAAATAAAGACAGGATAATTTGCTATCATAAGAAAGAAAGAAAGAAAGCGCGGTAATAAAGTGGTACAAAAGAAGGCGATTTGATCCACCTAACAGCGGGTGTTTTTGCAAGTTTGTTATAAGATATGAAATAAAGACACACATAAATTCCGGAAAAAATAAACGCAATTGAAATGTTTACTGTATAAACCTAACATTTATTCAATATTCTGGACAACAGGGCATTGCTGCCACATTGTATTACTTTTCACCTGATGTTTCATAAACGTTTGTTATGAATGGGTCTTTTCTGAGAAATAGAGTGCATCAAGACGTGTCAACAATTTCTTGTTAATGTGTCCCTGCTGTTTGGGCTCCGATCTATGGACTTAAGCAGTAGTCACTTCTATTCATTTGTAAAAGAAAATGAATCATTCAACGTTTCTTTTCTTTTTTGGTGCATTGGTTGATTTTTATTCTGCGGTTTATCAACTCTTTGGGAGTTATTTAAAGCCATATTTTGGATTTTGAAAAATAAAGAAAGGAAGAAAAAAGAAAGAAAGAAGCATCGGAAATGTGTTCAAAGAAACAAAATACATGCTCTATATTTAATCAAAAATAAGATAGCAAAGAAAGAAGCAAAACAAATAGAAAGCATGAAAAACGTTAAAGAAACGTATAAGAAAACATGAAAGCATAGAATAAAAGAAAGAAAATATCATTAGATAAAGAAGAAAAAACAATGGTTAAGAGAAAGGGAAAATATTCACTACTTAAAAAGACTGTTCAACCTAAAAGAGATAAAAGAGAAGCGAGTGATTAAAAAAACGGTTAAAAAAAAGAAAACAAAGAAACAAAAATTAGTTTGGTCAAAAGAAGCAAAAACGTATGATTGAGAAAAAAAGGCAAGACTTTATTCTATATCAATTGAATTTTCGTTTTTCCTGTATCATAGGTAGAGATGTTTACGTGATCACTTTACAGTAAAACTCAAGTACCATCTTCAAATACACGAGTTCTCGTGGATTCCTACCTTGCCTCATGCATCATTTAATATTACATTACTTGTCAGTCTTTCCCTTCGTTATCATCGTTCAGAAAAACGACTTTCGTTATACTTATCCCAAAATTTGTATATTGTATTTGTTTTTATTTGATCTCTTTTTTTTTATAATTTTTTGAAGTCGTCATCGTCTCTAGTGTTTTGTCCTGTCATTTTTTTCTGATCAGATTAGCGTAACACACTCAACGGTTAAAAGTTTATTTATATAAAGTGCAGTTTTCATTGTACTTCGCATCTGGCCACTTACGGAAAATTATGTAAAAGTACTTCGCCTGCACCGTAGTGTTATCATATCTACTGTCGGTGAACTCAAAGAGGACAACGATAAAGAAATTCATATTAGCACAAAAAAATCAGTATAAAGGAAAAAATAACTGGCGATCATATAAATAACAGAAAAAATAAGAGATGTTCCGACGACGATCATTGAGACGACAATACACAGCAGACGGACTGGAGTCGGACAAAATAAACTTAAGAGTAGCCATATAAAAATGGCTATTGATGATGAAAAGCCTACGTTAGAAACGAGCAAATATAACAAACAACAAAAACAAAACAAAACATAAAACAGAAAGATGAAAAATACTTTGTGAAAAAAATCCCTGTATTTAAAACAATATCTATTAAGGATAAACAACAAAAATTATCTAACAGAAAATATGCAGGATCTTTAGAAAAAAAAGAATAATAAAAAGATAAGACGTTTGCATACAGAACGGCCACTCAAACGCGATTACAAGACCAGCTCTAATTTTTTAAAACAAACGACAATATACCTAAACGTGAATAAAACCAGATCAGTTTACTTATAGGAAACAAAGCGCATAACTTTCAATTGATTACATATCAACCTATCCAAACAGAAGATCAAATAACATTATATTCAATATGAAGAAAACGTGTTATATAGTAACTATACTCCAATCATTATTGAATTTTAACCATAGAATAAACTATGAAAATCTTACCCAGAAACATTTTCGTATTATGAAAATGAAGATATTGCCGATGGTCATTAGAAGTCTGGAAATCCTACTAAATACACTTCCAAGAGAAGTTCAACAAGTGCACTGTTGAAAATAACCCCAGAAACGATACGAATGACGATAGCAAAGAGTCAGTCATACTGGTAGATCAGAAAAGGGGAAAATCGTGCTGATTATTATCAGAACACTCAATACGGTATCGAAGTTTATTTCAAAGAGACAGTAACATTTAGATATCCGAAGAGGTTAAAGTAATGCCGATAATCACTAGAGCACATGAAACGACACCAAATTACGAGGAGACACTAATATTTATAGATCCTAAAATGTAAATGTGGTGCCAATAATCATTAGAATTCGGGAAATCTTAACAAAGAGAATTTCAAAGACACAGCAATATGTACAAATCAATGAAGAATTGAGAGAAGCCAACATTGTTAAAAAATAATCCCTGAAACGGTCGAAAGAATATTATAAAGAAATAGATAAAAGATAAAAATATGTAAGTAGTACCGATAATCATTAGTACACTCAAAAGAGTACCAAATCTATTACAAAGAGTAATATTTAGAGATTCGAAAAGTCGACGGTAATGCCGGCAATCATTTCATCTCTCATAACGGTATCAAATTGTATTGCAAAAATACAGTAATATTTAGAGATCCGAAAATCTTAAGGTAGTGTCGATAATCATTAGAGCCCGGGAACTATTATCTTAAAGACTATTACTAAGAGCTAACACTATTTAATGATCAGAGAAAGAATGGATTGACGCCAGACGAGAGAACTCTTAAATTAAGCTAGAATACTTAAGTGATTGATGGATTATTAAAAAGGCTTGCGGTCACTTGAGCCCCACTGAAAATCGCGAGAGACACTTTCTAAGAAGATAAGAATACTTATAAAGTTTCTAATGTTGATTATACTTTCAAAACAGCTGTTTGAGATTATAATTACAAAAACAATTTCAATATTCGCAAAGGAGATTGAAAACTAAAATACATAAAAAACTTATTTGTTTATATAAAAGTAGACAGAAAACATATTTTAATAAAAAGTAGATGGACGGCATCAATAAAATATTAAATATAATGAAAAGAACAGTATTTTTTTTACATAAGAAATTAAAAATAATTCTTCAAAATGAATGGAAATAGCATAAAAGCATTTATTCTAATATTTTACGATACTTCAAATAATTTTTAAACGGCGTCCTACCAAATGGCGGAAAGTGAATGAAAGCTACAACTGGAGTGTATTTTATTTTAATATTTTTTAAAAGCAATTATTGTTCCACTTTAAAATATAATTCATAGTCAATATCTTTATCAACCGTAATGTATTAAATGCTCCGCCAGAAGTCCTTAATAACTATAAGTAAAGGAGAAAATAGAAAGAATTTTAAAACAATGAAACGAAAAAATAAAGAAAGCAATTATATTACGATCGTAAGAATATATTAGACAGTATCCAAAAGTAATCGTGAAAACGCTAGAGATAGAGTAATTCCTCAGATGATATTGAAGCTGAGTTGATTCGAAGCCATTTGTGTCTCCGAGAAGTCTGATAAACAACAACAGCGACTTAATAACAATAATAATAATGATAAACACAATGATTGGTGTAATTCTTCCATTTGAATCAGAAGGCGATTTATGAACACAAAAAGAAAAATAAACTTTTGAAAAACGGTGGGAATATTTTCTTTTAATAAGGTGCCACCTCCCAAAATGAATCTACCAACAGAAGACAACGATCCTGCTTTCCCTCCTGTGGCCAATGTAATGATAATGAGTGGTCAGGGAAATGTCGATGACAGCCATTCATAGTTGGGCTAAGAATGATCTTGAACAGAAAATCAACATCCTCTATCAATTATTTCAAGAAAGATAAACCTTTCAAAAACATAAACTATAACATGGAATTGGAATGTGGACAGCGATGTCACCTAAACTGAATCCCTCATAAAAATTCAAGATATGGAATTAATTTAAGACTTGTGATCAGGAGAGTTCCAACAAAAGTGAGAAATCAATTTTTATTAGATATTTTATTATGACAAAAAGAAAAAAAGCATTTTATGATTAAATTTTGCTCTCGTCAAAATATCATCCTTTAGCCTTGATCACTGCAGCACAAATATTTTGCAAAAGCTTTTCAAAGTATAAGTTTCATAATTGATCCCATTCTTTTATCAATGACTCTAAGAGTTATTTTTCTTTTCCTCTGTTTTTTTCACTTTTCTGTCAAGTTCATTCCATGTTAATTCTCGGAGTTGCTTCACACTTTTGAACCGTTGTGTATATATATAATCCAAAAAAGAATCTGAAATGTTATTTGTCCTGACCTGGCTTCCCGGCTTCATTAAATTTCCCACCGCCATAAAGGAGCTTCCCTACGATTTTACTATAAATATCTTCACGGTAATTGTTCTGACGTACTTTTCTCTACGGTACCTAGACTTTATTCATTTATGGGTTGAAGTGCTCAATAACTGCCTGTAAAACAATGTAATACGATGTAAAATCAGCAAATGATGAAGAAAAATATACATAGGCGTAACTAAAGGAACCTGGAAACAAAGAATCTACACATACAACACTCCATTTACGAATAGTAAATACGCGAACAGTATAATGCTTTCTAAAAATACATGATAAGTTTTTAAAAAATCACACCAAAATCATCATGGTAAACAAGGAAAACATGGTCAGATTACAACAATTCTTCAAAAAATGGAAAAGTTTGTCTGAGTGAGAAAATATCTAATAAATTACTAAATAAACGACCTGAACTCATGAGGCACAAAAACAAATCGATAACAAAAATATGAAAAATATATATAAAATAGATAAAAATAAATAAGTTAAATAAAATAAACAGAGAATTTAAATAAATATAAACAAAAAAGAAATAATAAACAAATTACCAAACTACGAATGCACACATAAACACAAATAAATGTAATAATAATAAACAACAAATAATAAAATAAAGTAATCAATAATAAATAATGAGTGTATACAGAAGTAAAAATATTGTTCGTTTTACAAAAATTAAATTATGAACACTCATAAATATACTTAAGGTAAGCTGAAAGTCAAGGTAAGTTATGCTGGATCTTACGGGATATAATTTAAAGTAATAAACTAAAGTGATTAAATGTTTCTTATTGGTGATTTTTTTTTTAAGATTTAATTATTATTTATATTAATTTAGTCTGAAAAATTAAGTTATACATTATGTATTTCACATAATAGGTTTTGAATTTACACGTTCTCTTTTCATTTCTGTGATTTTTTCAGGTCATGTAGGTTAGCTTGAGAATGAGTACTCCTTTTTAGGAAAGGAGATATCAGAAAAATAAAGGGGCGAAAACTTATATTTTGCTGATATTCGATATATCCACTTTTGATTTAATACGTGTGGTACTATTAAGATCGAACACACACAAACACACATACATACATATATATTTATATATATATGCGCGCACGCACACACACACACGTTCACACACACACACACATATATATATATATATATATTTTAGGATATTACTACAAAAACATGTAAAAATCGCTACAAAATTAATGTCTTGTTTCAATACATAACGATGCGTCTCCTCAGAAAAGAAAAAGAAAAATGAAAGTAAAATACTTCCTCATTTTTAGAAAGAAAAATATTTGTGCCCTCTTTTAAATTAAATGTTACAAACGTTGGAAGTGTAATCTGCTCCTTCTCACCGTACCTGGATATATATATATATATAAATATATATATATATATATATATATATATATATATATATATATATATATATATATATATATATATATATATATATATATATATGAGATGATGAGGATGAATGGGCTTGGGAGGAACTCGATTTAAAAATATTACAATAAACATTACCATTGCCATTAGCAGTCTGATCCTGGTTGTTGTGACTATATTTGATCCATCCTGATAGGATGATATTTGAAGGCAAGGAAAATACTTTTATAAAAGTGAGAATGATTCTTTGCATAAATAAAGTATCTTTTAAAAAGAAAATACTAAAAATTATTATATCATCCTAATACCTGAAACGAAGCGGAATGTTTTAAACGAATAGAAAATAATATTATGGATGAACAATGAAGCTATGAATTCATATGAATATTAGATTTTGTGTATAAATCTGCGAGAACTTTTGCATCAGCCCAGTAAAATAGTGGTTGGGTAAGAGAGGAATTATAGCAATGGAAAGATGATGAGATATGTAAGAAAGAAAATGCGCACATTTTCATAACCATTATATTGCAAAGAACAAAACACATATTGTCCTCTTTATGGCTTCCCATAAAAAAAGAATCACACAGAAGATCGCTTCCGATTTTCATAGACATAAAACAATGTGCACACATTGTTAACAGGAAATTTTCCTTGTTTTCCAAACATCGGTTTCCTTTTGTACAGGAGGGCTAAAATTGGGTGATAAGAGGAAGTTATCGTCTTCAGTGTTCGGATTCTCACAGATGTGAAACGTCAACTGTGAAGAGAAGCTAAACGCTATTTAACAGCCGTTTATTTCGTTTCGTCTTGCACATCAAAGGCCTTGTGTTTTCTACATGATAAAAACAAGTTATGTTTGATCTCATTGGTATTTAAGGAAGACACACGCACTTTAAAGACTATAGATATATACAAGTTGGATGAGTAAAATATTGCATTATCCTTCCCAGGCACCAGTGTTAGCAATTAGAGATCAGTTTAAAAGCATGGTTTTTTAAAAGATTGATTTTCATGTTAACCTGGTAGGTACTTGAAAGCTTAACATAATCTTTTAGAGTTTCCTTCCCCGAGTGTTTTTCAATATTTCTCAATATATATATATATATATATATATATATATATATATATATATATATATATATATATATATATATATATATAGAGAGAGAGAGAGAGAGAGAGAGAGAGAGAGATAGATAGATAGATAGATAGATATGGACAGAATTATTCATCTCCGCTTCCATAATTACAAATAAATCTAATACTATTTTCAAAGAAAGTTAATGTGCCTTTTTCACAAATGATGAAATAATTGATGCAAAAGCATGTGCAGTAATGCTCACGACATTTTATTTTATTTTAAGGTCAAACAATAATACAAAAATCACCAAAAACATTTAACAAAGGAGAAAATTATTGAGGCTCTTCCCATAATAATCAATTGTGTAACCTTTATTCTTGATTATTGCCTCTAATGTTTATTGATAATTCCTTAAGAGATCATTACATTCGCTGACAGGTATTTTGCTCCATTCTTCCTTGGCAATAGCTTTCAGTTCTTCACATTTGAAGGACATTTGTATCTTTATTTTTTTGCACTAATAATCCCATAACTTTTCATTGAGGATTAGGTCAGGACTTTGCGCGGGGTACGCCAATACCTTCATATTGCTGTCTTATAAGTATTTTGTAAGAATTCGTGCCTTCGTGTGTTTCGGGTCATTGTCATGTTGGGGCGTCGCCGGACGGTCCAAAAACAAACTTCATGCACTTTGCTTCATATTATTTTTAAGAATAACCAAATCCTGCTCTTTATCCATGATACCCTGTACTCTCACTTATTCGCCTGTTCCAGAAACAGCCAGAGTATTAACCGTTTTCTAATACTCCTTAATTTATTTTCAACACAATGAGTTTCGTTGTACTTCTTGATAATACCACAACTTATTGATCTAAGGAAATTTAAACGATTGTAAAGTGTTTTATATCCATTACCTTCTTGTAATCATCAAGTATTCGTGTCAAGTTCTGCTGTCTTCGCCATGGTTCATAACGAATGAGTCACCGGAGTACATGGTTCTCACATTGTCTTCAACACTTAAAATATTCAAAGGGTGTTTTTATCAAATGGCAAATTAAAAAAAAGTTTATAATTGCTACAGAGGAATAATATTCCATAATTTCCACCAGAAAGAGCGAATAATTATGGAGTGCCCCAATTTTTAGAAAACTGATATCAATGCATTTAACAGAATGAAACGTCTAAACATTTTTCGAAATATTCAAAACTAAATTCGGAATCAGCTATTTATGGTCAATTCATTAAGTACTTGCAAATATTCGCATTTCCATGGAAAATATGCAAATATTCAGTGGTGGCGAATAATCCTGTACACAACTCTGTACATACATACATACATATATATATATATATATATATATATATGAGTGAACACTGAAGTCAAGACTCAGAGGCGACAGGCTGTTTCATGCTAGACGCAATCGTTAGGTAGCGAGTGTTGGATTTTTCCACAACTATTTATATATATATATGGGTCAGTGGTGCATTGTCGGTAATCCATTCTGGCGGTTATTTTGGCGGGAGTGGCTTGTTTATTTATTTATTTGGGTTAATTTATTTTACTTATTTTTTATTTTCATTTTTTATTTTTTATATTTATTTATACTTTTCGGATATTTTTTTCTTTTAAGAAGAATAATCGAATATTCAGAACGGTAGACAAAAGTAAATAAATATACTGTTTATAATTTAAACGGAGCATCGGCTCAAATATGATCATCCACTAAAAATATCTTCTCTTCTCTCTAAAGTAAATTAAACCTTAGGTTTACAGTCTGTATTTTTGTTTTACCTGGTTGTCAGTGCAAATAATTTCAAAATGACACGTAAGCTGTGAATGCTGCACTCAAACAATATAGCTCATTCCGGATCCAAAAGTGTGCAGTTAGAGAATAAATGTTATATATATATATATATATATATATATATATATATATATATATATATATATATATATATATGTGTGTGTGTGTGTGTATATATATATATATATATGTATATATATATATATATATATACATATATATATATATATATATATACATATATATATATATATATATATACATATATATATATATATATATATATATATATACATATATATATATATATATATATATATATATATATATATATATATATATATATATATATATATATATATATATATATATATATATGTATATATATATATATATGGTTAGCAGAGCAGATATGAATAGAAGAGATTCATGGAAGATTTAAGTTTAAAAATAGTAAAATCGACCTTGCTAACTAGACGCTTCTCTGTGGCCGAAAGGTTAAGGCACATCACGCGAAATGATGGTTCCGTATAGGATACAGGTTCGATTCCTGTCGGAGAGCGAAAATTTTCTATGAAAATTTCTCGGACATTCAGGCCGGTAAATGTTATTTAATACTGTTTATTATAAAACAGAGCATTTGCTTAAATACTTCTATCTATAAAAAGAACGTTAAACATAATATAAATGTCTTTAAATATATATATATATATGCGTACTTTTTGAACAGATCCCAATATTGTCATGACAAAATTGTCGAAATTGATTAGTCAGTGTGTAGCAGGTGATTAATAATTAATTTATTTTAGAATGTCTGGCATAAGAAGCATACGAACTTCAGGGACTAAACTAATTTGAAAGCGAGTATAATTACCTACCTAATCCTACATTCACTAGCATCTCATGTTTGAACTTACAAATGTTGAAAATATAAAACAAATAATAAGTCAACTCTTTACATTTAGCCATGGACTGCTAGATAAATTTCATAACGAGGACCGCCGTGTCACTTTACGCAAACACACACAGACACACACACACGCACAAACAAACACACACGCATAAATGAATAGAAAGATCTCTTAGTATCAATGCTAATGACACAACCATTTACTCTTGCCGATAGTAAATCTGATCAGTTTCATGTGGTCAAAATGGCAGCTGATATCCAAAAAGAACTTCAGTCTGTTGTTAAATGGGACAAATGATGGCATGTTAATTTTAACCTCCAAAACTAAACTGCTTCTCTATTAATCATCTGAGAGACACCACTATGCTTTGCATCAGCACGTCTTATGCTATTCACCAGGAGAATAACACAGTGTGCCTTCTCGGGCTAACATTCTCGGCTGACATGAAGTGGAAAGACAATCCATTGCTAGATCAGCTGCTAAGAAATTCAGTTCATTTCGTCATGATATTAATTTTTCTCTCCAGAAACCATCTTTCATATATATATATATGTATATATATATATATACCATTCGTCCATGCTTAGAATACGGCTGTCTCATACGGTCTGGTCGCCTGCTATTTACCTTGAACTCCTTGATGATATCTAAAGAAGTGTCAGCAATAATATTGCTCCTGACCTGGCCTCTCGGCTTCAGTCACTTTCCCAACGCAACTGTCTGCAAATTGATGAGATCCCGCCGGCTAGCTGGCTAGATGTTTTACACTAACAGTTTTTCTCGGATTTATCACTTGGGAAACTGCTATACGGCTCTATGCTTTCCATGCAAAATTAATCTGCAAAAATCTAAATCACTATCTGCTGTCCACTTGATTACGGTTTTCTCTTCCCGCTCATTATTAATGTTTCTGTTCCTAATTCTTCCACACTTAGTGCATTTTCTGACTTGCATGGGGTGAAACGGGTTAAAACAAAAGAGAATTAATAAAATCGGCGGTCTTCTATTAGAGTATGCTCCGACGATAGCGATGGTCGAGAATTTTTAGTATGTGCTCATATATACGATCCATGTCTTGTACCGCTCCAATAAATATCTGACACCTCGTGAAATTTTATATCTTTACAAGAACCGGATCACACCAATAATGGAGTATTGATTTCATATCTGGGTAGGAGCTACCCAGTACTCACATTCCAGACTTGATAGAGTTCAGAAGTTTGTACTCGGCCTTGCTGGCGATGAATTATTTTCTACCGTGAAAAACACTTTTTCCACGTGAAATATCGCATATCCCTTGATACTCAATCCTTATCATCATGGCAAATATTCTAAAGAGCTACATTCCTTCGCACCACCAGTTCAGGCCTACATATATAAAACCCGGCATACCACGTAAACTCGGACGAAACACCCTAATTTCCTTCATATTCAATTAGTAAGCAGGAAGATCCACTCAGCTTTTTCCTAAGCACGGCCAGTTTATGAAACAGACTCCCGTGAGGAGGTTTCCCGATCACTGCAACAACATCACCCAGTCATCCTCTACCTTGAGTGGCTCTTTGGCCTTGCAGTGGGTGATCATGAGTAAAATAAAAGACTCATTGATTTTCTAACGGTTTTAAAATATAGCTTATGCTATATCTCATCAATGTAAAATATCGGTCTTACATATGTTATGCTTATAAAAATTACGCACACGTGTACATCCATACGCGTAAACACAAATGTATACACATAGATATCTGTGAGCTGTACGCTCTATACAAAGATTGATCAATTCTAGTACATCTTTCTTCCTCTTATCTTGCTTGAAAAAGTAAATGGCTTTTAAAGCCAGACAACCTTTAAAATTAAACACAAATAATTGCAAAACGAGAATTTCTGTGTTAGCCATTCTATTTATAAGATCCTGGTGTAGATTTGAATGCCTCTTTAATAATTTATTGCAGTTGTGGCACGGCAATTTGAAGATGTATATATGTTCATCGTAATTAATAAAAACTACTTGGAATTAAAATCGCTCATGGGAATTTAATCCAGCTTCTGACAATCAGATTCTATCCAAAATGGAACGTTTAAAAAGCTTTTTTCTTCACTTGTATTTTCTCTTATTTTTCCTTTCTGTTCTGTTTCATGAACCATTTCAGTTTGGACGTCTGCTCTGTCTTTTCTTCTTAATGTAATGCATAGCGGTGTGGAATCGGAAACCAGGGAGCTGAGTTCGAATTCCAATCGGTCACATTAGATTGACTCATGCCCAAATACACATGAGAAAGGTATGAAATCATTTCATCCCCCCCAGCTCTGGATTATATAGTAGTCCTTGTACCTGGGGGAAAAACATTGTCACTCTAGAGAAACTTGTTAATAATATAAATCTACCGATTCTTATGTGTGCCCCGGCCAGTTATGCAGATTTTTTCAGGTCCACGGACAGACATTTAATTAGTCCTAAGGCATTAGGAAATTTACATGATCGTGTATGTTACTGACTTTTTGGGTCTCTTTCGTTGGGGGGGGGTAGGTCATGTCCACTACAGAAAAATGTCGACCCAAGCAAAGCAATAATTACCAATAAAACGCAAGGGGCTATTAAGAGTGAAAAAAAATTAAAGTCTTTAGAATGAACCGGAAACCTAATCCTAAACAGGAATCAAAGGAAACATCACTACTCCTGCTCAGAAACTGTAGAGAGGTAGTGAACCAGTCAATAGGCGAACCTATCTATTCCTATTGAGGAAATAAACATTAAAAATTTCACAGTTCGAACGGCGACTTCAGAAGTATAGAGTTGAAGTAGACTTTAGAAGGAACCAAATATCCAATCCTAAAAGCAAACAATGGATAAAATACTTCTACTGTTCTAAAGGCCGAGGGCTCAATGGCTTTCTAAGATCAATGAGTAAACATGGCTTTGAGGGAGGGAAGCCTGTGTGTCTTGCCGAAGACTATCCTTATTTAAAGTTCTTCCTTATTTATTCATACTTTTCGTTTTAGCTATTTATTCATTTTAACATTGATATTTTATTTGCTTTTTTTTATTCGTAGTTTATTTTGGCCCAAAAAAAAGGAACAATTTTTCTAGCTTTAATTGATGTTAATATTCAAAAGTATTCTTGGACAATCCAGTTGATATGATGTCACTCATTCATTAATTTTAGTTAGTAAAAATCAAATTTTTAAACTTGAAATAACTTAAGCCATTCAGATACAATAGTTATTTCCCTTTAATATTCTAAATTTGTTTTGTTTTTTGTTTGTTGTTGTGAAATGAACAGTTTGTCGTTTCAAATACCCAAATCGATGGTTCTTAAAAAGTTCACATGGAAAACTTTAAAAATCAATCGATAAAATATGAATTCTTGTCTTTTGCGATATTTATAAATACGCATCGGTCTGTGTATAAGTTTCATAATGAAATTGTTTAGTTCTTCAAATAAAACCATTTTCTGCCTTGAAAACAGAAACTAATATAGAATTTAAGTTTCGAGTAAAAAAAAATTGTTATTTGATGTACGCGATGTTAGTAATTTAATATTAGTTACTATTTTAAAAATCTAAAAAATATTATATCTTATTATAATACTGTCATACTGCTTTTAACTGATCAACCACGAGAGACTTCACCGCAAAGCATGATCTAGTTACCCTTTTGAAGAAATAAACACCTCTCGTCAGGGTCTTAAATAAAGTTAACAAATATAGGGTCTGATGAAAGATGTTCATTTCTTAGAAGGGGAAATTGAACCTTCCTTTGCTGAGATAAATATCTCAAAAAGAAAGAAAAAAAGAAATGAAGAAAGAGAAAAAACGAAGCTAGTAAAAGAAACATAAATTAAGGAATTCAGAAAGTATGATAGTCGCATAAAGAAAGAAAGGATAATTTAATATCATGAAATGAACGAAAGGGGGAAAACGGAACGAAAAAAATGAAGCAAACAAAAAACACCAATTAATGAATGCCGAAAGTACGATGGTCGCAGAAAGAAAGAACGAAAGTATGAAAGAAAATAAAGATAGAATAATTTACTATCATGAAAGAAAGAAGGAAAGAAATTAGAAAGAAAATAAGGACAACATAATTTACTATCATGAAAAAAAGAAGGAAAGAAATTTTGTTCCACACAACAGCGGTGTTTGTGCAAGTCTGTTATAAGATATGAAATAAAGACACGCATAATTTCCGGAAAAAAGAGAAACGCCATTGAAATGTTTACTCTTTAAACCTAACATTTATTCAATATTTTGGACAACAGGGCATTCCTTCGATATTGTATAACTTTACACCTGATGTTTCATACATGTTTGTTATGAATGGATCTTTTCTGAGAAATAGAGTGCATCCGAACGTATCAACATTTTCTTGTTAATGTGTCCCTGCTGTTTGGGCTCCGATCTATGGACTTAAGCAGTAGTCACTTCTTCTATTCATTTGTAAAAGAAAAATGATTGATTCAAGGTTTCTTTTCTTTTTTGTGCATTGCTTGATTTTTAATCTGCGGCTTATCAATTCTTTGGGAGTTATTTAAAGCCATTTTTTGGATTTTAAGAATAAGACATTTCATATTTGCGAGTGAAGACACCATTAACATTTTTGGGGGAGTAATGAATGTTTCTAAATGGCATGCTATTTAACCCATAGCTGGTTTATGCGGTAGCTCGATTTATAGATTTACCGAGGGTAAATGAACGTTAATTGGACGTAAAATAGGCTGTGTTCGCAGTAGTTTTGTCCAACAAACCACCCTTGTAGCATAAACTACAGTACAGAATGCATGGTCATCGGGAAAAAAGCTGAGTCCGAAATGAGATTTACAGGTCGGAGACACTAAAATCAAGCAGGTGCGGAAATTTTGGTAAGTGTTCCGACAGAGGACGGTAAGACGCATTCCAAAAGCTAGGCTGAGTATTACGAGCCAGGTGAATCTCATTGGTAGCAAAAGAAAAGAGTACTGGACTGCTATGTGATTATCTGTCTTCCTTTAAAGCAGCAAATGCCGGACGGTCGCCTTAAAGAAGAGACTCGAGGCAACGGAGGTATGGTTCTACAGAAACAAACTAAGGATACTATGGACCGAACACGTGAGCAACGGTTGAGGTTTTGGAGAGGATGCAAACAAGGAGGAAAGCTTATACTTAACACCAGGAAGAGGCAGCTGAAATTTCTGGGACACGTAATCAGAAAGGAGGGCTTGGAGAATCTGATGCCAATAGGGCGAATCGAGGGAAAGAGAGACAAGAGAAAGCAACGCGTTACATACCTAACGAGCTTAAGCAAGTGTTTGGGAGAAGTAGCAAAAGGACAAAACATATTGAGAACTAAAATGGATAGAGCGAAGTGGAGAGCCATGATCGCCTACGTCTTGAAGAGCACTTAAAACAAGAAGATTATATTTACCAACTTTTGGAAGTATGACATATTATAAATTTGTTTATACAAGAAAAATAAATAAAAGCATCAATTAGTGATTTTAATGTCTGTAAACTGAGCTGACGTCATTTACAAATAAATAATTCATCGGTTTTCTTGAGAATTTTTGTCATTTACGGTAGGTTGCAAATGTTTAGGTAGATATCCTAGTTTATTACCTTCACCATTTGTCACCACTTTGCTAACCACTCGTATTAAGAATGTTACAGGTTGTTTCCTTCTAGTCCTCCTTTCATCTGCATGCTATATGTGTTTTCAATTTTCCAAGTCCTTTCTGTCTTTATGTATAAGGGTCATTTTGGTCTAAGATTCGTAAGTTTGAAAAGGTTGATACCTCGCCCGGCCGAAGTGGTTATCAAGTTGTCTTATAACTCATTAGTACTATAGTTCCTCTCTCTCTCTCTCTCTCTCTCTCTCTCTCTCTCTCTCTCATATATATATATAGCATTTTACCTCAAGAAAGGCCGGAATGTTACTAGCATGCAGGAGATTGCAGAGAGGGGGGGAAAGGCTGTGTATAGACAGGATTGAGTAAAGGAGAACGAGGATCAAAGCAACAGATGATGGCGATTGACAGTGCATTTAAATGTTTGAAGATTGTAGTTATCAGGGAAGCAAGTAAGAGGAAGGGTGTTCCACTGTCGGAGTAGAAAACAGCCGGTCGTTACAGGAAGGGGAGAGGTCATAAATTTGAATGCTGATTTTCGACTCAGGCAGGAATGGACTTTTAACAAACGCAACAATTAAAATGGATAGTGCATATAACTCGAAGCGAAAACAATTTCAAAATCAAGTGGTTGACGTTTCGCGCTACTTCAAATAAAGCACTAGAATGCACACTTCCCCACATCAATACCGGAAATATCGATAACGCTGAAAAACATATTTCCCTGAAAAAATGATTCATGAGAAAGAATTTTATAAATTTCAACGGTCAACAAGTTTAATGCTGAATATTTCTTTTAAGGACACGGCTAATATTACCATTGCCACTTTTGCCTCAAAATAAAAGTAGAAAACAAATAGACAAATTCACTGGGCTTTCCACGATCCCATCGAACAAAGGTGCCCTTGTTAACACCACGGCATCGCTTACTTATATATTCTGAAATAATTATTAAAAAAAACAGTTGCTTATATTAAAGTTCAAACAAGAGCTGATGCCATGGCTTTATGTTTAACAACACAGACAACGGAAATTCAAATACCCCCTGAGAAATTTTGCATCTGGTGATAAATAATATTTCTGGTCAGCCAGGAATTCGTTCCTGTCGCTCGTACCGTGTGTCTTTGAAACATTTCATCTGGCGAGCGGATGAGCACTGCCAAATAATACTCAGTGCTTGTGAATTTAAGAAATCGTCTCGGTAAGGACAGGAGGTGTTTAAATTATTAGTTTTATTTTCCTGGTTGTTAAGTCTCTTTAACAAATAACTTTGTGATATGGTTTTAAACCTTGAGGCGTCAACAAATAAGTGTTTTCTTCCTGCTGCGAATCTTCAAAAAGCAATATATTAACATAGTCTCTTTTTTTCGAAGACAAATTGCTTTGGGTTTCAAAACACTTTTCAGAAAGTTCACTTTTCTTGATTTCTTCCTCGTACCAAACTCGAAAATAAGGAGTAAAAATAAAGAATGTTTTAGGCATTGTCAACTTCTTTTTTAAACTATGCTAAGCTGCGTAGGGTTAAAAAAAAGAGGAATGAATTGTGGCAGTTTAACAACTGTATAAACATTTTTAAAACTTTTTAGAACATTCTTTTTTATAATCTGAAACCCACGGAAAGGCAATGAAGCCACTAAGACTCAACGGGTCACCGAGCGTGAAAGAGTAAGAAAATAAAGAACATTAATGAGCGAGAACAATAGAATAACGAAGAGGTCCGTAGAAAACGATTGAAATTGCATTTAAATTTTGAAAGATCAAATTTAACTAGGAATCATGGAACCGGAATAGATTTCCACAAGAGAAAAATGCGAGAAAAAAAGTCTTAGCTCAGAACTTACGGTTACATCTAGCCAACTCACCTGTAAAGTAATGAGACCTTATCACCAATCTAGTACTGCGCTTAAATTCATAATATCTAGGTACCCCAGCGAAGAGTTAATCGAAATAATTACCATGAAAGTATTTATAGAAAAGGCACAGGGAAGCTACATTACGGAGACTAAAATCGAGACACCAGTTTAGGAACAATAACATTGCTCATTCTTCTTTGAATTTTATCCAGAATCTTTAAATATAGCCTTCTGTTTCTTTTAGGCAATCAACTAGAAGCCCTAATCAAATCTAAATTTGTTAAGCACCTCACATCGCATGGCATTCTGTCGGACAAGCTATACGGATTTCACTTCTCTGGGTCAAATGTTGATGTACTAACAATAATTGCTGAAAGAGTCCATCAAGCTTTAGATAAGATTGTTGACTCTAGAGCTGTTGAACAGCTTTGAAAGACTTTGACAGAGTTTAGTATGTCGGTCTGCTTCATAAGTTGAAAGGCGATGGCATTTCCGGGCGAAGTTTTTAACTGATCCATTCTTTCTTATCAAATCATTAAATGAATGTTGTCCTGAAAGGCCACTCTTCTAGATTTTTGTACTAATGTAGATGTCCCCCAGGGCTCTGTACTTGAGCCTACTTTGTTCTTACTTTTCATCAAATAACTTTCTGATTGCATCAGTTCTCAGCTCGGTATCGATAACGATGACAACCATTTACTATTGTATAGATAGTCTGATCGGTTTGTTAATGTCAAATTGGCAGTTAATTTTTTAAAAAAATGACCTACAATCTCCTATTAACTTGAGCAATGTAGGGCTTGTTAATTTTAACACCACCAAAACGAAACTTCTTTCTATTAATCATCTGAAAGACCCCTTTCTGCCACCCATGATTCATGACTGATGCTAACCTCCGCTGAGCAATTCTTTTTGACGTATCGGGCTAACATTCTCGGGTGACATTAAGAGGTAAGGTTATATTAAATCAGTTGTCTTTGGTAATTTTTTCCCTGTGTCGTGCTAGAAAATTTTTCTCTTCAGAATCTATTTTACATATTTATAAATCTACCATTCGTCCATGCTTTGAATATGGCTGCCGCATATAATGCTGGGTTCCTGCTATATATTTGGAAATTCTTGATAAAATCTATAGAAATATTGCTTGCGGTGAAATGATTAAAAAAAAAACTTATACGTTAACCATTTTCTATGCAGGAAGATCTATTTATCTGTCTGGATACACCCATATTCTCAAAGTCAGCTTGATTTCCCTTACACTAGACAAAGGATGTGCAAGCGAAAAACTAACCTCATATCTATTTAATCGTGATGAAGAATCTATTGCCTCTGTAAATATCTGATCGCCTGCCGCAGAATTATGGTGTACACTGAGTGCTCCATTGTTGTTTCCCTATAACAGATTAAGCTAACGAGGCAAATATCAGATCTCAATGTGTTCGTTCTGATAGTACATTCTTTTAGCATATATAAGTGTAAAACTCTTTATATATATATATATATATATATATATATATATTGGACATATATGATACACACTCTCTCTCTCTCTCTCTCTCTCTCTCTCTCTCTCTCTCACACACGTTCATTTGTCGAAGCCTGGAGTAGTTTATTGATCATTGCACCCAAAACAACTAAATTGCATCTATCACCATATAGACAAAATACTAGTAAATACCAAAATCAACTTGTGTACTCTTTGCATGCAAAGACACAAAAATATTGAAGGTATCATTATACAAATGAAACAATACGAATATCTTCCATTGCATGCGACGGTAATTTAAGATACGTATCAAATATTTAATATGCATAAAAATTAATAGTACGAATAAAAATTTGATAGATATTTTTCGGTGTGGTCTATCGCTGTGAAAACGATTCACACATAACGTTACTTTGACATATATATATATATATATATATATATATATATATATATATATATATTTAATGACAGAATATATATATAACAAAAGCTGGTTAACGTCACGGGCAACAAACAATTCTTGAAAGGAGTTCTTGAACGAAAAGAAAATGAACACATGAATAATTGGCGATTTTACCTTCAGCGTCCTATGTACGTAAAAGTTATAAGAATTTCGATATAATAAAATTATTTTATCTTTATTTGATACATTAATTCGGCATAATCTTTCTTCGTATACACAACAGATCTCCATACTTTGTTTACAACTTAGTTGGCGCGCAATTTTTATTTTATTTAAAATCACTATTCTTTATGATCCTTTCACTTGAAGTCACTGTTAAAAAAAATTAGAGGACCCGAACTATGTAATATTTCAATACTTCACGGTATGTGCGCTAGAGAAAGAAGAAAAACACATGAGCAACGTACCGTGCCCAGCTTAATTTTTAATTGCTGTTTAATTAAACGATATCAATTATAATTGCGACGATAAGCGAAATTAAAGCTAAACCTTTAATAACTAATTGTTTTTTTTTAATACTTTCACTCTGTTCGATATTTAAATTTAACTTTAAATAAGTTATTTATTTAATTTTTAATCACGTTTAACTACAGTAGTTACTACATGTCACCTCGGGATTTTTATGATTCGCTGAGATCGACAAAAGGGCGGACCGTCGGACGGACACAAGGAAACACTGCGCTTTATTCATATAGATTTGATAGTAAGTTTTAAAATTATATATATATATATATATATATATATATATATATATATATATATATATATATATATATATATATATATATATGTGTGTGTTATGCTGTTGTTACAGCGATATAAGGCCCGAGAGCCCCTCAAGATAGTTGCTTGCTGAATCAGCTTATTGTATTAGGGTAAAACTTAAGGAGTACATTTTATGGGGATATGCGGGATAGTTAACCGTTTGAACCTAGACTTGAAAAGGTTGAGATTTTATCGTGTGGGGAAGTATCTTTCGTTTATTTGGTGCCTAAAGGAAGAGTTCTTCGGAGGAAGCTGTCTGAGTGGAACTTGGTTGGACCATACTATTGGGATTCGAATCGAAGGATTATGAGGCGAACCTGTGTAGGTGGCATGGCGGGTCCTAGCTATGAAGGATTGGACTGTTGAAACTATGGTATCGAGCACATAAAAAAAATCGGACTTGAAAATAGCGAGTACGGAGTGGCAGGCAATGTTAATTATTCTTCTCGACTTATAGATTATGTAAAAAATCTTTAATTATTTTTACATGACTAGAAAGCATGAAAATCTCTGCAGCAGATTTTAGAATATTTAACTTTTGTCCCGCACGATGGCACAATTTTTATACCCGTTTAAAATTGGTTTCCAATTAAAAAAAAAAGTCTCTGCACCATTTCAATCTAAATTCTCGGAACTCGGTAAATTTTAATCTATATGCAAATTGGGTCTCGGGTTTGAAACAAACGTGGTTAAATATGAAATACATTAACGTATATATGTTGTATAAATGTCAGCATCCTGTAAAAGGTGACGCACGATTTTTTTGTTTTTTGAAATATTTTAAAACTGCCATCATCTTCAAATAAGAATTGGTCTGGCTTTTCAAAAATGTGTAACTGACCTGAAGAAATTTCGATTTTTTTTCTGGAAATAACAGCAAAGTTATTTTCAAAAAGTACTATCAAATCTTATTACTGTAACAAAATAAAAAAAAATATTGATGCCTGTTTTTTTCAACCAAAAACAAAATCATATACACAAATGTAAAGTCGTTGAAAATTTCCGACGTGTAGTTAAACAGATCACAGCACCCATCTTTGATAAATGATAAATATATTTTTGTCTCGTTAATTTAGTGAGTGGAATGACGTAGATAATGTAATATATTCGACAACATAGCTTGAGCTAAGATATCCATTGTCATAAAGAAATCAAATCAAAGCGTTAATATTAGATGTCGGCCAATTAAATCATGACGCGAGATCAGGTAACGTATATTTAAGTGTAAGCATTATTAAGTTTCTATCAATATGATAAAAATTTGACATGAATCTGTGTCTGGTTACGTAATTAGTGAGTAAATGTCAGATATGTAGAAAAGTATATTTACCCCGGTCTTTCCACTGAGACGAGGTGTTTAACGAGGGGAACACGAGTGCGTAGACTCAGGCCAGGTAGAAAAATTACCGCGTCCGGGCATCTATTTTTTTAATTTTCCCCAGCTGCGTCTCTGTCCACATACATAGCCACATCTGAGTCACACTCTGCCCGAAGATAGAGACGCAACTGAGAGTTGATGGTCCTTCGCCGGTATGGGTCGCGAAATTTTGGCGACTTTCTAAGCGTAGCTAAGATGCGGTACAAGCCAGGAACTAGTAAGGATCGAACTCACTACTCAGTCGTAACTGATCTAGCGAGACAAGCTTGCTAACGATTGCACCATATCAAGGTGCCCTAGAAATGTAGAAAGGGCTATATGCTGTATCTTCAATATTGATATCTATATCTGGACTACGTTTGTCTACACTAGGATGGGGAAACCTTTTTAAGAGTGCGTACGATAACCGACAAAATCTCTGACACAAAATCTTTCCACGTGTCAACAAAAATATTTTGAGAACGTATCATTTAATATCTCTTAATTATGTGAAGAACTATTCAAATGATAAAAAATATCACTGCAGAGCAGTAAGGACACGGCATCGTAAGAAATTAGGTAAATTATGTAATGAATGAAAAAAATTATGTTTTAACGAAAAAGTATTTTTGTGATATTTAACCACTAAATTTAATATATATAACTATTATTTGTAATATAATAACTATTATTTATTAACACTTTTTAATCAACCATAATACATTATACATTTTTATGACTGAAACACAGTAAAAGGTTGTTAAAATAATATTTTGCTCATTTTCAGTCCCTTCTATATATATATATATATATATATATATATATATATTAGTTCATCCCATAAGTTCTGTCCGAATTTTAACTTTTTGTTAAAATGAACGAAATTTTAAAGAGTATTTTATAATGTCTAATGGAGCTTAACATTATTTTTATGTTTTATGCATTTAAACTGATCAAATTTTATTTCAGAGAACAATAAAATTAAATTTTGTTTGATTAAAACCCTGCTAACATCGAAGTACCCAAGAATCATTTGAGACACATAATGCTTTATGAGTTCAAGAAAGGAAACTCAACAGCCGAAGCGGCTAGAAACATTCACTCAGTTTATGGAGAGGAATGTGTGAATGAAAGAACTTGCAGAAGATGGTTTGTAAAATTCAGAGGTGGAAGTTTCACCCTTGAAGATGAAGATCGAACCGGACGTCCAGTTGCGTTTGATGAAAAGCTTCTTGAAGCAGCTCTTGAAGAAAATCCTGCTTTATCAGTTGAGGAATTGGCAATCGTTCTCAGTTTAAACTTGGAAAATGGGTGCCTCATGAATTGTCTGAAAACAACCTCAAATGCCGAGTTGACATCTGCTCTTCTCTCCATTCTCGCCAACTTGTTTCACCTTTTTTGGATGGACTTGTGACTGGCGACGGAAAATGGGGTGTTTATCGAAATGTTAAGCGTCGTAGACAGTGGCTTGGTTAAGGGGAAGGACCCCAGCCACAGCCGAGAAGGGAACTTCATGGGCAAAAGGTTCTTCTCTCAATCTGTTGGGATTGCCAAGGAATAATCCACTTTGAATTCTTACCACCTAATGCAACAATCAATGCTCAAATATACTGTCAGCAATTAGAGCGTTTGAACCAAGCTTTGAGGAAGAAAAGACCCGCTCTAGTGAATCGAAAACGGGTGATGTTTCATCAGGACAATGCGCGACCACGCACAGCAAGAATCACGTCACAAAAGATCGAAGAACTTGGTTGGGAGAAAATTCCTCATCCACCTTATTCTCCCGACCTTGCTCCTTCAGACTACCATTTTTTTCGTAGCTTACAGAACCATTTGGAAAAAAAAACAGCTTTTGTAACACAGGAAGAGGTTAAAACTGACTTTTGTGAGTTCTTCGAATCAAAGCCAAAAGAATCTTATAGCAATGGAATTAGTAAGCTTGTTAATATATGGAAGGAAGTCATAGATAATCAAGGAAAATACATTGTTGATTGAATCTGTAATTAAATGTAACATTTGGTCACTTGTTTTCTTTATTCAAAATTCGGACAGAACTTATGGGATGACCTGATATATATATATATACTTTCAAAACTACATTTAAATAGACCTGAACCTTTCCCACTTTCAAAAGGACACATCCGATAAAACTCGAGACAGAAAACTTGTCGTCTCTTTTTATATATTATCCGTGGGACTTCTGCTGCTGAATCACTAATGAAAAAGATTTTATATCGGGTTTATATTTAGTAACCTTGATAGGTATACATGCACTACTAGTTGCATCCGTCAGGCTCCTTTTGTTACGAGGTTTAACAAAGTTCATAACTTACAACAAAGATTCACAGGCATATGGAGATGTAAAACAAATAGTAATGACGTCGCAAGGATTTTTCAAACAGACAAAATTTTATTGAATGGTATTCCAAGTACTTAATACTTCTTTTTCCGTATTTTTCTCTGATACCCAACTCTTTAATCCGCAAAATTTGTAAAGGGCAAAAAATAAAAGTACGTGATATAATGATATACATGAAAGAGGAGAAAAAATAAAAAAAATAAATCAAAAAGGGAATCTAATGAATATGTTTCGCGTGCCAGAAACAAGTTTTCGGCGTGCTATATTTGGCACGCGTGCCAAGTGTTGTCCACCTATAGTCTACACTGTTGAAGTTAAAAATTTGCTCTG